>AP026145.1:2500-602500 GCA_030295235.1 Fistulifera solaris | reverse complement strand
TGGGTCGAAGATGACTGGGACGGAAAAACGCAAAACATTGTCATGGTCGACTTTTTCAATGATTGCTCCATGGTGACGCCCGTGATCAATATGAACAAGAAATAATAAAGAAGTTTAACAAGTGAAAGTGTTCGAAGGAGGGAACAAGGTGTTCGAATGTGTTAAGTGAATTAAAGTTTTAAGATTATGAATTTACAAATGATTACTACGTCACAGTTTCTCTTGGGACAAGGAATAATAGTCTATGTACGCGATTGGACTAGTAGCATCAATCGAGCCGCCTTTAAAAATTCTTGCAACCCTCATCAAACCTTGGACCTTCAATCCGAAAGCAGAGGGCCGCTTAATTGTAGCAGAGTAAACTGTCTTTCCGACGCTAACCTTACCGACCTTCCGTGTGTTCTCAAAACAGGTTGATTTCAGTTGCTTTGTTACACAGGTCGGTTCCATTGCCGGCTTAAGCAAGTGCTATTATGCACGCATGTAGGTCGAAAAACCCGGAGATCGATTCACGACTTACCATCAACATAATATCATGGTCGGGACTGGGAGACGGAACGCAATCCTTGCGCAATCAAACAAAAAAATGCGAACCCGACGATTCTATCGTACTTTAATCGTTATACAACGAACGGTCGCATCGTCATCATCTCCCTCCAACGATTTTTCCACCACAAATCGCAAGATAAAAAGTGGAATTGGCACTTGAGCGACGACGTAACACAATTATCGCAAAAAATACAAACGAATCCTCTCTCATAAGCAACAAAAGACAAGCGAGATGACCGACTTCGGTAACCAGTACATGGTGTTCCGGGAGGAAAAGAAGACGCACACCAAAGTGCGTCCGCCGAGCTTCAAGAACATTCAAGAAGGAAACGAACCTCGACTCGCCGTCATTCGCTATTTCCTCGATCGGCCCGGATACGGTCTACACAACTCGGTGGCACGAATTTGGTTCGATCCTCCCGAAATTTGTTCACCAGCGCATGTGAGCTTGTTTTTGAAGCAACAAGACATTGCGTTGCCGGGTCTATTGGTGGAAGTCTATTTGGATAAGTTTCAATCCTTCATGCTCATTGAGGGGTGCGAAGCGAGCGGTATCGAGTGGGACTTTAGCGAATCGTCTCCTCAAAACCCTGGCATACTGAATATCCGTCTCACGGACTTGCAGAGTCCTCACTGGCAAGAAGATTTATCCTTGTCTTTTAAGCCGTCCATGATCGCCTCCACGGCAGGGGAGCACGGCAACGTCCCAGAGCTCCAAGTCTCTGGGAGATTCCATGCCGACAGCATCCCATTGCAACGAGAAAAAGGGAGGACCGGAGCACGCCAACTCGGTGCCTCTGGGTTTGTTTTCCTTCTCGCTAATGGTGGGTTTGGAGACTACGGCGTTGATGGGCACTCTCTTCCCGGGTTCCGTGGAACCTTCGTTTCGTCTCGCCTGGGGACCTTACATGTTCTTTGTGGGAGGTCTGTTGCAAGTAATTGTCGGAACGTTACAAGTGTTCCGAAACAACTTGTATGGCGCGGTGGCATTCTTGGGCTTTGGTACATTTTGGTTCTCCAACGGCACCGAGTCCATACTTGAAGTGTACTTTGCATCCGAAGGAACTGTGGCCGAATCACTACTGGAGGGGCCAGTTGACAACGTTGGCTCTTTGTTCGAGTTCTCTTTGTCTTTCTTTTCACGTGTGCATTATGGAAGCAAACGTTTTTAATGTCCAAGCTCAGTACGGCGTTGATTAGCCTGTTGTGCGCCAAGCTCATTGTCCATGCTTTTCGATTGTTGCGTGACGATCAAGATGGAGCTCTGGCCTACATGCAGCTGATCATCGGTTGGCTGACATCTGCATTTGCGTTTTGGATGTTTTTGGTCGAGTTTACGAACGGAGTATACAAGAAGCAGGTCTATCCGACCTACAAGTGGTCCGAAGAGCACTCGCCGGAAGAAGTGTTCGGAGCCAGTGGTAATGTTGGTACACTGCAATCAAAAGCGGCGAGGCTTCGTCAAGCCAAATTTCTCAACTACCATCGCAAAGTGCACACATCTTTACCTCGTGGTGAAAAGTTTGGTGGCTGTGACGTATCGGAGAATAAGGGTGATAACGGCGAGCTAACAACCACTAAAGACACGAGCAAGACCAGTTGAGACGACTGAAATCATCAATGGCGATTACCAGGTAGAGCTTATAATACAACATTCCACCCCGGAGAAATCTACTCCGCGACCCTCGAGAAAGGGTATTCGGTTCGGTTCTTATCGAAGGATGCACGGTTCTCATCATTTTTTCATTTTCTTGTCACATTCCAGCATGCATCATGTGAACTCTCGTATTATGGTGCGGAACTGTTTTCGTAGCCATGGCTGACAATATTAACAATACACTCATGGCACCAAAAGAAGTTAAAACGTATATGAAAGTACGTCCGCCGAGCTCCCAGAATGCCCAAGAACGGAACACTACTCGACTCGCTGCCGTTCGGTACTTTCCCGATCGACCGGGGTATGGTCTCGACAATGCTGTGGCGCGTATTTGGTTCAATCCACCAGCCATTTGTTCACCGGCGCATGTGAGTCTGTTTCTGGAGCATCAAGATATAGCCGTGCCAGGACGTTTGATTGAAGTTTACCTCGACAAGCTGCAGTCGTTCATGCGCATCGAAGCTTGCGAAGCCAACAATATTGAGTGGGATTTTAGCAGTACCTCATACGAAGATCCTGGCATATTGAACATTCGTTTGTCAGGCCTGCATAGTGATGAATCACAAGGAGAGGAAAACTTGAAACCTCGTATGATGAAAGCACCCGCGGGAAGAAAACAAGAATCGTTCGGATCATCGTCTTCGGCTCTAAAACAATCTCACTCAAACTCGATGGCTCCTGCGCTCTTCTCTTTGTCGATGATGATAGGACTTGAGACCACTGCTCTGATGAATGACATCTTTCCCACTCTAGTAGAGTCTTCGTTTCGTTTGGCCTGGGGGCCTTACATGGTATTTGTAGGAGGGCTCCTACAAGTAACAGTTGGAACGTTGCAAGTATTCCGGAACAACTTGTTTGGGGCAGTTGCATTTTTGGGTTTTGGCACGTTCTGGTTTTCAAAGGGTGTTCAAATCATACTTGAGACTCACTTCTCATCAGAAGGCACTCTGGCCGAAAATTTGCTAGACGGGCCAGTGGACAACGTAGGAAACTTTGTGCAGACCTCCTTTCTCTTTGCTTTTGTTTGCGGTCTCTGGCTGCAATCATTTCTGTTATCGAAACTTACAACTATGTTGATTACTTTGTCTTGTACGAAGCTTGTGATCCAAGCATTTCGGTTGCTACGAAACGATAACGATGGACCGTTGGCATATATGCAGCTTATAGTCGGATGGGCAACATCAGCTTTTGCCTTTTGGGTCTTTATTGTCGAGTTCACAAATAGTGTTTACGGCGGAGATGTATTTCCCACCTGGAAATGGTCCGAGGAGCATTCGCCAGCGGAGTTATTTGGTGTCAGCGGTCTAACGAATACGTTGCAACCAAAGTCAGCAAAACTTCACCAGGCTAGATCACGTGAAGATCATCGCAGAATACATGCTTCGATGCCTCAGCGTGCTAAGTACGGCGGATGCAGTAACCATGATACTGTCGACACAGCGAGTGATGGTTAGGTAGATTGCTAGCATTTATACGAAATCGAGAAATGAAGTTACTATTGGAAAGGCACATATTATTTATAGTTGCAAACGTTGAAATCCGGGCTCGTCCTGAAAGGCGATGTCTAAAGTGAGCGCAGAAATCTCTTTGCGCATCGTCAGATAGAGCGAGCGACCCCGCGTTAGGGCACCACGATCACGAAATGAATCTAAATCACCGAGTAAACTTCTGGAGCCGGATTGAATAACTTCGTCGTCGTTGTAGTCAAAGTGATCATCATAATCTTTCTCGCTTGGTGGCTCTTCGTCAATCAATTCGCCCCAGAGACCGGATGAGGCTCTTGTGTGCGTTTCGGTATCGCCATAGATTTGGGAAGGAGTGGGTCTTGACGCCCGAAGCTGCTCCACTCGACGTCGGTGAGAGCTCATGTAAGCATCATGGAAGCTTTCAGTCGCCGTACTTTGGCTGTGAATATCGTCGGTGTCGCTGACGCCTTCCTCCGTATCATCGGAAAGGCGAGGCTCCCATTTGAAATTCGACGCATCGGCGAATACGATTTCGAATTGCGGATTGCGTAGCTTGTATTTCTTGACACGACTGTCCTGTTCTGGAGTGAGGTACGACCGGACACGTTTGAAGACCTGGGTGGCGTGTGTGGCTCCAAAGCTTTTGCAATACCACGAGACTAGGGTCGGCAAGACAACTCGTTGCTTCGAAATCTTGACATGCTTCTGGCAATAGCGCTCCGCGGCTTCTCGCAATGACTGTTCAAGATTGTGACACAAAGTAGCGACAACCGGACTCGACTGGCACCCCCAAGTCATCGCAAATATGTAACGCGGGTCCAGTGCCACCGAATTATAGTAGCAAGGACTGAAACCATCGTAACTTTCAGTGCGACGTCCCCGACGAAGCAACCGATTCATGACGTCGCGGTTTTTCTCAACTCGTTTCTGCTGCCCCAAGAGCATGGTCTGCAATGTCATGAGATCAATCCATTCGCTACCGACGTTATAACCGATAGACTGCCACATCTTCTCCATCGATTCGAGACCTGTAGGCCACTCGTCGCTACTTTTCTTATGTACAGCATGACGGACTATCAGGTTGTAGAGATTGAGAGCAAACTCGGGTGATTCGTGAGGAAACTCTACCATTTGTAGCTCACAGACAGCGACCTCCAAAGCGTCCCAACGCGTTTCGTTGTCTTCAGCAATGGGATCATTCGTCAACGCATCCATTTGCTTCGACAAACGACGCAATACTTCTTCGGCGGATTCCGACAGTTCTTGGTCCTCGGGCCAGATCATGAACGAGTTCAACACTTGCGGAGTCCAGAATGGCTGCAATACCAACAGACACTTTTCGAATTCATCCTCGTCGGGCGTATAATTCTGCAAAACTTGCATCTGAAGGAGCTGCTTCCCGTAGGAGATGGCATCAAAGTCGGAAACATTCGGCGTGTCGCCCTCGTTTTCCAGGTGCGCACGTAGCATGCGTACGGCGTCGCGACCTTTGACGTAGTAATGCGTTTGGCCTTGTCGGTCCTGATAGGTCTCGTGATGAAGAGCTTTCAACAATCGACGCATCAACTCCGGCACTGGCGGCATGGTATGTGAGTTTGACGCCTCATTCGTGACGCGGCATGATGTCGCAATGATAGTTTCTTCTACGTCGTCCTCCTCCTCGTCGCTTACTTCATCTCCTCGCTCCATCACCGACATTTCTTCCATGTACTCTTGACTATCCTCGTCGTCCTCATTTGTTGTGCGCTGGTATTCCTCCACCTCTTCGAGATACAAGTGCGAGCTCGAATCCTTTTCTTCAACGGCTTGGAAGCCACCCTCCAGGTTATGAGGAACAAATTCGATTTCGATCGTGGACGACGCGGATGTCGACGTCGTATCTTCGACGGGGCAGAACGAAGGCACACGGAAACTGTACGCTTTTTGAGACTACCATTGTTGGGAGAAAAGCTGATCTCTTTGAGTGAAAGAACATTCTTTGGAGATTGCAACGAAGAACGAGGACTGTGCGAGAGGAGAAGCTGGTCGACGTAGAGTTGACGCAGCGATTCGTGATCGCGAGCCGCTATCCAATGATCTTTTCCGTACCGCAACACCGGCAAGGATGCCTCGGGTCCCCACTTTAATTTCAAGACAGCTGAAAGAACTGTTTGTAAGAGAGAGGAAGAATGACAGGGAGCTTCGACAAACTTCATTCCACGTACCGGGCACCACCAGCACTCGCTTTTCTTCGAAATCAAAGCCCCCTTGCACGAGAAAGTCCTTCAAATTATCCGACTCCTCACAACAATTCGGAGACGTGTATAAAACGAGAGAGGGCTTCATGCTTGTTGATGATGGGATTGATGGATGCAAAAAGAAATATTGTTTTCGAAAATAACGATAACGATAATAATGCGAGAGAGCCTCCGGCGTCAAGAAATGGAAGGAAAGAAACACTTTTCCCCGCGCGTGACTTTCCTACTGTCCAACATACTTTGTCGGTGATGTGAGTGTGATTCGAATGAAGGAAAAAGTGTGGATGGCGGGAATAGCACACCTTCATGCCGCGAGTGTGTCTGTCAAGCAAGCAGAAGTGTGCAAGTGTGTGTGGGTGTTGGGCAGCAAAAAAAAAGAAATGCGACGTAAAAAAAAGTCGTATACATTCAAAACTACAGTCGATGCAACGGTACTTGCTTCATGTGTTGTATTATCAAGACGGTTGCCGGTACGACTACATTGGGAAAAGGATGTTGTGACTTTTTGTGACACGAAGAAAACCGAAGCCGCGTCACAAAATGACTGCCAAAGCATTCTTCCATGGCGACAACACGGATCACCAAAGCAAAAACCAAGCATAAACGAATTACTTTGAACAACAATCATTGAAATGCCCGGTCTAGCGAAACCTCCATCGAAACGAGATAATCGACCGCTGTCGCACTTTCAACCCGGAACTTCCATGACCGAAGAAGAAACGACAATGGCTGAAAAAGAAGAAGAAATTTTGGTGCTCTTCGGATCGCAGCGCGGCACCAGTGAAGACGCCGCCCGGGCCTTTGCGAAAGAAGCGCCCCAGCGCCTGAATGTAAAAGTGAAAATCGTGGAAATGGATGATTTCCTCGAGTCTCCATCGTGGCGAACGGTGGTGGTCATCTTCGTCAGTAGCTTTGGGACGGGCGGAGCGCCCATGGGTGCTCAGGCATTTCGAAAGTTTTGCGATCGAGTGATTACGGATTACACTGACAACCAAGATAAAGATGGGTTTTTGAAAGGCATTTACATAGCGATGTGTGGACAAGGGGACTCGAAGTACCAAACGTATCAGGAGAACCCCAAAACGATTGTGAAAGCATTGACCATGGCTGGAGCTGAATTGGTGGGTGACGTCGGCGCAACAGACGCGGAAAATCGAATGAAACAGCAGGAAGAAATTCGACAGTGGATCGAAACGATATGGGATCCACTGTCGAAGGTTCTGGCTGACGCCCCGTTAGCGGAAGATCGTCTACAAGAAATGAATATGAACACAAAATAATAGTCGGCAGGTGCTGGATATAATGTCCTGGCTTCATACTAAACTAGCGGACTCATGGAAAACGGAACAATACTTCGAAGAAATTACAGATAAAGTAAACATAGAGAATTCTAAATTGAAAAGAACTGAATGAGAACGTCAAACATCGACATTGATTCTGCAATCGGCCGTGCGATGTAACCCATATAGAAAATAGAACGATCTGGTTGCCGAGTTCTATTTCTTCTTTTTCATGCTCCCAGAAAACAATTTTCATCGTCTTTCTTGATTTATAATGAAGACAAGGCAGGCTCTGGTTTCTCATTTGCTCGTTCCAACGAACCATCACCCTCCTCCCACTCTTCTCCACACAAAGATAGGTATTGTTGCTTTAAAGTGCTAATTTCGTCTTCTAATTCCACCAGACGAACCACTGAAGAAAATGTTTGGGTCAATCGAGAGATTTCCTGACGTTTCTGAGCAATCGTCCGTGACAATTCTTCCGCTTCCCTCGCATGGAGAAAACCGGCATGCCATACCGATCTGTGAGCTTTTCCTGACAAAAGAACGCGTTGAAAATGATTTCGCAACATAGCATCATTTCGAAAAGACTACCAGAACTGCAGCATTAAGCAGAATGCAGAATGCAGAATGAACGACGGTAATTCTGACAACAATTAGACTGGTATATTCGCATTATCAGAAAAGCTGTAAAAATACCATAAGCTGTGCCTGTGAAGATGACGTTTTCCGACAGTGCGATTAGCTACATAACAAGTCCTACGGGTACTGTAAAGTGCCCTGACCCTCGCGTCGCGATCTTTTTTGTTGCATTATTAACCGTTTTGTCGAAGAAAAAGAAAGTGTTCTTTTACTACACTTACATGGTACAATGGCATTGATTTTAAAAAAATACTCCGTAATACCTTTCATCCTATTCATTCCCGCGCTCAAACTGGCCTTTCAGGCAGCCGCAGCGACGATGTCACGTGGGAGTTATACTGCTGTGCGCCCTCTGGCGGAGCTGCTTTTCACGCGAAGCATCATCACTTGCTTGCAATCCTCATAAAGCATCAAGCGCAACAATAACAAAGTTGTTGAAGCAGGCGAGCACTATCTTGTCGCCTCTCTTTCTTCATTTGATAAAGGAGCTTCCCAGGGATTGCATTACTTGTCTCCTTGCAGCAAACAATGAATAATCAAGCACGACGACAACCGCTCTTGCAGCTCATGCGACGGGACCGACTTTCTTCCCGACAAGAGGCTCTACACCCGAAAAGGTCTTTTCCCATGTACAAACTACTGCGCGAACCGACGTCGCTCGACGAGTTTGACTGGAAGAAATTGCGACGCATTGCCATCTGGCGGGAGAATGGTACCGTCATTATCATTTGTCAAAATTGGGTTGACTCGTTTTGGGAGCGGCATCTGTGTTTGGTACTCGAAAACGTCTGTGAGAAAAATTTCCACTGCACCATTTACGGTGAAACGGATGCTGCAATTGCCGAGACTTTTGCATTTTTTGGGTCTCTCCAGCATGCATCAGAGAAGCAGACGGAAATAGCATGTTACAGCAAAAGAAAAACGAATTAGAGTTCGATTTTACGAACTCTTTGCAGCCGACGCAGCTCGCTCAAGTACTTGACTCGAATCCGACAAGGCGCGTCTGCATAAACGCTAAACTCAGCCCCGAGCAAGCTGTAATTCTAGCGTCAAGGCCTTATCCTTTAGATTTGCGCCTGATGGGACACGGTGTGGCGTTTCTTGACGACGGAAAAGCTTTTGTCGATGCGCTTGAAAATAGAGTGTCTACTTTTGGATCGCTCGATCTGTTCCAGTCTCGTAATAGGATGTGTTTGAGCAGCGCTAATCTGAGACGCCTGTCAAACCTTGAAAAGCTAAAGATCGTTTCATACAATAGGGAATGTGCCCTAACTCCATTGTCCGCCAAGGTAAACGTTTTGAACTACCGGCTTTTTTCATGCCACATTGAGCCAGAAGATTTCATTTCTTGTGAAATTCGGGCAAGAGACCTCACTTTGCATCTATGGCAATTCAGCGACGAGCACATTGCAACTCTCACTGCGTTTTTGAACCAAGTTACTACATGTGGCCATATTGAAAGGCTGTGTTTGTCCATTGAGAGCACAGAGCCATTCGATTTTGATGACGTTGCACCGGTCGCACGTGCATTAATCCGTGTCATTTACGCGAATCCAAATCTACAATGTTTAGACTTGAGCAAAACCGAATCCCGTTTCTATTGGGGACCCCATTTTCAAGGAGTTTTCGAAGCTATAGAAGGACACCCATCTCTTCGTACCTTGGTTGTACAATCCTTTGCCACAAAATTCGATTCATTGGAGGGATACTTGGATAAAGCGGAAGGAGAGTTTGTTCAGCGATACTACTTCAACCGCTCGACGCTACAGCACCTGCTCTCTCGCAACCGGAATGTGGTGGTGCAGGATAAATCCGGTAAAAAGTGCACAGACGGATCGACCATCGATGAGCTGTATGCTCTTAATAAGTTTTATAATGGATCAGCCGGACTTGTTGCAGAAGCAACGGTTGTGCGGCCACCGTTGGTGGCGACGACGCTGGCGGAAGGTGCTTCTAAGAGCTTTCAGCGCACAGCCTTGTTGTTAGCAAATCATACGGATACCTTGTGTGAGTTTATTCATACTTTGAATCTTGACTGTACCTTTTCGCCGACATCTCTTTCTCGAGAATCCTCTCAGTGCAATCGGATTCGGAAGCGCAAGAAATCGGGTGATGCGGCAATTTTTGCAAGGAAAACAACTCGAAATGAGAACTAAGTGTAATAGTAAATGCATATTAACTTCGATTCCACCAGCTCCAATCTAATCCCTCATGAATTTTGATAGCGTCGGTCGTCGTAAGTTATTAACAAGCGCCCACGATTTCGATGGCAATGACATGCGACTTCCTAGTAGCTGCTTCAAGGTAATACTTGCTGACAACTCTTTCGCGAGAACTATCTACTCAGTATTATGGCAAGCTATTGCTGTTGTTACTGCACCGTGCCTGGTACCGATGTAATCAATGAATGAAGAATCTAAGTTTACTATGGATTGACAAAGTTGCGACTCGACGTAGTTTCAGTCCCGGGATAAAATTTATGGAGTATGTTGTTGCGATAACAGAAACTCTGTTTATGTGTAAAATGCTTTAATACTACATACAGAAAAGCTGTAAGTGCATTTTATAAGTTATAAGAAAACGAATTCACACGGAAATTCTGAAGGCGTAGTCTTCGACAAAATCGAATTTCACCCGACATCCATTGCGCTTGCTATTCATATACTCCAGAGTAAGAAGTCTTTTCTTTTACACTTACTTCTGAAAATATGAGTGAATCACCGACTTCAGAAACAAACGAACGTGTCATGAATGACACCACTATGCCTCCGCCACCGCCTTCCTCATCACAACCACCACCCCGACACAAAACCGGCCGCTTTGGCTTGTCGGAATGGAATCGTTTGTTGCAACTGTCGAAAGACTTGGCGCAACGCAAAGGTCAGCCGCTACGGAGAATCACTATGTCGGAAGTACAGCAACATAAATCGCTACACGATGGATGGATTGTATTGCGTGGCAAAGTTTACAATTTATCACCCTATATTGCGTATCATCCCGGAGGAGAAAGCATTCTACGGGGTGTACTGGGGAAAGATGCCACGAAATTGTACGACAAGTATCATCGCTGGGTAAACGAAGAAAAGTACGTGCTGAAATGATGTTTTGCTAGCTGGCTGGTAGTCGCTCAACCTTTTTCGTCGTCAGTTTGATTGGGAAACTATTACTGGGTTACGTAGACACTTCCTCTTCAACATCAACACCTCCAATTCAGACAGATAACGACGGATTTGATCTCCCTGCTCCACGACTGCCGAAATCTGTAGACATAAGAATGCTAGAACCGAAAAACAGTGAAGAAGAGGAGGAGGATATTGTTGCTGGGACTTGGGAAGTTTCAAAATCTACTGCTGAGAAAGATGAAAACATCTAGAAATAGCTTTAGCGTCTTCATCCTTTCCATTATTTCGTTGTTGAAGTAAAATAGTAACCCATTATAATCGCCAGAACGGCCAAGAGAATGATCATTACGTTTGATGCAAGGGGCTGCGACGATGGAGCCTTGGCTTCGAAATCTGGATTGATTCTTCGACACACGTCTACCGTTCGTTGTTGCATTTGTTGCAAACGCTCACGATCTAACGGAGGTTCTACGACTACTTTCGCCAAGAAGGGCCAAATACTGTGCAACCACTTCTCCAAAACGGCCGTTTGATCTTCCGGGCCACTGGCATCGGCTTTTCCCAACGGACCGACTCGTTTCGCCCCGACGAAATGCAACGCTTCGTCAATGACGGTAGGATTGCGAAAGAATGTAGTATATTTGGAGTCGCCCAAACCACACAAAGCGTAAGTCATTCCCTCCAGTGTTCCTTTATGAACGTCTCCTTCCTTCTTCCACGCATCACACAACTCACGAAACCGATAACAACCCAACGGAGCTTGGCCGACACCATAACTACTCGTCACGATGACGACCAGCCGCGTCCACTCGGCACGATCAAGTTCTAAGAAATCATCCAATTGCATGCATTTGGGTATGACGGTGATGGTTGCAGAAGTTCCGGTGATTTGTTGGATTTGGGCCGGACCGAGTTGGGTCGGCACTTGCGAGCACAAGTCGAGCGCGAGCTGTTCGGAATTTCCCGTCTGCGATCCGTACAAGACGTAAATCTTTTCTTCTCGTGCTGTCATGATGTTAATATATATCTCGTAATCCGTAACAAAGTTATAAAAATGATTCTATAAGCACCGCAATGATTAAGCCGAATGAAGCAAGGGCTGTCGTCAATATTTCAATGCCGCCAATACATTCGGTACTCCAACGGAACCATCGCGACTAACGACTCAAATGCAGTCTCGGGTGCTGTAAAAAAGGACAACAGTTTGACACTATAGTGAATCAATCGCGCGCTTTTCGTGCGCTCGTACGTCTGTCGGAGCACGCTGAACCATCCAATTTCTCCCTCCATCGCGTTGAAAATTCGAATTTCGCTTCATTCACTCCAGCGACTTCCATTTGGCAGCAGCACAGCCACTTTGCCTTTTGTCATTCCATCCCAACACAAGTCAGACCAATTGCGATCTTTTCCATTGTTCTTTGAAAAGATTCTTGGCATCTCTCGAGTGTGTCATTGGTTATTGTATCATTCAATAAAGTGCACAAGCAAAGCGTATTCTTCTTGTATTCTGCTGACATTAGGAACAATTGCATTGATTGCCTTCTCATCGCGATAGTTCGCTTCTTTCTACATTACTCTTCAAGGAACAACAACCAAAATGGACAAAGACGGCGGAGGAAAGCGTCCCGCTGCGGATACAAATGAAGACAACAATCCCAATAAAAAGAAACCTGCACCGACATCTACCACAACGACCACATCGACATCTACACAACAGCAATTGCAGAAGCAGATCCAACAGCAGCTGCAACAACAGCTGCAGGCACAGCTTCAAGCGGCTGCGGAACGCGGTAAGATCTCCTTTTGATGAAGTTTTAGGCTTTCTTGATTCTCCAATCAAATGTATCTTATGCTTCTTCTTTCAGGACAAAAAGCCAACATAACGCCAGAACAAATTCAGTTACAGGTAAGTTTCTTCTGCTGTGACCTAGTGTTTCGGTTGACGCTATATAGTACAACATCATTGTTTGCCCCACAAATTGAACTCAACGTCTTTTGCTATCCTTTGCTTTCGCCATGTCGCCCCGGTTGCTTTCTTTGTATTCTCCGTGTTGCAAACTAAGGCCCAGGTAAGTTTTTCCAGTATTTCGGTCGCTATAGCACATCATTGTTTGCCAAATTGAACTAAACGTCTTCTGCTGTCCTTTGCTTTTGAAATGTCGCTCCGGTTGCTTTCCTTTTAATTGCCTTGTCGCAAACTAAGGCGATGGTAAGTTTTTCCAGTGTTTCGGTCGCTATAGCACATCATTGTTTGCCAAATTTTTCAACTAAACGTCTTGTTCTTCGAGGTTCAAGCAGCTGCTCAAGCGCAAGCAGTAGTCGCAGCGGCTAAAGCTAGGGGGGACGGTCTAGTTCCGATGAATGCCCAGCAAATCGCCACCTTGTCACAAATTCAAGCTCAAGCCATTGTGAATGCAAGAAAAGCAGCTACTGCGAATCTAACACCGGCCCAGATCTCCACGCAAATTCAGTTACAGGTAAGTCTGTGCTGTTGCGACTCCTTCGACAAAGGGCAGTACCTGGTATTGCCACAAATTTTCAATCGTCGTTGGGGCTAACCAGTCTGTTTGCCAAAAATAATACTCCGTAATCTAATCTCCATGTCGCTCCGGTTTTTAAACTAAGTGTCAAGCGTTAATCCATGCTCATACAACCGCGCAGATCCAATCAGGGATATACAAGGGTGATGCGGCGCCAACGAAAGAATCAGCCGTCAAAGCAGAGCCCCCGGCCCGGAAGGCACCGCCGGTGAAACCGAGTGTGGCGGAAGAATCGGATCCGATGCTGGAAGGGGACCACAACGACGACTTTGATATGTCGGAGCCTCCACCGGCAGCGAATTCGCCCCAATTTCTGCAGCAGTTGCAGGAGCGGCTGCAGCAGTTCTGGTGTGATTCGTATGCTTCTATACAGGCATTGGAGAATCAAAGTGAACAAGATTTCAAAAACCATAATGACTTGCCGTTGGCTAGAATCAAGCGCATCATGAAGAGTGACGAGGATGTGCGCATGATATCGGCAGAGGCTCCGGTCCTCTTTGCGAAAGCTTGCGAGCTTTTCATTTTGGATTTATCCATTCGTGCGTTTGGTAAGTTGAGATAGACAGGCTATTTGTTTCTGGGATGGAACCGTTGTTGTCTAATTAGCTCTCCATTTGTGCCTGCAGAATACAGCCAGTTGCACAAGAGACGCACTTTACAAAAAGAAGATGTTAAAGAAGCTATTCAAAAGACTGATATCTTTGACTTTCTTGTGGATGTGATCCAGTAAAGTCCTGCTGGTCCAAAGAAACCTGGTGATCCCTTATATACTAGGTGCATACTAAGAATACCTTTTGGGATCTCTTTTTAAAAATAAATACATGTTTTACTTGCTTCTATGTTTGTCTTAACTATGTATCTGCAAAATCATTAACTATTTTCGACATCTGAGCAGCGCTCGAAACTCTCTGCGCGATAATCTGTAACCCTTTAGTAAAAACGACTCCTTCATCATTGTACCACTTTCCATCAACCTCCTTTTCTCCAAAAACGGCCGAATGTAGCTTCCAACAAGCTGTTTGTCTCGCGTGAACTTCTTCGGGTGGTATCTGGCGCAAAATGTGGGGCAGATCGATAATCCGTTGTTCCGACACCCAGACAATGCACTTGGACCAATCGAGTTCCGGAGCCAGCGGGGGAACAAAGTCTCCATGCACCACAACAGGGATGCCTCCCGTAGAAAGCACTTCACCAAAGCGATAGGAGCTCATGCCAGAACCACCAGGAGTAAAGCCGAATGTAGAGTTCCACATCATGTCGTCGAACATGCCAGGCGATCTTTCATACGGTTTGATCAGGGATTTTTTGTCAACGAGCCAGTCAAAGTGCCAGCACTCCACGTCTACTACAATATCGTCGGCTACTTCCCAATGTTCGGCAGCGAGCCACCTGTGCTGATAAGCTGCAGCAATCGAATCTATCACTCTCCCTCGGAAAGAAAGTAAATACTTCCTTGGTCGATGAATATCAACATCATTGGGCGCTAAGGCCCTTCCCCATCTTCTTGGCAACGGCAGAACTAAATCATAGCCCAGCCTAGCATAAGCTGTGCCAATCGTTTCACTGGCAATTATAGCTTTCCCGACATGAAACATGTTAAAGGGAGCATCGGGGGCGATTTTGCGGTAGGGAAAGTTACTAAAATCCCACAGCAAGTGGTTCTCCCCATCATTCCAATGTCCCGAGCTCTTCATGTCATGCACCGACGAATAGGTATTGCTTAACACGACAATGAGACATGCGTCATTCGCACTATGAACTCGCTGCACTGGAATGGGCTTGGAATGTTCCGCCGCATAATCCAGCAGGGCATGCTCTCCTTCATGATCGACATATACTTTCAAAACCGTGTCACTGCATCTTTCGAGATTGAAGCATCCCGCAATAGTACAAATCGGTTGCTCATGATAGTATCGGATCCCCATCCATGACAAAGTTCTCGTGGGCAACCCTGCAATCTCTACCGCATCAGCGGAACTGGCCCGAGGAACAGGATAATCGCCAGGAACGCGACGAAATTGGGGACATTTGTTACGGCCACGAATGATCCGACAATTACCATCGTTACAGTCATAGCAAGTCCATCGTCTGTTTTCGTGAGCGCAATATTTCCCCGTAGTGACATCGCCCATGTGCGTCGAATCACTCCACACGCTTTTCGAAAACGTGGTAGACCTCAGCGTATCGACAATAAATTCACAGATAGGCCAAAAGCCGGCCGTCGAGATAAGGAGAAGACCTGCGATAGTTATTACAAATCTTCTGCGTGTACGTAAACCAAAGTCTCTTTTTGACAGGTGACGGGGCGGATGCACGAATTTTTGTGGTGGTGCATGAAAATGGTCTGGAACGGAACAGCACGCGTCGTCATGATGCTTTTTCCTTCAGATCATTATCCCTTCTTCTCCACACATATATTATGCACTTCTAATTGAGATAATATAATACGGAGTAATGTGGAGTCTGCTCATTAAGAAGAAGCCGCTGTTGAGTAAAATTTATAGCATCAACCGAAGTCGACGATGAATAGGAGACGAGAGACGAGAAAAGAAAAAACGTCGGATTACAAGTAGAGAGTTGAAAATGACTTGATCTGGAGTACCGTACCGGATGACTTATGACCACACGATTAATGCTAAACGCTAAACGTGAAACGTGATAATGGACCTTTTATTGTGATGTTGGGACTATTGTGCAGTATGTACTAAGGTTTTTGTCTAAGTGGCTAAACGGGGCATCTCTTTGTTCTCCACTTGCGTGAAGATTTATTACGTAGTACTCAGTACTAAGTTTTCGGAGAAGAATAGTGCCAACTAAAACTAGAGAGCCCCTTAGCTCCTTGGCTTTATTACAAGTACATTACTACTTGTTATTGGCAACCCTTCGCTTTCAAAAAGAGCATGGCCTATAACACAGGTGAAACCGAAAATACATTGGGATAGGTGATGAACTCCTCCCCGGTTTAAGGGCCTGTACTAACGGCAGGGTTTTGAGGATGGGATCCCAGGTTTTATGGCCTACGACTGGCACTCAAGAGGCTTATCCCTACATGGGGTCCGTAATTGGTGTTAACGAGTTTTTACACTTGGGATCATGGGTTTTAATGTTAGTGACAGTAAGACAACGCATTTTTTTTTAAAAAAATCAATTTTGGCGCCACATTTTAGATTGTCGGCATTTCACTTAATGTTCATTGCTTTAGTTCATTCACCTAACGTAAACGCTTGCTATGTTTTTCTTCCATAAATTGCAGCGACATTATCCACTCCTGGCTGCATGAGTCCGATTCCGATTCCGACTGGGATTTTAAAAGGCCTTTTTTTCTGGTCATTATCACCGCTACGGCATCAACGGCCAAGCGTGCTGTGATCCCACTATGCGCTTTACCTCTGTCTGCGTTGCGCTTCCTGGCAGCCAACCAGACGTGTCTGCACATAAGCTTAATCCGCTTGCCAACAAAATTGAAAGTTTACCCCTTGGCTACTTCATTGCTGGCGATAACGCGTATGGTTGTACTGAGCACCTGCTGACCCCTTTTGCGGGTGCTAGTGGTCGAACTGAAATGAACGGCAACTATAACTTCTACTTGAGTCAGATGAGAACCACAATCGAAGAGCATTTGGTTATCTCACCAACCGCTCGTATCTTTCAGCATGACCAGAAGGCATGTCTTCGAACAGTTGGTCTCATTTTCCTTTCATGCTGCATTCTCCAGAATTTCTGTATCGGCCGAAAGTGAGATGCAATTCAGACACGATGGGCAAACGTTAGAGTATGCCGACAACGATGATGAAATCGACAACTATGGAGATGCGGATAATTTCTCACGATAGGCCTCTTGTCTATCCAGAGCTAGCTATACAGGTTACGGGGGAGTCTCAACTCAGGAGAGCTTACGTTAACAAAATTGCCGCTGTGGGAGTCCCGTCGTCCTCCAAGAAGATGGCACGAATGTCCTCCGTAGTCATAAAAGAGTCAGGAGGCAATTCCTTGTTGACCGTTGCTAACAAATTCGGCTTCAAATCCTGCAGCAACTTGTGAAGATAATAAGAAGTAATGCATCCTCCGCAGAAATTCCAAAAGTCCTGATGGCTGCTGGATCGCGTGTAACGAAAGTGAATGTCCCTGTACTTGCGGGTGATTTCCTGATAGATAGCGAAGCCGCTTTGCGTTGTGGGGAAGAATTTTGTCGGTTTTTTTGATGAAAGAGGTCTTCTCGTAGGAGCAGGTCGACTTTATCTGATTCACCGCTAGTAAAATATACCCCGTAATACTTTTCAGGATTCTGAAACTCCGTTTCTGCTTCCTTCCAAAACGCCCTCCTTACCTCCCCCCAGTTTCAGGAATAGTCCCAGTGGTGTGATGTGCCTCGATGAATTTGGTGGC
Source organism: Fistulifera solaris (assembly GCA_030295235.1). NCBI lineage: Eukaryota > Bacillariophyta > Bacillariophyceae > Naviculales > Stauroneidaceae > Fistulifera > Fistulifera solaris. The sequence continues at coordinate 584,621 of AP026145.1, read as the reverse complement.
GAGCGGTCGCCGAAGATGATGTTGAGAATCACGGAATCTGCAATTGGGTGTCATCCTTTCGTCAATACCTCCCACGGGCGGTAATCACATCTTTGTTTTTATACCCATCTACGAGGAAGGCAATATAGTCAGCTTTGGTAGTACACTTGCTGACACCATTTAGTTTGAATTTGTCGTGACTGCAGAGTGAGCGAAGGACTTTGCAGTGGAAAGTCGAGAATAGCATGCCACGGATGGAGACCGGCGTGCCTGATTCGTCAACGTCAAAATCCGCAAACGTTACACTATCATTAATCCAGCCTTGTTCCTTTTCCTGTGGAGGAAGTCTCGGCCGGAAGATGGTGCGGTGACAACAGTGCCGTTGGCGTTAGAAGTGTTGTTGCCGTTAGAAGCTGCGGCAATCGACGGAGCTGGGGCAGCAGCCAGCGGTCTCATCGGCACGCATTAGAGGCATCTGGTTGTCCTGGAGCGGATGCAGGGACAACTACTGTACGAGGCCTGTTTCTAGGCTGTGCCGTGACAGGAACTTCAATACAGCTGAAGTTCGGGCGGTCTCCACCGAAGATTCTTCAGCCGGTGGATTGTCGTTGCAAAGCGAATCGTCGTCGTAGTTGCCATTGTTCGACCCCCAGTCGGGAAGAGAATCGTTGGGAGGTGTCGTGTCTTCGCTAGCCATGTTAGTCTTTACGTTGTTACCGGAATAGATGGATATTGTGAAAACGGAAGATGAATGGAGTGAAAAGAAATCAAAACGGACGAGGGAAAATTCGCGCGGTCCCAGCCGATCCCAGCTTACTTGGGCTGCCCAGAAAAAAAATGGGGAACGAAAAAAACCTGGGCAAACCCAGATTTTTTTGGCCTGTTGGGACCGTCTGTCGTGTCATCCTAAAGCCTGTTAGGCCATAAAACCTGGGATCCCATCCTCAAAACCCTGCCGTTAGTACAGGCCCTAACAGGTAGTTGGAAAGCATGCAAATTGCTAGCTTAAAATTGGCTTCTTTTGGGTCAGACAAATTCGTTGTGTGGAGACTCATCTACATCGCTGAAGAGCTCTTCAAATTGAACTTGATGGGAAGCGAAAATCACCCCTGAGGAGAGTCCCGAACGAAGTCTTGGCTCCAGGATGCTTACACGGTCTCCGTGGGCGGCTGCATTTCTGGCAATCATGCCAACACGCAAGCTCGGAAGGTCCAGCTGCAAGGCTCCATTCCCGACCAAGGCCGAGTCCGAGAGACTCAAGCGCCATTCCTCTCGAGTAACCATGTAAATTCCTGCAGAAGAGTTGTGCGAAATATTCGAATCATGGATAGACGCGATTCCATTTTCCAAATAGACACCGGAATGTCCTCCGACAAGACCTCTTCTACCATTACCATTGCCAAGAATGTCTGTTGAAGCAATCTTTGCCGTAGAGTTGCTGCCAGACATGTAAATTCCAGTAGCAGCACAACTGTGAACATTACATTGACGGAGTGTGAGCTTCCCTCCGTTCGAAACGACTATGCCTCGTCCAGATCTGGAAGTGACTTCACATCGCTCCATCGAAGCGTGGGCCAAACGTTTTCGAGCTTGCACTTGAATTGCGGCATTTCCGGCCCAAAGGTCAAAGCCGGTGGATTGATGGATAAGTCGTAGATTTCGCAGCAGCAAAGTCCCAGCTTCGACACAGAAAAGAGGATAATTCGCTTTCAGTCCATCGTAAACAAGGGTGACGTCGGTATCGCCCTTCAAAAAACGGGACGCTGGAGTGTCCATTTTCTCTAATGTGACTTGGACTGACTTGTGAGCTCCGCGAACCAAAATCGTTCGGCTTATGCTGTAAGTGCCCGGTCGAAACAAAAAATGAACGGATGAATCTACTTTGTGTCGTGGATTTTCTAGGCTTTGAAGGAAACAAAGTCTCCAAGGCGGTGCCAACGGAAGGAAAATCCACTGGAATGCACGGGTGGCGACGGTAATAGTCTTTCCAGGAATCAGGTGTATCATCCGATGGTGTCCACTAGAATGTAAAACGGCGACTCTTAACGTTTGCTCCGAACAAATAAAAGCAATCTACAATTCCATCACGCACCTTATACAGTTGCTCACACAGAACACGCCACGTTTCTTCGTCGTCCATGACTTCCTTCCAATATCGGTTCGTCTTGGACAAAGCCGATGCTGTTTGAGGTCCAGCAAATGCGAGAACTCGGAGAACCACATCCTGAGGGCAATCGCTTTGCAACCAATGCAAAACATCGTTGTTCAAGGACGCAACAGGACGACGTCGTACGGCCGTTAGTTTCGAAAAGACTTTATACTTCCTTATTGTGGGTGATCGCTCGTTTTCATTGTTCGTAATCGGAACGAGCGGTCGGGCGATAAACTTTCTCTTATGCAAAGAGCCGATTGAGAATCGCGGCGAATCCAGCGGTGACTGCTTCATCGTTGTTGCTTTGTTGTTGCTTTCAAAAATTAATGGGCAAATGATGTGGGATTGCCGGTGACCGGATCAAGCCATCGCTATCGAGACGCATGCTTGAGAAGCATTTCCACGACAAGAATCTTATGTTCCTCTTTGTTCTTGGCTTCTTTAACTGAAAAAAATACGTTTAACCAAAATGTCTTTATCTCGTCATGTTGATGCGGCTTTTTCCACCCTTTTTCCGTCCCTTATTCTCCGTTGGCATGCATAATATTTTCGTTGTTAAATCGACACTAGAACTATATGTATCAGAAACTTTAAAGCGGTACCTCTTTTATTAAACATAATATGACTATTCGATGCACTGGTACTCGCAGTTGAATGCCGGTCTCTTTTCGAAGACCGCTTCTACACAAAGTTTCATAGCAGCAGCTACGATGGACACGAGGCGGTCGCTTGATTATGTTGTGCTGTTGTTGTCATCGAAGTTGTTGATGCAAATAACAACCTATCTCTTTGTCGTCTTAAACAAATCCGTCAGGACATTCTATATCAATCGGGAAAGACCTTTAATAGAGCGCTTTCTATCGTCCCCGTCTATATTTTCGTCACGTTTGCTCCAAAATGGAATTGCGGGTCGGGAAAAAATACCGGCTGGGCCGCAAGATCGGTAGCGGTTCGTTCGGTGATATTTATCTCGGCACCAATATGACGACGGGTGAAGAAGTAGCCATTAAACTGGAAAGCGTTAAAACAAAACACCCTCAGTTGTTGTACGAGAGCAAGATTTATCGTATTCTTCACGGTGGATGTACGTATACGGTTATTACATGAGAATGCTTTCTCCTTGATGCACTGCTCATTCGCATCACTCACACTTTTCTTTATTATGATTACGCTGAATTAGTGGGAATTCCGAATGTCCGCTGGTACGGTATTGAAGGCGACTACAACGTCATGGTTCTTGATTTACTCGGCCCCTCGCTCGAAGATCTCTTTAATTATTGCGGTCGGCGTTTTCAGCTCAAGACCGTCCTCATGCTGGCCGATCAGCTACTCAGTCGTCTAGAGTACGTGCATACAAAGTCTTTCATTCATCGCGATGTCAAGCCGGACAATTTCTTGATCGGACTGGGGAAACGGCAGTCGGTGATTCATATCATTGATTTCGGTTTGGCCAAGAAGTACCGTGATCCTCGATCGCATCAGCACATTCCCTATCGCGAAAATAAAAATCTTACAGGTACGGCTCGTTATGCTTCGATCAATACTCACATTGGCATTGAACAAAGTCGACGTGATGACTTGGAGTCGCTTGGATACGTCCTTATGTACTTTATCCGTGGCTCACTTCCCTGGCAAGGACTCAAGGCGAACACGAAGAAACAAAAGTACGAGCGCATCATGGATCGAAAGATGTCTACCAGTACGGAGCAACTTTGCAAAGGTTATCCGACGGAATTCCGAAGTTACTTTGAATACTGTCGATCATTGAGATTTGAGGACAGACCGGACTATGCTTACTTGAAGAGACTGTTCAAAGAACTCTTTTATCGCAAAGGATTTCAATACGATAACTTATTCGACTGGACTGTTTTGAACCTGCAACAAGAACGCGCACGTCTCCCAGCAGAACGTCCTCTTGGACCAGCGGATGGGGAAAATGATGGACAAGATGAGGCTCGCAAAGCCGATGACTTGGAACGCAGTCGATCTGGTAATGGTGTGCATGCGGAAGACGCTGCCATCAATCAAGTTGCTGGGGGCTTGCGGTATGGTAGCCATGCGGGGGACGGAAGCGTGCCACAGCAGCAGCCAGGCTCGGTTCAGGGGGGGCGGTCAAAATTCTATACAAGGATCACAACCTCCAGCTGTAGGAGGCGCTTAATAGGTAAAATATCATTTTTATGTGAATTTTTAGTCGTGTGACATGTAGAGAAGAACGGGCATCTCGCTGTACGATCTGTTTCATCCTTGCATAAACGTGAATTGTTATACAAATAGCATAACGATGAAATCGAGAGAAGTACTTGCTTGTGCACAAATCGATTCGTAGAAGTCGCACCTATGCTGCGAACTCACGTTTAGTAGACACCGATTCATCGTCGCCGCCGGATAATTGAGCAGTCGTCGAGGTGTGATCGTCCTGTCTCGAATCATGGACATCAGTTGTGGTGATTTGTGGCTCTCCATTGTCAATCCAATATTTCTCAAAATCCCGCTGTTGCATTCGGCGAACAGTTTCCCAGTACTCCGCACGTCCCCTGCGGTCTCTCATGCGATCGCCAAAGATCATCGCCATAAACAAACACAACATGGACGCCATCCAAGCCAATTTTAAATAAAACGATACGCGTGTCTCAGAATCAAATTTAGATTCCGGTTCCGGCTCCGTCATTTGACGTAGGCCATGGTAGGAGTTTCGCTGTACGTCCAACAAATGAGGCATATCGTATTCATCCGTTGTCTGAAATTTGGCTTCGGCCTGAAGTTCGACTTGTAATCCAAGAATGGTGCTCGTTTCTAAAAACCACACAGGATCAAGGACGGTAGTGACTACCGCCGCACGAGTTTGGAAAAAAGACTGGGTATGAATATCAGGAATACCGTCTTCGATAAGCTGATAGGTACGGTTCTGATTCAACTTCACAAACACGTGATCGATCGCACGGATCTCTAGCATTTCATTCCAGATGCAAAAGACGACGACGTCTCCGGCGATGTGCGATTGTTCCGACAGACATTCGACGCGATCTTCCCCCTGAGCATTCACAGGTACGGAAGGGTCCGTTCTGGACGACACCTTCTCCATCAATCGTAACTGGGAGTGTCTGCTCGTTCGCATCCTTGTTCTCAGTGGCCTGTGTCACAAGAGCGAAGACATGACTGAGAATGCGTCAACTATTTTCGAGGGCAGAATCATCAGGAAACTTACCTTTTCGTAAACAACGATGGTTCCGACGCAAAGTAAAATCGCCGCGAAGGAAAACATAATGAAGGTGAGGCAGTTGGCGGTGCGTTTCATGGTGAAAGGTGCGGTGGATGAAGGATGTTTGTGACGGCGATTGACTTCGAGTTGATAGGCCGATTTGTGAGAGGTTCATGATACGATTCGGCAAGTTACGATCAAACAATTTGCATTTGGTCCAGTTTTCTTTGTATCGTGTCGTTTCATTCTTTATACATTTTGTTCGACAACAGGATGATGGTTTTCAAAGCAAACTGACGACGAAGAAACTTACTCCTATGTCGAAACGACTTTTGTGAGACGTTTTTCAGACGTGTGTGCGAGGTGCCGGTACCGGTAAGTCAACGACGACGTTTTGTTGAAGTGACTTCAGTTATGTCAGTTTTGACAAAAAGTACGGGTACAGGTATAGTCTAGACGTGAATGGCATCTTGGCAGGTCCCAAACATTTAGTTTCGGCAAAGACCTCACCAATTCTTGCCCTTTTATGCAATTCTAGACAATTAACGTTGTCATTCCGAAAGATACGCGTTGATGGGGCGGGCATCTTGATGGATAACAACCTCATTATAGATGTAGAAAGAGATGATTATTTTCACAAGTGATTGAAAAAATTAACATTGATTGGATACTCAAGCAGTCGTCGAGATGTGGTCGTCCGGTTTCGAGTGATCGATTGTGGCATTTTGCGGCTCTCCGCGGTCAATCGGTTGTTTTCGGACGTATCGCTGTTCCGTTCGTCGAACGCTTTCCTGATGCTCCTCACGCCTCCACTGACTTCCCTCACAATCTTTCACACAAAACCAATAATGGAAAGCAATCACGAACGCCCAAAAAGTGAAATAGATGAAATTTATGAAAAGAAGATAGGGGTTTGGTTCTTGCTCCGGTTCCGGCTCCGTCATTTGACGTAGGCCATGGTAGGAGTTTCGCTGTACGTCCAACAAATGAGGCATATCGTATTCATCCGTTGTCTGAAATTTGGCTTCGGCCTGTAGTTTGACTTGTAATCCAAGAATGGTGCTCGTTTCCAAAAACCACACAGGATCGAGTACGGTACTGACTACCGCCGCACGAGTTTGGAGATAAGACTGGGTATGAATATCAGGAATACCGTCTTCGATAAGCTGATAGGTCCGGTTCTGATTCAACTTCACAAACACCTGATCGATTGCACGGATCTCTAGCATTTCATTCCAGATGCAAAAGACGACGACGTCTCCGGCGATGTGCGATTGTTCCGAAAGACATTCGACGCGATCTTCTCCAAAGAATATGTTTCCTGAGCATTCACAGGTACGGAAGGGTCCGTTCTGAACGACACCTTCTCCGTCGATCATGACCGGAAGCGTCTCGTCGTTTGTAGTAGCCTTGCTGACCACAACCTGTGTGACGACAACGAGTGAGCATGCGCGATAATGTATTTCGTGAATCAATGAGACTTCACATTATAGCTACCTTCTCGTAGACAACGATGGTTCCGACGCAAAGTAAAATCGCCGCGAAGGAAAACATAATAAAGGTGAGGCAGTTGGCGAGGCGTGTCATGGTGAAAGTTTCAGGAGAATTTTGATGACCGCGAACGACTTCGATTTGTCGATTGGTCGATTTGTGAGAGGTTCATGATCCTTGCTGCGATGAAAAAGTTGCGCGTGGTCCAGTTTTCTTTGTATCGTGTCGTTTCATTTTTCACACTTTGATTGACAAACGCAGGATGGTTTTCAATGGAAACGGACGAGCTTCGAAACGACTTTTTTGTGAGGGTTTTCTCAGGCGTGTGTGAGAGACCGGTTTTGCTTCCTACATTAAAGCCCGTAGTCTACAGAAAGCCTAGAAGCAAATGGGTACCGGTAAGTCACTTTAGCGACGACGTACCGACTACCGACGCCTTATTGCGCTTTTTGCAAGAGCTTTTTTTGTTCATCGCAATAGGCGCGATGGTGTCAGTCATGTCATTCAACATTTTTACTTGAAAGAGCGCCCTTTACTTATTTTTCTTGCTTAGACTGTATAGTGATTTCATTTTGAAGTCAAACATGTTTATTCGGAGCAACATTCGAATTTTGCGGACACCAAGTTCGCTCGCGACACGATGCCGGCATTTTCACGACAAAGCACCTCCTTCAGGAATGTCAACTAACATGATAATATCGTCAACAAGCCGGTTATCAGAACGCACGATACTTGAAACTGCTGTACCCGAATCGATTATGGAAGCTGCTAAGCCAATTCACGCGAAAAAGTATGATTCGACGGGAAATTCGGGTGATCACAAAAACAAGGACGGAAAGAAGCCGACGTTGGAAGATTCACCACCACCCGTCCCTCGACGTTTGATTGTAAAACGTCGCGTCGGTGTGGAAGACTCTACGAAAAGCGCCAACACAGTGGGTCTCATTACAGGAACTCCCAGACGCCGGAAAAGAAGCTGAGTGAAAAGGATCCGGTCGAGGTCTTTGATACGTTGGGTCAGCCCATTCTAGAAGTACCGCGGAAACCCAAGTCGGGCCTGTTACCCGTACTCAATGCTAGTTCGTTGCTGCATACAAAGAGCTATTGCGTCAAGTCGGCCAAGAACTCGACCAAGTCGGGTACGGCTGCGGCGCGGCGTTTGTTGCGCGGCCAACATGATTTTCTGCAGGTGGTGCGCAAATTGGTACCGGTGCAACACAAGTTTCTTTTGAAAGGGCACGGAGTACCCAGTCAACTTCTGGAAGAACATATCCACTTGGCGAATGATGTACTGTCGTATTACAATGATGCTGTTGCTTGTTCCTTTCATTCGTTATCGGATTCTGTCGAACGGATACGCATTCGAACCGAAGGAGGCAACCAAGTGGCCAGTTGGCCTCCAAAAGCTTCTCGACTCGAATACTCTTGGGATGAATCGCTGCAACTTTACTTGAAAGTCATGCAGCGAATGGCGAAACGCTTGGGCGATGTACTCATTTCCCCGCCGATCAAGGAGAATACCCACGAACCGAGTGCTACATGGACCAAAGACGAATACGATAATGAATTTGACTCGGTATTTCTCTCCAGCTCGACCAAACCGCATCATTGGAATGTGGAATTCGCGCGCCTATCACAAAGCTACGATATATTACCCGAGCCTGTCATCACGGTGGAATTTACCCCGATTCTTCACGGGCCGTCAGCTCCGGGACACGTTCGGTTGCAGTTACGAGGTCAACCAAAGAGCGCATCGAGTGCATCGATTAAGAATGGAGTTGTCATGTCCGTGGATGCTGCTTTTCGCTGGAAGGCAAATGACGGCAACATTTAAGGATACTCTTTTCAACACAACCGATTGACTGGGAGTCGCACATTTACCAGCTATCGAAAAAAAGATGAGTCAAGTTCAGTAAATTTAAAGGCCTTGGCAGTCTCATATCAAACTAACATTGGGAACTATCGCAATCGTCGTTCTTTGAGAGAAAAGGCTGCCTCTCTCCTTTAGAAATTGCGAGAAATTCTTCAATGTTCACGCGTCTTGCTTCATTTTGTGAGTTCGAAACGGAAAAGGCCCAAACACAACCATAGTTTCATGTTGATCGTCTGCTGTCACGAGTCGTCGTCACTCTAGAGTCTACTGGTACAGACGTTTTGAATTTTTCGAAGTCTGAAAGACGTTTTGTACCGCTACGATTTGAGCTTAGTTGCGACTATCACTAAACAGTAGGTTCAAGCTCATTGACATTTTTGTGTCACCTAAGTAAAGCAACTTCTGCGACATTTTTGGTGATTGCATCGTCGTTTTTCCTCCTCCCCCACGATCGCGTAGCCTCTGATTGCCATTTCATTTGACAAAGGACACGGACTCCTCTTTTTACTCTTTAACCAACAAACAAGCAATTCCTTTTTTGTCCTTCTCTATTCACATTCATAACGCTTAGAAGAGGAACCCCAAGAGATCGGAAGGGGAGAGCTCCGGACAGACAGTCAGTTTTGTTGAGCCCAATCACACACGAACCTCTCAAGGCCATTACAAAAAGCCATTGTCCATTTTCGCTGACCCGTGTGGCGAAAAAATTACAGAATCGGCATATAAGTCTTCATTTGACTTATCGTACAGTGATTTTTGCAGCAATAGAGCAGGGTGTTTAGAAAGGTAGGTTCTTGAGCAGATACCGGCGATTGGAGGTACACGCACTATGTTGGCAATACGACTCTAGGGCGAGGCAGTCGGAGACAAATACCAATTTATTAACAATCGTCATGCATATAGTGAATGCAGATTCTATCGCTAATTCTGCTTCTTGATCGAGTTCCTTTGAGTTGGCTCCCATTTGACACGATGCTGTCACTCAATCGCCAAATTTTGTTCGACATCTTTAGGCTCACACAATGTTCTCGGCTTTCAGAAAAAACTCGTAGAAAACATGTCATCTCCTTTTAAGCAAAAGTTTTTCATGGGTGGGTCTCCCATTACAAGACAGTCATTCTCGTCGACGAACCGGAAAAGTCGTCAGTATTTTTCAAAGTATCGCTATAAAGGCTCGAGCGAACAAATATTGGATGAATACCAGCTATTCTCGCCCCTCGCCGTCGTGTGGGTATTTATGTTCTTATTGGCACCAATCAGTTACTTTTATATCGGCATGGTGGTTTTACGAGAACTATTCGGTGAATACTTGCTCGTCTTTGGTCAAAACTATTTGCCGCTCTTGCACCAGTGGACTCTAGCTTCGGCCATTTCCAATTTGCGGCCACCGAAAATGCCGCACGATCTCATCATCGGCGATTCTCTTGCCTTGGTTACCGAGGGAGTGTTAGACTCGACGGGAAGTGGTAGCAGCTTCACTATTCCGAACATCCTCGAGTCCACTTCTACAATGGAACGCAATCCTCGGACATGGCTGTGGTTATGGATTGAGATATGGTGCTCGTTCGAGGCTCTGTTTTTCATTTTGATGCGGATCCGTATTCGTTGGTTACGAAATAAAGATCCTCTAGAGGCAAGTCTGTCAGCTGCTCCCCTAATGGATCTTTCTGAACGGCAGAGCCTCTGGCGACGAATGCAAGAAGTGGAGGATGGTCACGTTTGTGAGTTTTTATCCGGTTGGTTCTTCGATCATGATTGCCAAGATATTAGCGCGTATGACGTTCGTGACTTTGTATGCTGGAGCATGTTTGAATGTCGGCACCAGGAACATTTGTCGGAAAGCGAGTTAGTACAAAGTAAGTTCGTTTAGCAGGACAGACTGTTGTCGAGTGAAGTTCCTTGCTGACCCTTTCCTTTCGCTCATAGTGGAATCTTTTGTGGAGGAGCTTGAATGGCGTATTTCGCTGGAACTGTATGGACCGGAGACTGAAACTAAAGTAGTCAATGATGACAGTGACAACCCGGCGCTTCGGGGAGAAAATCAACTGTCAGTACCGGCTTGGCAAGTGGGTCTCCCCAAGCCCAAGAAATGTAAGAACGCATTTTGCTAAGTTTATCTTCTGCATCGCGACAATTCGCTAACATTTTTTCTTGAAGTTTTCCAATTTCCAGGAGGTAACGCGCATGAAGAAGAGGGGAATTTTTTCACGAATCTTTTCGAATCATACAGACGGCGCTATGATCAGATGGAGTTCCGGCCTGTTCAGGATCTAAAGGACATGGTGCAGAAAGCAACAGGCGATAACTTTCATCCTGTAAAAGACTTTCGCGAATTAGTAGCAGGTACTGCTCAGAGCATAGCAGAGGCGGAGGCGGCTGCGAGTCAAAAAGCAAGTCAAATATACGAAAGTATTGTGCCGATGGGCTCAATGGTGGACAAGAAATTGTATGCCACATACTTGCAATTACACAGTGCATGGAACTCGGTCAAAGCTTTGAATGATCAGCGCCGCCTGGAAACGGCACGATTCCTCTCTAGTCAACGCAATCGATTAAAACAGCAAATGGTAGGCTACAGGCTGATGTTGAATCGAATGTTGGACATGTCATCTGGGGTACCATCAAAACAAATGGCTTCTCTAATGCGACGCATTACCGAATGCTACGAGGCTATGGAAAGCTTGGAGAGTCGAGCCGAGGCTGCATTCGTAGACTTCACGGGATTTGCTTTGAAGAGCTTACCTGCATTTATGCAAAGAAAAGAGCCGCAAGGATATGCAAAGTATTCTGCCGACCCTATTGAGAATGTGGCAACCTTCCCGTTATGCCTGCACTTACTACTCATCGGATGTACAGAAATACCCTTGAGAGTGATGATGCATCGACGTGGTTTCTTGCGGAGAAAAATCGGGAATGTTGCCTATTATTACCACCCCGGTGGTGACGCTTCTGACGATTCTGACGTCGTCGACGCGAACAAGCTACCGTTTGTTTTCGTTCATGGTATTGGACTCGGACTTATATTTTACATTCCATTGATTGATGACCTCCTCCGATCAAAACGGCCGATCTTCCTCCCTGAAATTCCCTACGTATCGGGCTTCCGCCCATGGCAATCTTCGAGCGCCGTCTTGCCTCCCGCAGTCGTCGCATCAACAATGTCTGCTATCCTAGCTACTCATGGTCACCTCACAGCCACCTGGATAGGCCACTCATATGGCACGTCATGGTTATCGTATATGACGAAGCTAGCCCCTGAAGCTGTTTCGGCTTTACTTTTCTTGGACCCGATTTGCTTCTGCTTGCATTACCCACGGCTAACGAAATCGTTTGTGTACACCAGGCCCGACATTGGAACGATTTCTTACATTCTTCGCACGGATGCAATCGTTCGACATACGATACAGAGGCAATTCCCATGGCCGAGAATTATTCTTTTGCTGATCAAATACATGTGCCATGTCACATTGTTTTGTCTTATAAAGATCAGCTGGTGCCATCGGCCAAGGTATCAGAATATCTGAGAAAGTTAGGCGTCCCGATTCACGATTTCGAAACGATTCGAGAGCAAGTTTTGGCGAGTAATGTAACAGGCGACATCACGGGGGCGCCATTTTGCGACCCCACTTCAAATGATTCAAGCAAAATCGAGTGTCTTATAATGCAAGAAGACGGGCATGGTGAATGGGTAGAGAAACCGCATCACTCTACCTTCACTATCGCTCATTCTGCCGAAGCACTCTCTCGTAAAGCAGAGAACGAGGCCAAATTGAAAATATCCTAACAAAACAGGTGGTTCAACACCTGCAACAAAAAAGAAAAGCATAAAGGTAGCGTCCTACTATCCATCACAGAAGCAAGATGGATCATTTAATTAAGTTGTCTATAGAATGCTTCTACCAACACATTTACGAACTAAATCGAATTACACTGCCGGCATAGTCTCCAAAGATACGAGCATATACAATAGAATTGGCTCGTATCTTACTTCTCCAATTGTCGAAGCCGTTTTTCGAGTTCCGCTTGCTTCGCAATCATCAACGCATTTCCCGTGCGAATTTCCTGATAGATATAGAACTGCGTAGCTAGAGCGCACAAACCCGCCCCAACCAAGAATGAGGACATTCGCTGGAAAATATTAGCCGTCGCTACCGGTGTCTGGGTAGAGAAATTTGCAGCCTTTACCTGCAACGAAGAGCTTGGGTAAGTACAAGATACAATGCGAATGTGTTGATAATAGAAGGATTCGTACCGTTCTTTTATGACTTAGAGCAACTAAGCGTTGCCGGATGAGGGAAGACGCAATCATAACTGTTATCGAGTATCAAGGATTATGGATACGACTGTATTGCAACAAATTTGGTTAGAAGCAACATCGACAACAACGATGGAGTGTTTTGCGCTTCTATTATTTTTTGGGTTCGCTAAAAATTTCTGCCTCTCAAAATTACATTAGGGCTAGAGGTATAAGGTTAGTCTGTGGATGACAGTCAGACGGGTCATGGGTCATGGGAAACAAACCCGTAACTCTCTCCTCCACGCGATGAGCACGGGACGGAACACGGAACGCAATCCTTTCAAAACAGTCCCAAAGAGAAACAATCACGGCGAAACAGTCATCGTTTCTTGTCTCCACGTAGGACGAAAGCGAAGAAATGAATGCTTGAAATGTCCGATGCCGGGCCGGCTTTTGGAAAACATTGGAGCCATTTTGCAAATGCGGGACTTCTGCACTTAAACTTCAAATTGAACGCCAAGTTAACGCTAGTGAACTAAGTATCCTTAGAAGGCATATTTCTTTCTAGGAGGTTTCGCTCTACTCAAAATATCGGTTGCTAAGAGTACTTAGTTTCTATATATACACAAATTTTACACCGTCCAGTTTTGATAGGATAAAGCCCCGACAGTGATAGTAGAGAAACGCACCAGGCAAGACGTTCCAGCTACTTTATTTCGTATTTAAAATTTGAAAAAAAGAATACATAGAGGTGCTCCGTATCAACGGAAAGCGATTTCGTCGACTTTCCCTCCACCCGTAAGGTCGACTCCGACTCACACCTCCTCATTCGTTCGTCCGAATACAAACGTTACCGATTTTTTCTTCTTCCGATTCATTCCCCAACAGCTCGCCACATTCATTCAGCAACGGAAGAAAAATATACAAACCGTTAATCATGAAGTTTTCCGTTTTCCCTTTCTTGCTACTTGCTGTGTCGGCTGAAGTAATCAGCTCTCGTGATCTTCAAGAAGATGAGAGCGATTTCCCCTCGCTTGTCCCTACTATTAGCCCGCCTCCGACCATGGCTGAAGGTAAGTCGTGCTATGGCCGATTACGTCATGATGCTTCCCTCCTTGTACTCACAAATCTGTGTATCGCCTTAAGGAATGGGTTCGGATATCCCCAGCGATCTCCCCAGTGATTTTGTTTCGGACCCTCCGTCGGGTGGTGATATCTCCACCTCTATGCCCCCGGTTCCGGCTGGAGTGACCCTCGCTCCTGTCTCAGGCTCTGTGCCAACAGCGGTCACCCTGCCTCCCAGCACTGGCGGCGATACAGGAACATCCTCTCCTACTTCCACTCCCGTCGCTGTAGCCACATCTTCCTCTTCCATCGTGTCGTCATGTGCTGGACTGGTCTTGGCGGTGGCCGGTTTGGGTCTATAAGTGCATGGACTAAGAAAACAAAATAGGGAGCATTCGTGCCGAACGGATGGGGAGCATATATTTGGGTCGATTGACAGTAGGCAACTTCCTCGGGGAAGTTTTAACTCATTTTAATACAACATCTGGTGATCATCTTTTAATGGAAAATTTTAGCTGGACTGCTTCAAAAAAGCTCATTTATCTACAATTATATGTATACAGCGACAGTTTTACTATTTTTGCCCGGCGACTTCATTTGGGACTTGGCCCAAGCCGGCAAATTGTCGTAATCGGATAGCCAGAGTGCTTCGTCTCGAGTGCTTTGCCTGCCAAGTGCATCGTTGCGGTGTGGATAGCGACCGAAACGCTTGATAACATCCATATGCGCTAGCTCCATACTCATTTGTAGTTCAAAGAATCGCCTCACTTGACTAGGCGCAGTGGATTTTCCGAGCTCTATCACATTTACCGCCAATTCATGATCTGCTAATGATTCGGAATGCATCATGGCAGTAGCACAGAACGACAAATAGGGTGGATAAATCTCTCCTTTGTCTGTTATCACTTCGAGCGAACAAAGCGCCTCTTCCGCTATTGATCGAGCTGCTTGAATGGCGACAGGTTCGTAAGCAAACGCTTCGGCTTCACCACGGAAGCAATTTCTCGACAATTGGTCGCACAATATCAGCTCACTCATTGTTTTGTCGATTTCCGATAAGACACCACTATCCTCCTGGCTGCTGTCAAACGATCCCTTCGTCCCTGCGTGCCGTACTGTTTCGGAAAAGCTTCGACAGAGGGCATCGTATTCTGGGTCACCCGTCCACCATAGTGGCTGCATTATTTGCAAACACGCTCCATTGCGCAGAATCTCATCCACTTGTGCCGCATCGCTGTAATCGACACCCGCAAAGAAGAATGACAAGACGGATTCCGGTCGTTGTGGAGATGCCCGGGCTTTTTGAACGGAAGGACGAGCCGCATATTCGCGCACGGTGATGGATGTCACAAGATGGAGGAGACACCCAGTAAGAATGAGTCGGGCTGCTGCGAGGCGACGGCTCATCGTTTTGTTTGTAAAAGCGACTTGTGCTGGGAAGTTCAAAGAATTACCGTCGCTATCATTACTAAACTGCACTGCTGCATACAAATGGTTAAGGTCTCAATGGACCGGTCGAAAGAGATTATTTTGAAACAATTCGTACAAAATTGCGTTCCCAGGAAATCTGGGTGGTCCAGAAAATCTGGACCAGTTGTATTTTCAGGCTCCCAGGAAATCTGGAGGAGTCGTGTTTACACGTGGTCCAGAAAATCTGGACCGAAAATCTGGAAGTGTGGTGTTTTGACGCTGGTCAGAAAATCTGTACCTATTGAATTTTGCGTTTCCAGGAAATCTGGAAGTTTGGTGTTTACACGTGGGCCCGAAAATCTGGACCTAATTTTTCGCGTTCCCAGTTCCCAGGAAATCTGGATGAGTGGTGTTTACACGTGGTCAAGAAAATCAGGACCTAATATTTCGCGTTCCCAGGAAATAGGGAAGAGTGGTGTTAGACGTGGTCCAGAAAATCTGGGGCAGGTATAAATAAATTAAAAATTGAGAATTTTCACGTTCCCCGGAAAATTGGACGAAAATGGTGAAAAGATTGACGGAAAAAGGTGCGAGCGCGGCGGCCTCATCATTCGTGACTTTTTGTTTTAATAAAAAAACAGTCGGCAAAAGGCTTTTTTATTTTTTTAGTATAATCATTTTCTCGTGAATCCTTGAAATTCCACTATGAAGCGGAGTGTTGGTTTACGCCAGCCAAGACTGGAGTGTACAGTAGTCACGAACCGAAAACCAAAGGGTTCCGGTTTGCGTCTCTCGCATCCGTCCATTGTCATTCAATTGCAAATAAAATTATGATTACGGGTAAATAAAGTTGCAACAATGATGGTTCTGAACTATTTGTTAAGAGTTTCTTCTATTTTCACGTCGAAAATCTGAGGATCGACACCTTGAATTTCCACTATGAAACGGAGTGTCTGTTTACGCCAGCCAAGACTGGAGTGTACAGTAGCCACGAACCGAACACCAAGGGGTTCCGTTTTGCGTCTCTCGCATCCGTCAATTGTCATTCAACTGCAAATTTAATTATAATTACGAGTAAATTAAGTCGCACCAATGAAGGTTCTGAACTACTTATTAAGAGTTTCTTCTATTTTCACGTCGAAAATCCGAGGATCGAGACCTTGAATTTCCACTATGAAGCGGAGTGTTGGTTTACGCCAGCCAAGACTGGAGTGTACAGTAGTCACGAACGGAAAACCAAAGGGTTCCGGTTTGCGTCTCTCGCATCCCTCCATTGTCCTTCAATTGCAAAAAAAATTATGATTACGGGTAAATAAAGTTGCAACAATGATGGTTCTGAACTATTTGTTAAAAGTTTCTTCTATTTTCACGTCGAAAATTTGAGGATCGACACCTTGAATTTCCACTATGAAACGGAGTGTCGGTTTACGCCAGCCAAGACTGGAGTGTACAGTAGCCACGAACCGAACACCAAGGGGTTCTGTTTTGCGTCTCTCGCATCCGTCAATCGTCATTCAACTGCAAATTTAATTATAATTACGAGTAAATTAAGTCGCACTAATGAAGGTTCTGAACTACTTATTAAGAGTTTCTTCTATTTTCACGTCGAAAATCCGAGGATCGAGACCTTGAATTTCCACTATGAAGCGGAGTGTTGGTTTACGCCAGCCAAGACTGGAGTGTACAGTAGTCACGAACCGAAAACCAAAGGGTTCCGGTTTGCGTCTCTCGCATCCGTCCATTGTCATTCAATTGCAAATAAAATTATGATTACGGGTAAATAAAGTTGCAACAATGATGGTTCTGAACTATTTGTTAAGAGTTTCTTCTATGTTCACGACGATAATCCGAGGATCGACACCTTGAATTTCCACTATGAAACGGAGTGTCGGTTTACGCCAGCCAAGACTGGAGTGTACAGTAGTCATGAATCACAATTGTTTCATTTGTCGCGATTCGCGATGACTGGGACGAAAATTTAGATCGGTCTCATTAAGGTGGACAAAACGCGAAATCGAGCCGAATAACCGTTGATTATATTTCTTTATGTGTCGAACTGTCGAAGGAAGGAATAAAAGTTGACCTAAAATGATTTCATGGCTATTCTCTCTTAGATTAAATTCTTTCGGACGGCTCCTACGGAGCTTTTGGGACGTAGAAAATGTACTAGCCGTACATTTTCTACGAGGGGTACATGGTGCTGTGACGATTGGACACCAGCCGTAGCAATTTTTACCCCCCGCAAAAGGGCCCCAATTTCGCCGACCATCAGCAGCGTGAACCAACGAGTCTTTCCTTAAGAAACGTTTTTTATTTATGCTGCTACCCGCTAATGTTTTGGCTTGCAACGCTACAGATTGGCGGTGAAAGTAGAGTACTCCGCTTCGAAAGATGATTCATCGGACGACTCCTCCCAAATTTTTTAATTTTTTTTGATATTTTTTGTAAATGGCCAAGGCCTTTTAAAAATAAAAAAAGAAATAATGACATTCATCCGCTCAGGATTCATGACTGAAATGCAGTCGTGGATAATTTGAGATAACGCTAGCCGTAATGTTAGTGGACCGCCTTCTTCTTTTATTGTGCCTAAAGACTATAGATTGTGCTGTTGCAATGATGATTTCGGTTAATGCGATCGTCAAAACAATATCAAACGGAGGGCGTCATGTTCTCGACTAAATCGTAATGATGAACGGGCTGCTATCACTGCAAATTTTTCTTCACTTGCTATTGCTTCTCGTCAGCTCTTGTGCGCAACACACTTCGAATCATGCCGTAATTGTCAGCTCGTCACGATATTGGTTCAATTATCGACACAACGCCAACGCGTTGACCATTTACCAGTTCTTAAAAGAAAATGGCTTCCGCGATGAGAATATTATACTCATGTTGGCTGACGAATATGCGGTCAATCCACGGAATGTATTCAAAAATCGTATATTGACGGCACAGGAAGGACCGTCGTTGTACGACGCGTCGACCGAGGTTGATTATCGAGGAGAAGACGTGACCGTATCGAACTTGGTACACGCATTGTCGGGACACCACAACGCCGGTTTGCCCGTCTTGCATACCGACGAGAAGAGCAATATACTCATTTACTTGACAGGACACGGTGGGGATCAGTTTTTCAAGTTTCAAGATGTCGAGGAGATCATGACGCAACATTTGTCGTCCGTCTTTCGGCAAATGCACGCGGCCAAGCGGTATCACGAGATATTGTTCGTCGCGGATACTTGCCAGGCCTTTACATTAGGGGATGCATTTACCAGCCCGAATATTACAGTGATTGGGAGTTCCCTCCGTAAAGAGAGCTCCTATGCGCATCACGGGGACGAAAATCTAGGACTTTCCGTGATCGAACGGTACACTTATGCGCTTCATGAGTTTCTTCGTAATAAGAAAAACACCAACTGGGAGAAAATGACTCTACGGCAAGCCATGGTGGATCCGTATCCTTTTGAACAGCAACGAGCACACATCGGCATCAGCGACAAATTGGCCGTTCGAAAGGCCGATCAGGTCGTCATGTCAGATTTCTGGGTCAGCAAGCAAGATTCTTCTAAAAGAAGTTCTCCAGACATCGTTCCGTATCCTACGGACTATCAGATGCCCCGGTTCTCGCTGGAAGCATACCAGGGATCCACTAACGTCGATTATCGGGCAAGTGAAACACAACAAACAGTAAATGACGACCATGAGGATGCCCAACCGAGCCAGAGTCCCATAGAGGGAGCAGATCTTTCGGACGGTGTTTTTCTACTACTAACCGTCCTTTTGTTTGGTATGGCGATTTTGGCTGGGTTTCTGCTGTGATTTAAGCAGCCCGCAATAATAGTTAAACATGAATGTACAATCGCATTTACATCTTTAGGTGTTGCTATGTTCTTGTCGTGGGAGGAAAGTCCAACAAACGAGTTATGCTGCGACTATTTATTAGGAAGAATGGAATCGCCGTATAGCATTAGAAAAAATGTACGTATGGCCTGCGCAAGACCTCTAACTCTTCTCTAACCTAACCTTAGCGGAACGCACCTTTCGGTTGCATTATTTTTTTGTTTGTTTGTTGTCGTCTAGTCTACAAAAAATAAAGCAACAAATGCGTTAATCTGCTCTCTGTTGCTTGCAATTATTGATTCTGAGCTTCTGTCAATCGATATCAGACTTTAAAATCGTCTCTTGACTTACAAAGATGTCGCCGCACACAATCACAAGGCTATTATTTGTTCGAACAGCGCTATTCCGCGCTCCGCCTCCTTTACGTTACTCTCCGCCAGTAGCGTCCTTTTCGTCCTATAGAAATCAACAATACCACAAGCTCCGAAAGAAAAAGAAACAAACTGATCCCTTTCAGATTCTGGGCATAGCTATGAGCGACCGGAAAAACTCTATTCTCTTTAAGGATGTGAAAAAGACATTTCTACGAATCGCCATGGAGCACCACCCCGATACTATGTCGAAAAAGGACGAAGAGAGTATGGCGAACAGTCGCGATATTTTCATTGCCGCCCGTGAAGCATTTGAGCAAATTGTAGAGGGTCCAAATGGCTTGGCTATACTGCGATCCGAGGCTGACAATGACTCGGATGATTTTGAAGACTGGTTCAAGCAAGAAACAGGGCACGATCTTCCTTTCATGGATGCGGCGACCATGAAAGAAGTAGCCAAAATGACGGAAACAGTCGGCGGGGGCTTGATCGCGACGGCGGAATGTGGACACTGGCGCGGATGGTGACAAATTCGGTCAAATCAGGTGGCGATGCTCGAGATGTTTTGCGATTGGAAGCCGGGGATGGAGTTGGCAATGGCATTGATGGCGTTTTGCGTCGACGTAGACGGAGGTAATAAATTGAAGAACGCTCTGAATATGTCACACGTATGCGTGGAATAGGAAATGACAAATTGAACTATTTTGTGAAAGCATTTTACGTCCGGAAGCTGACTTATTTGGTATCACTTTCAAGGAAATTCCTTGAGAAGCAAACACTACACGCTACGTTATTACAAGCACTTTAACGTTAGATGCACTGAGTTGTCATGTAATAGTAACAAGACTCTCATAGGCCCAACTTTGGAAGGCCAGTTAATCAAGGTGCGACAACATGAGAAATACAATGCCCGATAGAGTCGTACTATAGCCGTGAAATCATGCACTCCACCACGCTGCTTTTATAAAGAAGTGCACGACGTTGCAATACGAGCAGTACTCCCCGCCTTTGGCGGCAAGTGAAATTCCGTAGGGGTCGCCTAATCAATGCATGGCTTAGAAATTGAACGAAACGATAAAATGCGAGCCATTGCTCTACCATCCTCTGCACATTTCTGCGTCAGTGCTTCTTGACGGAGCACGCCAATTAGCTATTTCTGGTCGTGAACTTGTAGACTCGACTTGAGCCTTGTCAGAAGAATGGAGGAGGAAAAAATGAAGGGGGAGTTTTTTGCACCATGATTTATTTCATTTAGGATTGTGTTTGTGTATAAGTATCTCACACGGTATTCATTGAGTTTAATCGCGAAACGCATTAATTTCATTTGTCGTCGCCAAACGCGTAATTCGAAAAGTCGTTGTTTATGACACTCTGCTCAGATGTACATTTTAATGTAATTTCTAACCTTAATGAGCTTTATTCTGCATCCTGTGTCTGTTTCGGACAGGTTTTTTTGTTTCGCGCTTTTTTCATCGATCGTTTATTGCAAATTGCAACTAAATATTGCTTCTTGACTGCTTTGTTGTGAAATCAAAGCACATCCTTGTCTCTATCAAAGAATCTCACAAGTTATGAACGAGGTTCGAAAGAGGCGGAGAGATGAAGGACGAAACGACAACATAATAGCCAATGTTCGCATCGCTCCCATTTATTTCGGATGTCCTAACGCCTTGGAAAAAGGGTTAACTTTATCACTTCCCTGCACTTTGGGGCGACTTAATCTAGCTGAACTGTGGTGGAAATATTGCCCCAATAGCTGTCACGCTGAGCGCCCCGAATCTGAACCGTGCCAGCAATACTGCGCCCGCGTCAGGCGGAAGAGTCACAGAGAACGTCTTTCTCGAGATATCGTCACCATTGATGCTTCTGGAAATGTCGAATTACGTGCCAAGCATTCTGACATAATACTCTGGTTGCATGGCGGCGTGCACTTTACATCGATGAACCGATTACGTTGCGGTGAAAGCTATGTTATGATGATTGGCGATTTTATATATCAATCAGAGAAGCCGTGGATGAGATTTAAAATTGGTCTGCGCCCCCTTGTTACGCCGGATCCCTCCTCTGTAATCATCGAAGATGAAGGAAAAGTCTCACAAACTCGTAGGCGACTTTTTCACTCAGAACCTGGCTCGGCCGATTTTCAGGAATTTTTAATGGGCAGTATTGACGGAACCGAGAAAAGCTCTCGCAGGCCTAGCGCACAAGATCCGAACAGTTTCATCATCAATGACAACACTCGAGTAACCGCGCGATTGCGCCAATCTCCTTCTAGTTCTATCGATCAAAGCGGCTCGTCAGGTGGGGATAAATTAGACACCCAAGAAAACGATGCTATACACGCACCGAGAAGCCTCATCACACCGCATAATCGATTCAAAACCAAAGATACTTTGGATTCATGCAGGAGAGTGAATAATAAGCCACCGCTTCAGCCATGCCAGCTATTCGTTTCCGACCTGGCCGACGATGACCTAGGGACAAGCCCTGTACCTCCCAACGGATCCTTGTCGCTCAATATGAGTTCCCAAAGTAACATCCAGAGCCAAGAGTCTACTCTTTGTCTTCCAAGAGGAGAAACGCAAAATACTCATGACGAGCGGATGTTGTGCTACTCAGAAAGCCCCTTGATAGAAAGAAAGGAAGCGCCTTCAAAGACAGTTTCCGGCATCTGTCGAGACTGGACAATGGATGATTGGGTTAAGCTTTCGCATCAGAACTTGGCCTCTAATTTTGGAAGAAGAATGGTTGATTTGGTACTGTCTAGAAATCGGGGTGCTGATGGAGGAAATCTTCGCTTGCCGGCCCTTATTGACGATACTACCTTAGGGATGCATTTTAGGTTGAGAAGCGAGCATTAGTCGACGGAGATTAAAGATTTGATGTCCGGATAGATCTTGTTTCCATTCATAGCCTACGTCGAACTAACTTAAGACTTGTTAAACCCTAGTTGTTGAAGAATCTGAAATATTTCGATCGAAATCCGTGTCTACACTGGTTGTACGACGAATGTACGCAGTTATCACTTTAACCACGCCAGCAGATCTAGTACAATTTGCAGCACTGTCCATCATATATGACTATCGGTTTGAAATGTACTATTTCCTTGGATCTACTATCATACCGGTACTCATCCACGCGCCTCCGAAATTCAACTGCGACCGAAACAAGCGACCATCGAGCTTGCTGCAACCTCGGAGTATCGCAGCACAATCGGAGTAGCGGGACATTCATGTCTCACAATCATCGCAAGGGAAAGTCAAATTTTTGTTGTCTTTCCTCCTCACTCATCTTTTTCCTTTCAAGGTAAGCCATTTGTCTTGGTCGTAGCGGCGTCGGAACCAATTTTGAAAATGTTTTCTCCGTTGAACTCAATCAACAAGCAACCATGCTGTTCGTGACGTTGCTCGCTGCCGCTCATGGGCGGTGAAACGGACGTGTTTTGTTTGTGGTGATGTTGATGCACGTTTTTAAACGTGTGTTTGACGTCAGAAAATTGGAGCGATGTCAAGAATTTGTACTTCACAAACCATAGTCATGAATTCCGAAACGACTCGGGACTCCTTTTGTTTGAAAAGATGAAATAATAAAAGAAACAAGAATTTTGGAGAAATGAGGTGCATTCCATTGTGCACGTTCAACTCCACGCTTTTAAGTCATTGCTTTATTCAATTTTCTGCTAATGCGACAAGCAAAGTGCTTACTTCACCGTGGAGACTAACGTAGCCTCCCCTTTCTTTTTGTTTTCTCATTAAATCAAATAAATGAAGTCCGACCATCAGAAACTTGAAAGTGCGATACTCGTGGGAACTACAGTTCTACAATTATTCAGCCCTTGTGAAAACATTATGATCCACATGCCCTCCCAGTTTAACGATATTCAAGGTTCATTGAGAAATATGCATCCTTCCGAGTCTGCAAGAGAACCTCTCTCAAAGATGGATCCCGGCTCGGCTGTTATTATTCAACCTTCTTTCGGCGACGCTCATTACCAAAGATCTTCTCCCGTCAGAACTACGTCGCGTCCCATCAATATACCTATGCACGATCCGCGACATCAAATGATGAACGAGCGCAATGTCGCGGTCCATGGGTCTTACAGTGATCCAACCATCGAAGCTAGCCGTAAGCACATGCTTTCGCATCCAAGCAGCCAGTTTGCACCCCCGGTTTCTCATCGTCGTATCAACTCGAACGGAAAGGCTGTGCCTATCGACCAGAAAACAAGCAGAACTCGTCAGCATCACCGTGTCGATAGTGGTGGTTTGGATATGCTTTCAGCCGCTGCTTCCGCTGGTCTTGGCAAGGAGGAATTTGACGCGGCTGTCTACAAGCAGCATCCTCTTTCACAACCACAAATGGCGGACCCCTACCGTATGCATCTATCTCAGTTGCGACATGCTGGGCCGCATCCTGTAATGCCATACGCGCCAGTATCACACTTTGCCGCTTACCCCATGCCACCGGGAGCTCCCTATTTTGCTGGTATGCCGGGTCTCCCCATGGCTCCGTATGCTTATCCTCCAAGCGAGGCCCATCCTCGTATGGAGGAAAGGCGCGGTTCGATGGAGATGATGGAGAGGCCTGCGGACGCTCGAATTCACAGCGCAGTAACCAGCCCGTTGCACCAGCAATGGGCAACGGAGAAAAACGCACAACAAGCTAATTCCGGAGCACATCATCGAAAACTATCGTCAATCAGTCT
This sequence comes from Fistulifera solaris, assembly GCA_030295235.1. NCBI lineage: Eukaryota > Bacillariophyta > Bacillariophyceae > Naviculales > Stauroneidaceae > Fistulifera > Fistulifera solaris. The sequence continues at coordinate 560,299 of AP026145.1, read as the reverse complement.
AAGCGCACTCTTTGGTCCTACTCTTTTCAACGGAAGTGAACCACCAGCAAGCATGCATCCTCTCAAGGTTGGACATCATCGTGCGACTTCGTCGTCTATTTCGTTCCTCGATTCAATGGGGGATGTGGATGATACGTTTCTGCGCAATCTGCAAGCCGCAGATGCCGAGGTTGCTACGGAGCTAGGAGTACCTGGGCCCGTGGCAGTACGATCCGAGGCGAAATTGGCAACCGGAGGATCCAGCAAACGCGTGCGTCGCAAGTGCTCGGTCGAAGGCTGCGCCAATCGTGTCGTTCAAGGAGGTCTGTGTATTACGCACGGCGCGAAGCGCAAGACATGCAAGCACCCAGGGTGTGACAAGAATGTGAAGAAAGCTGGACTTTGTAGTACGCATGGACCGGCAAGAAAACGCTGCGATGCTGAAGGTTGTGATAAAGTGGCTGTACAAGGTGGCAAGTGCATATCCCATGGTGCAAAGAAACGCGTTTGTTTAGTTGATAACTGCAGCAAACAAGCTATTCTTGGCGGCATGTGCAAGAAGCATCATGACAAGGCCACAGCCGAAAAGCTCGATCTGGCGAGCGGCGTTGTTTGCAAGGAGATCAAACCCAAATCGAAACGTCAGCATACTCGTGGTCTATCGATTTTCCAAGAGATCTCAGCAGATACTGTACAATGCATTTTAAATGATGGTGAAAATGAAACGGAAGGGAATGGCAATCGCAACAATTGGTGATAGAAAAGGCGGATAGTCGGTTCCATGTTCTACTCAGTCCTTACTTTATACCTTCGAACCGATCATTTCGCTATGCTGATCATGAAATTATGGAGAAGCTTTGTGACATGAGATGTAGTCATAACCTAATGTGATTGTTTGTGATTCCATCTCTGCTAGAATACTTAATTAAAGAAGAAAAAAGAGTTACAGCACAGAGAAAACCCCCAAAATAGAGCGTATGGCTAATCTCTCAAGACTGGCGTAATAACTATTACTCTGAAATCAAACGGCATCTATCTTGTGATGTACAAGTAATAGGTCTCTAGTTTGCACGTGATTCATAAGATGATGTTGATGACTTATAATTTATGAATCATCAATCATAAATAATCATAATTCATCATAGATTCGCTTAGGCCTAGCTAAAGGTATCAAAAGGCTGTACCGGTACCTGGTACAGGTACTTCATCTTGATTCAATTGTCGTCACGTGTCAAGTGGTCACGTGTGCGGCACGGTTGACGCACATTCTACTTAATAGACTATACTATGGTTTCATAGATGTCTGATGTCGCTACGATGTCTTTACGTTACCAAAAACAACACTTGCTTATATAGTGAAGGCAAGTTGAATTTTTATGACACACACTCGGCACGAGCAATGCGAGCAAAGCACGAAGTGCACGATTGGAGGAAAGGTAAAGGGAAGAAAAGTCTGTATAATCTCACAGTGTACTCCGTACCATTTCTATTTTTTTAGCTCTCAAAATGGCCGCACCCTCTGCACACAAAAAATCGTGAAAAGCACGAAATGCGACATGTTGCTCTTTTGATGGAAGTGGAGAAGGAATCACTTTTGCCTCACCTGACACGTACCTGGTGTATATTTTGTTGATGCGCAAAAGATCAGATCTTTTCACACCCTCACAAACAACACAAATTTTCATCATGATCCTGGACAACATTGAAATTACGGTCGCCGACTGTCTCTTGAATCTTAGCCGAGCGCGAAGTTCTAAGACTTTGCCGCCGAAGAAGAGATTCCATGATCTTCGAGCTTATGAGAATCGTCAAGCAAAGCGAAGCAAGATGAACGCATGCGAAGACAGCCAGCTTAGAAACAATTGCAAAGAAATCATCTCCCAAAGTTTCTGCATTGGAGATTTGACCCTGAACTCACAAGCCCTGCCTACTTCGACGACGCGTGCGATGTATCCAATCGGTCAGCTGCAAACTCATCCTTTCTCGCCCTTCAGCGGTTACAGAAAAGAGTGTTCAGTTGGGGTTGATGGAACCCCTTGCGTCTTTAATACGGACGCTGCCATCTCAACGACTCGAAAAATGCTCGAAGCGCCAGTTTCTCCTGGGAGCAAGACAGGCTCTGAGAGTGAACCGATAGAGGATATCGAGTTCGAAGAAAGAAGCAGGTCAGCTTCTGTTGTATCGGATGACAGCATCCACGATTTGAAGAACATCAAAACGAGCGCTCTCGGCACGCTAGATGCTGAAATCGAACCAACCTGCGATGATGTTTTGATCGGCACAGGTTAGTAACGACTTCGCAATCAAGGATTTGAAGCGCCGTGAAGAGTTCGTCTGACTTACTTCTTGTATTGTTTGATATTGTTCAGGGCGGACATGTAGTAGCCACGAAGGGAATAAGCGTTTCCACCGTGAAATCTACGATAGCTGTGAAGAATACTTCCGTGCCGATTATAAGAAAGGGATTGTGGAAAAGATAATAAACAGTGTGCACAGGCGGGGAGGCCGTTTCCTTGCCGGTACCAAGGAAGGACCTTGGCGTCTTGTAGCTGACATGGATAGACTCGAACGAAACACAAGAAAGTCGTTTCACATGGCGAAAAAGCAAAGAGAGAAAGAGGGGCAATTATCGTCCTCGCCCAGTCAAAAGGTGGCTGTCTTGACAGACTTGTCTCCCCAACAAGGTCAACAGGTGGCAGTATATGTCCCTGAGGCAAGATCGTTTTGCACAGGATGGATAGAAAAGAAGCGCGCAAATGGAGATTTTTTTGTGCGCTTCAGCGATCGACGAATGGGTGCTCAGTGGCTTAATGTGGTCAAAACTGACATTCGCATTTTGTCGCGATAAGTAAAATAGTAAATCGATCGATAAAGTTGAGCCTGTAAATTAATACTGCAGAAACAATTGAGCTCGGCTAGGTTCATTCTTCAAGTGTTGTGGCGAGCGCCGTCCCCACTGACTTAAAGGCAAGAAGGCAACGATAGTACGGCACCTGTGCCGGTGATCTTACTCATGATGATAGGTGATACTTGATAATAAATCACGGTGAATCGTTTCAATCAATCATATACTGTATCGTTCCTCTTGCTTTCTTGTTCGACGTTCGACCAAAGCGAAATAGGTCCATTTCGCGATTGGATCATTTATCAACGTACCAGTACTCAGCGAGAGGATCATTTCCCAGTTGGCCTGCCAATCTCAGTTATCTGACTGAAAAATTTGTTGGACCGGCGCAAATCTGCATTAGATATGGCAAACTAGCCGTCTCAAGCAACACCTTTTCGTCCTCGCCTGCTCTTTTTGCTTTGCTTAGAGTCGATTGTAGTGATTGTGCCGTCACCACTTTCATGTAAACGACAGCAACGAGATCTTTTGTCAGGCCACTTTTTGTTGCAGCTAACCAATACATAGCGATGCTTTTTGATTTGTCCCACTTTTTGTTGATTAAGAAGTACCGTTACATCCATTTCGCCTAGCCAACACTCTGCATCCTTCGAGCTGGTTTATCGCTGTCATAAATTGAGAGATTCCATTCTGGTTAACTTTCCCTTGAGAATGAGTCTGCTCTGTTCTTCATTCGGATTGTGGATGTATGCAGTACAAAACATGAATGATGAACCATTATCGACCATTGCAGATTCAAAAAGCTTGTGGAAATGATGGAGATGTTGGAAAAGAACATCGAACGACACGACACGACATGAGAATGCGAGGTGGATCTGTACATTAGGTCCTACAGTACACAATCGTGCTTGCTCAGTGTACAACGTAAATAAAAATAGTCATATATGGTCCCTTTGTCTGCAAACCGGTCATTTATCTCTTGATTGGGCGTTTGGTATCTTGTGCTGAGTACTGGTACAAGGTACGTTGTACAATCTTTAGGTATTTTGTTTAACCAGTGAACTGTGGCTTAAATAGTAGTCTTACTGAGGATCGTAAGTCACAAAGTCACAATTCGTTCTCGCAATATTTTCAATTGCTTCAAAACATTCCGGAGTGCAAAACATGGGTTTGGAGATAAACTACAAGAGCTCTGGACTGATATAAAAGGCAAACGAATAAACATGACAGATCTGATAATTGACCAGGATGGTTTTCCTGCGGCGAGCGAGGGAGGACACGACACGCGCCTCTTCGGTCCCGAAGTCGCAGCACGCCACAACGGACGAATAGCTCTGCCGATGGCACGAGTTCATCTGAGAAATCGGCTGCTGTGTCAACGGACGTTCAATCCGGGCTAAAAAAGATGAATTCCAGTGGAACGCTTACCGAAAGGGATTTTTCCTGTAGTGCTGCAGCATGTGCATCCCCGAAGCGGCGTTCTCCGGGGCGGTCAAAAAGTTCTGACGAACAAGACAAAGAATTGCTCGACCTGGCGAAGGCGCAATTGGCATTAAATCCGGTTCCTTCTTTGGGTGACAAGGTGAGGATGAAGGTTATTGTTCGAAAGAAGAAGGGTGCGAAGGATCCCACCAGGACGCCCAGCCCTGGGGTGAAGAGTCGTAGATCAATTAAGGTATCAGCAGGTGCTTTGGACATCGCAGCGCTGGAAGTTGTGAAAGACGAAAATTTGGGGTCGAACAATAGTGAGAAAAAGAGCGATTCGTCTCGAGGACGCGAAATTATGCTCAAAGATAGAAATGCGCGCTCGTCGTCGAGAAGGTCGACGAGGTCGAGGTCTCGTGGTGGACGAATTCAGCCAGTCAAAATCAATTTGGATGAGGATGATTCTGATACCGATGTTCTAGACGACGAACTAGATGATGATCATGGAGATGCGGTATCAGATGGGGTTGAGAACAGAGAAGAGCCCGGTGCTAGAGGCTCGGAAGGAAAGAACAATTTGGACACTCCGCCGTCGTTTCATGCACCGGAAGAGGACAAAGCTAAATTGGCAACACCAAGGCGTGAAAGCGGCGGAAGGGACCGTTTTACTAGTGCTAGTGAATGGTCGAATGTTGTTGATGACCTAGTTCAGAAGCGTCCAGACGAAAAAGAAGTCGAGAAGGATGCAAACAGGAATAAATCGAGAGGTTTGGGTCGGCTTTTTCAACACAGGTCGCAAACAGGCGACAGACTAAAGTTAAAGAATGGAATCAAATTCTGTTCAGATCTAAAAAAGTAAAATTACGAATCTAAGGTAGCTCTATTGATGGAGTTATTCACCGTCTGGTCTCTCGATTTCAGAAAGTCGATCAACGGTACTTTCTGGAATCCATCCATCTGGTACCTTGATCAGCTGCAGACCGTGTCTGCTCATTCGTTCCGGTAGTCCGAGAACAAGTAACCCCGACGGAATGAACCGTACAAATGATCCGTCAGAACGTGTCACTGGAGTCCCCAATGGGCTTGAGACTCTCAGTAGAACAACTGTGCGGCCACTCGGCATGGAAAAACTTTCGAGAGCATTGGTTTCCGTCTTCATGAGACCTTCTGGTAATGTGTCAGACTCGTTCTTGTGCTGTTGTTGCGTGTTCACGTTATTCGCAGGGACTGCTTCTTGTTTGATGTCAGTAGCGTTCTGAATTCCTTGACTGTCGTCGGCTTCCGCAATCACTTGCTCCTCACCCCTTTGTTGTGCGGCATTCGCGGCTGCTTCTTGTGCCTGCATTGTGGAAATATCCGTTCGACACGTAGGACAACTTTGTTGCTGTACCAGCCATTCGCGCAAGCATGATTTGTGGAAAATATGCCGGCAGCCTGGCAATCGTTTGCAATCACGAACGGTCATTTCGTCGCGACAAATGATGCAGACGCTTCCCTGTTCCTCCAGTTCTTCGTCAGACGCAGCTGCAAATCGGTTCATGTTCGCCATCAGACGACGGTATTTGAAAAAAGCATTCAGCCTCTCCCGAAGCGCAGAGAAAGAAACGTAGACTTCACGGAACAAGTTAATTGGCATTCCGTAATAGGTCAACACGATTGAGAAAAAAGTAAGGTAGAACAGAAATTGAATTGCCTGCGCTTGTAGCTCCACTGCAAAGGTAAGTGTTGCCTTGTACTCGCGCCATGGATGAAGGATATGTCGGAAGACAATCGATTGAAGCTGATCATGACCGTAGTGCAATAATCCATCGAGCACATGCAACGACCATAGCAGGAGATGGCTCCAGGCCGAAACCAATGATATTGCTGCCTCGAAAGCAAAAAGAATGTTGACTGAGGGCCCCTTCTGGATCAGTATTGTGACAGCTCGTTGAACAACCCAGAGATCGAGAAGTTGTAGTAATAGCAGAAAGGCGAAAAGTTTGGCGTGTCCCTTCCGAATAACGGGAATTCTAGCGAGCAATCCATTGTCACTCCAGGGTACCACAGCATCTTCCGTCACACGAAGCAATTGTTCTCGCATCATAGCAACTTGATGCAAGCACTTGACAAGAATAAGAATAAGAAACTCGATGGCTGTGGAGAGACTGAGCTCAGCGCGAAACATGGTCAAAGCAATACACGTTTCAGTGACATTCCATCGAAAGTAATCTTGCAGGCCTTCGGCTTCTTGTAAACGCAATCCGGATAAGAAGACAGCGGTGAAGCCATCGAATACAGCAGTCAACGAAGCAATTAATGCATTTCCCAAGATGACATACGCCCATTTGGAAGATGATAAATAAACAGCGGCGAGGTAGTACTGCTCGCGCGATCGAAATGCGTGAAAAATTAACGCTGCTGCCGCCATGAAAGAAGCTTGTCGGTAGGATAGTTTGGGTGGGGAATGAGAAGCCTCTGGTGGTTGCTCATTCAACTCGGGCAACGGCGGTTCTTCTTCTTGCGGTGGATTCATTGTGTCCTCTTGGCCATGCTCTTGCGCCAGCAGCATACGCTCCATCTCTTCTTCGCGTTCGCGCTGACGCCTTTCTTCCTCGTGCACTAAGTCCTCTGTTTCTGCGGACATCGTTCGACTGAGAAGCTAAATAAATTGCTGATTGTTTAAAGATATTAAAGCAACGCTATGTAAACGTGTTGTTGTTCACCGACAATTAGACTATTCATTAACTGTCAACAATGGAATATTTTTTGTTTTGCTCTTTGCTGATGCCCAGTTCGATAATTGCTGTATCGCAAAGTGTAGGTTCTACTCACTGTGACTCACCTTGAGTTGAGTCCCGACACTTTTGACAGGAAGATCCGGAATCGTGATTAAAAATCACGTTGTCACAGTCACGAGTAGCTTCAACGATGAAACCACACGCAAGCCTACCCTTAACTCTAGAAAAGGATTGCTCGGCCGGCTACTTTCCCCAATGGCGAAACACCTTTCTCATCACTTTCCCCAATTGGGGAAAGTGCGCAACACTTTTCCCATTGGGGAAACTGTCTCGCTCTTTACTCAATCGCCAAAACAATGATTCGGGCGATTTTTCACTTCTCTCAGAGGACATGACGATTGTTATCATTGCAGATACCTTCAACAACAAGGTTGATTTTCACGGAAATGATGTAGAGGCAACACAACGAAAGCGATGGCGACCGAACCTGCACCGTTAAGCGGTGTGAAGCGAGACCTTTACAATCAGAGAAGCCAGGGCAGGGAATGGCGGCATGGACGTGAAGAAGAAGCCAGCTGATAAAAAAGACCACAAGGTTAAGCTGTATTATAACATTGTATTTATCTAAGTAAAAGATTGCTGCTATTATTATCCATTCCTTTCTCCGGCACGCAACGACGACGTTGTTTGCGCAACGTTGAAGTACAAAGTACTTTACGCACTTTCCCCAATTCGCACTTTTCCCCAATTGGGGAAAGTGCGAGACACTTTCCCCAATTCGCATTTTCCCCAATTGCACTTTCCCCAATTGGGGAAAGTGCGAGACACTTTCCCCGATTGCGCAAGCCGTGCCTATCATCATTGAACCTGTTTTGCGTGAGGACTTTTCAAATCGCTGATAAGGAGGGGCGCGGTCGGCGTTTCATCATGCGACGAAATCAATGCCGAATTCAGCGAAACAGGACTGATTTAGTCACGATTCCGGATCTTCCAGCATTAAAGGCAGTAAGATTATAAGCTACCATTGGTCGCTCTATTAGCCCAAAACTACTGTAGGACGAAGCTTCGATTGACATAGTAACGCCGCTGTCGTTAATAATAGCTGTTGTTTAATAAAGATGCAGGTTGTGTACGAGCTTTTCTACGACGGATGGATTTGTGTTGCGGAAACTACGGACTACTCGTGGTTTATTTTAAGTGCAAAGTAAATAGGCTAGGCTCGTCTATCAAAAACACATTTATTATAGCACTTATCAAAGGTGGTAACGAGCATGTCGGTGAAATCAGGAAGCGGGGAAGGAGCAATAACTGTCAATTACCGAGAATGACAGACAGAACGTTCCCGAAGATATATCTGAACACTTTTAATCAGCCGCTTTTCTTTTCTTCTCGGTACCACGTTACTATTGCCTGATCGATAGATTGGGCTGTCTCCGTTAGGCGTGTGATGTCGGTGTATCGAGAATTTTCCCTTCGCATTGTTTGCGTATTCGAAAGTCGTACTTTCTTCACGTGAAGATCTTTTCCGCCTTGGTGTGGGGACGTAATTACTTGCCAATCGATCTTGGGGCGTGTTTTCCGCCGTCCCTTGTGCTGGGCTGAGATCTTGTTCACTGGATGAGGATGAAGCAACCGCCACAATTTCAATATCATCCGCGACATTTGTGGAGATGCGATCATTTTCAAACTGTTCCAATTCACCTTCTGCGAAGAAAACTTTCGACAAATCATCCTCATCGACTCGTGGGCACTCTCTCATTGACGAAACGGGTGGATAATCGAATTTGACCAGGCGTTTTCGCTGTGAGTGTCGCTTCTTACTGGACTCAATTGTCTTTTGAAGTAGCTTTGGGTCAATTTCATTTCCGTCGTCGTCGAATACTGGAGAAAAATTCGTATACAGGTCATTCATAGATAGAGTGGAACTGGAAAGATTCGTTCCAATCGTACCAAATGTGCCGTTCGTATCCCAACTACCGAGACGACGTAATTGGTCAATCTCGTCCTCTTCGGAGGCTGTTTGGATGAAGCGATCCGCTGTCCGCTCTTCAAAGTCCGACTCTTCACTCTCGCTGTCCCTTATACATGGAGAAAGGGCGGCAATGAGTGACTCTTGGCTTTGCGGTATGGCAAGGGTCAGGGTAGCCTTTTGCTTCTAAAAGTTGCTTGGTTGAACTGTTTGTTCCTCTCCTCGCGTCTTACAGATCGCCCTGAACAAGGCAAAAGCATTGCAGCTCCAAGTTCACCCCTCGTGCTTCGCTGATCATGGGTTAACCATTGATCAATCCAAGTTGTTAGCTTGCCCCAGGGCTCTGTCATGCAACTTGTGCCTTGTCCACGACGATGGCGGCGTACCTGTCGCTGGGAAGACTTCCCGGCTGAGATCTGAGTGTTGATCTCAGGTGAAACTTTCCCGTCGTTGACGTATCTCATTATGGTTGATCTTCGAGTTCTTGTGATGATATACGTTCAGTGTTTCAATGTGAAGGGATATTTCTTGTTTCTTGGCGTATTTCAAAGAAAGATGTTGTGAAATTGTGATCCTTATTGCTGAAGGTACTCTTTTCCAATACAACAAGGTTACTTAGGAAAGCTTCTGCAATGAGCGAGAAGAGTCTCGAAGCACTATATGTCTGGTCTACACTAATCGACTAAATAAATAAAATTGCGATAGGGGAAGAATTTTTCATAGATCCTTTAGTGCCGGATTGTGAATAGTATCTGTCAAAGAGACATGCAGCCTCCTATTATATGGAGTACCGCTTACTTGAAAACCATTAACCTTATATCACTGGGCTGCGCGTCAGTTGCTCTTGCTCATTGCTAAGGAATTCTTGATCTCTATGTCCAAATCTATTGTCTACAAATTTAACGATGAAATCCACGCGTCAAAATAGAAAACAGAAAAGAATTAAAGCATTGGTAGCTCGATCAATAGATAGAGCGTCTGCAATTTGAACTCATATTACAAACATCAACAGATTAATGGTGGAATAGACGCACTCCTGTGAACGCCATGGTCATTCCGTACTCGTCACAGGCTTCCGTGATCTGCCCGTCCTGTACACTACCACCAGGCTGTGCCACATACGAAACTCCCAACTTGGATGCATGGTCAATCGAGTCTCGGAAGGGGAAGAAGGCGTCACTGCTGATTGAAATACCTGTACTTTGCTTCAGGAAGTCTTCCTTCTCTTCCGCCGTGAGAGGTTCAGGAACTTCCGTAAACTGTTCAAGCCAACGAACTTTCTCTTCCGCGGTGAAGTCCCCTTCGATGTATCTAACGCGCGCATTCACACGGTCCTGTCTCTTCACGCCGTCTTTGAAGGGCAACGCGAGAACTTTCGGGTGTTGTCGCAAATACCAAGTTGCCACCTTTCGCCCTGCCAACTTGACGCAATCGACTCGGGATTGTTGTCCAGCACCGACTCCGACCATCATACCATCCTTAGCGAAGCCGACTGAGTTCGACTGCGTGTATTTGATGCAGATCGAAGCCAAGATCAAGTCCCGAACCGCCGCTTCGGAGAGATCTTTGTTTGAGGTGACCACGTTGCCCTTTATGTGATCTTTTCCGATCACGATATCGTTGCGCTTTTGTGAAAAAGTCATTCCATACACTTCGCGGTATTCAAGAGCGCCGGCGTCGTAGTTCTCTGTGGCCTTCAGAATGATGAACTTGCCACCCTTCTTCGCCTTCAATATATTCAAGGCACCAGGTGTGTAGCTCGCAGCCACGATCCCGTCACTGACCTCGCGTTTTAGAATGTTCGCCGTGTCTTCGTCAACTTCTCCACTGACAGCACAAAAATCACCAAAGCTGCACATCGGATCCGCATTTCTGGCCCGCAAATAGGCCAAGGCGGTGGGCGTCAACTTTGCCGCATCCTCCGATGTAATCTCGTAAGCTGTGTCGAGATAGATTCATGTATTAGTAAATGTGCATCAAGCCTACGAAGCAAACACAATCCAACTTACCTTTGCACTCGATATCCGTCAAAGGAACGGCGACGGCCGCACCAGCGGGGCTGACGTGCTTGAAACTCGCTGCCGAAGCCAATCCCGTAGCCTCGTTCAATTCCTTGACCAACTGCCATGCATTCGCAGCGTCTAGCAAGTTGATGTACCCAGGAACGCCATTCAAAACGTCAAACGGCAACTGGTGGCCCATGCGACTGTAAATTTGCGAAGGCGTTTGGTGGGGATTGCACCCATATTTCAACGTCGTTTGGGGTTCATAGACGCGAACTGCCACGGGCGAGTCTTCTTTGAGTTGTTCGGCCATGTACGAAGCAATCATCGAATCGTACTGCGCGGACAAGGCGAACGCCTTGCCGGCAAACTGTTTTCGGAGCGCCAACGTCGTGGCGCCGCCGTTTTCTTCCATGGCCTTCTGCACCGCGGCGTACTGCGCGGGTTGCGTCACAATCGTCGTAAACGCATGATTCTTGGCTGTCGATCGCATCATGCTGGGCCCTCCGATATCAATGTTCTCAATGCACTGAGCAAAGTTTGCACCACTCTGAACCGTTGCTTCAAAAGGGTATAAATTGAGGATGGTCATGTCTATCGGCTGAAAGCCTTGCTCCTTCATCTGTCGATCGTGAACTTCGTTACCACGAACCGCCAATAGGCCACCGTGGACCGCAGGATGCAACGTTTTCACTCGTCCATCGAGGCACTCCGCGGCTCCAGTATACTCCGATACATCTTTGACCGTCAAGCCGGCGTCGCGCAAAGCCTTGGCAGTACCTCCGGTGCTGAGTAGTTCCACCCCTTGACTCGCAAGGAACGTAGCAAAGTCGACAATACCCGTCTTGTCGGAAACACTGATCAGAGCGCGAGTGATCTTGACGAGATCCGTCGTCGCACCTGGATAAAGGATGATAAGGATGAGATTTTAGTACGAAAACAGACGCAGTTCCCACACAACATGGCTCTTACCTTCCACTGCGCTCAGAATATGAGCACCAGCCATTTTCAAGTTGTTCAAGAAGAGAATAATACAGTAGAATGCTTTGAAATGCAAATGCATGCGAATGAATGAAATCCGTTGTGAGCGCTTTCTCGGAACGCGATGAGTGGTTTTGCGCGGTCCAATATTTTGGCTGCGCGAGATTGTTTGATGGATACGATCCTCGTTTGGGAAAGTAGAGAAACATACGTACTGTGAGGAAAGGCGCACTGGTTCTCGCACTATACCGTTAGCCGTAACAAGACTACACAGTCAGGGATACCAGGTAAGGGTGCGGTACCTAAGTTCCTACTACGAACGCTCGTAGGAATTCCACGGTGGTTGAGGGGAAAAAAGCGCGCCAGAATTGATTTCTCGTCGACCGCCGGCGCAGTTGACCTTTGTTGCTAAGTTTATGACAATGATGAAAGCCTCCATCAATGAATTAAAATCAGCAAAAGAATATTATACTGCGCACTCTGTTGCTTCCCAGCGGCGACGAAACAACAACTTGAAACCTCTCTAGCACTGTAAACTGAAAAGTCCGGAGGTTGCTGAGCATTTTCGCGCACAGCGATCAAAATGAGCGGAAACGAGGATGAAGCCCGACAAAGAGATATTGAGCGAATTAAGGCGGAAGCTCGAGCCTATGCACTTTCCGACATGACAAGGAAAAAAGAACGGGAACGAGCCAAATTCATTCATCTGCCCGCCTCGTCGGTAGGGAATCACGCGATAGCGCGACGGAGGTTACCGCCGCCGCAATATCCTCCTCCGAAACAACATCCGACGGATCCACCCAAGCCGTATCTTCCGCAACACGAACAGCAACGACAACAGCAGCCTCATCCAGCGCCCTATGGTTACTCCTATCACTATCCGCAGCCACATTATCACTCTCAATATCCACCGCCACCTCCGCCCGTACCACCACATCCGCCGGCGCAGGAAGCAAGCTTTGCGTCTGAACCTCACCCCAATTTTACCAAGCCGCCACCCAAACCTAGTTTTACTCCTCCTTCATGGAACTTTGACGATTATGACGAAGAATATGGTCGTTTTGTAAAATCGTTATGGGATGATGCTCTTTTGCCAATGACGAGGAAGAAGACACGGAGGAGTTTCGCCTCGACAAGGAGGAGGACGATGATGACGAAAATGATGACGACAAGGATGATGATTTGGGGGATGGATCAAGACGAGAGTCGTTCGAGGAGCCAACGAAACAACCCGCAAACGAAACGTCGCCATTAGATCCCGATTTGTTCCATTTAGGAGAAAAGTATTATCAAGAACTGGAAGAAGAACTAGGGTGGCTAGAAGAAGAAGATATGGAAGCTGCTGTGACGACCTTGCTGGACCCACCCAAAACTCCACTCACCAACAACACCAGCGGCGGTCCTACCGGGAAACACGACAGTTGGGGCAGTCCTGCTACATCCATTTCCACGCAAAAGGCGAGCCCGCGATCACAAAGTACTCCATTTCGTGAAGCTGCACGAGCGACGAATGTCACAGAAACGCAATACAAACGACTGCAACAGCTATTGCATCGACATTACCAGCTGCTCCTACAACAAACTGTGCTCGCTGCTCGAGCGGCTCCAACGCAAAGTAAGACCATGGAATCGGCTTCCGATTTAATGCAGATAGTCAACCACGCGACTGGAATGTTACAAGATATTGATCAGCATCGACGAAACGGTATTTTATCCAAGGTGCAACAGGGAGCGCCGCAGCGATTGACACGACTGCAATTTTCGAAAACCTTGCAGGAGCAGCCATCGTTGGAAACGGTATTCGACGTGAAGGGGCTGAAGCAGCTGAAAGAGACGTTTGATTGGATTGACAAGAGTGTCGAGGTTCTAAAAGCACAAACTCAATTGACTTCTTCCGCCCAAGACGAAGCGACGAATGATAAGGCGAAGGTGGCAGATGAGAGTAAGGCTGCGGAAAAGTCCGACGACTCGCTTGACCGGCTTCTGCCAACCGATACGGTACGTAAAGGCACACTTTCTGCATATCCCCCGATGAGGCGCCATCTCATTTGTATTACAGGATGCGGAAGCATGTCAAAAGGTCTTTAAGCATGTTGGAGCTACCTTTGAAGCTGATTTTTTGCCTTTGCCGCGTGATCTATCAGCGCTATTTGCTGACGTGGAAGAGGCTCTTGGGGCAGACTTTGTTGCTCCGTGCACCCCGGAGCAGAACGCGATTTTGCGAAAAAATCGAAACTTGTTCACTTTTGGAGAGGACAACCTTGTCCTTCAAGGTGTAAATTTGTATGGCGAAAAGCAATGGATTCTCTTGGCCGATCGCTTGCTTCCGGATAGGTCTATCAACATAATATCACAGCGTTACGCAAAATTGTGCGTTATGCTTTTCAAAGCGAATGGAGTTGTGATCGATGATGAAGGTAATTTAGAAGCTCCAGCAAAGTACGACAATGTCGATGATGTAGACGAAAAGAAGGCGTGTCAATTGCGACAAGTACCGGCACCTGCAATTCTCAATGTTCATCGCTGGAGCCTACAGGAAGATATTACCACACTGAAGGCTGTACCTATTTTTGGTACCATGTGGGCTGAAATATCTTCCAGGTATCTCCCTCATCGCGACAGAGGACATATTCGAAAGAGATATCTGGTGTTGCAGAGAAGAATAAAAGCAGCAGTGTCGAGGGAGAAGAGAACTGACTATCCGGTGCGACCAAAGCGGTCGACAAGTCCGAGCTTGCCACATGCGACTCGCAACACAGTCACTCGCAGCACAGAAGGGGAAATACGTAAAGAAGTGCATCCAAGGGGGAAGAGTCGTCCTGATCAATCTGAGCAGGCAAAGAATTCTTCTTCAGCTCCTCCAATGAATGCCTATACACCTTTCCAACGTCCGCGCACACCAGCTAAAGGAACGCCTACCAAAAAATCGGCATTCGTAGTAACGAAGTCGCCGCCGTTCCACGTCGCTGTTAAACCAGCCCCATCGTACGAGCTCGGCTTAAACCAAGAAGATTGTTCTAGAGCAGCTTTCGAAAAATTAGTTCAGGATGCCGGATCCCGCTTAGCTTTTGAGAAGCTTGCCGAAGGTCAGGGGGGCGATTCGAAACATTCAATAGAAAGCGATACTGAGAGCATAGTGGCAACGAAAATTGTCAATAAGTTGTCTACGGTGTATCCGTCGGAGTACACGGATAATGATGACAGCAACAGTCGATTCTCAATGCTGGACTCGTATCGTCTTGGCGCGTCGCGAGATGTTCCTAGCAAATCACCAGGAAAATCTTTTTCGACGAAACTGTGAACGAGAACAATAATTCGATCGCAATGCCGCCACCGTCGAAATTCAGCGCGCACAGTAGCATTTTGAAAGTCCCATTAAGACAAAGAGAAGGAAGACAGAGCAAACCCCTACTCGAGCGGCCGTTCGTCTTACAACGAATACACCCACGGCACATTCGTTTTGCGAATTTGGGTCCATGCTATCTCCCGTACTGAAACATTTGGCAAGTCCATCTCTCACATTGCATACATTTCCAGAGACGTCGAACCTGATCAAAGATTCCGATTTTCCGATGGATACTAATGGTGCTGCTTCTCACATGTTTGGCGTTCCGCACACTCCATCTTCCGCGAAATCATCGACTTCTTCAAATTCGGATCATGGCAACCAAGTAACTCACTATTGGGGAGACACTTCAAATCTTATGGCGAACGATTTAGAAGCTATTTCTGCGCTAAACTCATTGAGCTCTTCTCCGGCCATTGGCAACGAAACGACAAGTCCCTCCAAGAGTCTCTTTGCCAAAGTGATTGGACGCTCCCAAAATAGTGTCCAACCTTCGACCAAGAAGCGGAAGCTACAATTTTAGGGGTATCTTTATCGTGGTAAAGACAGTTGTGCCGGTCAGTAATAGCTTTGACCATAGAGCGGCTGCATTCATGGACAAGAAGTAATACTTTGTCTATGCTCAATTTTGGCCAGCCCTGATTTATAAGGTAGTTAGATCTGTCTATAGATTTTCTTTGGTGCAATGCACTTCCCAGTTCTCAGAAGAAAGATCTATTCATCAAACTTTAAAACATAGAGCGTCAAAGTATGCACTATTTTCTCGTCGCGGCTTAATTTAGTCCTAAGTTAGATTTTGTTGACTACTCGCTTTAGTCCGTTGTCGTCCACTTCTCTCGTAAACGATCACTTTTTAGTTCCAAGGAAATCCTTGTTTAGTTCAAGCTTCAAGCTCTTTTCGTCCAGAGTTTAGACATGAATGAATTATAATAAGATTAAAGTTTTGAATTTTCAGAGGACTGTGACCCAAAATGTAGACGACCTTTCTCCACGACTGCATTTCAGTCATGAGTCTCGTTTGTGCGCGGGGAATTTTTCTGTTAAGAGCTGGTTACACGCAGGGACGCGCTGCCGCGATAGCTGCGTATAGGTACACTCTGTGAGACAGTAAGCAGTCGGAATGAAAATCTCACCATGGTAAACACCGCACAAGTCCAGTGTAAACAAGATGGTGTGCCGCTCAATCAAATAATGCTCCATTGACATTTTGCTTTTTCTAAATATATAAATCTAACTATGCAGTTTAAATGGTTGTTTTATTTTTATCAGAGTCGACCGGGTTGTGACGAAAAGGCGTAATTTGATACTACCCGTGCTTTTTTACCGTAGAAAATCGACTCGGAAGCGGAAATCTCGATCGTGGAAGCTCACTGCCCGTTCATTTCCACATATTAAGTTCGTCGTTATGTAATTAATCGTGCTGTGTGATTTTTGAATGGGCAGAGCTACCTAAAACATAAGATACAGCCACATGAATGACATTTCGCCATGGTCGTCGTGATTTTATCGCGGTGGAGGCCGATTGATGATGGAAAATCGTACTATATTAATATAATGTACCTACGTAGAAAATCGTACCATTTGAACGAGGAACCGTTAGAAAAAGTAACCAGCCCTTAGAGAAAATTTTGGATCGTCTTGTTGTCATGGTAGATGTTTGAAACGAAAGCTTGAACGTTGCTTGAAAAAACAACACAATATTTAGCATCAATCAATGAAATTTAGAGGACTGTGGTAAGTTGCTGCGGACGAACGGGGCGCAAAAGTACGGGTACGCAATATTTTCATGCGTGTTCTTACATCCCTCATCGTCACTTCCCTATTTAGTTCGTACCCGCATGGCGGCTACACCGTGCTCGGGTTAATACTCTCGGGAGCCGCCGCCATGACCACAACCCTTTATGCAGCGGCGTCTTGTCGATTTCTGGTGGTCACCTTTGTCTCGGAAACGGGGGATTTCGAAACCTTTTTCACCAACATTCAAGAAGCTGCCTCGGGACGCCCGACCGCGACGCACAAAGTAGGGATCGGTCTTTTCCAATTTTTGCGCCCGTTTCGTCAAGATAGTCACTGGTCGGATGGTTCATGTGCGGGGTATCAAGAAACGATGTTGCAAGAAATGTCCGATACACCGTTTGAGACGGCGCGATTTTTTGCTGTGATTGCGATTGTTTTGTCGTTTATATTGGTGATATGGGAATTGCTCATGATTTTTGTCGAATTTAACCGATTACAAATTTCGATATTTTGTTTCATTGCCATGTTGGGAACTTTGTGTTGCGGTATGACGTTCATGATGATGAAATCCGCAATCTGCAATACAGTTTTCCTCGAGAGTGAATGTGAAGTAGATGAAGGCGGATTGGTCATGGTGGCGGGGTCATTACTGTGGTTTGCTACGATGGTTCTTTCTGCGGCATTCTTGCGTCCCAGCGAAGTATTGAGTTCTCCCTTGTCGCCATCCGAAAAGACCAAGATTTCAGCAGAGTTAGAACCAAGTCGCAAGAAAAAAATCTTGGCTGTTCAATACACCGGAAACGAGAAACGGATATTCCCCGGAGTCTGTTGGGAGTGACGACGACGATGATGACGAGAGTGGAAGACGGAGAAGGAAAGAGCTTCAAGCGACGATACCGAATTCAAGGTCTATGGATTCCAGCTCGGTTGCTTCGAGTCATTCGGGAGACGATTCATCAAGGTATTCACGTTTCAGGTCATTTCGGCAAAAGCGAGAGGCTTCTGGAAAACGAGGAAAGGCAAAGCACGACGTGATTATCGATGACAAGAGCCATCCAGATTCTATGGAAGTGTTTATTTCGGATAGCCCGAGGTTTAGATGATTATAGTGGTTAAACTAGTATATGGTTTACCTACAATGCTTTTGTTGGCTTTTGTATTAGGGTAGTGTAGCGGCTTATTCTACAATCCCTAGTCGAGTGACGGACTAGACAAAGGAGGTGGACTGGACTACCAGTACGTAGTATTTTTACTTTCTCCTTGAGTGCCATGGTCTCGAGTAGTGATTCATGTGGACGTTATTTTAGACCTCGTAAGTCATGGAGAGAGATTGTCGAATCAAAGGTTTTGTCGTATTGGTAGATAAATTGACTGTGACTCAGTGTACACCCATGTTCCAGCGAATTCTTGACCTCTCTCGCCGGACTTGCACGACACCTCTTTCATGTGCAATGTTCAAAATTCCGTTGTGATGTCCATCATTCTTTCGTTTCTTGTCTCTAGAAAGTCAACATTAGATTATACTGCTGCTTTGCTGTAAATTGTTCTTTTCTCTGCAAGAGAGAATTTACTGGAGCCGCTATTGAGGGACTGAAGCGCTCTTTGACTGGTGAACGAAGCGAATTTGTGGGAGAAATAACCCATCGCATTGGTGGAGGACCTCGTACTTTGGCGAACATCACTTTGACTCGGAAACATACGCGGCTCTTCACAAGATGATCTTTTCGCGCGCATGGTTCGCTTTAATGCGACGGAATTGGATTTTCCGTCGTCGCAATTGGTTAGGGAGTGTAAGTCTCGAAAAATGATGCTCCACTCCTACAACTGGACTTTTGCTACGTAGTATCTGTGACTCATGCATTGTCATCACTTCTCTTTAGTTGTTGGAAATATTACTTCCCATGGGATTTGTTGGTGTTCTAGTGGGCATCAAATCGGCCGTCGACGACTCGGAGGGACTGTTTTCGGGGACCGTTCCGGCATTTTTCCCTCCGGATCCGTTGGCCTTGACACCCTTGACGGCTCGTGATTACTTTACGTTCATGCAAGCCCAGCGGACGTGCATCAAAGGGAACGAAGGAGATTTGGAGTTTGTCATTTCGGGAATTGAACGAAACGGATACAATTGGCAAGTACCCTTGGTAAAATGCGATTCGACTTTGTGTGAAAGAGAAGGACAGGACGCGTCCCAGTTTTGTGAGTACGGAACAATAGCCTTGGCACCCAGTAGCTTGGATGACGAAGGCGGCAAGCGTCGTGCTCTCGAATTTGAATCGTGGTTGTATGACAAATACCCGGAATTAGTTGGGCTGCTTCCGTTCAATGTGGTGCAACACTTTGACAGTCCCGAGGCGATGGACGCTTATGTGACGGCGGTGGATTATGAAGGTTTCGATACGTCCAAAATAGCCATGGGGATCGTGTGGGAAGGTGATGACCCAATGAAATTCTATTACGCTCTTCGCCAGAATTCGACGAACTTCAATGCCCCCGAGGCGGCCGCGCGACCCGCCACCTCCACGACACCGGATACGAGTCGACTTTTCCGACGTTACGCTCGCAATGATTTTAGTACGTGCACACCCGATGAAAATACACCGAGACAGGGTCCGTTGGAGCTTTCTTGTACGGGTCAATATGTCTACAACGGTGTTTTGACATTCCAGCGACTCGTTGGAGATTTTATATTGAATCAAACCGGGGCCGCTGATGCAGGATACAAGGTGGCAGAAGCAGGAGTTCGATTTGTGCAGTTTCCGATCAAAGAATACGAAGATTCTGGTTTCTACGCCTCGATAGCAGGTAAGTGCCTATTTATTTTACGATGTAACAAATTGCTTTCTGACGTACTCATCGTGCTAACTATGAATCATCTGCAGAAACGGGCCCGCTTTTGGTCACCTTGGGAATGCTATATCCTGTGGCCGCGATGATTGGCTACATTGTGAGAGAAAAGGAGTTGCGTCAAAAGGAATTGATGAAAATGATGAGTGTTTCGGAATCCGATATTGGATGGGCTTGGTTCATGACCTTCATTCTTTGGAATATGATTTCTGCCTTTTCACGACAGTCATGTCGAGTGTTCTTTATGAAGCGTCAGAGTTTCGTTATCTCTTTCAATTCTGGACGTTCACTTTTCTGGCTGTGACTGTGTTTTCGATGATGATTTCGAGTTTCTCTTCCAAGTCAGCTCGTGCTGTCCTTTTCGGTTTACTTGCTTTCTTCATTGGCGTCTTTCTCACTATTTCGGTGCCTATTGACTACACCAGAGATGATGGCACGTGGATCAGGCTGATTAGCTTACATCCTGTGGCGGCTTTTTCGTACGGACTGCAAGAAATAGGTCGATTGGAAGATAGAGGACTTGGCCTTACTCTTAGTTCGATGTCCCAAAGTGACAACCAGTCTGGATTTACGTTCAATGATGCTCTTGGCTATTTGATTTTCGATTCGGTATTCTGGGGTGTCATGACTTGGTATCTAAATCGCACCATTGAACCCGATTACGGTCAGGCTTTGCCGCTCTGGTTTCCGCTGACCTTCTCATATTGGTTTCCAAACCGCACCACTCCATCCTATTCGTCCGAAACGGATCCTGAAAACGATAGGAGCGATAACAGCTCCATACCTTTGGAACCCGTAAGCGACACTCTCAAGAGACAAGCCAAGGAAGGCAAGTCCATTGAGTTGCGATCGCTGCGAAAGGTGTTTGGTGACAAGATCGCCGTGGACGGTCTCAGCCTTTCAATGTACAATGGTCAGATAACGGCGTTACTTGGGCACAATGGTAAGATCCGAATCGGTGCTTTTTCTTAATGACTACCAGTTTCTCTAACCAAGATGACAGGAGCCGGTAAAACTACAACAATTAATATGCTAACGGGTGCGACAGCTCCCACGTCGGGGTATGCCATCGTCGGTGGTAAGGACATTAGATATGACAGGGAGCGTATACGTCAAGATATTGGAATTTGTTTGCAACACGATTGCCTCTTTCCACAACTAACTGTCCGTGAGCACATACAATTTTTGCTCGCTTGAAGGGACTATACCGAGCTAAGTCGTTTGTGGATGCTGAGGCTGATATAACACAGGCTATGCAAGATGTCGCTTTATTAGAGAAAAGCAACACACTTTCCCAGAATTTGAGCGGCGGTATGAAGCGTAAGCTCAGTGTAGCAATTGCATTTTGCGGGGGCAGCAGTGTCGTTTTGCTAGATGAACCAACAAGCGGAATGGTAAGTTTTTCTGTTGTAGATTTGTTTCTGTCGGCCTTTCTGATTTCGCCACATCACCCAGGATCCATTCTCAAGGAGGTTCACATGGAATGTGATTCGGCATTATCGGCAAAACCGCTGCATTATTCTCACCACGCATTTTATGGTAAGCATTGACTAAATATTTGTTTTTCTATGCTAGTGATTTGCACTCACGGTGTTTAATTACTAGGACGAAGCAGACATTCTCGGCGACCGCATTGCAATTATGTCCGACGGACAGCTTCGGTGTGCAGGCAGCTCATTGTTTCTGAAAAAGACGTATGGTGTTGGCTACCAGCTAACTATCGAAAAAACTATGAATACGTTAGAACTCGGTAATTACATGGCCAAGAATAGTACGGACGCAATGGATAGAAAGCAAGAGTCAGGTCAAGCAGGAGATGTTCAAAATAGAAGCGACACAATAGGTAACGACGCTCGTGGGTGCGCCGAAGAAGATCTATCAGCATGGTCGCTGTCCAGAACTTGTTTTGAAATCGGCGGGCAGAGTTTGCTGACAGCTTTACGGCTGAATGATAGTACAGAAGAAGGGGCTGCTGCAATTGACGATGGAAATGGCGATGCTTCCGTCGACTCTGAAAATGGGAAATTCGAACCTCCGTTGTCACCGGAGAACGGCGAACTTTCTCTAGAAGAACTTCTAAAGACTGTGGTTTCTTTTCCGTCCCGTCCGCAGTTCTTCTTAGCGATGTTGGATCCGAGATTAGCTTTCAATTACCAATAGGAGCCTCGTCCCACTTCCTTCCCATGTTCGAGAGATTGGACAAGCTACTTGACAAAGGATTGATTCGTTCGTATGGTGTCAGTATCACGACACTAGACGAAGTCTTTTACTCGTTGCTCGTCAAAACACCGGAAACAGTGCTGTTTCGTCTTCCTACTCAAAAGAAAATGGCGGCGACATGAACTATACGGCAAGGATAGACAACAAAAGTGCGCGCTCAAGAATGGATTTAGAGCAAGAGGGCCTTTTCTTTAGACACATGTGGGCTCTTTTCAAGAAACGAGCTGCTTTCTTTCGTCGGGACAGAAAGGCGTGGTTATGCACAACTATTCTCCCTAGCGTCTGTGTTTGTCTGGGATTCATCCTTTTCAACTATGTTGCTCTAGATCGCAATATGGATCCTCTCATACTAGATCTCAACGACTACAATGAAGTGGCACCAGTGCCTAGAAACCCGATTCCCTTCAATCTTCCAAGCAGCTCTTTCACTTGTCAGCCAGGAAGTTGCACTTACCGCCCGGAAGACGATCCTATTATTTCAACAGATGTTAACAGTGAAACGTATTATTATTGTGGATATCGAGGCTCCCTTGACGGCAATCAAAAATGTACCATTCAAGACTCAGAATCCGTCGTCACGAGAATCACTGCCGCAGGTGCCAGCGCCGAAGGGACAAACGTTAACTCAGTATCCCAGTCGTCTCGCAGTTTGTATGATACTTCAGAGAGTTACGGGGCTACGCAATATGGTGCTTTGTTCTTCACGCATGACCGATCGAGCGTACTCGATGATTTTCAAAGCAGTCTTTACAGCGATGCAGTGGTTGAAGTATGTCGGTCACGAAATGGAAACTACACCAGTATTGAGAATTGTAATGACTATCAAGGAATCGGCTATGTGGTTCAGTACAACTACACGGCATTGCACGTGGCGCCGCTTTATCAGTCTTTGGCGGATGAAGCACTAGTCCGGGAAGCGCTGGATGCGTCGGATTTTGAAATCAAATGTACAATTGCACCTCTTCCGATAACCAAGAAAGAATCGCAGTACGGAAAGGCGGAAGATGCTTTTTCGGCCTGGTTTCTTGTTGTTCTGAGCTTTCCATTTATCTCTGGCGCGTTTGCTTCTTTCATCGTCGCTGAGCGTGAGTCTAAGGCTAAACATCTACAGACAGTTGCCGGAGTGAAACCGATAGCCTACTGGTTGTCAACATTTCTTTGGGACGTTTTGAATTATCAGATTCCAATGTGGATCACGGTTATGCTTATGTTTGCTTTCAATGTCGACGTGCTCACCACCTCCCAGCGGGATGTATTGTCCGGAATCCTTGTGGTTTTGTGCCTTTATGGCCCAGCCACCGCTGGATTCACGTATTGCATCACTTTCGCTTTTTCATCGGCTAGTCTATGCAACATGTTCGTCATTTTGGCAGGCTTTTTGATAGGCATGGGTGGGCCTTTAGCTTGCTTCATCCTTCTGCTTTTGGGTATCAATCCTCTTGACGAAAAGCCGAATCTCATTGACATTGCGAATATTATTCAATGGGTTTTGAGATTCAATCCGTCGTTCTGCTTGGGGAACGCGATTTTCAAGTGTATCAATATTGAACTCTTTGCGTTTTTAGCAGGCGACTACAATTTATCGGTATGGACTAAGCAGGTGATGCTCTATGAAATCATATTTCTTGGATGCCAGACCATTGGGTACATGGCGCTTGCCATTCAGCTCGATCGATGGTCGACAAATCCCCGAATTTTATCTATCTGGCAGTCTTTTCTCAGCATAATCACGTTCCAATTTATCTCGAAAAGGAGAAGAAATCACTCCGTAGAAACGATATCCCTCCCTGACGACGATGACGTGTTAAACGAACAAGACCGAGTTCTATCTGGTCAGGCTAATGATGATCTCATTGTGATTAGCCAGCTAACCAAGATTTATGATACGGGCAAGAAGGCAGTCGACAATATCTCTTTGGGTATTCCAGCTGGTGAATGCTTCGGCCTTTTAGGTGAGATTTGTTGTGCAAGTGTCTATGGTAAACGGATCGTAGAAATTTCTCTGATTTGAAAAATTTTCCATTTGTAATGATAATGAACCACAGGTGTGAACGGTGCAGGAAAGACCAGTTGTATGGGCATGCTGACAGCTGAATTTCCTCCAACATCGGGGGATGCAACCCTGGCTGGCTTTAGCGTATCCAGAGAACCGGAGAAAACCCGCCGTCGTATCGGATACTGTCCTCAATTTGATGCACATTTCGCCAACTTGACTGGTCGGGAGCATGTTGAACTTTACGCTTCCATCAAAGGTGTCCCCAAAGCGCTTGTAAAAGAAGCAGCTGCTGCCAAGCTGCAGGAGGTTGGCTTAAGTGACAAAGATAGCGACAGGTTGAGTGCTGGATACAGCGGCGGTATGAAACGAAGGCTCAGCTTGGCTTGTGCCACTATTGGGCAGCCTCAGATTGTGTTCCTCGATGAGTGCTCTACGGGTGTTGATCCGGTTGCTCGGCGAGAAATTTGGCAGATGATCAGCGATATGGTCTATTCTGAAAACTTACCCCCAGAAGAGCGCACCAGTGTAATCTTAACGACCCATAGTATGGAGGAGTGTGAGGCGCTGTGTCCTCGAATTGCCATCATGGCAGCAGGGCGGCTTCGATGCCTTGGGTCAGCGCAACACCTGAAAAATAAGTTTGGACAGGGTTATCAAGTGGAGATGAAAGTACGCATAGCGGATCGTGATGACGACGACTTTATAGCAACAGCAAAAGTACTGCAAAGTCGGTCGAAAGTTGAAGATGCAACTACGGATGCCGAGAAGGCAGAGCGCGTGTTCGACGGCGAATCGAGTCAACTGAATCTCGAAGAAAGTACTGAGAGGCTTCGCAACCTAACAGGAGATGAGAGCATTTCTGGGTTGTTGAACGGTACTGATCCTTACGGTTATCCCGTTTGGAAAGATGCAACCTCTGCCGGAGGTGTTTCGCTCGAATCACTCGCTGCCTTTGCTACCAACGAGCTTCGAATCTTCTCGCTGCAAAGCTTTATGAACGATCACTTTCCCGGTTCGATACTACGCGAGCGTCAGGACATGAAGATCCGCTATGAAGTGAAGTCAGACGGTATTCGTATCTCGAACATTTTCGCATGCATTGAAGAGAATAAGGATATATTGCGTTTGGCTGATTACGGTGTCAGCCAAACCAGCTTGGAGCAAGTCTTTAACACGCATGCAGCCGAAGCCGAAAAGCTCAAGGAAGGTCATTTTGACAGTTGAAGCAATCTTTATTCAAAGCATAAACTTTCGACAAATAAGACACGATGGCGGTCGATTGCTTGACTCCTAATAAAATTACATTCCTTACTTCCAGTATTTCGTGCTCATCCAAACTGTTTCCCTAACTGTTTCTTTTCCTTCTTCATTCCAGCCATTCCACATCACACTCTCATTTCGCATACGCCGAAACGTAGTCTACAACACCCGTCTTATTGTTGATTCGTGTCTTTTTGATTTGACGCAACTGTTTCTTTGACATGGCCTTGAGTGTGGATCCTATTTTGTTGACATTCAAAACTTGTGCCGATCGCTGCATGGCCTTGAATTCATTTTCCGCCCGCCGCTTTTCGTTCTCCAGACGCCGTTCCTTTTTGAGCGCAATTTCTTGTTTTCGTTGTTCGGTCATTTCTTGTTGCAATTCTTTGATTTCTTGTAATCGTTGCTTCTGCAGTTGTTTCTCTTCCCAACTGGTGATCCGCGGTTTGACAATAATATGACTCGCTCGCTTCTGCGAGACAGTTTTCCACGATCGTCCCGACACATTTCTTCCTTTTTGTATATCTGGTTTATCTAGAGCTGACATGGTAGCTGTGTTGATATGCTAAGGAAACAAATACGGAGTAATAAGGAAGAACGACAACAGCAACAAAATAAAAGAAAGGCAAAGTGCACACACGTCCGTTTTGGTTGGCGTTTGAGGTCTTCTCGTCTGTCGTTTGCACGGTGAATATCTATGTCACATAGTATACCGTTTATTAAGTAAAAAACCCAAAGACAGAATGTTATCCTACACTTCATCGTATAGCCAACGCAAGCGAAAAGCGCGATTGCTTTTGTTGCGAGCGGAGTGTTGCGCGAAGGCAGAAAAGAAACGAGATCATCATCAAATGGATAATCATCATTATCTTCTTCTTCTCTTCACTATTTTCTACTCATAAAAGTGACAAGTACCTCCATATTCTCCTAAAAATCGAATGTCGTGCGAGGCGTGCGAGCCCGATCATTTTGTACGCCCGATGATGCCTTTCCGCGATGCCTGCATTGTGCTTTTTGTTCCGTCATGACGACCGGTTGTCCTACGCAATGTTCCTGTACGTCCCATGAACTATGCGGCTCAAACGCCTATTGCGCTGTCTATGACACACACCAAAATGTATGCACGTCCTGCGAGCAGTGTCCCCATCGACGTCCATTCGACGGAGGTACTTGTCCCGATCACTGTTTTTGTACATCATCTCAAGAATGCGCCGAAGGATCGTACTGTCAACGACAACGATCGGGAGCCGGATCCTGTATGAGTTGTGCGTCGCAAGTAGGTTGTGCGGAACATTTGTTATTGTCAAAAATGAATGAGACTTGTCGAGAGGTGTGTCCGTACGATTATGAATGTCAACAACACGCCGATTGTGTTCACGAGGGGAGTTGGTGTAGTTTCAATCACCGGTGTCACAATTGCAGTCAAGCGTGTTGGGCGGAACAGCGACTGTTGGAACCGCACGTGGAGGTCATTTGTGACGACGATTGCAATACGACCGCTTGGCTCGAAGAACGAACGAGCCATTTGCCGTTGGATGAATGGTCGGAACTTCCTTACATATCCATCGACTATTCGTGTCCCGAAACCTGTTGTGATTGGGGTATGCAGCGACCGCAACAGGCAAGAGCTACGTCTTTTACTGTTGGTCCTTGTATCGCATCCATTAATGTGCATGGCGCCTGGTACGATGGCAGTCAAGCCGATTGGGAATCACCCCAAGACTTTGTGTCCCAATCCACGCCGTGTCGAAAGATTCAATATCAATTTCCGGAAGGATTTCCCAAAGTGGTTTCCGAAATTGTGTGCGATGAAGTGATTCCCCCCTGCGCCAGTGAAAATCGAACGCTGGCCTTACTGATCACCAATGAGACGCACACCGTGTTTGTGGAGGGTTTCCCGTTCGTGGAGGCTTATGATGATACCGGATTTACGTGTGTGCTGGAAGTCGCCGCGAGTGAAATATCGGCTACATTCTTTCTATCTTTGGGGATTCTGGGTGCAATCTTTCTCATGATTATTTTGTATCTAATACGGCGATCGAAAAAGTCATGAATAACGACTAGCTAGTCTTTTGCCAAACAAACGTTTCGTTCGACTTTTTACTACTAGTATTTCAGTGTTTAATCTTTATCACAACCACACACAAGCAAGAACCATGTTCAACCCACGACGACGCGTCCTAGTTCTGCCTTCCTTCATGAAGCTACACCTCCAATCTCGTCGTGTCTCCAGCTTCGGGTACACGTTCGTAAGCGCCTCCCTTTGTTGCGTTTGATACAGCCGATGCTGCGGCGTGGAATCTCGACTGCAAAATGTACAGCATCAGCGCCAGGATGGTGACTTCCGAAGAGTATTTGAGTGCCGTGTAAATATCCCACCATTCATGAGAGAAAGCTTTTCCCACGGTTCCATTTTCTTTCCAAAACAAAAGCAAATTGGCAGCGAAAACAATCTCTAAGAGAGCTCGTGTAATAAAAAACAAGTTGCCCGTGATGGTAATCCATAAAATACGACGGACTTGAACGTCGGTAGACACCTGATTGATCGAACCCAGTGTCTTGATCACGGTTTGAAATTTCTGACTAAAGATGGTGATCTCGCACACACAAACGAGACTGACGACCGCCAGCAGCACGGCGTGAAACAGAATCATCCCCTCCGTCGTGTAGAACTTGGCCAAAAGGCCAAAACATTCAGAATCATTAATGCTGCCAGCGTAGTGACCAGTGACACGAAGATCGTTCTCGGGGACGTTCGTTGCGATCCTGGTTGAAAGTATTTTTGAGAATATCCGCCCAGTAAACGAGAATGAGGATGAAAATACTAAAGAGAGCCAGACTTCCGGCGGTAATAATAATCTCGGAAAGAGCCGATCCCAACCACGAAGGATGTTCATTATCCCAGGCGTAAACTGCGGATGGTGTGTAAGAAGGCTGCCATACACTTTCGGGGACCAAAAACCAGATCGCACGCAACGAACTGGCCAGGAAAATGAGAGAATAAAAGGCGGTTATGACCACAGTTTCGGCGCCGGCGGAAGGAGAATTGGATTGCTGATAGCTGGCTTTTCGACGAATGTAGGAAACGAGAGCCGTTGCAAGGAAGCAGACCTTTCATGGCGCAAAGGATGAGATGCAATGCTCTCACAAAGCAAATGAAAGCAAACAACAATTGCAGAAACTCACCCCGAGCACAATATCCATTCCTTTCTCAAATGCCGTAATGTCGTCTTTATCGACGTACGGTAACGACGAGCTTTTACAGCGTCGTCAACAGCCCCCATTGTATTCGTTGAGAGAAATGACGAAAGGATTAAGTCAAACAATGCAAAATAGCGGATCGGCAGCTCGAACTAAGATTTTGCTACGACCATCGTGGCGGCACACGTTAAACTGCGACGCAACCACGGATTCGGGTCGCGGATCGTGATCTCAAATTTGTAACGGAAACAAGACTACTCTATGATGCTATAGCGCACGGTTTCTAGATAGCTCGCTGAATTTTAGAAAGTTGCTACTATCAGAAGTACGTGTCACACCAGTTTCACTCAGTTAGAATTTCCCTTCCCGCCGTTTGGATGATTTCACTTTTTTTCATTCCTGAAAACAAAAATCGTTCTTTCCATCACCATTATTTCACATCTTGTTTCCAAACTATTGAGAAACGCCTCATCGTCCAAAACTGACAAACAATCACTGTATTGTATTGATTTCTCAAGGAGTTGATCGAATCTCACGTACACAGTCAACACCGTGTGACTGTCCCTTGTTTTCTCGCTCATAACTACTTGCTTCCAACATGGAAGCCGAAGATTTGTGCACCATCTGCTGGTCGACGCCTACCACCCGAGCCAGTATCAGTCACTGTCGTCACACGTTCTGCTTGGAATGCATTGAGCAGTGGTCCTCTCGCGAAAATCGGTGCCCCCTCTGCAAGACCCGTTTCGAGCGCATCACCTGGGATTCACAAGGAACGACCCAATCCAAAGCGGTCGAGACGAAGAATCAGTTCAATCAGCGACGAGCTTACTATGTCTTGGTGAACGTGACGGAAACGCAAGAGATGCGACACATTTTGGTGTTGGGGCGCCCATCGACCGAATTCTCCTTCAGTTTGCATCGTGTCGCCCGTCCCGCACCGTCGCTTCCTTATGAAGAGCACGACCAGCAAACCTGCGAGCTCTGCTCTTTGATGCGTAGCATCGAGATGACCCGCGACCTTCGTCGCCGTCGTGACAGTGATGATGATGCTACTGCGTAAGTGAATCCTTCTGGTGAGTCTCGCCAAACGATGAGACGAGCAACGAGTGACCCGAAAGAAACCTATTCTCTGTACACACTTCCCGTCAATTATCTTCACGGGTTCGCGTGGGATAACTCATTACTCAGTATTTTTCTTTTACGTTATAGAGTAATCTCATATTGCGTAAACTTAAATCACTTGATTGCCTTGTTTCTTTGTGCTTTCATGTTAGCGCAAGCGTGTCAGTTGTACTTCAAGGAACACATACTCGCCCGGGACATCTTTTCGCACATTCATCACACGTCTCATTTGTTGCCGTGGGCCGAAGCATGCCGGAAGGGGTCCTGGTTTGCCATCCTCGAGTCCCTCCACATACGCTAACGAAGGTGGTATCAGGATACGGCGTACTCCACCAACTTTCATGCCTCGCACTCCTTCGTCAATCCCTTGAATCGCCTTACCATCTCCCACCTCGAAAATGAAGGGAACTCCATCATTACGCTCAGAACTGTCGACAAAATATCCATTCGATCGCCGCAGCACCCATTGAAGATTTACACGAGAACCTTGTTGAGCCGTTTCGGTTCCGGATCCGGGTCGAAGATCGGCGTAAACAACTCCCGACGGCAACTTCTTGTAGGCGTCTTGGGGCACAGGGGCCGCATCGTCCATATTCGCCAATGCCGCGGTCCCTTGCCGATATTCCTCGCCCAGGTCTTTGGCCCAAGCCGTAGCAGGAAAGTATAGTAGCATAGGAAAAAGTGCACGGCGTTTCGGATCATGAGCATGCAGTTTCGTGGAGCTCTGGACACTATTTCTTGAGGGGACCCAGCCTTCACATTGGTTCCATAGCCCGGCAACTAGCAGGAATAAGAAACCGGGGCTGATTGTCGTGGCGACTTTCCTTTTCATCGGCTTTTTTTTTAATAAAAAAATGTCTTCACCAGCACAAATCTGTTAAACGAAACACGGCTGGATGATGTTTATCACCACAAAAAGCTCCTTATTTGTTTGTATCAGTAGTCTAGAGGTTCGTCATGAATGCGAATGACTGCCATTGTCTTCTTGACACATCAGCATCAATCATCGTCATCGCGCTTATCAAGCCGATACACTACACCGTACACGTGGTCCAGAAAATCTGGACCAGTTGTGTTCTCAAGTTTCCAGAAAATCTGGGGGTTTGGTGTTTACACCTGGGAGTATTGGTGTTTGCACATGGTCCAGAAAATCTGGAGATGATGTTTTCAAACTTCCAGAAAATCTGGGTATTGTTATTTACAGGTGGTCCAGAAAATCTGGACCAGTTGTATTTCAAGTTCCCAGAAAAGCTGGGTGCGTGGTGTTTACACGTTGTCCAGAAAATCCGGACTTGTTGTATCTTCAAGTTCCCAGAAAATCTGGGGGAGTGGTGTTTACTGTTTACACGTGGTCCAGAAAATCTGGACCTGATGTATTTTCACATTCCCAGAAAATCTGGGTGAGTGGTATTCTGACGTGACCAGACCTGGGCAAGTGGTATTTCGACGTCTCTAGAAAATCTGAACAGTTGGTATTTCGACAAATATCCAGAAAACCTGAGGGAGTTGTAATTTGACTTGTCCATAATTATTGCTTGCGATTGCAACGAGCGGGCCTCATGTACGCGACTGACTAATTTTAATCACGAAATAAGGTTAGGTTACTCCCTATCGTGGAGTTCGCAATTCCACGCAGCATCACCAGGTACTTGGTGTTCCAGAAATTCTGAAGAAGTTGTCTTGTTGCATCAAACAGAAACTCTGTGTAACTTCAAAAACAAGAAATTCCATAAGCCTTCCGGAGTTTCTGGAAACGTTAAATAGCTCTATAAAAAAGGTGTCCGTTCAACTCCAGAATATCTGGAAGGTGGTTTGCTTCCATCAAACGTCCTGTGTGCCCTACAGACAGGCCGGTATCGTTGTTTTGCGTTACACATAGAATTTGTGCACGGTCCAGAATTTCTGGAAGAATCGATGTTTTTTTGGTCACACAGAATTCCTGCCTATGTTCCAGAATTTCTGGAATCGGTGTTTTAGGTCCTACAGCAACTCTGTGGGCAATCCAGAAAAGTTGAAACCGGTGTTTAAAATCACACAGATATTTTCAGAACGTTCCGGTAATCCTGGAATCGGGGTTTTGCGTCACTCAGAGATTTTCCGTGCATTCCAGAAATTCTGGAATTTCCATTTTCGGTCAATGAAAGATTGTGTTGATGTTCCAGAAATTCTGGAATGGGTGTTTTGCATCCATCAACCGTCCTGTGTGCCCTGCAGACAGGCCGGTATCGTTGTTTTGCGTTACACATAGAATTTGTGACCGGTCCAGAATTTCTTGGAATCGAGGTTTTTTTGGTCACACAGAATTCCTGTCTATGTTCCAGAATTTCTGGAATCGGTATTTTAGGTCCTACAGCAACTCTGTGGGCAATCCAGAAAAGTTGAAACCGGTGTTTAAAATCACACAGATATTTTCAGAACGTTCCGGTAATCCTGGAATCGGGGTTTTGCGTCACTCAGAGATTTTCCGTGCATTCCAGAAATTCTGGAATTTCCATTTTCGGTCAATGAAAGATTGTGTTGATGTTCCAGAAATTCTGGATTGGGTGTTTTGCATCCATCAACCGTCCTGTGTGCCCTGCAGAGAGGCCGGTATCGTTGTTTTGCGTTACACATAGAATTTGTGACTGGTCCAGAATTTCTGGATTCGAGGTTTTTTTGGTCACACAGAATTCCTGCCTATGTTCCAGAATTTCTGGAATCGGTATTTTAGGTCCTACAGCGTGGTATTTTTTACGCGGTCCAGAAATTCAGGACCTGTTGTATTTTCACGCTCCCAGGAAATCGTACAAGGTACCAGGTAAGTTTTACAAAAGCTTCGTCCGCGTGGCGCGGCGAAGCAATATTAACAAACCACGACTGGATTTCAGTCATGATCTAATTTGGTTGAAACGCGCAACAACTAGTAGGCCCGCAAACAATTGTACAACTTGTATTAAAACGTAATGGCGTTGACGATGTCGTTGCTGATTATCTTCTTCAATCGAAACGTTATTGTTGATAAAAACTCGTCGAGAAGCGTTCGGTGTGTTAAATGTTAAATGTCATTTGCACTATAACACCAACGTGTTGGTTTAAGCCACCCTCGACTGGGTTTCAGTCACGGGTTGTCCGCTAGATTTCAGCGGCGTGCAATAACGTCTTTCCATTCAATAGTATACTCCATAATATGAATGATCAAATAGAGTATATTCCGGATGAAATTAGACAGAAGCGCTTGTTCATTGCAAGGAACGGTTAAATTCTTTTGCCTTTGTCTACGCGGATACCTTACGTAAAATAGACCTGACACAAAGAAAATTGATATACAAGCAGCAGAAGTCATATAACCTAGCGCGATTCAATCTCTAAACTTCTTGTTCCGAAAGTTGGGGATATATTTGTACAACAACCTTGCCTCTAACCCTTCGCGAAAGTATAGCGTCCATGGCAGATTGAACGCCTTTTTCCGAAAATGGGTAGACTTCCTGAACGGATGGTTTCAGTTTGCCTTCCTTTACCCATTGGGCGAGTTGTTCTAATTCGTGACATGTCTGATGAAATCGCACCCAGAAGAGTTGTTCGTTGGAACTTGCTGCACCCAGTCTCCACCAAAAGAAAAGACCCTTTGGGGCCTCCTGCACCTCCGGAGACGACTCGTTGCAGACTTGCTCGTATCCAATCACTAGTAGCACCTCCCAGTCGTCTATAAACGTAGTTTGGCGAAAGCAAAGAATCCTTTTGTTCTTGTAGTAACGTTGGGTAATGAACTTTGTCCTTATCACGAGGGTCTTCCGAAGTAACACAATCCATGACGAAATCATAAGGACAACCGGAAGCCTCTTGTAGCTTCTTCATCAATTCAGGCTCATGATAATCAATCACATCGGTAGCTCCATTTTCTTCACAGAAATCAAAATTCTTAGCCGAGCATACGGCAGTAACATGCCGTGCCCCCAAACACTGAGCGATTTGCAACATCACATGACCCGTTCCACCACTCGCCCCCAATACAAGAACGGAAGGTAGATTCTCCAGATGCGGTTGCAAGCATTGCAGTCCCGTCAGACCCACCAGAGGGAGAGCTGCCGCATTCACAAAGTCAGCAGATGTCGGAGTAGTCGCACTTTTGACGGGCATTTCCCACACTTGATCCAGCGGCACAGCAATGTATTCTGCCAGTGTCCCTTGCAGCGGCGGCATGGTGCCAAAGACAGCGGTACCCACCGCAAAACTCGATTGCGAAGCATCGACGACGGTACCGGCAAAATCAAAGCCCGGAATGTGACCCTTCACGGCGTGTTCATGAACCACGTTGCGAAGTTTGTCCCATCGAGGAAGCTTGTCACCGATTACGCCCTTTGCATCGACTGGATTCAATCCGACAGCATGAACACGAACGAGAATCTGATTCTTTTTGGGTTTGGGGACGGTAACTTCGTGACGCAGCGCGTAACTTCCGACGGTTTTGCCGTACACGATGGTGCGCATCAGCGGTGGGATTTGCCTCGAAAAAGTATCACTACTACTCATCATGTGGATAGCATATATTGAAGAAAGGAGACAGCAGAGGAATAACAAAAAGGCAAGAAGCGAAGTCGGAATGAGAAGCATTTTGACTGTGTCATCTTTTTCGTAAAGTGCGAAAATGAGAAATGAAATCTGGCAGAGTCAGTCACGCATCTCCCAGACTGAAAAACTAAGCAACCTGCTGTCAACACTTCATCAACCTAGAGAGAAAGTGTAATGTACGAGCGCAGTCCGACATTTCGGGTTAATTTATAAGATATGAACCAAGTCGAAATTATTAGAAACACCGGAAGGAGAATCACTAAGATGTAATTACTGTTTTTATTATGGATGTTAATTGACTCTACGAAATGAGAGCCGTCAATCCAACAAAAGTTGCAAAGAGGAGCCCAACAACGGACCTTGAGCTAAATGCGTCGCTGGTGTCACAGACGGTGCTGCCCATAAACTGGGCTTTGGCGCATGGCGAACACGGTCGGTCTTCGGCAGTTTGACGACCTGACGCACTCGATGTTCCAATTGGGCAGGCAATGCCATCGCATCCATAATAGGACACTTGCATCTCGTTCCAGGAAGACATGGTGCATAATCCCCCGCCAATACTGGTAATTTCGTTGTTGGCTACGTTCAAATCTAACTTGGGAAGGGATGCCAAAGTATTGGGGATTTCACCCGAAAGGCGATTATTGGACAATGACAAAAGATCTTCTTGCTGGGGTCAGCATTCATAAGTATGGTAGAGGGGATGGTACCGGTTAAAGCGTTGTTCGACAAGTCGACATAAGTCAAACGAGGCATGTCAGCAAAATCGTACAACTCTCCAGAGAATTTGTTGTTTGATGCCTTAAACGATGCCAGCGACTTCATGGAGCCCATCCAAGCAGGGATGCTTTCCGACAATTGATTATCCGAAATATCTAAGGACTTTAAGGATTCAAGTCGAGAAAGATCTTGGGGCATTTCTCCCGTCAATTTGTTGAAACGTACGTTGAGACCCTAAGAAAAAACATGTGAGCAAATATCTGAACAGCTTGAACCGAGAAAAGCAGACAGCACGTACCTCAAGCGCTGGAGCGTTACCAACACCGCGAAGCGAAGTAAGGCCTGTGGAATCGAGGACGAGAACTTTCAAGTTCGCGGCATTCTTGATTCCCTCAAAGCTAAAGTTGATTTTGTTGGAGAAGATAACTATCCGTTGCAAAGCGGGTAGCTGGTAGATTTCGGAGGGGAAGTTTCCGATCAGTTGATTCGCGCCAAGCGTTAGTGATGTGACTTGCCCATTTGTATTGCACCCCACACCGTGCCACTGACAAATAGATTCTTCACTAAGCCAAAGATCCTGATTATGCCATCCTACACCACCAGTCTGTTTGTATAAGAGTTCCAAAATCTCTTGCTCCGAACCGGAAAAGGCCGGACTGTCCGATCCGTCTCCACAAGATTTCTGTCCGAGCAGCGATCCAGCTTCCGTAGTGCAAGGCTCACAAGGCTCGTCCTCAAAGATCTGGCGTCCACCCTGAGTTGCGGCGGGGCAAAGGATTGCGGCACATCCGTATTTTCCTACGGAACCGCTCATCCAGTTCTCAATCTCGCACAGACGAGAATCGATATCGGTGATCGAGTTACCTTCGACATACAGATTAAGGGCTGAGAATTTGGCCAAAGCACCGGGCAACGTTCCATTGATGTTGTTGTTGGACAGTTGCACGGTAAGACTAGCATCCAAGTCAGCCATTCGCAAAAGCGTTTCGGGAACCTGTCCGGTGAAGGCGTTGTCGTTGAGGAAAACAGATGTTAATTTGGAGCTTGCCTCAAATGAAGGGATGGCACCCGAGAATCCTTTGCCTTTCTGGCTGGCAAGCGATAATGCTTCCAGATTGGGCATGCGCAACAGCTGCGATGGGAGAGTGCCCGTCATTTGATTCTTGGCCGCTGAAAACGCTTTCAGATTTTGGAGCTGACCGATTTGCGACGGGAGAGTCCCTCTCAGTTCATTTCCTTGCAAGTACAATTCCTCAAGTCGACCTAGATTACCAATCTCGGTGGGAATCTCCCCGATCAATTTGCAATCCGAAAGCGAAAGCGTCTTCAGAGTGCGAATGGCGCAGATTTCGCTAGGTAACGTGCCACTGATCGGAATTCCGTCCGCATAAAAACGCTGCAACGGCCCTTCCTTGTTGAGACTGGTGAGAGGCGCAAAGTCGCCAGTGAGCGTGTAGGCAATATTGAGAGAAGCCAAACTTTGTGCATCCGCAATACGATCAAAGGGAACCGTGATATCATTGCGACTCAAATCAAGGTCAATGAGGTTTGGCAAATGGAAGATGGTTTCGGGGACGGCTCCCTTGAGACCATTGTTGGGTACATAAATGCGGGTGACGTGACCTTGCGCGTCACAGTGTACACCCTTCCAAGCACAATAGTTTCGGTCCGTCAGAGTCCACTTCACTTTCCATGACGCTTCGCCGTCTGTATTCAAGAACAATTGCTCTAACACACTATATTCATCTTGCACCAGACAGACGACAGCACCGAGATATTCACCCGTCCCGCAGGGCGTACACTCATTGGCGGCCGTCGCACGTCCCTGCGGCGCATACGTCTGCGCCGGGCAAACAATGCCACTGCAATGAAATTCGGCGACACCCGGCCAGTTCACATTGTCACAAAGGTTGGTGGGTAGGACCGTGAAGTGATTGTCGGCCAGACGAAGGTCGAGAAAAAGATGCTCCAAATTATCGAGTGATTCCGGAATGGTATCCAGCATGTTGTCCGACAAATCCACCACGACCGTCATATTTCCGTTATTGACCGCCGACACCATAAAATTGTCCGGGATGGCCCCCGAAAAGGCATTTTTATTCAAGAGGATCTCTTCGAAATTTTGTTGCGAGCTGAAGGACGGAATCGAACCCGTCAACTGATTTCCGTTCAGATAGAGGAATTTCAGTTGTGCCAGATCATCAAAGTTCAAATAACTCAAATTCTCAGTCAAACGATTGCTGCGCAGCGACAAGAGTTCGAGATTGATGAGGAGTGTCACCGCATTGGGGATGGCTCCGGTCAAGGCGTTTTCCGACAAATCCAATTCCACCAACTGCGACAATTGCGCAATTTCCGCGGGAATCGTCCCACTGA
Source organism: Fistulifera solaris (assembly GCA_030295235.1). Classification (NCBI taxonomy): domain Eukaryota; phylum Bacillariophyta; class Bacillariophyceae; order Naviculales; family Stauroneidaceae; genus Fistulifera; species Fistulifera solaris. The sequence continues at coordinate 523,007 of AP026145.1, read as the reverse complement.
TTCCCGAAGACGACATGAAAAGATATTCGAGGGCCGTCAATTGCAAGATTTCGGTGGGAAATTCCCCTTCGAGGGGAATGCCCGACATGTGCAGACTCGTCAACGTACCCGCGAGTCCGGAAATCCCTTCCACACTGCGCGTCGCGGTTTCATCGAAACTCAACCATTCCAGTTTCGCATTCGCAACGCCTTCCAAGTTCACTTCGAGACCCGCATTGAAGGAAACATCGACAAAGATCAAATACGGCAACGTCCAGAAGGTGCTGGGAATGCGTCCCGACAAAAAGTTGCGCGGCAGTTCGATGCCCACCACACTGTCGGAAGGAATTCCCACGACGGATTCGGGAGACATTTCACTTGCACACGTCACGCCCGTCCATTCGCACAAATTGCTGAGATTTTCGGACCAGCCGTAATTGTCGGACCACGAGGGACCGCCGGTGTTATCGAACAACTCGCGGAGTAACGTGCGGTCGTCCGCGCATGCTGTTGTGACGAGTAATGCTACTGCCGCCCAGCGCATTTTATGTAGTTTGTTGTGTTTTGTTTGTAGAGTTGATTCGCTTTTGTTGTTACAAAGAGGAGATGCTCTCTTCCATTCGTTTGCAAGAGGGAGTGCGTAACACAAGTGTGTGTGTTATGAAATAGAAAAACGCCGGCGGAACCGTTGGAGGCAGAAAAAATCGAGTGCGCGCTCCGTTGCAGGGGGAAGGCTGACAGGCGTGCGGTGCACTTCCGTTTTTGTATAACGTAAACAGTTTCTACAGACTCCAATGAAACTTCCGTTGAACATTTCGTCACGACTGGATGTGCGAAAGCGTGAATCAGGAGTTCGTGACTCGAGTCAACGGTCCCAACGTGGCTAGGATTTACAGTACGACATTCACATAGCAAGGGTAGTTTATTACTTAATGTCAGTGATACCTTGCAGTTCTCTCGTCATTTCTTAAATAGTCCCAGCAGTCTTCCCCTCTAATTATCGTTACAGTGTGCGGGAATGTGAGGAAGAAAGCGCGAAATTCTAATGGGCGGCTTGCCCGTCGTAGCGTAGTATGTTCAGCAAAATTGAAAGATGATTGGAAGGAACAGGTCGGGATGGAATAGGCAGAATTATCCCGAGTCAAATGGAACATATAGAAAGTCGTTGTCGAAGTTAGAAGGATTCTAACTTCATTTTCTTGGAAGGTGGCACCCCGAACACGGTCTCGTCTATTCCGCTGCAGAATATGTTATCCACAATATTCTCGCATTGGTCGACGGAAAAGTGCGAAAAGTCGTCATCTTCCACATCCGACTCTAATTTGGCGTCCGTCAAAATCAGTGTCGGAATAGGTGCATCGGAACAGATCGAAGGCTTGGCACCCACATCGGGAGATACCACTGGAGGCGAAGACGCCAGCGCAGCGCTACTCAGAAGATGCAAACCGGCTTGAAGCGAGGGATCACGCGGCTTGGGAGGGGGCATGCTCAGGAAACTACTGCTTCGAGGCATCGGGGCGGTATTCGAGCGGCTAGGATCCGTCAGGTGTTCCGCCAGTAGATCCACAACTTCCGAAGCCTTCTCCACGAGCGTCCACAGAAGTTCATCCGTGTCGATGGTGATCAAAATGGAATCCTTTGCGGTGACTGCAGAGCAACAGACTTTAGTTTACAATGCGAAGTGTTGCAAAGCAGTACACGAGTGAAATTTCGTACCTTTTGCCTCGCCTGGGACTTTGATCGCCATCTTGTACGCTGAGCTATTTTGGGCGTTGGATGCTGGAAGGCCCAGATCAATCTGAAAGCCGAACAAGAGCGGACTCACAGAGTCATCCGTATCCAAATCGAGGTTCTCCACTTCAAAGGTCGTGGCCATTTTGTCGAGATGGATAGCGTGAGCGGCGTTCAAAAGACGATCTAGCTTCCCAATGTATCTTTTTCTCGTTTCAACATGTTTATTCGAAGAAGCGAGTTTTTCGGAAAGCGTCGTGCAATGGCGTGCGATCATAGTGGTATACGCTCGCACCCTACTATGAACCAGTATCGCAAACGATTGGTATAGATTTTCCAGAAGCTCCTTTTCCTTGTCATTGCAGACGGTAAACTTCCCGTGAGAATATGCCACAGTGATATTCTCAGTTCGCGCCATGAGAGAAGCTGCATGACCCGCCACTTGTTCTCGCGAGCGCGATCTCAGTCCCATGGATTTGCTTTCAACATGTTCATGTTGAAGAGAAAGACTAGGACAAGCAATGACTATCTTCACAGGTGCAACCTCGGAATCGAAACTCAAAGCTTCTTTTTTTCGTTGCGGAACAATTAACGTCCTCCGCACCCGACCTCGAGCATCCCAACGCCGCAATTAGTTGAGGAAGAGCATCACGATACTCTTCCCCCAAATCAAACGTTTGGGTCTCCATGGTTGATAAATTATAGAGCCCTTTTCTTTTGCATCATTTGGAAGATGCCAGATTGCTTTTGACACGCGGGCAACGGGCAGCTGTCACCTCGATCGAGCGCGCAAGAATTCTTCCGCAGCTGCGGACCGAAGACGACAGCACCGGCCTTCTGCTCGGAGCATTCGCTATTCGCTATTCCTTCGGGAGAAGTCTTTTCAGTAGTAAAACGGCTTTGCATTTGCCCCAAAGAAGGAAAGAACTGCTAATTGTACTCAACAAATTTATACTGTATTTTGTATATAGTGTGTAATGTAGATAAGCTAAGTTGCGGTGCATAGGCTTTCAGATTTTGTTCTTTCGATTTTTTAGCATTTGGTCGTTTGGAATTAGCGAGCTGCGAGGTAAACGGTTGTTACTGTGTTACCGATAGTAACTGGTTGAAGAAGATCCAAAAATTGATCCACACCTGTACATTGAGAGCTATACAAATCCATCATGCAGAAGACATTGCAGTAGAAGCAGCAGACTGCCCCGTAAAGAACACGTCCTTCTGCGGATGTACAGTAGACTGTTACAATGATTTCAGAAATGACCATCATTCATTCTTTTTAGTCGCGTCGACAGTACGGTCAATGGTCAATACTTATTGTCCAGTATCTTTCCTAGCACGTATTACGTGGCAGAAAGCAGTAGGCATGACGACATGCGGCATGCGGCGCGCGGCACAAGGCACAACACAAACAGAACTAAAGACTAAAGGGCATCTATTTTTTTTTTATTTATTAAATTAAATAAAAAAAAGATGAAAGTCAACACCTTCAAGACAGTCTCAAAACATTCCGGAAGATGGCTTATACGGAGCATACATCCTTGTTTCAAGACCAGCTTGGTTTGAAGTCTAGAAACGATCTACTAGTCTACTAGAGAGGGAATGCGTTGATCTTCAAATTATTTCCACAAAATCACATCTCTATTACACCTCGTTTACATGATAGAACCTCATTCAGATTCGTCTACTCCACCGTGCTATTTGAAGAACGCTATTGATTAGTATTCAGCCTTTCTTCTCTCAAGGAGACGAATTCTGAGACGAAGAGCCTCTATCTCAGCATCTTTAGCATCGCCAATTGAAGCAAGTAAGATCTTCTCGTCCAGTGATGCTTTGGCAGTTAAAGCCATATAAGCGGCAACATCCTCTGCGCGGATAGACGATGTGCTCATGGGAGACAGAATCCTCGCTGGATCTAGTTTCGCTCTGGAACCAACGTCACGTAGCTGATTTCCACCGTCACGGTCACCGGAAGATCTTATGTCCTGGAAGCTTTCACTGTGAGGTACGTCAAAGCTACGAGGTCGTCCCTCGTTTAGGTCAATGGCGCTCCTCATCTCACGGTTTTGCTCTCGAAGCAACATGTTCTCACGTTCCAAATGTTCGATTGCTGCTTTATCCTCGTGGTAACGAAGCCTGTCTTCTTCACTTTCTTGCCTGGTAGATTCAAGGGATTCGCGAAGACTTTTGATAGTTTCCACCAATTTTGCGTTGTCTCTCAAAGTGTTTTCAAGTAAAGACTTAGCCTCGCGACGATCGTCCAAAACTTTATCCAGTCGGAACCTCGTTTCGCTCTCAAAGCAGCTCAAAGCTTCCTCCATACGCTCGTTCAAGGCATCAGACTCTTCTTTCTCACGCAGTAATTTCTTAATACTGGAAGAAAGTTCCTGGACATCAGACAAGCGACGATCAAGCTCAAGCCTTGTTTCCTCCAGTTCCTGAATTAAAGAGCCCTGTGATTCTAGTGCGGCATTCATTCTTGTCGCCATATCATCCCTCTCTGTCTTTACAAAAGATAATTCTTTCTCTAATTCTTCCAGCTGATCAATAAGCGCACTTCTTTCATCTATCAGTTTCGACATCTCATGTGTGAGCTTCTCCTTGTCCTCGGTAAGACCCACGATAGTCGAATCTTTGGATATGAGCAGTCGGCGTAGGTCGTCCTCTTGGACACTAATTGGGACGTCGTCGCTGTCAAGTGAGCCGTCAAATTTAGATATCAATTGTACATATTCCCGCTGTCTATCGATGACCTCTGCCTCGAGGCGGTTTCTTTCTCGCTCTGAATGCATTAGTCGATTCTGAAGAGCCGCAAACTTCGTGTCAATCCCGCTGACTTCAATTTGGTAATCTGTGTGCTCATTTTCTTGCTGATGGTTTTTTATGAAATTCGTTCCCGACTGAAGCGTGCGAGTATCATGTGATTGTTGACGTTCCAGCTCTAGCACACGTTCTTCCAGTTCAGCCTGCGTCATAATGGCTTCTTCTGCTATCTTGACCACTTCGCTTTTTTTCTGCAAGTGCTCTTTCCAGCTGATCACGAAGGTGCCTAATTTCTTTCTCTCTATCTTCTGTTTCCTGATTGTGACTGCGATCGACGGAGTCGACATTTCCATTTGATAATCCGAGCTGGAAAGCGGTGCGTCGACTATTTGTCGGCTCGGACTTGTAACGATTGCTTTCGCCATTTTGTGCAGAATTACTAGCGTGTCTCGGACTGTTTTGACTTAAACGGACTTGTTCCATGGCACTTTGAAGCGAATTCAAGTCAGTGGCAACAGAACCCTCAACAGCTGACGCGATTCTTTTCAATGAAGCAGAATCTGAGAACGATGCTTGCAAGCTTTTTGAATTGACTGATTCTGACGACATAGATGGAGCAAGACGGCGAGGAGTCGAAACATCCATAGCAGGCTGAACTCGCCCTCCAGAAAGGTTGGAAAATTCATCAAAAGGTTCCTTATCTGATTCCATGGCTGTATGTTTGCCAAAAAGTTCCATGGAAAGATCATCAAGCTCGGACTTGAATGAATTACTTAGCATTTTTGACTGTCGAGTTTAGATCGTCTCAAAAGCTCGAATGAAAGATCATTCATAGCTTGGTCAACAGATGTTTCTGCTTCTAATATACTGCGGTCTTTAAAATTGTCTCGATTCCTTTTGATGAATTTCAAGCTTGGACTTGCTTTAGTATCGTCCTCGCTCCAAGTTTTGCGTAAAAAAATCCATGGCTTTTTTGCTCTTTTGAACTACAGATGAGTCGAATTTGGGAGAAAGCTTTGCTTGAAAGTGACTTTTAGCTGAGTTCGGTGTCTGACTTTGCTCCTTCTTTGTATCCTTCGACAATTGTTTGAGATCCTCACTCATGTTTCGTGAAATTGACGACAGATCAGAGTTACCAATGCTTGTCGGCTCTAATGAACCTGTACCAGTTAAGTTAACATCCTCTGACGTTCTAGGGAGAATAGGCGAAACATTGACTTGATGAAGCTTCGTTGGTTCCTTCGTATGAGGGGCGGTTGGTTCTTCGCTTTCGCCGGAGGCTCCCATCGAAAGTTGCATTTTCGATAGGACACTACTAGTTCTCTCTTTCAAATGACGACCAGGAGGACTTGGCCGTAATGAATGAAAAGATGGCGGGGACGCTCCATGGTCGCCCTTGCTAATGTTTTGAGCCAGCGGAGTATTTATCTTTGAGGGCGTTTCAGTTGCGGATAGATCGGATTGCTGTGATGTGAGATTTGATGTATGCTTTCCTGGTGGAGCGCGTTGTTCTTCTGAAATCGACTTCGGATCTTCCGCTGTAACCCGTGTTTCTTGAACAGCTCGATTTATTTTTTGGTGACGAGGGTCCTTTGTATGGAGTTTGCTCGTCATCGCTAACTTCAAAAGAGAACCTAGCAACATTTTTACTGACTTTTCCAGGGATGGCCAGTTTAGCTAGTCGTTGTCGTGGGTCTGAAAGCAAGTTTTGTAGCAAGTATGCGGAAGAGCTGTCTTCTTTTGTAAGCTCTGACAAGTTAAGCGGAGCTGACGAACTTGGTGAACCTCCTGTTGTAGAAGCTTGTATTATGCTTTCAAAAGATGTCGATTTCAGCTCTTGGCCTGGTTTGCTCGTTAGACGGCTAATATACCTCAGGGTCAACATACTTTCATCATGCGCTTCAATTTCAGGCGATAGGGATGCCATTACAATTGTCCGGGAATCAGGATGATCCATGGATCTTTGCAAAACCTTAGTCAAGGCTGAGTCTCTGTACGGGATCACCGCATCATGCCCTGCCTCTCTGAGAAGAGCTCCCCTCAAGACACTTCCAAGAACTGATTCTGATTTTCGAATGGCAGCATTCCGTTTAGAATAAGCAGGTATTTCATCGTGCTCCACCACACCCAAGTCCACGAACTGAATTGCGGTATTCTTCTCAAACTTTTGTTGAAATTGCGATTTCTCCGCCTGTTGCCACACACGAACGGATATTACCAATGTTCCGCGTGATGTTTTCCGCTTTTCGTGTAAGGCTGCCGCAAACGCTCTTCTTATACTGTGTGCGAGACCTTTCAACGAATCGACCGGCTGATTGGAAAGACCTTCCACGACGGCGCCCACCGTCCCTGTACCACGTGCTTGTACTTCATCCTTCGACCATGCATGATTCGACCCATTATTATAACGTAACGTAACTCGCTTTGATGCGTCTTGAGTGAATGGACGGGTTGCCAGCAGATCAAACAAAGAGTACTCATCCGACACTTCCAATACGGAAAGAGTACACACGGCGGTTTTATCCTCGGGTAGGCGGTCTAAAATCGATTGTACGGTCCATCCCAGTAATCCATATCGACGTAATAGCTCCTCACGACTGAGATCTTGAACAGACTGGGCAAAGACTTCCGCGACGGAAGGTTTCTGGGTCGCGATGCTACCAAAGAGCGTTTCCGTTTTACCCGAATTACCAAGGGCCACAAATATTCGGTTGCTGGTCGAATCTTTTGCCAGAATATCGTTTGCCGCACCCGAACAGAGATTCACCAGCGTATTGTCGGGAAACTCACGATGGATAATGGAGTGATTTTTCTGGTGTGTATGCTTCTGAGGCCAAACGACATGTTGAAATCGAAATGTCCGCGTCCAGTCTTCTTGCGCGAGCGGGGCTATCTGTGACACCATTTTGGCAACGTCTCGTTGACTAGTTTGCGGTGGAATGAGCCTTCCAAATGCCTTGGGATTCAATACAATCAGTTCTCGTGTCGAGTCAGCGTCTCTAGTCGGGAAAATACAGATTCGATTTTTCTCGTCGTCAATCGATTCGCTTCCGTTGCCAACAGCCACAACGATCGAAACTCGTCGACAAGGGTTCAAAGAAAATTCATCAAACTCTCTTCCTTTTTGTTGCGTTGGCCTCTTTCTTTTTATTTTTTTGCAATAATGGCGAAAAAGGTGACATTGGTCGTTCCTGTACATTACCGGGCCCCGCCGGTGAAGTAGCGGAAAGTTGGCTATCCTCCATCGAGAATACAAAATCGAGCGCTGTATCCTCTTTTTTCACCTGTTTTCTTGCAGCTTCGTCAATGCAATATTCATAGGACCGATCAAAAGCTTTTTCAAGACAGTTGGACGATATCATCGGGATGGGGTTTTCGAATATTATTATCTCATGTTGGCCGTCATCAACATCATGGTCGGGTGCGTGATGAGCGAAATCTATCGCTGGTGCACGACATTTTGAAGTCGTTTTTATATAATTTATTCAAAACCGTTCAAAAGAAGCCTGGTACTGCATTTAATATTACGAAACAGGGTCCGCCCTTTCTGGCGAGCGCACGGCGCACGCACTAACCTTACGCGCACACGCACGCGCCCGCCCGTAGAGAATACAAACCAAAACTCTAAAGGACAAGTTTCAAAAAAACCCAAGTTATTTGGAAATCCAGGCGAAAGTCGGAAGGCAAAAAGATCTACATTTCGTGGAAGCTTATACAAAGCTTATCCCTTTCACTGCTTAATACATTCTCAGTTTGGCTGCAACGACGACCAACGGCCATGCTTCAGCAAGCAGCAAGTTTCCTTCGTAACCACATTTCTATTCTACCCTTTTATCTACTCGGAGCTCGGAGCACCGTAGTTCGTAGTTCACAATCCATAGTTCATAGTTCAAAGAAAACCACGTTCTTCGTTTTTCAGTCTTAGTTGTTACAGTAGTCCTTATTAGTGGCAGGTGGCAATAAGTAAGAGATAAGAGATACAGTATACTTTTAGTAGGAATATGCAATACTGTAGGTAAGGGTAATCCTCCCTCGACTCTCGACTTCGACTTGGACTTGGGATTTGGGATGGGCAAACGGCGTAGCAAAAAAATCTGGATGCACGTAGAATTCCAGTACATTTTTCTACGTCGCGATAGCGCCGTGTTATTTTCTCGAAGCGTGCCGATGCCAAACGGTGTGACATCGCTGAGTGGAGTAAATAGTAGTTTTTGAAAAAATAGATTGCAAATTCTAACGACTTTTTCATCTTCCGACCATTTCGCCTTTTTCCCATTGTCATTTTAAAGCATGATAACGCATCATACGTGTTGCCTTTCCCGTTAGTTTTCTTTGAACAACCTTTATCAAAGGCATCGAAAGGGTGGTAAAGGCTAGGCTATTGGTCCAGATCAGAGGAGTTGTTCTCAAAGATGCTGATTATGTGCTTGGCGTCCTCGAGAGAGTAAAGACGGGCGGACGGCGGGGATTTGAAAGCAATCTACTGGCAGGAGGTCTCTTATGGTCGTCATGATCGTACATTCAATCAACCAGGTGGTGGAAGAAAGAGGCTTGCTCACGATGAACTTTGTCGGGCATGTTTAGTATGATAAAATGATGCATACACTGTACGATGGATGTTCACTTGAAGTTTGTCAAAGTCACATTCGGTATTCCATCTAACCTTCATATTTCGTGAGGGTTCCTATGTGAACCAATCCTCCACAAATGCTTGTTACTCTCAAACATATTTCTTGGTGTCGGGAAAATAACAATACACTTCTCCTTGAGCACGCAAGGTTGCAGGCTATCTGAAATGTGACGAAAGCGCTAACAGAAATAGCATCTTACGGCAGTGTGTCGTGCGACAGATATTGGAGTTGGAATTTTAGCAGCGGGTAGAAAATATGCGCTTTCGAAAATGTTTTGAATCGAAAGTGGCAATCCACTCGTCCTGGTTAGGAAAGATTCTAGGCTAGACAGATGGCGACGGCGCATATGCCCTCAGTGAGAGGAGAATCGCGTTTCTCACGACAATCAGACGAAAACTTTCAGTCGAAGAAGATAGGAGTTGTTCACATCGGAGATAATAGTGGACTAAAGTGGCAATAAGGAGATGCGTTGAGAGTCGAGCGTAGTGACGACGCATGCCGACGTTACCCTATGTTGCATCTAGGAACTAATGATGCGAGAATCTAACGTAAGTTACCAATCCATCGGATATAAAGATAAATCGGTGCCATTGTTGTTATTGAAGCATAAATGTGGTCTTTGAAAGTTTATTATTGCATGGAAGATACCTTCGGAGCATTAGTTTTTACTAAGACTTATACGTATAAATGCACGTATTTTCTGAAAATAACCCGGATTTCCATGGTTTAACACGGGGTATCGCGACGTAGAAAAATGTACTGGAATTCTACGTGCATCCAGATTTTTTATGACGCCCGTTTGCCCATTGACTTAAACATGCTTAGACCCTAGAGACTCTAGAGAGACTATTCGCCTATTCGCCCTTTGCTTTTTGACTTTGACCTTTGACGCTAAGTCAGTCACGAGCGACCAATCTAAAATCTGAACTTCAAGTTCAGCATTTAGTTCTTTATGAAAAAACTATGTATCCTCAGGCGAAGGCGTGGGGCATAAATAATGATATTTGGTTGTTACCGGTTACGGGAATCCGGAAAGGACGTTAAAATTCTCGCGCGACCAAGTTTCAAGTGTCAAGTGTCAAGTGTCAACTACAGGATAAACCAACTACAGTACAGTAATCAATTGAAAAGTCTTCCTTTCTAGAGAGCTATGGTTCAAAGTTGAAAGTCCTACCTATTCTGGATTCTGGCTTTGGCTTTTGGCGTCTGACATCTGACATCTGGCTCCGGTTTTGGTTTTTGGTCGATACTCGGATACTTGATACAGTATCTGAGTATCTGAGTTCGAGTTGAGATGATTTTTTACAGTTTTGAATATTGTAGACTAGACATTAGAGAATAGAGTTAGACTTGGAGCCGCTTGGCACAAATGAATTGGTCAGTTTGAGTTTGAGATGCTTCGAGCTTCGAGACTACCTGGTATGCCTTGCGTTACCACACATGGCTCAAACCTTCCCACTTGGCTTCCCACTTGGCTTATCCCGAATCCATGGGAGTTCTCGGTGGGAGTTCTTTCATGAACTCCCACGACTGGTGGAGTCCTTTCATGGACTCCCCACGACTCATGGGAGTCCTTTTTCCAAATCATTTCCTTTTTCCAAATCATTTCCGATCCTTTTGCATTTCATAGAATAATCCAAATAGGCTCACAATTTTCATTCTCAGCTTTTCCTCATCGTAGGGCAAGGCATAGTGATCACTTTCCTCTTGAAATTTTTTTCTCACTCTACCATGGAAAACAAACTCTTCATTCCCAACCCTCCCACCGCGGAGACCGAGAACCTTCGGTTCCGAATCGGTTCAGTCAACCATGAACGCCACTTCCACTTCCTCGTGGACTCCGATGCTCCTCTGGACACACTCTTGTTTCATACTGAATCGTTCAAAACAACAATCGACTCCGTCGCTACCCCGGCCCAGCGTGGTGCCATTTACTTCCAGGTGTTTCCCTCGCACCTTGGGTCATCCCAATTATGCTCATTGTTGGGCAGATCTCGCTCGTAACGTCGCTGACCGCGAGCGTTGGAACGTTCAATCAGTTGATTCTCTCGTTCATTGCCGAGTTTTTCACTCCAGCTGATCGCGTGCAGTTTGCACAGGAGCTACGCAACACTCGTTTGCCTCGTGACATGCGTGTCGCTCGCGTTTGCTCGTTCGTTGCAACGCAACAACAATCGCGATTTCGAGTTTGCCGGTGCTGAACCCGCGCTTGATAATCATCAGCTCAAAACGGCGTTTTATAACGCCATGCCTGTTGCTTGGAAAGCAAACTGGAACAATCATTTTCCGGGTACTCTTCTGGAGACCGATATGAATTCCATCGTCAGCGTGCCGGCACACCAGCAACTTCAGTCTCTTGAAAAAGCAAAAAAACATAACGAAAAACAGCGCGCCGACGCAAAAAGAATCATCCCCTCGCTGGGAAACGTAAAGATCGCACGAACAAGCATCACAAAGGCGCTGAGCGTGCGGCGCGAGCATCGCGACACCGAACGTAAGTTCTACTTTGGTCACTTTCAGGACCCTGACTCTCCCTGTCTTATTCACAAAGGCAAAAAGCACACTTGGAAAGAGTGCAATGGCAATCCGGCCAACATGAAAGCTCCGCCTTCAGACACTGCGAAAAAGCAACCCGCTAAGGCGGCCAAAAAAGCAAAAAACGTCTTTTTGCAAATGTTGCCGAAGAACCGGCCGAAACCGCAAATGTCGCCAACGGATCTTCCGCTGAGGACATGACTGCAATCAATTGGGGACCGTCCTTCCTTTCGGGAGGGCGACATCATCAATGAAAAAGATATCGATCTCGATGAAATTCTTGATGCCCCGGAGTTTAATGAACTCGATGCATTACCGACTACGTTTACAGACATATCATCTAATGCATTCGACTTTCTCACTTCTTGTGACGTCCTTTCATATTCGATCTCCAATCAGACGATGGAGAACTTCCGACGGAATCGACGGAAAGAAATAAGCCCAACGCTGATTTTGCGGCTTTATGCGATGCAATGTACCTTTCAGGTACTAATGATATTAGTCTACTTCCTAATGATAGTATGAATTACATCACACAAATCGTTCGTCCGATTACAACTATGTATTGTAAAAAAATTCAAAATACGCCCAATACAAAACTTTTACGAGTACTCTTTGACTCGGGTTCTGACAAAACTTTTGTCAATCGTCGTTGCCTTCCAAAAGGCGCAACACCAACGACAGTACCAGGACGAAAAGTCCAAGGCATCCACGGTACTGAAGTGCACCGTCATGAGGTCATCCTCTCGGACATTCTTCTTCCAGAATTCTCGACCTCTCTTAAGGTCAACGGCAACATCCGTGCCACCGTCTTCAACAATGACGAGTCAATCTATGACATCATCCTTGGAAACGACATCCCTCGTTCCGTTAGGAATTGACATAATGGGTTCTACACTCTCTGTCAAATGGCTCGACGAAATGATTCCATTTAAGCCCTGCAGACTACTTTACTAGTCAACCCTCGGCTTCATTCGTTTCCGAAAGCGCCCGACGATCCATTCGATGATCACTTCACTTTTCGTGAACAACGCCCACGAGGCAGGCTACAAATCAAAGGATATCCTTGAATCCAAATACGAGGCGGTCAACCCGTCCGATGTTGCTCAGCAACAAAAACATTTAACTCCATCACAGAGGCAGGATCTCTGCAACCTACTTTCAAAGTATCAAAAGCTCTTCTCAGGAAAGCTCGGAAAATATCCAGCGAAAAAAAGTTCATCTTGAACTACAACCGAACGCAACTCCAAAGTCAAAACGACCTTATGGCGTGTCCCGGTTTCATCTAAAAACCTTCAAAGCCGAAATCGATCGACTACGTTCAGATCGGCGTCTTATCTCCTTGTGGAGCAAAGCGAATGGCTCAGCGCCATCTTTTATCATTCCTAAAAAGGACGGTCGCGTCCGATGGATCTCTGATTTCAGAGAATTAAACAAACTTATTAAACGAAAAGTTTACCCTATTCCACGCATTGCCGACATCCTGTCGCAGCGTTCTGGATTTGAATTTTTTCAAAAATCAATGTTTCAATGCATTATTACACCTTCGAACTCACCGAAGAAAGCAAAAACCTTTGTGTGATCTGCACACCCTTTGGCAATTATCGCTATAACCGCCTACCAATGGGCATTTCAATGGCCCCTGACGTCGCTCAGGAGGTCATGGAAGATCTCTTCCGACACCCTCGACGAGGTGAATTGTTACATCGGCGATGTCGGCTGCTTTTCCAATTCTTGGGAAGACCATCTCAAATCTCTCGACAAGATTTTAACAATCCTACAGGACAACAATTTTACTGTCAATCCCCTCAAATCGCGAGTGGGGTGTCAAAGAAACCGATTGGCTCGGTTATTGGTTAACACCAACAGGGTTAAAACCCTGGCGTAAAAAAATTAACGCGATACTCGCTATCAACAAACCAAAAACAAAAAAACAACTTCGCTCCTTCCTCGGAGCAATTAATTTCTATCGAGATATGTGGCAAGCGCTCTAGTATTCTAACCCCCCTGACTTCCGTCTCGGTACGGCAATGGAAAAGTCGTCTGGACCGACGAAATGAACAAAGCTTTTCTCGAAATAAAAGCACTTTTTGGCTAAAGACGCCTTTCTCCGATATCCGGACCACAATAAACCATTTCACATCTATACAGATGCAAGCGACTATCAAATGGGCGCCGCTATTATGCAAGAAGGCGTTCCGGTCGCCTATTGGTCAAAAAAGCTCAACGCAGCTCAACGAAACTACACCGTTGGTGAAAAGAGCTACTTTCAATAGTAGAAGTTCTTAAAGAATTTAAAACCATGTTGTATGGTTGTCCAAATTTACACGTCTATACCGATCATTTAAATAATGTTTTCACGTCGGATATGACAAAACAATCTCAACGCGTAATTCGCTGGGGCCTCTACCTCGAGGGAATTTGGAGTTCAACTCCATCACATCAAGGGCGAAGACAACCCCTTAGCCGACGCACTGTCGCTCGACTTCGATGAAGTAACAAATCCCGATTCGAGCAGATCGTCCTGCGCTGAGATACACAAAGCTCCATGGCACTCGACGATGACATTCTTCTTGAATGCTTCGTCAACCTACCCGCAGAGGAGGTTCCGTTCGTTCTCGACTATCGAACTATCCGGCGAAGCACAACTGAGGGGCGCCCGGTTAGCTCTTCTGCGCGAGAAACACCCAGACAAATTTGTCACAAACAGACTAGGTCACGACATCGATCTTTGCTGTTTTATTCCAGCATCGAATCAACCCTGGAAGATCTACCTTCCGATGAATTACTGCATCACACAGTCAAATGGTATCACCATACTCTTGGACATCTTGGCCAGCGTCTTGAAGACACCATCAAAGTTCATTTGTACAACAGCAAATTCACGCTGACGTCATTGAACAAATTGTGGCTCCGTGCCCAGAATGCCAAAAAAATAAAAATCTCTCACGCGAGGTTATGGCGAAACCGCTCCAGCGAAGCATCCGCCCCATCCATGGCTGAAGTACATGTGGACCTTATAGGCCCCTGGACACTTAACCTTCACGGTTATACTGAAACGTTTATAGCGCTTACCATGATTGACCCAGTGACTCATTTAACTGAGCTTGTCCGTCTCGACAACAAAACGTCCGATCATGTAGCACTACAGTTCAATAACGTTTGGCTTTCACGCTACCCAAAACCACTTTATGTGACTTACGACAACGGTACTGAGTTTACCGGCAACGGTTTTCAAAACCTACTGTCTAATAACGACATCACTGGTCGACCAACGACCGTTAAAAACCCACAGGGAAATTCACTATGTGAACGAATGCACCAAGTAGTGGGCAATACTCTGCGCACTATGACGCAACTAGCCACCGCAACTGGCATTACCTCTGGTAAAGTAATGGTAGATACTGCTCTATCAAACTGTATGTACGCTATTCGAGCGTCTCTACACAGTGGGCTTAAAGCCACCCCAGGTTCACTCGTATATGGACGCGACATGCTACTCGACCTTCCCGTCGTCGCTGACTGGATTAATATCCAACAACATCGTCAACAACTTATTGACAAAAGACTTATTACAGCAAACCGAAAACGTTTCTCCTATGACTACCAAGTCGGAGATCAAGTTCTCAAAATAGTCGATAATCCGACTAAATTACAGCCCCGCGCACAAGGACCATTTACCATAGTCCAAGTCCACACGAATGGAACAATCAGCATTCGCCGTAATGCATTTACAACAGAACGCATCTCTATACGACGCGTCAAACCCTTCCGCCAGTAGAGGTTTTCTCCTAGTTCCAAGGTTCCTCTGCTCCTTTACCAAAAGGTTCCCTTTTTTTTCTTTTTTTTCGGATCAGACCCCCCTTGGGAGGCAGTATGCGTTACCACACATGGCTCAAACCTTCCCACTTGGCTTCCCACTTGGCTTATCCCGAATCCATGGGAGTTCTCGGTGGGAGTTCTTTCATGAACTCCCACGACTGGTGGGAGTCCTTTCATGGACTCCCACGACTCATGGGAGTCCTTTTTCCAAATCATTTCCTTTTTCCAAATCATTTCCGATCCTTTTGCATTTCATAGAATAATCCAAATAGGCTCACAATTTTCATTCTCAGCTTTTCCTCATCGTAGGGCAAGGCATGCCTCTCTTCAACTTCATAGACTACTTTAGGTCAACTACGTAGTATAACGGTTTACGCTATGTAAACTGCTCACTATTTACTTGGTACTGGCAATACGCTATGCAGCGTTTTTTGATGCGCAGCATTTGATGATATAAACAAGAAATCACGTGCATTTTATACCAAGTCTTACGACTGTGCAGTGTTTAGGTCGCTTCGACATACTCCCCATCTGCACTTCAAGATCTGCTCACAAAATCAAAATCATGTTGGGCTACATCATCCTTTCAAGCTTCTTGTCGGCAGCATCTGCAGCGATTACTGCCACTGTCAACAGCAACGCAGCTGCATTGGCCGCTAATTTGTTATCCACGTCCGGTGGTGCAACATTGTCGAACGCACAACTGATTGGGGCGCCAGGTTGTGCAGGATTCTTCACAGGTGGCTCGAGTGTTTCGGGCTTGACCTTGCCGGACTCGGGAGTGATTCTCAGCTCTGGTAATGTCGTTGACATTGCCGGGCCGAACAATTTCGGCAACACACAAACTAACTTTAACCGTCCCGGAGACTCGAATTTAGATTCGCTTATTCCAGGATTCTCAACCCTTGACGCTTGCGTCCTCCAATTCTGATTTCCAGTGCGGTGAAGGAGAGGTGGCCACTTTTGATCTCACTTTTGATTATGTCTTTGGGTCGGAAGAGTACTTGGAATTCGTTGGACGCGAGTTCAATGACGTATTTGGCTTCTTCCTTAACGGTATCAACATCGCTCTTCTTCCCGACAATGTTACCCCTGTCTCCATCAACAGCGTGAACCAAAATACCAACTCAGTCTATTTCAATAATAATTCTGGGGGTACTTTCAACATTGAAGCGGATGGCTTGACGACAAAATTGACTGCCCAAGGTATCCCTACGTCTGGCACCAATACAATCAAACTCGCTGTGGCCGATGCTGGAGATCGAGTTTTGGACTCTTGGGTTTTGATCGAAGGAGGCTCTTTCAGTTGCGTCCCAAACAATGTCGCACCCGTCGCTCAATGCCAAAACATTGAAGTCAGTGCCATCAGTCTTTGTGAGCACAGCCCGCCCGACCAGAGTGCTCTTATCGCTGCGATCGACAATGACTCCTACGATCCAGACGGTTCTATTGCCAGTGCTGTGTTGGACAACTACGGCCCTTATCCTTTTGGCGACACCACAGTTGTACTCACGGTTACAGACGACTCTGGTGCCGCGAGTTCTTGCGAGGCAACCATTACCGTTGTCGACGACGAATCCATCTCTTCCGACAACTTGGATTGCGGTGGACCTGGCGTCATTGCACCACCTAATGCACCACTTAACTTCTTTCCTTCTTACATCAAGACCAATGGATGCCCGGCTGACTTGACCGTTGGCAGTCCGAGTTGCTCGTTTTGCAATGGGGCGGCCAAAACTGTCGACAAGCTTGCTGGTGGTTCGTGCCAAGTCGGTTTTGAAAACCACCCGGCAAATTTCAGTGTCGCGGACAGTGGTGGCGTTGGAGACCATATTGCTTGGACGAATACAGTGTGCGACTCCAACGGTTGTGCAGAGTTTAAATGCACCGTTTGTGTGACGAATCCGAGCAACAAAGGAGCGGGAGGTCGTCGCCTTCGTGATTTGCAAAAGTTCACGTGCCCCAGCACGTGGAACCCGAAGGTTGATACCTTCAAGTGCGGCAAGTAATGAGACCGAACACGGAAACGAAGGTTAATTGTGCCTTCTTTCAAGATAGCACCAATCAAAATTTGAGAGCAAAGAGAAGAAAGTGTCGCAGATTGCTGCTTGCTCCATTAGTAGTTTAGGACCCGTAAGAAAAATGCATGGTTTTCGTAAAATTTTCGTCTCAAAGCGACTAGGAGCCTAGAGGACGTCCTCAAGGCAATAGGCAGCGCATGAATGTCAAGGTAAAGGTAGAACTTTCGAGATACCGCAATGATCCACATTTCATGCCGTTTTCCGCTCTTGTTGCGCCGTCATTCTATAGCATTCCAATCTTTAGCATCGCTTCAACCCTCTCGTCGGGACTCATATCTTTCAATCGTTTCCCGTTCACAATCTTTTCCTTCGTCTTGCTGTCGGATAGTTTACGCCAAAGCATCTTTCCGCCCAACTGCTTCTTCATTGCCTTTGTTCGTTGCTTGCCGAAAAATCCGGGAATGTGTTCCGCAAATTCACTTTCAAGCTTTGGAATCAACGACGGATCATTAAAATCGATGTACAAACTCGGGCGAGCCAAACCTATCCCTCCGTAATCCTTCTTTCTTGGTTGAATTGTTTCTTCTTGCCAGCTTTTCTTGACATTCCGGGCTTTTGTAGTGGAAGTAAACGTAAAAAGCGGCCGCCGGTTTGGTGCATCTTCTGCGCTGATGCAATGTGTAATTGTTTTGCTGATCAATTTCAATAAAACCTTTGCATCGTCCAATCCAGGGTATGTCGCTTCTGACTTTCGAACAACATCTTGCTGTAATTTGTGGCCATGAGAAGATAAACGTTCTTCACGACGGCGTTTCTTGGCGACCCGCTTCGCCACTCGTTCTTCTTTCGCGCTGAAGGATGGCTCGGCTGTCTTTTTCGCGAGCAAAGCAGCCCACTCTTCCAGCGCATGCTTTTCCTTGGCTGCTTTTCTCTTTGTCGGAGGCATACTGGAAGCAATTATCAAATGAAAGACGTCAATAGTCACTACATTAATTACTTGTTGTTCATTTTCCGAGCGCCGCGTTCACATGCTCCGTGTTGAAAATCGGTGGCGGTGGCGCAAGAGGGAAAAAAGTCGTCTACTTTTTATGAGATAATGAATGACTTTGCAGGACTGAAAGTACAGTCACGAAATGCCCGATAAACCTTACATGAATGGTCGCTGACGCAAATGATGATCTGAGGCGAAAGACATTAGATCTATCCTTTGGCTATCAACGCAATCACTTCCGTGGATGGAGGTTGACGGCAACACGTCAAACACATGAAAAATGCGACGCATCGAATGTCTACGTAATCCCACGTAACTCTCGTAGGGAAATTTATCGACAGAGGGGAACCCGGATTTTCTACAATTTCGATCACACCTTTTTTCGCTTCTTTTGGACACCAAATGTCACCGATAGACCCCTACTTTGCCCAACATTGCTTCTTCGTGCCAAAAACAATATTCAAATTTTATTTATTTGACGGTGCAACATGTAACAGTAGAAAGATACAGCGATTCCAGTGTCTACGCGTATTTCACGTAGCCGCCGTAGGAAATTTATCTCTGCAGGGGTACCCGGATATTGAGCAATTCGCTATCATCCAATTCATGCATCTACAGTGGACAATTGTGATCATCTCCTTGCGCACCATTTTTACTTTTTCTCAGGAAGCAATAACAGCCTTCGACATGAAAACAAAGCGTTGTTGGAACGGATTATGCAACGCTTTAAATGTCTACGTAATCCCACGTAGCTCTCGTATGGAAACTTATCGACAGAGGGGAACCCGGATTTGGTGTAACTTCGATCACACCATTTTTCGCGTATTTTGAACACTAATGGCTAGCGGGCTTTCTTTAGGTCGAAAGAGTGCTTACGGGTACATTATTTTCAGTTGAATGTTCGCAATGTTTTGACGAGACAAATTAATGTGAGCCATGGGAACTACAGTACCCGTGCTGAGTCGAGAAGAGGCCAGCAAATGGAACTCAAGTCAACAGCAACATTTTAACCGGAAAAATATGTGAGGCACTATGTCGTCTACAATATCGTTCTAAGAATGCTTTTCAAGTATGTCTTGGGTGCACGGTATGTTTGAGATGAAAGCTCTCGATAAGTGGCGGGACTGGAATCCAGTCGTTTTCACCAAATATCTCAATACAATTCAAACTAAACGGCCAAGTCGCCGTCCATGGTTTGAAAGTATCGTCTGATAATATATGACTATGACTGGAAAGTTCAATCGTTTTGTTGGTAGTAGCTAAAGCGTACACATTGATCGCCCAACGACTGATATGTTAGTTGTGTTTAACAGTACCTAAATGGCGTTATCTCTCTACCTATGAGTTATAATTTGGGAGCAGATAGCGAGCTTGAAGTATTTCTCCGAGGATCTGTAGAGTTGGCTTCCGTTGCGCGGCGTGGTGGACGTCCCCCGGGAAATATCTGAGCTATTGATGGCAATTTGCGTGGGGACATTCTTGGTTTATGACTGATCGAGGATTTGCGAGGTGAAGTGGGGAGCGGCACTTGAGATGAATTGTTATGCAAGGTCTGTTTTGAAAAGAAGAAGTCAGCGCTGGCTGGGATTTCCCGGTGGGCTTCTTTGGATGAAATGGGCTTTACGGCAATTTCTTGTGGTTTCGACCTATTGACATGGAATTGATGATCGGGAAGTGGTGGTTTGGCGTCTTTAGTTTTCGACATGGAAAACTTAACCGGCGATGACCTTCCATTTCCTGACAACAAGGAATCGAAATCAACCGCGTCAGAAGAGTGCACCTTCCAGTTAGTTTTCTTGGTATTTTTGGATACAGAAGACCCATCCAGAGATGGAAGATCGTCGGCACTAAATAGCAGTGAAGCCGTGAAAAACGTTGAGTCAAACCCATTTCCGTCCGTGGCTGTACGGTCGGATGCTACAGAAACGGCGTCTTTGAAATCATCCGGAATGTCACCTAAACTCATGTCATCAAATATAATTGATTGATGCAACGGAGATGCTTCCCGGGTGCCGTAAACAGGATCGATCATCCCTAAACCCGATATCTGTCTCATAAGGTCGCGATTGGATTTAGTGGGGATAATATCGCGTTGTATCACTGTACTGCCTCGATTTGCACCTCTAGCCTCCGAGCGGCGATGCGTGTGGGTATCGTGTGATTTACGAGACGATGATGCGGGACCCTTTGATCCTTGATAAGAAATAGTATGTTTCTTACTTGTTTCGATATCGGTCGATTCGCATCGAGTCTCGGTAAATTGTATAGCGATGCTGTGACTCGGACCGACTGGAGGTAAGTCCTCGTGCAGCAAGTCGTTAGATGGTTCCATTCTGTTTTCGTGCGGCGACATGTCGTCTCAGCATGAACTTCGAGGGCCTGTAACTTGATCTCTTGATGAAAGATAATGAATTCAATTGCAATGGAGAAGCTTGGAATTGAAGCGCCTCGCTAATGTCTTGTGTCGTCGTGTTGAGTCACCCTTTTGTTGCGAAAATTACGAGCTTTTCATGATCGTCTCCATCATTATTGCAGCGCTCAAAACTCCGCCGCGGAGACGATGAACGAGAAAACACTTTTGTACTTTGTAGCCTACAGTTCTTCCTTAGATGCTCATGAATCAGACAGACATTTGGAATTAGACACGGTTCGCGGTACAGGGGAAACTATAGTAATGACGTTTTCTTTATAAGGAGGGCCGAACAGGGGAAATCCACTACCACTCACATTGTGAGAATGATCTTTATTGGGCCCTACCCCCTGGAGTATTGAACGTAGAATTTAGTCATGAAAAACCGTGGGCCAAACGCCAAACCACTTTACAGTTTACAGTAGATTACTATGTATGTACTTTAAAGTCCGATGTCCATACAAAAAGACTGAAAGATTATCTAGGCAATAATAATCGTAATGACCTTAACCCGATCCGTAGTCAATTCCATTCAAATTGTTTGTCAACCTTGTGTCAAGGGATCAAGGAGGTCCTAAGGATGACATCTCTTCGAAACTATAGCGACTAAACCAACCAAATAACAATGATAGCTACTGTTCGGCTTACCACTGGACGCGAAAATTCCCAATTAGACAAGAATTGAATGGATTTCATTCCACGGCACCTCTAGGTCTAAAAAAAAGAAGCCTGCAATTCTCTCTTTCAACCCGCAACCAAACGGGCTGAACTTTACAAAGCAGACAAGTCTGTTACTGGGTATAGAAGCTAGACCTGGTTGGTTTTGGAAATGATTTTGTCGTCGATTGAGAATGAGGCCTAAAAGGGCCTGCTACTTCCTTTGAGTAAGGCCATAAGTCAGAGTTGATTAGCCTCCCCGCCAAAACAAAACATCATAAACTTTCTGGTTTGAGGAGAACGAGAAACAATTAGACCAAAAATAAAATCGAGAGCGCCAAACACAAACGGTTGTACATCTACTCTCAGTTATGAGCCCACATGCAGAGAGCAATCGGCGCAAGGCGGATCCGGACGACGACGATTTGCCTGCACAAACCAGGATGCGCATCGGTGAAACGAGTTTGAACAAGGTAAAAGCCTCACATTTACTGAAATGTCCCGTCTCTTTCGTGCCTATCCAAATGGATGGAGACAAACTCGTTTCTTCATCGGGATCCAAGCGTTTGATCGAGTGTGAAGTTGGCTTGAGCGATTTGCAGCGTATGACGGATTTGTTCTACCAAAAGGCCTTTTTGGATGCGACGCTCGACTCTTTCATTCATTCTCATTCGGAACCACATGGACTGCGCTTCGCCAAATGGATTTATCAACAGTTGACCGGATCTTGCCTGTGGGATGAAGATTGTCGACTACGCGACAAGACACCGTTCCCCATTTCTTCCAATGACCAGCATGTCGTGTTTGATCTTGCGTCGGCGCATATTGCTGCCCGCGGAAGCCTCAAACGACCCAAAGAGTACCGTGAGCGCGCTTTTCAGTTGGACGAGTGCCGTGTATGGATGCGGCTGCATTTTTGGGCGATGCGGGAATCGGGCGTATTCGTACAGTCGCCCAGCTTTGCCGACTATTATGTCCGTTTCATTGGTCATTATATTGGTGTGTACGAGACTCAGTCACCCTTGTTCACTCGCGAAAGCTTGCGCTGGTCAGCGGATCCGGAGAATATTGACAATTATATTGCAAATGGACGTCGAATGATAGATGTTCTCGGCTTGAGCATCGAAGAAGCAAGGCAGCAAATTCCAGAAGAAGAGCGGAGCGATACACAGTGGCCTTATCATACAGTCAAAGAGTCCATCGCTTAGATCGAACGCGAGATAGAATTTTGCTGGTTTCATTTTTTGTCGAGACATTTTAGTTGATTCGTTAAGTGGATAAAACTCATGTTGTCGAATTTCCTTTTCCGTCATTAAAACCAGGTTTCACTGCTGGGTATTTTTCCAAAGACCACGTATTCGATGGTTCGTTTGACGAGAAAGGTGATGTTGAGTAGTAAATCTAGACTGACGAGGAATACGAACGGCAAAGCCATCATCGTTGCCGGACGCTCCTTCATACTTTCCCAGACGCTCATTTTGGTTTCTGTCGTCTCATCGACGGGATCTTTCCTGCCACTGTGTGCTATCTGCAACTTGGAATAGGCGATCGGATCGTGCACAAGGCATGGTGTATGCATGGAAGCCTGTGGCTTGTGTGTTGGTGGATTAAAGAGGAAAGCAAGCGTCTCTTCCCAGAGTAAAAGCAACGCAAAAGTTCGTGTAAATTGCATGCTTCTTCGATGATTTCTCTCCGTATACTTTTAGGTCGCTGACAGCTTGTATTGATGTATGGAAGAGGAAGGATAGCAAATAGCAGATAAATAAAACGGCAAATGATGGCAAGTTTGACCACGTCTCATGTCGTTGCTGCTCCTCTGGAAACCAACACAGAAAACCATCAGCGCGTGTGGTCTTTTCACGTCCACAGAAAATTTGTGGGGGTGGGTTTTCGCTTGCACAGAAAATTTGGGCGAGTGGGTTTTCACTTCCACAGAAAATCTGGGGGAGTGGTGATTTCGCGAGCACAGGAAATCTGGGTGATGGGTGTTTTCACGTACAGAGAAATTCTGGGGGGGGGCATGGGCATGGGCAAGGTCTTGCGTGTAGGTTTTCAAGTCAACAGAAATTCTGGGGGATAGACTTGTGGACTACTTGTGGACAAAAATGACTCATGACTGAAATGCAGTCGTGGTCTCCCTGAACTAACACTTTGGGGTTATAGTAAATACGGACGGCAACACTTGGCCAGGCTCTTTGACGGAAAAACGTAAAGGCAAGTAATGCCAATGCTGCTAAACGACTTTTTATTGCAACAACGGCAAATGGAGCCCAAGATAAATTGACAAACAACGAAATTTAGTCTCTACTAAAAACGTTTTCGCTCGAACAAATACTTATTCATGACTGAACGTGGCGAAATACGGACAACACTTTGGGTCTAAAATACGGCATACAACGTTTCGCAGGCATTTCGACGTAGAAATAACCAGGGTGTAATGCAAACACTGCTAAAAGACTATTTGATCGCAACAGCGACAAATGGAGTTCAAGCAAATTTGGTGAAAAACGAATTGTAGGCAGCATCCGCACTGTGGTACAGTGATTCAGAAATCGAAGTTTTTCTGGAAGAAAGAAAAGAATCAGTCGAATGTCAAAATTGCATTCTGACTCTAGGAAATTCGGAATAAATATTAGTGAAACCATACTTCATCAAAAAAAATTGTAGTCCTAGGCAGCATTGTGGCTCGAAAAATTTTATTCATGACTGAATTGCAGTCGTGGATAAGTTGAGGTACACCTTGGACCATAGTAGATACAGTCAGTTGTCTTTATTGTTTTGGGTCAGACGGAAAATCTGGTAATTTTTTCGCAACTTCCTGGTAAAACGACGCTCTTATTCGTTTTATTAGACTACATTGCCGCACCGCCATGGAAAGACAAAGCCGAACACTACCTGTTGACGAAGATCACAACACTCATGACGCAACAACAAAGAAACAAAAGATGACTGATATGCCCAAAAGCATTTCGTTCGAGGACTGGTATCCGCAACGAACGAGGAGCAAAGTACTCGACATTCGACTCCATCCGACACGGACGTCGTTTGCCGTGCACATTCCTCCGCACGAACTCCCAAATCGACTGTTCGAATTACCGCCCCGTCAAGTCCCTCTTTTCTTGTGGGTCGATGATGAATCTACCAATTCATTGGATGTGCTGAGTCTCCTGCAGGGGCCGGCACGGAAACAGAAACCCTGGATCATTGAGGGTATTATTCATGGAGATCTGGACCAGAAAGCCTGCTCTGCACCAGAGATTTTACCGCGATTATGGGATCCTGACAGTATGGTCGAGAGCGTTCTTCTTCCTTTATTGAAAGAAACTTCCGCTTCTCTCGAAGTGTGGGATCTCGGAGCCGGTGTGGGACGCGATGTCGTGTTCTTGGCCGAGACGTTACGAGATCGTACCATTGTAGCCATAGATCAACGATACCTCAAACAATCTCAACCATTTTTGGAATTTTGTCAGCGGCGACAAGTGTCGCAGTGGACTCGTTGTCGTGCGGTTCGTTTGGATCCAATCAGTGAATTTCGAAATATTTTGCAGGAGTCATGGGACAAAGTCGGCTGTTTTTATGCGGTTCGCTTCTGGAACAAGGCTCTGTTTCGGTGTATTTTGGATGCGGCTCCCCTGATACAAAACGGGACTATTGTGGCAATTAGTCACTTTGGAAAAGCGACTCCCGATTCCGATTGGCCCCATATTCATCCGAACAGTAAGCAAGTCTTGGAACGATACGAGCTCCGCGATATGGTGGAGGGGACAGCTTGGAAGATTCGCTGTGACCGAGTGGTGACAGACAGCGACCACGGGCGTACTCTTATCCAATTTGTGGCTCAGCTTCATAAGACGGAATAAGTTGTTTACTAGGCGAAACTCTGAGGCACGCAATGTGGTACTCGGGCAAGTAGGCCTACTCTAAGTTTGATGATTCATTTCCTCACAAGGAAGCGACAATGTAAATCCTATGACGGCTAATTCAACGAGACATACTCAGCAACTGTTGTCACACGATCTTTCTGACTTATGGAACAAGATATGAATAGGACATGCAGTCTAGCATTTTTTGACAAGAGAATGGCTCTGAACTAGAGAGACCTTATGGCATAGAACTTTGGACGCACCTAAGAGGCAGTCTTTAACAATGGAATAGAATCAGTTTTTCTGTTACGTCACCTTCTGGTAGACAATAAATAAAAATTTTCACATCATATACTCCTTGTCGTACCGGCATTTCAACGGACTGCGCTCTGAAACTGAAACGCAGCGACGTCATCCATCCTCGTCTATTTATTGCGGCGCTTTGCGCCTTTCGCCGTTCCTCGCCTCTTTCACATTGATGGCAAAGGAGAGGAAGTGCCGATCGTTCCTTTTTGTATTGTTATCTGTATCGTTTCCGAAATAGTATTTACGCTAGTTTAGCTCACTTTTGGGAGTTAGAAATTGTTCAACTTACTTTTAGACAATTCCTAACGGAAGTTTAGTGTCAGCAAATACACGAGGTCCCTTTGTCAGCATTTGCGTGAATCTTGTTGGCATTGCTTTTACTCGTTAATTTCAGAGCCCTATTTCTCAAATCATGATGTCAGCAGCGCCATCCGCCGCGTCATTGGCTTCCTCGGTAGACTCCGCGCCGGGAAACAAGGCATACTCGCCCATGTCGACCCTGGAAAAACAATACAACACCAATAGGGTGTTTTTGTTTGTGCGTACCAACAACAACTGCTGGTTACCAGGAGGTGTAGAATATATTCTCAGTCAAACATCCAAGTTCTCCGAGTCGTCGACCACAGTGGCTCCTCCTCCGGCTCCGTCACCAGGTTCTGCGGACGGTTCCGAGAATCCCTTTGAATTTCTAAGTCAGGAAAGCGCGCCGCAGATAGATACTCCCACCACTTCCGATTCGAGAAAAGGATTCAAAGGCTTCTTGAAAAAGGTGGCGAAATCAACGACCGAAAAGTTGGAACGGGGAATGACAAATTTGGCGATACGCGCGGATAAGGGGAGAAATCCCGACATGGTCACTGCTGGTCTTTATGATGCCAACGATCAAGTCATCAGCATGACCGAATCGATTCCGTATCCGGTCACAGGTACGGCAGAAGGAATGCGTTTTGTGATACCTTTGGTGGTTCCGGCGGGTTTGACGCAGGCCGTGATTAAATTATGGATCCGCAGCGGAGCATCGTGGCTGGAAAAGACCAAAGCGGCTAAAAACTATCTTTTGGGATCCTGTCCTGTCGCGATAAAGCCCTCGACGTATATTGCAGGTGCTCCTTTGCACTCGAGCTGGGTCGTGGACGGTCAAGTGAGTGTGCTCATGCTCCCCGACTTGAAATTCCCGCACCTTTGTGGGAACGGTTGGTCGTTGGTGGACCCGCTTCCGTCGAGTCACCGATTCAATCTGACGTTGGATCAATCGTACGCATTCGGCGTCCCATCGCAACCTGCTTCCTCCTTTTTGGTCGGTACGGAACGTGCTACGGAATCAACGGTAGTACTACCAGTGGCCTGTGCGGTCGCTCAATTGTGCCACAAAGCCTGTCAGGTATCGTGGCATCATGGTCAGTCTGTGACGACGTATATTGCACAGTCTCGTCATGACGTACTTCCTCCCAATGCTCCTTACGGTCGCTGTGATATCCGTATCGGCGATTATCGTTGCAATCCGTTGTCCATGACGAACCCTCCTGTTTTGACAGTATCGTGGCAACGACCCGATTCTATCTTTGAAGTGGAGCTGGGTAATCCCATGTACATGCCAGCCACCGGAAATGAGCCGAGCATAACCTTTTATCCGAAACCCTGTAAGGAGGGAGTTTTACCCGGATTTTTGCAAGCTCATGGGGGCACGTTTCCTGCGAATGGCTTTTTCCTTGGCAACTTGCATTTCCAGCTCGTTTGGACAATTCATCCCCATCAGCCACGTATTATTTGGGATGCAACGGTCTCTCTGGACACCTTGTTGGCTGATTCTAATGTTGGTACAGGTGTTCTGAAAGAATGCACGCTTTTCGACGCTGTTGGACAACCCATGGGAACCTTTCAGGCCACCATAACTTTACAAATGCAGGGAATGGATAAGACCCCTTTTCCGGTGACTCCTGCTACGGGAGGATTGGTCGCTCTGATGGGTCTGCCACGTTTACTGGAATTCACCATTCCATCGTTAGATTACAATGATGAAGTTTTGGAAGCGTCCATGCCGTTTAATCCAGACCGCGAACGAAGAAAGCAGCAAATTGCCACTATGGGAACATTTGTAACGAAAGCATACATGGAAAGCCATATGGAGAATGCCCGCGCCCCTGATGTCAACATGTGGGCAGAACGCGCGCAAAAATACAAAGAAGCTCTAACGCGGCAACAAGAGCCTGAAAGGCTACCCCCGCATGAAGATAAATCACCTCGACCTTTCCGACCCTCGTCGAGTCGTTCGGAAGTTTCGTTAGCGGGAATTCCTTTTAATGTTCACACTTCCAGCATGAGTCTGAGTGTATTTGAAGCCGATAAAATTGTGTCGCAGTCTCCGGGAACAGATCCATCCGTCAGTGGTGCTTTCTTTAATACTTCTTGCGGCGCGCCGTCGGATCACGCCAGAGGATTTGGAAATATATTCCCCAATGTGAAGGAGAACAGCAAAGAAGCAGCAGCTGCACGAGCGGCTGGCGTGCTCGGTCCATCTCCGGTGGGTCCAGTATCTGGTGGCTTGCGTCGTTTAGAGACTAAAAGACAGGAAATTGCTATTCTTGTAACGAATCTTCAGACGGCGCTTACAATGGGTATTGCGAACTACTTTGTTGAAAGACGACAAGTAGCAACCACAACGCCGGTAACGCACGTACCTGCCCGTCACCCAGAGCTAGCTGAGATGCGCTCGAGACTTTGCGAAGCGGTGCAGTCATTTCATCACATTACTTGGACGTGTGCATCTCGGAGGGCGGCATGTTTTTCGCAGGCACTTGGAACAGCGTTATCGTGTTACTTGTCCAATGTGAGTGATCCCGCAAAAATGCAATCTGCGTGGCCCGACTTGTGGGCGAAACATGGATTTCTTGTCTCTTTTGAAGGCCTTCTAAGTGCAGCGGGAAAGGAATTGGGAATGATCGAGGACGCTTCAGTAGGAATTGCGATGCTGGGAATGGTGAAAGTGATGCTTGTCTCAGACGATGGCTCCGCCCCTCCAATCGCAGATTCCGTATCCGTCGTTGACTCTCCCTATTTGAAATGGCTTGCGATACTCCCTTCTGGAACGCACCCGGAAACAGAGTTTACAGTGCAGATTGGTATCGTTCAATCTTATTTCGAACAGCGTATTCCAGCAGAGTTGAAAGGAGGCACTGCCGTCAGGTTTTTTCCTCTTTTGTTCGAAGTTGGGGTTGATGTAAGTGGAAGTTTGTCATATTATGCTACCTGCGTTTTTCTACACAGCTCTCACACACGCGTCTATTGACAATAAAGATTCGACAATGGGGTGCACATGCCGGCTCAAATATGAAGAGCTCGCTTGAAGAAAAATGGAAAAATAGGAATATTTCCGTGAATTCCGAGACCGGTGACGT
The DNA here is from genome assembly GCA_030295235.1 of Fistulifera solaris. NCBI lineage: Eukaryota > Bacillariophyta > Bacillariophyceae > Naviculales > Stauroneidaceae > Fistulifera > Fistulifera solaris. The sequence goes on along the minus strand of AP026145.1, from coordinate 493,906 downwards.
GTCTCTTCAACCACCACCAGAACAGCCAAAGGGAGGCCTTATTGAAGACGAAGATGATGACGAAGGCGTTACTGACGACGACGTTTTGGTTCAATTGAATAGTGAGGCATTCCAAAAATTGAATGCGTATGCATACCTGATATCACCAGCAATAAACCCAATTCCCCCTGCTACGCAACAAGTCCACCCTATGCTCGAAACTCTTTATCAACACATTATGAGCTCTGCTGGTCGGATCAACCACGACATTGTCGACGAGGCAGCAACGTTGGCGCAACAACTTGGAGGTGGTGGTATCGTATTTTGCAAGTCAGGGAAGGATCGAACCGCTATGCACATGACTTACAAACAAGCCCAGTTTGGAACGCGGTTCCGACAATTGAGTAAAGTAAATGGAAACGGTGGTAGTTTGGTTGACACGACGCTGGATGATGCTCGTATGATGAGAATACACGGGACGCGATTACCGATCTGCGAAAAGAATGTAGGGCAGGCCAAATACGCTTTTAACTCGTTGCAAGTCCAGTTCATGCCCGATCGATTGAAGCCTCCAATGAGTACTTTAGCTGGTTTCCTAAAAGGTGGAAAAGTGTTTTCGGGCGGCGGTATCGAGAGCTAAACTGAGACGCTGAACTTTAAACAGAAGGTTTTTTGTTCTTTTCTCTAGTGAGGCTTATTTGTTACTCCGTATTAGTTATGCGACTTTCCGTCACGACTGCATTTCAGTCATGAGTCAATAAATAATAATATTATATTCTAGATGCTCTGCTACCACATTTTCATTATCTCTTCTGCAAGCTTCGTCAGACACATGTATCACTCTTACAATGCAATTACTTCAGCTGCATTTGATTTGCACTCGTCCATTTTCGGCGTTGCTAAGGCTTGCATTGAAATGCTATTTATGCACTATAAACCTAAAGTGTAGATTACTATTTTCAAGAACAAGGTAACCCTGATCTCTAATCCACCATGGGATGCCTAAAACGCGCTTTTACTATCGCGGGCGTGTCGGCCACAATGATTTTTTGGCATTGTCGGAGTTATATTTCTTTCTTTCTAGCATTGTAGTATTCTCATACAATGAGCTCCGCAGACGATCTAGAGAAGCTTGAAGAAGGAGCTGGGCAAACAGTTTCGGAGCGCACATGGATTTCATTGAACGAGAAACAACAGTTTTCGGTCGTCTCGGGGGCATCGCTGTGGACCTTGTGTAAGCTCCCTGGTCTACCGACCATCGCGGTCTCCGACGGTCCCCATGGCGTTCGAAAACCCATCAATCCGCTGGCACTGGGAGAATCGCATCCGGCGACGTGTTTCCCAACCGCATCGGCCCTGGCGTGCAGTTGGAATCAAGAGGCAGCGAAAGAACTCGGGGAAGCTCTGGCCCTGGAATGTCTGCACTACAATATTCAAATACTGCTCGGGCCGGGAATGAATTTGAAGCGCCATCCAGCTGGGGGAAGGTCGTTTGAATATTGGAGTGAAGATCCGTGTTTGACTGGAAAAATGGCCGCTGCGTACGTCGAAGGCGTCGAAGCATCGGGGAAAGTAGGTGCTTGCATCAAGCATTTTGCAATCAACAATCAAGAATCACATCGCTTCGTTGTCGATGCTGTCGTTGACGAAAGAACCATGCGCGAGCTTTATCTTCGTCACTTTGAGTACGTCATCAAGAAGGCAAATCCTTCCACGGTTATGTGTGCGTACAACAAGGTGAATGGTGTGTACTGCAGTGAGAATAGTTACTTGAATAGAACTATTCTACGAGACGAGTGGCTCTATGGTGGTGTTTTGATGACTGATTGGGGCGCTACTAATGATAGAGCAAGAGGTATTAAAGCTACGGTCGACCTTGAGATGCCTGGAAGTTACGGCGTTCATAACCGGGACCTAAAAGAGCGCTGTCGTCTCCTGACGACGATCTCACCGAACACGACCTGAGAGAGTGCGGAATGCGTGTACTGGATCTGATACAAAGATATGCACCGTCAACGTACGAATCAGACGCTATGGCTGCGCTGGATAATCCGATTGACTTCAGAAAACATTTTGACATGGCGCTGCGTCTTGCGAAAGAGTCGGTAGTGCTACTACGGAACGAAAACAATATGCTTCCCCCTTCCAAAAGGCGATGAAAGCCTAAAGATTGGTGTGATAGGCGATTTCGCGAACGAACATCCCCGCTATCAAGGTATGGGAAGCTCCGCGGTTCAGTCGGAAAAAGTTGTTACTGTATTGGATGCTTTGAAAAAGTTTACGAAGAATATCGATTTTGCCAAGGGCTACGAAGCGGATGACGATCATCCGGAAGACGTCCACGAAGAGTTCTTGTCCGATGCCATTGAAGTTGCCGAAAATGCGTCAGTAGTCTTGCTGTGCATAGGCCTACCTGAAATAATGGAGTCCGAAGGTTTTGATAGAACACACCTGCAGCTTCCTGCTCAGCATAATGCGTTAGTCGAAGCATGTTGCAAAGTTAACTCGAATGTGGTTGTTCTACTAAGCAATGGTGGAGCTCTCGAATTACCGTGGTACAATAAAGTACAAGCTATCATGGAGGGGTATCTGTTGGGAGAGGCCGGTGGTAAAGCTTTCGTTGATCTTATTTTCGGTGAAGATTGCCCGAGTGGAAAGTTAGCAGAAACGTTTCCCGTGAGCGCTTCTGACATCCCTTGTGATACATTCTTTCCTGGAACGAAATTTACCGTGGAATATCGAGAGGGCCTTAACGTTGGATACAGATATTTTGATACGGCGCAGAAACCTGTTCTTTATCCGTTTGGTCACGGTCTTTCCTACACCACTTTCGAATACTCAGATCTGCGACTGCAGGTGCTCAATGATTCCAGCGTGGTCAACGGAGACGACCGCCATCCAATGGTTGAGTTATCATTTCTGCTGACGAATACGGGTCTCATGGCTGGGAAAGAAGTCGCGCAATGCTATGTTTCAGATATAGAATCTACAGTCTATCGACCAGTCCACGAGTTGCGGGATTTCGTAAAAATCAGCCTGAATCCCGGTGAACGAAAGGAAATCAAAATGATATTGACGGCAGACGCCTTTTCGTTTTATGATATCGGCGTTCCTGGTTGGGTAATAGAGAATGGGGTATTCGAAATTCAGATCGGTGCTAGTAGTCGAGACATTCGCTTAAGAGGACAAGTCGTTTTAGCAAGTGGTGTGTTACAGGCGAGCATCCAGGCGCAACAGGCGTATCCGCCAGAATCTGTCGCCACGATAAGTCCTCTGGACGACCTGACTTTGCCAAAAGACTGTTGCTTTCTTGCCTACCGGCTCCTGAAATTTTTGAGTCTTATTTCCATCGCAACTCGCTACTGAAAGAGACAGCTCTCAAAAGTATGATTGGATGGATTTTGCTGGAAATTGTGTACCGAGAGGCATCCAAAGATATCACGCAAGGTTCTTCGAGGAATCGCCAGCTACTCATGGTGCGCAAGAACGTGGAGAATTTGCCGCTTCGTGTTCTTGTCGCCTTCAGTCGAGGTAATTTCACGTTCGATCTTTTGGACGCTTTGATAGCCATTATGAACGGTCACGTGTTGAGCGCATTCTGGGGTTTCGGGAACGCATTTGTGGGCATGTTCTTCCCGCGACGATGAGCGGAAACGGATGCGACCTTGGAGAAATACTGGTAATGGTGTCGTGTTGTATCTTGTTTGTTCCGGGCAAGATCCAATCACCAACTTTCTAGATCCATTGATTGTGGAGGTCGGATTGTGAGAGTTTACCTGACTTGTAAAGTAGGCTAAAAACGTAAAAGCTGCAGTGTTTCGATAGTCTAGATGTTTGTTGGCTGCGCCTTAGCCTTCTCACCTTAGGCCTTCGGCGCGCTTTTCAGCTTGCAGCGTTTTCACTGATTGTGGTCAGGTACACTTTCCAATATGTTCAAATTGAGTATATCGAAACAAGAGGAAAGTGACATCCGAATTTATTATAGATTGAGTCAGAGTGACGTTGCACTGTACACACACATGTATAATAGCGCACCGAAAGTAACTGGTCTATAGTACAGACTGTAGCTCTACGCTTTACGTCATTTATCGTTGGAACACGGAACTTGGAACACACAGGAATTCCGTGATTTACTTCATCGTCATTCGCAACGCAGTGGAGCGATCTTTTGTCGATGCTTTTGATTCGTACTTCGCGCAGTCTTTTGAAAACGACAACACCATAAAAAAAAATATCATCGTTCGCACCGCACCATTGTATCCGCAACGAATCGTCAGTGACACCTTTTCAGGACAAGTGATAACACTGTTATGATCTTCTCTCGCGCCTGGTTCGCCCTCATGCGGCGCAACCTGGTGTACCGCAAGCGGCATTGGCTGGCGACGGTACGTTTCCTTGCGAGGTCGCTGTTGTGAGAATATCCATCCGACCCTCTCATCGTTCGTTTTTTAGCTGCTCGAACTGGCACTCCCCATGGGATTCGTCGGTGTTCTGTTGGGCATCAAAAGCGCTGTGGAAGGCACGAGTAACTTTATGCCGGAAACGGTTGCTGCTTTCTTTCCAGCGAATGAGGATGTTTTCACGCCGTTCACTTTTGACGACTACGTGACGGCCCTTCAAGCCAAGCGTGTTTGTGAAGGGCAAAGTGTGACGGATCCTTCCACCAACATTGATTATGCCTACTTCGACATTACCGGTATGCCGATGCAAGCCTACAGTTGGCAAGTGCCGATGATAAAATGCGATCCTCGGTATCTAGTTCTCTTGTTCGGTGTGTTTAGACATTCGGCATCTTTGATATCGGATCAACCTCACTTAATTTTATGAAACAGAAACTGCAAGTCCGACGGAGAAGATGGCTTGCAATATTGTGAGTTTGCTATTGTGGCCCTTTCTGGAACCGATGAGGGTGGCCTCGAGCGAGCTTCGTTGATGAAAGATTATATTTTGGGTCGTTACCCCGTCTTGACCGACACGGAAGCGATTCCGGTGCCGTTTGACTTGGTTCAACTTTTTAACAGTACCTTGGCTATGGATGAGTATGTAAAGTCGCCCGACTACGGCAAAACTGGCTTTCCCAAGTTGGCAATGGGTATAGTGTTTGAAGGAAATGACCCAGACAACTATCGCTACCAACTTCGCCAAAACTCGACGAACTTCAACAACCCCACTGCCGAAGGTCGTCCTGCGGTGGCCACGACGCCTGACACTACCACTAAGTTTGCTTCGTTTGCCAAGACGGACGATGAGCCTTGTGTTCCGTTGGATGGAGCTGCCGAGCAGGGAGAGAAAGGCAACTCGTGCACAGGACAGTACGCATACAATGGAGTGCTTACCTTTCAACGCTTGGTGGGAGACTTTATTTTGGATCAGACGGGTGCAGCGGCGGCGGGCTACAAGATTTCAAAGTCGGGTGTGCAGTATGTGCCGTTCCCGACGCGAGAATACGAGGAAGAAGGATTCTACGGCGCGATTGCTGGTAAGTAGATACGCACAATTACTTCTTCTGACTTCTGTTGTGGCATCTGATAAATTGGTTCCAGCCTTTGCTCCTCTTCTTATTGTGCTCGGTATGCTGTACCCTGTGTCAAGTATGATTAGCTACATTGTCAAGGAAAAGGAGTTGCGACAGAAGGAGCTTATGAAGATGATGAGTGTTGCGGAGTCGGACATCGGGTGGTCTTGGTTCTCGTCGTTCTTCATTTTCAACATCATTTCTGCTACGCTGACAGCGATTGTTGCTAACCAAGTCTACGAGAACTCGGATAATACCTTCATGTGGATTTTCTGGTTGTACACGTTTACAGCGATTACCACCTTTGCATGGGACTTGCGGCTGTTACTTCCAAGACAACGAGGGCGGTTCTTATCGGGGTTCTTCTTTTTCTCGCGGGGTACTTTATCTCTATTTCGGTCGATTATACGACATCTAGTGGTTCTGTGTTGAGTCTCGTTGGGTTGCACCCGGTCGTGGCTTTTTCTTTTGGCTTGCAAGAGATCGGCCGCCTTGAGGATTTAGGAATCGGTATCTCCAGCAACTCAATTGATTTCAGTGAGTTGGAGTCGGGATACAATTTCCGTCAGGCCTTAAACTCTTTGTTTGCGGATGTTATCATTTGGGGGATCCTCTCATGGTATTTGAACCGTGTCATTCGTCCGGACTATGGACAGGCACAACCCTTGTATTTCCCGTTCACATCATCGTATTGGTGCCCTGGCAGGAAGTCGACGCATCATGAAAGTGAAGAGGCGAACGGAAATGCAGCTAGTGAGCATATACCTCTTGAGCCGGTCGGTGAAGCTTTAAAGCGTCAGTCAGCAGAAGGGCAGAGCATAGAGATCAAGAACCTGGTGAAGAAGTTTGACGACAAAGTGGCTGTCGACGGACTGAATTTGACCATGTACAGTGGTCAAATCACAGCCTTACTTGGACACAATGGTAAGATTGGACAGCGCGTTGCACCGCGAACTTCCTTTGACTTCTAAAAGTTCTTACTCTGTTGCTCTTTAGGTGCTGGGAAAACCACTACTATCAGCATGCTCACAGGAGCGCTATCACCCACGTCGGGGCATGCTATCATTGCTGGAAAAGATATTCGTTCCGACATGTTGGCCATTCGACAGGATATCGGTATCTGCTTGCAGCACGACTGTCTTTTTCCTGATCTCACTGTTCGAGAGCATGTACAATTTTTCTCGCGATTGAAAGGTCTATACAGCACATCCACCAAAGAAGAAGCTGAAAATCACATTGATCAAGCTATTCGGGACGTAGCTTTATTTGATAAGAGAAACACACTTTCAAAGAACCTAAGTGGCGGCATGAAGAGGAAGTTGAGTGTGGCGATGGCGTTTTGTGGAGGCAGTAAAGTTGTGCTCCTGGACGAACCCACGAGTGGAATGGTATTATTAATCATTGCTGCGGTCACTGTTGACACTTTGTTTGTCCCTAATTTTATCATTTCGTTTTGACAGGACCCTTTTTCAAGACGATTCACGTGGAACGTAATTCGCCAATATCGTCGTGACCGCTGTATCATTCTGACGACACATTTCATGGTAAGAGCTTTATCGCCGTGCGCATATTTGATTCCTCATCGTATGTTCCTTAATAAATACCGACATTCCACAGGACGAAGCAGACATTTTGGGAGATCGAATCGCTATCATGGCCGAGGGCCAGCTTCGCTGTGCCGGCAGTTCACTTTTCTTGAAGAAGACTTTTGGTGTAGGATATCAACTTACGATTGAAAAGGTGAAATCGAACAAGGGAAACTCTACTCCGGATCTTGTCGGTTTGGGAGAGCACGACGAGAAATTGATGAATCTTGTTGAGAGTAATGTTCCGGATGCTAATCTTCTCACTAACGTCGGTTCTGAGTTGTCGTATCAATTGCCCATCGGTGCGGCATCCCAATTTGGTCCAATGTTCAAAGCACTTGACGAAGAAATAGAAAGGGGAACGTTGACATCTTACGGGGTTGGCATCACGACGCTAGATGAAGTATTTTTGTTAGTTGCTCGAGGCGAAGGGACTGGAGAAAAGAAAGAGTTTGCATCGTCGAAGCACATGGATGGTGTAACTTTAGCTGATGAAGGCACCAAGAGTGCGAGATCCAGAATGGACTTGGAGAACGAGGGTCTCTTTTTCGGCACATAGGTGCTTTGTTGAAGAAGAGGGCTGCATTCTTTCGCCGCGACAAGAAGGCTTGGTGTTGCACTACCCTTTACCAAGCTTGTTCGTGTTCGTTGGATTCTTGTAAGTCGTCCTTACATTGAATACTTACGCTTTGCTTCCTCTGAGCTGATTTTTTCGTGTTGTCCGCAGGCTTTTTAAGTTCGTCGCGTTGGATCGAAATCTGGACAGTCTTGTTCTCGATTTAAATGACTACAATATGGACATCAGTCAGCTAAGGAATCCAATTCCGTTTAATAGTCCAGAAAATCCCTTTATTTGTCAGCCTGGAAGCTGCTTTTATCCGGAAGAGAAGATAGAGAGCGACACAACAAACGAGTCGTACTTTTTCTGTGGTGGTCAAGGGCGGCTCGCTGGATCAGAAAAATGTTCAATTACAGTGTCGAGTGCTGTCATTTCACAGATCGATGATGCGGGGGCACAAGGTGTTGACCTCGCAGTCGAAGACGTAGGCGAGTCATCGATCGCCCTGTCTACCTCTATGGGGGTCGGTGGTAGTGCTGCAACTCAATACGGTGCTATTTTCTTTACCAAGGATCAGTTTAGTACTCTCGATGACTCGTCCTCTTTCGAACAGGCAGCTTCCAATGCTTGCATTGGTTTGGCTCCCGAGTTGAACTACACAAGTTCCGACGATTGTTTAGATTTCGGTGGAATAGGCTACGTGATTCAGTACAACTTCACAGCACTTCACGTGGCACCGCTTTACCAAGCTCTTGCTGATGAAGCACTTGTTCGCGAGGCTCTGGGCAATACTAACTTTAATGTCGAGTGCACGATCGCTCCTTTGCCAATTACTAAGAACGAGGAGAGCTTTGGCGAAGCAGAAGATGCTTTTAATGCGTGGTTCCTGGTGGTTCTCAGTTTCCCATTTATTGGCGGTGCCTTTGCCTCGTTTGTTGTGGCGGAGAGAGAATCAAAGGCAAAGCATCTTCAGACAGTTGCTGGTGTCGAACCTAGCGCGTATTGGTTATCGACTTTCCTTTGGGATGTGATGAACTATCAAATCCCCCTTTGGATTACAGTGATACTCATGTTAGCCTTTGATGTCGGCGTTCTTACGACCAGGACCGCCAATGTTTTTGGCGGTGTCTTAACGTTGCTCTTTTTGTTTGGTCCTGCAAGCGCGGCTTTTGCTTACTGCGTGTCATATGCATTTAAAAGTCCTAGTTTGTGCTTCATCTTCTTGATGATCAGTGGTTTCTTGATTGGTAAGCTTTTGTCGTTTTTGATCAAAAGTTTAAGAAAATTGTCGAGTTCTCACATTATTGTTCGCGTGACACTAGGTATGGGCGGTCCTCTAGCTATTTTTATTTTGCAGATCATTGGTGAAGATCGAACAGATCCCAATGCTAAGCTGGTCGATATTGCGTCCGTCGTAACTTGGTTTTTGCGCTGGAATCCTTATTTCTGTTTAGGAAAAGGATTGTTCAATGTCATCAATATCGAGTCTTTTCGATACTGGGAAGCGGATGCAAACCTCAATGCATTCAGTGAGCCTATCTTGGGACTGGAAGTTTTATTTCTTGCCATTCAATCTGTGGTCTATCTAGTATTGGCGGTTTGTCTCGACATTTGGTCGAGTAATCCGGCAATCATGTCAGTTTGGAACGCTGTAATTGCAACTCTTCTCTGTCGTCGTTGTTGTGGGGGCGGAAATGTGACTGATGAAAAGACCCTTCCTGATGACTCGGATGTTGTTGAGGAACAAGATCGAGTTCTACGAGGTGAAGCAAATGATGACCTAATTGTAATCAGCCAACTCACCAAAACCTACGATACGGGCAAGAAAGCAGTTGACAATATGTCACTTGGTATTCCAGCTGGAGAATGCTTCGGACTTTTAGGTAAGTTCTTTTGTTGGAAGTGCCTATGATGATTGATCATAACGTTCCTCAACCTTTACTATCAAAATTATCCCTAATAAATCACGGCAGGCGTGAACGGCGCCGGTAAGACGACTACAATGGGCATGTTGACAGCCGAGTTTCCTCCCACATCGGGCGATGCAACCTTAGCTGGCTTTAGCGTATCCAGAGAGCCGCAGAAAACTCGCCGCCGTATCGGATACTGCCCTCAGTTTGATGCCCATTTCGCGAATTTGACTGGTCGGGAGCATGTTGAACTTTACGCGTCCATTAAAGGTGTCCCCAAAGCTCTTGTAAAGAAGCAGCTGCTGCCAAGCTGCAGGAGGTTGGCTTGAGTGACAAAGATAGCGACAGGTTGAGTGCTGGATACAGTGGCGGTATGAAACGACGACTCAGCTTGGCTTGCGCGACCATTGGGCAGCCTCAGATTGTTTTCCTTGATGAGTGCTCCACGGGTGTTGATCCGGTTGCTCGGCGAGAAATTTGGCAGCTCGTTAGTGACATGGTTAGCGGACCGAATGTTCCAGCAAACGAGCGTACAAGCGTCATTCTGACCACCCATAGCATGGAAGAGTGCGAGGCTTTGTGCCCTCGTATTGGAATTATGGCAAACGGAAAACTGCGATGTCTTGGCTCCGCTCAGCATCTCAAGAACAAATTCGGACAGGGCTACCAGGTGGAACTAAAAGTGAAGATCGTTGCTACCGAGGACGAAGATTACGTTGCCAATGCAACGTCTCTGGCCAAGGTGAAGAACGCTTCAATCGAGAACCCCCACGAGGTTCTTTATAGTTTGGACGAAGCGCGATCTGCTCTCCGATCATTGACCCAGGATAATTTTTTGGCTGATATGGTCAACGAAGAAAACGCGAACGGATATGCCGTTTGGAAAGATGCGACTTCTGGTTTTGGTGTGGCTTTGGACACTCTTGCCGCCTTCGCAACTGTCGAACTTCGAATGAAGAAAGTTGAAGACTTTGTGAAGGGCAACTACCCTAATTACGTTTTGCGTGAACGCCAGGATACCAAGGCCAGATACGAAGTCAGCTCCAAAGGCGTGCGCATCTCGGAGCTCTTTGCTAGCATTGAAACTGAAAAGGAGAATCTCCGTCTGTCTGATTATGGTGTCAGTCAGACTAGTCTTGAGCAGGTTTTTAACATGCATGCAGCCGAGGCTGAAGAACTGAAACAAGGACGCAATGATCATTAAATTATTTTTTACTCCGTAATGTGTAACGATGAAGAATTTTTTCGTATAGTAAAATATTTGCCGAAACACGCTCGCATAAGTCGATTTTGACCTTTTGTCGTGCTAATTCATACTACATTATTTTTGGATTGCCTGTCGGCGAACATTTTTGATATGAAGTGTAACAGGAGTTGAGCAACACAAAGCCAAAACGCCTTGCACCGCATGTGGACATACGAGACGGAGCGAAGCGATCTCCGATGCTGTGGAATTGAATCTGATTACTATTGCAATGCTTTCAATTGCAATACGGTCAAAAAACAATCTATTCATTTACGCACTTTCTACAATTTGCTTATGCAGTAATATGTTCAATAACTTCAAGCTCTATCAGCAGTCTTTGTCATGCGCAATCCCAAATAAGCAAGGAATCGACAGCAAATAATCAAGACGACGAGCATACCCACATTAAACCCAAGACTCCCCTGCACACCAATGAAATCCAATACTTCATCAACGGGCGCAAACCCATCTGCATTGCACAGTTCGTCCAATACTCCACTGTCGTCGCACGGAAGATCGCGGTCCACGACGAGCTGCAACGAAGAATCAAAAGCGTATTTAAAAGGAGACAAGTATTTGGCCCATTCGACAAAAGAAGGTATGTTTTCGACGAAAAATCCTCCCAGCAACATGAGAAACAACATGCTCACAGTCATGGTCGTGATGGCATGTTGCAAATCTAGAATGGAAGCACCCACCAGCAACCCAAACGCCTCTCCCGCCATGACGGACAGGAGTGTACATCCTATTGATGCAATAAAGGTAACGATGTCGTTGCGGATCGCCATCATCCAGTAGGAGACCGTCATGTACAGAAGCGGTAAGCATATTCGCACGGGAGCATCCGCCGTAGTTTTGGCCATGAAGTACGCACTCAAATGATATGACGAAGCGGCTCTCTCTTGTGTCACAATGGCGCGTTCGACCGGAAAGGCCATTAGGGCACCAAACATGGAATCAAATACCCAAAACGTCATTGTAAAAAAGTAGTAACTCCGAATGTTGTTGATGTTCTCTTCTACATAATCGAGCTGAAAATACAACAAGCCCGCCACAATACCGAGTGCTAATGATTTGATCAAATTGAGTGGCGTAAAAATGGCACTTCGACTGTTTTTCATAGCACGGTGCGTGAGTACGATATATTGCGTGAGCCACGATGTATTGTATTTGGGAGTACGAGCTTCCGTGCTGACCGAAGCATCATCACCGTCCACAAAGGCTGCATCCATTTCCAAGGCGAGCGCTTCCGCATCCCACGCATCTTGCAATTTGTATTTGACCAAGTCCTCACTACCGTCGACAGGGGCCACCAATAGGTCCATCCAATGATCCGCGGCATTGTATCCCGGCGGACAAGCCAGATCCAAGCGACTCAAATAATCGAGTGATTCGACGGGTGAACCAAAATAAACCACTTTTCCATCCGACATCATCAAAAGACGGTCAAAGGAACGAAAGACGGCCGAAGAAGGTTGATGAATACTTGTGACAATGGTTCGATTTGCTTCGCGCGACAGACTTTGCAGTAGCTGCAGTAATGAGACGGCGCTGCTGGAATCCTGGATAAAATAGTGAAAAACATTGCATGCATGTGAGAGAACCACTGACTCAAAGTAATGCACTCAAGCATTAGAACTATTGCCAACTTACCAATCCCGACGTCGGTTCGTCCAACAAAAGAATCGAAGGGTTCGTCACTAATTCAGTTCCAATATTCACACGTTTCTTTTCTCCACCACTACATAACATAATCGGAGAATGCTGCACCTTTGTGAGTCGTAATGCGTTTAGTATTGCGGTCACTTGTTGATTCTTCTCGGCTTTCGTCATGCTCTCGGGGAGTCGCAACATAGCGGTATACGACAATTGATCCGCTACGGTGAGATGTTCAAAGAAAATATCCGCCTGTTTGACGTAAGCAATGCTTTTGAATCTCCGTTTCGTCATCAGATGGCCGTTGATGGTAAGACTTCCTCCTTGATACGTGCCCCGACCGGCCAGTACATTCATTAACGACGTCTTTCCGGCTCCGGATGGCCCCATAATAGCGAGCACTTGACCTGGAGCGGCCGCACCGGAGCAATTAGAGAGAATGGTCTTTTTTGAAGTCGTTTCGGGTGCTTTCGTTCCCCCGATCGAGGCTCGACCCGACAAGCCCGTCGCCGTGTCTTTGATAGTGACCGTCTTTTGAATCCGACTCCATCGCAAATGAAAGCCTCCATTCGCTGAGGGCGAAGCAATCGTTTCTATCCCTTGCTCTTCTTGGGGACTCATCTTGCATTAACAACAGTCCGTATTGTGTGGTCCGAAAAGCAATCGATTTTTTTCTTCTTCGTCATCGAAATTATTTGCCGCCGCTATTCTGCGGTTTGTTCCTCTGTGTTCCGTGCACGAAGAGTTTACGGGATTGGACTTCGAGTTGAGTCACAAAAAAGTGCCTCTACACTTTACACCATAGTCATTCTTCGAGCGACGACCGACGACGACGACTCCACCTCATCTGGCTAATGCGATGAAAAGAGGAGCAGCAACAACAGTAACAACAGCGCCAATACTTTATATGATATCACTGATCTACTTTTATAAGTTAGTGGCGTCGTTGTGAAAAAAGTAGCAACTCTAGTTTTTAAAGTATCACTTGACGTCGTTCACGAAATCGGTATAGCAAGCTGCACTGATGAGCGCATTGCAATCATACAACACAATTTAGCAAGCTCATAATTTTAGAAAAAAGAAATAGAAAAGAAGAAAACTGATACGACTATGCGACGCGTAAAGCTTCCAACTTGTTCTCCAAGTCGTCTTCGCGCAAAAAGAGTAACACATTTTCACCATTCCCTTGCCACGGATCATCGCACGGCCGAGACGCGACGATGACCATTTCATCGCTGTAATACACTCGCAATGGAACTAATTTGATGTTTTCTTCTTTCCCGGCCAAGAGTTCTTTGCCCGTCCCATCCACCATACTCTCCCATTGTACGTTCCATTCCGTCACACCATCTCGCGTCGACGATCGACTGGAACCTGACAAAGTATTGCGGATATTCGGAAAGGGACCCAAAATGCGAATGACTTCTTGCAACAATACCCGATTGCGTCCGGGAAAACTGAGAAAGACTTCTTGCAATCGTGCGAGAGGCACTTTGTGCAGGCCAGTACCAATGTGCGTCACGGAATCATCGGATCCTACCCACGCGAGTCGATAGTCGCGTCGTTGATTGGTGCCAATGAGTTGTGTCAAAGGAGACGACGATGCTTGTTGTGATAATTCGCGCAGTAGGGCCAGAATGTCGGGAACCGACAGGGTCTTTTGTTGTTTTCGGCCGTGGGGTCCAACATCTGCTCCAATTGCTCTACCAAGCCTTCTATTTTCTCTCTTTGTACTTGTTGCTCGGCCAAACGAATACTTTGTCGCTCTCTCCGTGATGATGCTTTTGGGGGTGATGTATTCTCGTTGTTATCCGTCCGCGGATTGTCCATCATCCATTTGGCCAAATCAGGTGAAATCGCTGATTTATCACTGTTTCTCTTCTTTGATTCTTTCTTCTTGGTTGTTGTCGTGGCAACGCCTACTGTATTGCCCAGCTTGCCGCGTTTGACTTTGCTCCAGAGGAGCACGGTCGCACGGGGTGCGTGTGGTGCAATGAAAGCGCTACATGATGCGATCGTTAGACAACTAATAAGAACCGAGTAGAACCAGCAACGACAAGAACGCATCGCGATAAAAGGATACTACAAAATGAGTTTAATGGTAAGACAAATAATGAATGCTGGTTCTATTATTTTCAACAACACATCATTTTCGTTGACGTTGTTCGTTGTTCGTTAATGTGACGTGGATTCGTCTTGTCGTCGTCCGTATATATACAGTCTGGACTAAAAAAATAATGGCTCTAGACCTAGAGTCACGAACAACAAAGGCTCCCGTTTTGCGTCTCTCGCATCCGTCCATTGTCATGTAGAAAAAGTCGCATCAATGATGTTTCTGAACTATTTGTTTTTAAAAATTTTCTCTTATTTTCACGTCGAAAATCCGAGGATCGACACCTCGAATTTCCACTATGGATTGGAGTGTTGGTTTACGCCAGCCAAGACTGGATTGTACAGTAGTCATGAACCGAACAACGAAGGGTTCCGTTTTGCTTCTCTCGCATCCGTCCATTGTCATTCATCTGCGGATATAAATTTATTACCGGTAGAAAAAGTCGCAACAATGATGATTCTGGAACTATTTGTGAAAAATATCTCTTATTTTCACGTCGAAAATCCGAGGATCGACACCTCGAATTTCCACTATGGATTGGAGTGTTGGTTTACGCCAGCCAAGACTGGATTGTACAGTAGTCATGAACCGAACAACGAAGGGTTCCGTTTTGCGTCTCTCGCATCCGTCCATTGTCATTCATCTGCGGATATATATTTATTACCGGTAGAAAAAGTCGCAACAATGATGATTCTGAACTACTTGTGAAAATTTTCTCTTATTTTCACGTCGAAAATCCGAGGATCGACACCTCGAATTTCCACTATGGATTGGAGTGTTGGTTTACGCCAGCCAAGACTGGATTGTACAGTAGTCATGAACCGAACAACGAAGGGTTCCGTTTTGCTTCTCTCGCATCCGTCCATTGTCATTCATCTGCGGATATAAATTTATTACCGGTAGAAAAAGTCGCAACAATGATGATTCTGGAACTATTTGTGAAAAATATCTCTTATTTTCACGTCGAAAATCCGAGGATCGACACCTCGAATTTCCACTATGGATTGGAGTGTTGGTTTACGCCAGCCAAGACTGGATTGTACAGTAGTCATGAACCGAACAACGAAGGGTTCCGTTTTGCGTCTCTCGCATCCGTCCATTGTCATTCATCTGCGGATATATATTTATTACCGGTAGAAAAAGTCGCAACAATGATGATTCTGAACTACTTGTGAAAATTTTCTCTTATTTTCACGTCGAAAATCCGAGGATCGACACCTCGAATTTCCACTATGGATTGGAGTGTTGGTTTACGCCAGCCAAGACTGGATTGTACAGTAGTCATGAACCGAACAACGAAGGGTTCCGTTTTGCTTCTCTCGCATCCGTCCATTGTATCGTCCTAGCTACCATTAGCAAGAATCGACACTAATTGGAAACACCAAACATGAAAAATGACAGATGCAATGTTGTGAATGTCTACGTGCATTTCACGTACACCTTCGGGAAATTTATCGAGAAAGAGGATTCCGGATACTGTGCAATTCGACATTATCCAAATTTCGCGTAATTTGGGCTGAATTGCAATGGAAAATTCGAACCAACATCAATAAAATACTCTATTAGTCGATGAATCAAAATTCGAAACGTGTACAAGTACAAGTACAAGAGCGAAGGGACTACTTCGAATGGCTACGTCAGATGCACGTGTAGGCCCAGTAGGAATTTTATCGATGTAGGTAGCACCGAGCATTTTCTGACCGCCGCCCGTCCGAGTTTTCCGCAAAAAAAAATAGAACCACAAAAAAAGGCGACTGACTTTTTCTTTGACGAAGCGATCCTGTTCTTTGCGTTCCTGTCCTTACAATCAAGAGACTTTCTTTGTTGGGTTTTCTTTTTATGAATGAACATGTCACAAGCTCAAAGAAATCAATCTGCAGCTATAGCAGCGGCTCTTTTGGGCGGCGGAATCACCGTTGCCTGGTATTATAGTCGATATCTTCGTCCGACGATCGAAACGCCCCTCGAATCATCACCCGATGTACCCATCCGAGAAGTCGATTGCTCGCAAAGTCAAACAACGAAAGAAGATACAAAATTACGTATTCTATCTCCGGGCACGATTTCCATTGTGCACGCTTCGATCACAGGAACGTGCGAGAAACTAGCGCGACAATTGTATACGGAACTCTCGTTGTTGACCACAAGTAATCGTGTCGTACAAGTAGGATCGGTACAAGAATGGGATTGGTGGGATGAATTGTTGAATGAAGACGACGAAGACGACGTAAAAGGCAGCAGAGCCCCATTACCGGTACTCATTTTGCTCCTTCCGACGTATACAAACGGAACATGGCCACCGTTCGCGGCCGATACGTTGGAACGAACCTTGCAAGATGTGCAACACGATTGGCGCGTGCAGAGTCTTCCCCTCAAAAATAAATTACAAGTCGCCATCTTTGGCATGGGATCGTCCGAATACGATGATACCATGGGTCGACCGGCCCGGGAATGTGTTCGCCACTTTCAAAAATTGGGGGCCAAATGTTTGTTGCGATTGAAGGTGGGAGACGACGCCGTCGGGGATCACGCAAAAGAAACGTTTCATCAATGGAATATGGAGTTGCAGCGAAAATTAAAAGTCGGGAAGAAGGAAGTTGAAACCAAGGATTTAACGAAAAATGGTGGCTGTGCGTGTGGAGAAGAATCGAAGCCGAACGGCGGCTGTCATAAGCACGCGGAGGAGCCGTTGGAGGTTATGGAAGAGCGCGCAGAGTATGAATCCGACGACGAAGATGAAGAAGATGTGGAAGAACCGACCGTCATGGATCTAGAAGATATGGGAAATGCCATGGCGTCGGAGAAGAAACAAGTAGGAAATGGTGAGCCCCGCGAAATGGTGACGCCTCGTCAAGCCCAACAACTAAAGAAGGAAGGATACAAACTGATTGGGACGCACAGTGCCGTAAAACTTTGTCGATGGACGAAACATCAGTTGCGCGGTCGTGGGGGCTGTTACAAACACACTTTTTACGGTATTACTAGTTATCAATGTATGGAAGCGACTCCTTCGCTGGCGTGTGCGAACAAGTGCGTGTTTTGCTGGAGACATCACAAGAATCCAGTAGGAAAAGAATGGCGGTGGAAAACAGATGATCCTCAATTTATCGTCGAACAGGCGGTACAAACGCATGTGAATATGATCAAAGAGACCAAAGGCATTCCGGGTGTGCAAATGGATCGCTGGAAAGAAGCACATACAGTACGACATTGTGCACTCAGTTTGGTAGGCGAACCAATCATGTATCCGCGTATCAATGAGTTTCTTTCCGAATTGCATCACCGCGAAATTTCAACGTTTCTCGTCACCAATGGACAACATCCTCAAGCCATCGAAAGCCTATTGCCAATCACTCAGTTGTACGTTAGTGTCGACGCCCCTACCAAAGAGTCACTGATTGCGATTGATCGACCCTTGTTTCAAGATGCCTGGGATCGGCTGAAACAATCTTTGGTTTCGTTAAAGAACAAAGGGCAACGCACTGTTGCTCGATTGACGGTCGTCAAGGGCTGGAATTCGGATGAAGTTTCGGGATACGCGAAACTGATTGCATTGGGTCATGTCAGCCTCGTTGAGATCAAAGGAGTTACCTTTTGCGGGAAATCAGACGCTTCTAATTTGAACATGTCCAACAGTCCTTGGCATCATGAAGTTGTGGACCTAGCCAAAACTCTTCAAGCGGAACTGAACCGTATTCGAGAAACGGACAATGCTGTACCACAGTACGATTTAGCTTGTGAACACAAGCATTCATGTAGTGTCTTGCTAGCTCGCGTTGACCAGTTTTTAGAAATCTCCCCTGAAGGGGAACGGCAATGGCATACTTGGATTAATTATCCCAAATTTCAGGAACTAGCGGCACGACATGAAGCAGATCCATCTTTTACCTTTCATGTCAAAGACTACACAGCACCGACACCGGAGTGGGCGCTGTTCGGAGCGGAAGAAGAAGGATTTGATCCCACCGATACGCGTCACCGCAAGGCCACGAAGCAGCCGAAGTATACTCAATATGACGATCGTGGTATTCCTACCCACGATCACACCGGTCAGCCACTTGCTGAAGAGGAACGGCAGCGCCTTTTCGAATTGATGGAGGCGCGAATGCGCGAGATTGGGACGGGATCCACAGTGACGGAACTCCGGGGCGGTGCGAAAGAGATACAAGATGCTAGTCTCATGTTTCGTGGTTTGGTCGTATCTATATAATGGTCAATTTAGGATTTAGCGTGTAAAGCATTAAGCTGTTTTATCTTAATCGTCGTAGCGCTTCTGTAATATCTTTTCGTTGTTCGTCTCCGTATCCCCACCTCTCAAAGAACTGCGTCCAAAACATCAATTTCGATGTATTCGAGTAAGCTTCTCCCGTCAAAGCAGCCAATATCGCTTCATACTCCTTTTCCACCAATTCTTGCGTCACCGGTATCTCGCTCAGAGATTGCAGAATGAGAAGACCCCTCTCGGCTGTAATACGCGATTGGTTCGAAAGCTCCGGATCTTGATGCATCGTCACCATCGCTGTCGGCATGATTAGATTCATGAATGACAAATCAATTAAATGCTCGTGATTTTCACTCAACTCCATGGCTTGTCGCAGAGCGGCGGGTACAACGTTGTTTGGAGAGCGTTCGTGGGTCAAGTAGGTTGCAAAGAAGCCTCGAATGCCATCCGAGTGCGAAAGCTGAGCTTTGAGCAAGGGTGGTAACTCGTCGCTGGTTTCATTTTCAATGAGTAGTGATATAACTGCTTCCAAGTGAGATATCTGCTTCGTAAAGGGATCCGAAGACAGTTCTGTGATGGTGGGGAGTGTTGACGCCAACACATTTATCCTTCTGCGGAAGCAAGATGGATGCGGGCTGAAGCAGTGGCAACCGACGAGTAGCGTCGAAAGCAAATAATAGATGTGCATTCTGTACCTAGTATCCGTATAGCTACTAGACCTTTGTGCTATGAGGAAATACATGTTGTGAAGATACTTGTTTATGTGCTCTTTTGTTTTAACGAATGTGATGACTGACTCACACCAAGGTAATCATTTCCATGAACGTCAAGAAGAATGTAGAATTTCTGAGTTGCTGACAGTATTTCTGTAAGACTGAAAGCACCAACTCCAGAATTTCTAAAACGACCGTAGAATTTTCGTAAGGACCAAAAGCACCCATCACAGAAATTCTGATTATATTCCCCTTAGGTAAACCAGTTGTGGTCGTAGTGATACTTACCGTTATTATTTTTTTGCATGACTGAATCTCACAGAAATTCCGTCTGACCAAAAGCACCGATTCCAGAATTTCTGGATGTCACACAGCATTTCTGTATGATCGAATCGAGGCAGAATTTATGTAGTAGCATAAAAACTAAACACCGATTTTACGAACGTGCACCGGATCTGTGTGAGACCAAAAGCACCCATTCCTCCGCTTTGCTGCCTTGCATCAGTTGCTCCTTGTTGATAATTGGCTAGCATTACAAAAGCGCACAAGGAAAAACAATTCATACTATCTTTCTTTATAAACGACGATCTATGTCCCTGTCGAACCAAACTCTTAGCCAAGAACCATTCCTCGCTGTAGAAGGGAAATCAATTGTCCATTATCAAAAGGAACCTTAGCTTTTCGTAGCAGCTCTTGAATACTACGCGACGCTTGGGATTCCTCAATTACTTGTACCATGCGCTGTGAGCTTGCCTCGATCTGATTATCATCCATCGTTTGCGTAAATTCAGCAGAAAGTTGATCTAGTATTGCAAAGAGCGTGATCATGGGGCGAAAAGCATTTTGAAAATCGTCAACGGAGGGCATATTGGGACGGGCACTGGGTCGACCGGCTCGGCGTCTGGTCTTCGATTTCGATCGTGGGGATGCTGTTTCTGTCGGCGAAATTGCTTCCTCCGCATCGTTATTATCCCATTCGGCAAATGAGGAAGATCTTTTCCTCCCACTAAGTGTCCGCCCTGGCAAACAACCAGAGCTGTTTAAATTAAGAACATGCCGACGACCGGCGCACACGATAAGACCCCGGAGAAAGCGATCTCTGCCAATCACCCATTCGCGCTTAGGATGGGGCTTTTCTGATGTAGCATCTACCTTCAACTGACCCCCTCCGCAAGCTTTTGCATTGTAAAAGATAATACTTGTGATTGCTCCCATGAGCGTACCATCCGCAACGGCTCTTAACAGTTCAGAGTTTTCTTTTTTGCTGTTCTCTTTGAACACGACACCGCAAGCAAGGAGACAGCCAGCCGATAGACCTTGTGCGTGAATCAGGCTTTCTTTCTGTTCGACATCGGTTTGTTTAGCAAACGTCTCGGCAAGATGCATCTGATGGAAGAGAAGCTGACAATTTGATGCCAGTGAACCGCCACCAGCATCTGTGTTCAAGGACTCCCCATACGCAATTCTCAGGAGCAGAAAACGAATATCGTGAAGGATATGCCAGAGCATGCATGATGACGAAAATCCAAGTATACTGGCCAGCGCGGATTGATAGTCTGATAATCCAGTGGTCACGTCAACCAATGGCACCGCCGAATCGCGATTAGAAATGAGGGGCAGAGCGCAATTGCATTTAACCCTGTTATTGCGGAGACTTGCACCTTCCCACTCAGACTTTGGCGCCTTCGGGTGGGTGCGGTCTGCTTGTTTTGCTCGCTGGTGACAAGATATGTGTATCGCATTTCCAGCTGATGTCGTGGTCACAAAGACTGAACTGCGCCTCGATTGTGAAGATTCAGCTGGTGACTTTTGCACTGCAAGTTTCGCTTCCAGAGCCCGTCTAAGCCATTCTTCTGAAAACGCGTCGTCAATGAGATTGACGGGCATTTTCGCCGGGAGGGCTTTCAAGACATCAGTGCCGTCAATGCTTGACCGAGTCATGTTCTTCCCCGACGGTAGCACCACTTTTTTGGTGAAAGTGTACAGAGCAAGTAATTCTTTGGGCTGCAGGGTTCGTCCTTCATGACAGACGACACATCGTAGCCCGGTTTCTTCTACCATCGATTCCGCCTCTGTAAGCCATCCAGGTTTGTTATCTTGTTCTTCCTTCCTCTTAGGCTGTCTCCCTTTCTGTGTAGTACGACTTGGACTCTGTGACGAAGCTTTTGGCGCGAGTACGTCGCCAATCGAACCGAGAATATTGACAGCAGTCGGTCCTGCTTTCTGAACTGTCATATTGTTGCCAAAAGAAGAGACGCCACCTATGTGAACACCCATTTTTAACATGGTTGCCTTGCGTCGTTCCAATGCCATTGCTTTCTTTCTCACTTTCGTCTCATTTCTTATCGAAGTCACCATGGCTGAAACTTCGCTGTTTCCCTCCCCGATCTCGTCAAGTAAGGTCTCAGCGAGCAACCCCAATCCTGAGGTTGTTATATTGTCTGCTGGATTGTCAGATGTAGCTTCAATCCAGTGGCAGCACTGCAAAAACCTTGGGACGTTCGCTAGGCAGCGCTGCATGGGAGCATGGTGCTGACAGAGTCCTGTCAAAATTTTATAAACAGTTTTGATCCCAAGTCGGCCGAAAAGGGCGCGCCAACCTTCGCGAATCGTATGGTCGATGCTGTTTTCCGAGGGAGTACTCTGGGGAGCACTATTTTCTGGCCAAAGCGCCGCGGTCCATGTCGGGGGATCCTTCGGCATGTCCTTCAACACAAAAGCAGCGAGTCGCTCGACAAAGCCACAGCTTATCAGTTTGTCGCGCAAAGAGTTGCATATCTCATTTGCCGGTAAGTTTATAAGCGTATCTACCAAGGTCTTCATGAGAACAGACTCGCTCTTCTGGGATTTGCAAGCTTCAATGTCCGCTATCTTATGCAAACATATGTGACGATCGAATTGCTGAGCAAGCTCACAAGATAAATCTGAGCGTCCGTATGTAAGGAAGGGTAGAAGCTTGGCTATAACTCGTCGGAGTGGCGCACTTAGACACATCGATTCGATTGATGTAAGTAATAAAGGCATGCTTGATGCGTCAAAATCAACATATACCTCATAGTCGTCTCCTGTATCAGCATTTGTGATCGATATATCAGAGGTCAACGACTCGATGAGTTCCTGGAGCAGTTCAGCAGTCGGACAGTTAGCTGTTGCATCTAAGGTGCTGCTGTTGTCACCTTCGAGTGCTTTGAGTACCTCGAGAAGAAGAGTGAGCAACATGGTTGGAGCGCGAGCTTGTAGAAGACGCTTTCTATTTTGCTGAAGTTTTGCACAATGACGAAGAAGCTGCAGCCCCTCACACGGCTGACTTTGACGGAGAGACAAGCGTGACGGGTTGGTCTTGTTGCAATCCACGTCATCCCTATAAACTTTTCGAACTGCCTCCAGCACAGAGTGCTGTATAGACCGAAGCATTACACATACGCCTTTTCCATTGGTTACTAAACGTGTGTTACCAAATTCAGCTTCCAACTGGCGCTCCTTTTCTTCTGGGGACGACGCTTTCGATGGTGCATCAGGGTCGATAATGTCGCCAACACCCACTGTATCTTCCGTCGCCTCGCCATCTACACCTGCTAGTCGATATGTAGCTAAAAGTGATGGCAATTCCGAGAGTGGTGTAGCTTCCGTAACAGCGTTGGACGATCGAGTTTCATCGTCGTGATCGCGATCAGATGAAAAGAAAATGGAAAGGCCGCTACCCCTAGCAAAAAAAGCTACCAGATGATGATAAGAACGACATCACGCCCGAAGATGGTTGTTCAATCAAATGTTGTCGCCATAGTACTTGATGAACTACGCGAAGTTTCAGATTTGTATCCAAGATCTTGTTGGCGACAAGAATCTCAATGAGTTCAGCGCTGTCTGACATTTGTAAATCATCGGCGATATGCTGACGAAGATCACCGACAGTTGGTTCGCTCACATCTGTATTATTGGAACGACGTGTGTTTTGAATTTTCAGCGCAGATATTGGGACAGGGTTTTGCGATAGTGATCCGCGAAAGAACTCTTCTTGAGTGGGTGCACGACGCATGATGACTTTAATATTCAAAGGTTTCTTTTGAGGTTTGATAACACTGTTGATTGATTTGATCAAATCGTGTTCGCCTTGCCATGGAAGGTGCGACTGACGACACCAACCACCAACAGTGTGCTGGGATGGTGGGTAGCGCGTTGCCAGCACTTCCATGCAGGCTGCGATATACATTTTCTGCCGTTCTGCCGTTGGAGGATGCAGAGGTAAGGTCAGCACACGCTCCTCAACTTGATCGTTTTCAGACTTCTGATTATCGCCTCCCGACGCTTTCGCACCGCCCTGAAGATTGGTACTCTCATTTGCTTCGACCGCGACCATAACATCATCATCCTCTGCTTCTACATCCTCTTCTTCGTCGCTTTCTTCGACTTCACTTTCATCGGAACCAGCAATCTCCAACTTTTCGCTGCGGTACATGTGGCCGTAATCTTCATCATCCACGTCATCGTCGTCCTCACTATGTTCATCGTTGTTTTCTTCCTCTTTACTTTTGCTCTCCTCATCGTCAACGTCTTCGTTGTGTTCATCTTCGCCGTACCCAAATGATCGGCTGTGGCTTCTTTCAGTCGGCTCTCCTCCAACATTGTTTTCCGATCGACCATCAGTTTTATGCGCATTTTCTTCGTCTTCTTCCTCCTCGTCGTCTTCTCCGTTGTATTCATCCGCCCACTCTAAAGCCTCGTTCGAAGGATCCGCTGCAGTCGCAGCACCTGTATTTGTAAAATCGCTATCGTAGCCCTCCAAGAGACTGACCGTTCGTCTTCGTTTTCGGGGTGATGGATTCGCGGCGTCTTCCGCAGTTTCGTCAATTTCCCGTTTATTTGTCGAAACTGCACTGTCGGGAATAATGGCTGGGGCTACCGTCGGGTCAATAATTTGCTTCAGCATCGACAAAGTCTCGTTACGTGCAGACGGCGTAGAAGTGAGTTGTGACCCTTCGGCCAAAGTAGCGAAATACGCTCCAATCAAACGCGCTAGAGGGCTCATGTGAACTGCAGTTTCGATGACGTTTTTGTGATCGTCGTCGTCATCTGATACAATTTGCTTGAGCCTTTTATCTCCCCAAAGCATGTCACGATTGAATGTTAGTAATGCATCTTTGGAATTTTCAGAATTTGACGATGTCTGGATCGACAATTGAAACACTAGGTTGGTCAGGGAGCACAATGCGGTTAGATCACGACGATGGGCGCAACGCCAAATAGCGTCCGTCACCCAATCCCAATAGGTAAGAAAACACCGCGGTTCCCTCGAAATCATGGTTTGCAAAATTGCCACCCACTCTAAAGCAACTTCTGCCGGTAAATCATTGCGCAGAACCACATGACGCTGGAACAAACGGACCATTGGTGGGATACGTCTTTGATGTTCGTAGTCCAGATCAGGTCCCTCGATAGTGTCGATGAGAAGGTTGGCGGCAGTCTCCCGCTCCAACTTTGAATACGAGCGTAGCGATTTCAAAGCCAGTGTTCTTTGTAGCTGGATGCATACGACGGTAGGGATGATATCGATAATTCTCGTTTCGCCGAATTCTCGGAAGCGGGTTTCTGACCATGGCGATACCGGTACCAGACTCGTTCTATTATTCGAACTGCTTCTTCACGCTTTAAAGCCACTTCGACGGCGCCTCGCCTGTTATGAAGTTGTATCCCAGCTAGCAGCGCCGTCCTGGACGTGATGGGCAACATACCGGCATGTACTTTTGACGCGGAATTCCCTGCTTCCGGTAACTTGTCTCCCGCATCATTGGAATTCATCGTGATTGAAACTGTGCTCTTGTTAGCAACGTGTTGTGACTTGTGAAGGTATTGAGGCGAATGAATAATTGATCCGCACAATGATGAGAAGGTCTGGAACTTGAATGAAATGATTGACAGCGCGTGATGAGGGAGAACGGGAGAACAAAAAGAACGCGAGATAAAAAGGGGGGAGGAGGGAGGACGGAGGACGGAGACGAGCAAGGGAGAAGGAAGTTACTGTACGGTACACTGTACGAAAACATTGTACCTGGTAACAGTTCGACCACACTTTTTTCGCGTCTTTTGGACCCCATTGTCAATGTTCCTTTGCCCGACATCGCTTCAGCGTGTCAAGAAACAATAGTTGACTTTGAATTGACTTTGAATCATAAAAGAATAAAAAGATACAACTTCGAATGCCTACATTATTTCACGTAGCTCTCGTAGGGAAATTTATCGACATAAGGCAACCCGGATATTGTGTATTTTCGATCACACCTTATTCGCGTCTTCTGAACACCAATGTCACCAATAATTTACCCAACATCGCTAATGCACCCCATACAACTATTATCGACTATGATCTGACGGTGAAACCTGAGAGAGTAGAACAATACAACGCTTCCAGTGTCTACGCGTAGTTCACGTAGCCGCCTTAGGAAATTTATCTCTTCAGGGGTACCCGGATATTGTGTATTTTTGATCACACCCTTTTTCGCGTCTTTTGAACGCCAATGCCACCAATACTTTGCCCAACATCGCTTATGCCCCCATACAACTATTATCGACTATGATCTGACGGTGAAACCTGAGAAAGTAGAATAATACAACACTTCCAGTGTTTACGCGTATTTCACGTAGCCGCCGTAGGAAATTTATCTCTGCAGGGGTACCCGGATATTGAACAAATTCGCCTTCATCCATTTCGTGGATCTACAGTGCACAGGTGTGAACATTTCCTTCCGCACCGTAACCGATTCTATTTACAAGGCACAGATGCCAACAATTACTTGTCGAAGGTACTTGATTACTTGATTCGTATCAGGAAGCAATAAACGCCTTCTACTCGAAATTTCTCTATAGAAGGTTAGATTCAAGAGCCGAATACGATCCAAGCACTTGAGGCTTAACCGAATACGAACAGTAGGAGACGAAACAATGAACTGACACTTTTACAGGTTACAGGCAATGCTTACAGGGTAAGTGGTGAATTCCTGATTACTATTCGCCTCTCCTAGCAAGTCCCGCCGAACCGATATTTGGTGGACATTGAACACCGACTCGCACGTCTATCAGCTGATTTCTTGCTCCAATCGAGCAATCTCGCGTCTTTTACGTTCTTTTCGCTGTTGAATCAGAGCATCATCCGCCATTGCCTTCTTGATGATGTCCTGAATCTTCTTCTCATCTCCGGACAATTTTGAGATTTGATTCGAAATCCCGCTTTTGACCCCGCTTAATATACCGCCTTTCGACGATGACTCGCTAGAATCCTCTCCAAGAATCGATTCAGCAGATGCATCTCCTGTTACCAAGGAAAACACATCAATGCCAAAAGTACCTTTCCTTGCTTTCATCTTGTGGTCAAGTAAAGCAGACTCAGCCTTCAATTTTGCTTCATTGCCTTGAGAAGACATCCACTTCCCTGCCTGAGCAAGCTTTTCTTTGTTCGTTGTAGGCGGAAGCGCACGTTCGCGGTCGATCTGTAAGTGCTCCACCTCTCGTTCCTTCGCGTCCTTGCTGTCGAGAAGTTGTCGAATGTCTAGCTGACAAACATCGAAAATTTGTTTGATCTGCTGAGACTCTTTACCGAGAAAATGAGGCATTTTGTCCCAGCCGCTTTTCGAATACATCGAATCGAGTAGATCGTACAGTTCCACGCCAAACGCTTGCCGCTGCTGCTTCTCTTCACGATCTAAGAGAGCGATTTCACCCTTGATCTTGGTAATAATCGCTGTGTTCTTCGCTTTCGCAAGAAAACCACTCATTTTCGCAGGATTTTTCTTACAGCTACCGTTTTGAATGAATTACGGTGTGATTACTTCCCAATTACCACGACTGGCATTGCTTTATTCATTTACTCCGTATATACTTTGCTGTCTCATCAACGCTCGTGGGAGAAAAAGCAAAGCAAGAAATACGGAGTAAATAAATAGCGGATTGAGTGCCGATAAGATATCGTTAAAATTTTGTTTTGAATGCCGGTCAGATTTATTTTTATTGCGTACCCCGGAGCTAGGTAACGACTCCGTGATTGTTTTGGGTAGGTCGTAGGTTAAGAGTGCTAAGAGCTCTCTAAACTAGCTCTGGAGATTTCAAAGAGGCCCTCTATCGCTAATGGTAACGGTGGGTTCGCCTATGGTGACGAATCGAATCGTCAGTAACATCAAGTCTCAATGTCTCAAACCATTTCCGTTCAGTCTTCCGACTCAACAACTGATGCGGAGTAAATGACCAGCTAATATATTCCAAAGCGTTTTCAAAGTTGTCCCTAGCCTCCTAGTAGCTTTTTTTTAAAAAAAACAGAGTTGGAAGATAATGACATGCTTGTGAGTTTATTGTAGTAGATAACCCGAGAATTCGGTCTATTCTCCGAGGGTTCCAAAATCCTTCAGTTTAATTTCACGCATAGCAAAAGAAGCTTCTATTTTATCCTTCATGCTACCCCAAAGAGTATTTACAGTGCAAGGTTGCAATCAAGGATGCGGTCCGCAAGCGCCAGAAAAGGATTTACAATTCCTGGATCGGTTTCTTCTTTCAAAATGGTTCCAATAATTTCAGCACAATGTCTGTCAATCATTCGATTGTTTAGTGCTGCCAGAATTGCAGAACGCCCTTTCTCCGATTTAACAGCTATGTCTTTTACTATGTCCCGTTTCATCTCTTGGACGTCGTTCATCGTCAGGACATCTTCTGTCAACAAAATGGCTAACATGCCGTCACTGACTCGTGCCTCCTTCGGATCAAGCAGAAACAAAGAGTGCCACAACAAAAGAAGATGTCTGGTAACGAGTGGGGAACAAACGGAGCATCTTGATGGCTGGAAGCCCGCTAAGCTTTTATGTTCGTCACTCAACATTCTTCCTGTCTCAAGCCTTTGCCAAGCCTCAATACGGCGTTCAAGCCGGAAACATTCTCGTTGTGCCTCGTGGAATAGATGATACATATGCTCACACTCGGCGACGCCATTCTTTGGAGGAGGTTGGTGTTGTGCGGCGTCAGGGTTGTCGTTTCGCTCACGCTGACGCCGAACCGAGGCCATGAGACGATCCAAACCTGTACTCATTCCGGAACTTTCCAATAATCCACCAAAGAATTCTGAAGCGTCGTCAAACTCGTCTCGATGAAACCCGCGCAAGTGACTATTGACAGCGTTTTGGGAGCTGGGTCTATCAGCGGCATGTCGTTTTTCCGCGATAGCCCTTACAACGGAACCTAACTTGTCGAATTGTTTCAGCGATGGTTTCTCCGACTTAAGTTCCGTTGTACCGGGTTTCAGTGGCAGGTGGCCTTCGAATGCCCTACCAATCAGTCCGGAGCCGTCGATAGCTGGTTTTTTCAAACATTGTGCCGAAAGTTCACTCAAGCTTGCTTTTAGACCAGCTCGTAGGTCTTCCGTTATTTTAGAGCCCCAGGCGAGCATTGAAAGCGCTTCTTTGTAATCATTGTCACAAGTGATAGCAACTGCGTTTGTTGCAACTGCAGCTGTTAATTCGTACGCCAGTCCACCCGATGCACAATAGCCACATTCAACACAGAGGAATGCATTCAACCTGTCATAGTTGATATGGCGGCATTTTCTGCACTGGAAAGCTACTTCCCGCAGCTGCCGCATACACCGTGCGCATTTGTTACAACTCGCATACAACGAGGGCAATGAATAACAAATTCATCTGATTTATGACTTCCCGGGCGCTCATAGAATTCGTCGAACTCGATGCGTATATTAGACGCTGAAACCAAATCTTCGAGCTTCAACGATATTTTTTCGGCTGCTTTCTCCAAATTAAGTTTCCCGCAAGGTTTCCATACACGAGAATAATCGGCTTCTTTCATCTCAGCAGGACTGCTCACCGGTCGCGGAGAGTAGTAGAAGTTGATGGTCTTCACGAACCGACCATGAGGGTCGTTTATCTCTAAATGTATTTCAGAGATAACGCTTCGATGGGGTAAGACAACAAAGTGATTGAACTCGTTGCTTGATGACAAGGTTGGGCCTGTTTTGAGTCGAAAACGAGCGAATCGACCTACTTGTTCAGGGTGTCTCTTAGTTTTTGTCTTTGTTGGGGGCGGCTAATTATGTGACCACATGGGATAAGATCAAATCTTGTCTTTTGAATTGAAACATTCTTCTTGGTTTCAGAACAATGTGTCGTTCCTCTAGATTGATCGCAGTGGTTGGCGGATGTCTGCTCGCGAAAAAGGAACTCGACTAAAGCAAGCATTGAATGAGTGTCAATGTATTCTTTTCTAGTCGCCCGCACCAACGTGTTTAGCAAATCAAAGAACTCAACAAAAAATTTTCCCATGTTTCCCGTCATTGCAACTTGTCTCTTCAGTAAGCGAGTAAAAAGTTGTGCCGCCTCTAGTTCTCCCTCACATAATCCCCGTGCGACAACAGTGGCTAATCGACGGACTTCTTGCGACTCGTCGCCGCAGACAAATCGTATGATGAAAGCGACAATGTCATCTTCCTTTTCTCCTTTACTTATTGACCCGCTCACGCTTTGAGCTTCCGATGGCGATACTAAGTATTCCTGGAAATTAGCAGGTGTCGAGGGCGACAGAAACGCAAGGCTGGCCAATTTCATTGAATGTAAACGGTTGTCACCGGTCAGAAGCGTTGGTAGTGCGAGAACGTCACAGATTGGATGACGGTATAAATCGCCACCCTCAATATTCATTGGTCTATACCCTCTTGACTGACAAAAAGCTATCCAGTTTTTAGGCCGCTTAGAGGCATGCATCAGAAGCTCTTCCAAGGCCGCGCCAAACTTGGATGAACAGTCTTGTACCGATGCATTTTCGGTTATGAGATCAGTAAAATTAATGATCTCACGAAGAGACATTTTTCCCATCCCAGCTTTTCCAAGTCTTGACCTCTCCTCTTCTGTTGTAAAGCCTTTCTGTTCAAAATTAAACAGTAATCCTTGACCTCTTGACACATCGCCATGAGACTTTCGAATCGATTTCGAAGAGGAACGTGTCGCGTACCTCCAGAAACAGCGACGGGGATTTTCCGCAAAGTTGAAAGAGACACCGCTTTGCAAGTGGCCGAAGACTCGAAGTATTCTCATGAGCGGATACTAGGATTGCGCAAAGCGGGTCGAACCACAAATCAACTTCGCCTTCGTCACCGACAAGGGAAAGGAGTTCCAGAATAGAACGGACTTGGGCTAAATGTGAATTTTTAGATTGCATTTGTTCATTGCGTGGCGAGTCGTCAAAGGCGTCGTGCACACGGCATACGCTACAAAAAACCCCGTCATTGAAATTCCTAAGAACGTCTTCACTGGTAACTTGCCACGTCGCCTCCCCTACCCTTGATCGCTTCGCGAGAAGAAGCCTCGATCGCGGGCAGAAGATGTCTCGTAAGGTAACAAAGCAATCTTTCTGTAGAATGCCTAAGACCAGGTTGTGTTGTAGAAACCATTTCCCAAATCTTTCGCGCGACGTTCTCGTTAAATAAAGGCCGTCGCTGGCAAGAAGAATCGTCTGACCATTCAAAATAATTGCATTTTTGGGCTTTCGACTTCATAGAGCAGGAATAAAATGAACGATGGCTCAGTGGCTCCTGCTTTAGCATACGAAGCGCAGCAGGCATGCCATGGTTACATTTGTATCGTGACGGTGAATCGCTGTCAACTACATGATGGGATCCGTCGTCGTTGAAGGGATCAATCAAATAGTCTCGTGCTTGTTGGTCAGGAACGACAAAGCTGGTCAAAGCTAATGTAAAATTTTGTACGCAAACTAGAAGCAATGCCATTTCGCTTGTTGGAGGAGATGGAAGTGGAAGACGTTGTAAAGTCCGTGAAAGCCCTTCGACAAGTTTCCTTGTTAACCAAGCCTCTCTATCGCAGCGGGAACCATAATCACTTGAATGATGTAACTCATCTACGAGAGCTATCAAAGGGGCAATGTGAAGTGGTTGCTTCTCAAGTTCCACGGCCACCATATTTCCAATTGTACAAACGAGACCGTCCACGAAATCGCCAAAAAGCTGCTGTCTCTCAAAGACTTGCGCTTGGACTTCCCCAACGGCATCATTATCTGAATCAATGCCAGAACTTTCTGCCACTTCTTTATGCGGCTTCAGTCTTTTCACTTCAGCGCAGGTCAGTCTTGGCCGATCTTCTTTGGA
The DNA here is from genome assembly GCA_030295235.1 of Fistulifera solaris. Taxonomy (NCBI): domain Eukaryota; phylum Bacillariophyta; class Bacillariophyceae; order Naviculales; family Stauroneidaceae; genus Fistulifera; species Fistulifera solaris. The sequence goes on along the minus strand of AP026145.1, from coordinate 462,265 downwards.
GTCCTGACCTAAAACAACGTCTTCATTAGCGCTAAATCTAAGAGTATGCGCATACTGATACGCATCGTTGTAGCACTTTCGACAAAGGTCAACGTGGTTATCTTTGTCCTCGAGTGCGTAGCGAACACCCTTAATTTGCATGTCGCAAAAATCGCAGCAATAATATACGCCCATTGAGTGAGTCGTGACAAAAAGATCCGTCTCTTCTTCTGAAAGATTTTCTTCGCTGCTATACTTTTTGCAGAAATTCATAACATCAAGAGCGGCTCTTTGTACAAGAAGCCGATTGGTGCCGGTGAGAACTGGCTTTAAAAGTGTGAAATCCGCAAATTTCTTTCGCGAGTCAAAGTTCTCGCCGAAGTTTCTCGCGACTGCACACTCGAGAAGCGCAAGTTCAACGAAATCGGAAATGATTTCAGCATTATCCAGCGAATGAAGGATCTCGTCGTCCAAAAGCACTTTTATTTGTTTAGCGATAGACCCAGAGAAGCGATCATGCGACCGAAAATAATTATTGGGCCGTAGTCGAGCAACAGCGGCAACACATCTGAGGTATGCCCTCAAAGTAGGCCGAAATCGGCGCCAGACAGTACTACGCGACTCCGTGCCGCCTGCTTGCTGCACAAAGAAGTTAATGCGCAGCTGTTCTAGGACACTTAGACACGACACAATCAAAGCGTAGTCCAGAAGGTCTTGGTGCTCACCCTCCGAGGTGGACGCGATCAACTGCTTCAAAGCATCACTCATTTCGACATCACCGCTGAGAAAGGTCTCTGTTGTAATATTACTTAAAATCGCATTATCACACGCCGCGGTAGCACGGCAATCGAAGAAAGACGCGCAACCGCTAAGTCCATAGATGATCAGACAGAGTCTTTGCGATCTCGTCAGTTTTCCTTCGGTAGCACCCAGTGTTTGCCATGAGTCGTACGGGGACACTGAATTCGGTATCCACGGGTCAAAAGAAGCCCTTTCTACACCGTACAATTCTAGGCCGTCGATGTTAGCTTTGCTTCTCCCAAAGAAGCTTTTGCTGATGTGGAACGAAAATACACCACAACGGATCCCAGCGATGATTTCTTGCATGGTCAAATGGAAATCGAGCCACCGTTTAGATCCCGAAACCGTTGCTATTTCTGTAGATATCCTGACACGGACAGTTACTACCACCATGTTCGCACATGGCGAGACGATGCTCAGTGTTAAACCGTCAAGTTCTGGATGTTCGATATTATTTATCTCACGGAAAAGTCTCGATTTCATCTCATCCGAACTTAATCGATGTAGGAGATATAGTGAGAAAAGAAGAGAGAAGTCATAACTTTCACGCGCGCCTACCCACCTTTCGATAAATGTCAAATTTTCAAATGATAGCAGAGAAGCGTCTGATTCAATGAGACGCTCTGGTTGTCTCTCGATATTCCCTTTTCGGTCCACGACAGGGTCAACTGAAAACTTCAGCGGAATCAAACCGTCATCTATGAAGCCAATTAAAGATCCTTTCGCCGAGACCATGCAAATTGACGCTTTCTCTTTCTTCACAGTCCGCTGGTCACCAGACTTTTCAACAAGCGGAAAGAAAGTGTCGCACAGCCTATAACATCTATTCCAGACTGACAGAAACAGCTGTCGTTGTCCTGTGTGAGACTTGCCACTTTAATGTTTGTCTTTTCACTGTTAAAATCAACAATCACTAGATGTTGTCGATCCGATGACTCTTGTTGAGCGATGCAAGTTATCCGAAAATAGGGCTGAGATGATTCATCGCTGACTAATCCTAATTCACACCAGTGTGTATAATCCGCGACCGCAACTGTTTCTTGACTGCCTGATCGCTTTAAGCTTAAACGGTTTGGAAGAAGTGGGAAGCTGTGGTCAACCTTTCCTTCGCCGTTGATCAGCAACGCGTGCACGAACGGCCCCTTCTGAAATAAGAGGAGAGAACTTTTTGACAAAAAATGCATCCGACAAGGATTTGCCGTAAGACTTTCCCCACATGAAACACTTTCAACTGACATCCCTTGGCCCCTGGAAAGCTGCGAATAGGGTAGACATAAATGTTGAAGCTCATGCGTTGCTGTCAAAATCGTGCTAGACAGGGTGCCATCTCTTAGCACAACAAACACTTCCCATGATTGACCCTTACTTGGTGAATGCTGGATAGGGACACTGATAAAATCGTCGATTTCCAATGAAATACCTGCATCCACGACAGGACTTCGTAGGGTGGCAACTGGTGTTCTATCCGGAGCCTCGATATCATAGAACAGCAACATTTCGCAACACGATACGACGAGGTAACGGGCTGACCCATATAGCCAGTGACATTTCAGTATGTCTTGAGATGCCCCTACTTCATCGATGTTGATGGAAAAATTGATCCGCCGTTCATAATCATCGAGGGTCTGCTTCATCACAAAAATAGTAACCTGGTTGCTGCCCCAAACAGCACATATTCGTTCGTTTCCTGGCGCAAGCTGTAAACCAATAGCTTCAAATGGAATTGATATTGATTTTATGATTCCAAGAGCTTGCCGTGAACTACCTGCGACATTTGTTTCATGTCGAAAAAAGCGACATGCAGCAAAACCGTTACAAATAAGAACGGAGTAAGATTCTCCAATAAAAAGCCTTCCCCTCGAATCAGCCTGAACCGCTCGTCGCTTAATCTTCTTTTCGGAAATAAAAGTCTGTCTTGACGAGGACAAGCTTACACGGAGAGAATTTTCTTTGAAAAGCAAAAGCAAGGTGATTCCATAAAAGAGATACTTCCATTGAAGTTGTAGGAACTGCTCCGGCTTTTTAATGATGTGCTCAGCGCAGAGCAATTCCATTTAGATCTTCGATAGAGCCAGTCTCGCGATAATAACGAAACAGGCGAGTTCAATTCTGCTTCGAGATCGTTTGCGAGGCTCATAATGATTTCCTTCGACCTTTCCTTGAATCCAGATTTCTTCTTGAATAATTTTAGGGCAGCAGTGCACTCTTTTCGGTACAACGAAACAATACGTTCCACGTATGCCGACGTAATCATGCCCTCCTCGTCATTTGACTTCAGTGACAAATCATGGTGAAAACTTTCCCGCTCTTCAGTCTGAAGTTCATCTATTTCAACTTTTGAAACAGCGCTTAAACACTTGCATCTGACTCTCGACGTGTCCCCAATGCTGGGCTGTTCAGCTCCACAATCACAGAAAAAAGAACTCTTACGAGCGTAGGAAACGTCATGGCCTCTGTGACAAACAAGGGCACACAACGAGCAACATCCTCGGTCGCCAACCAAACCACAAGTATAGCATTGGTCTACAAAAGTGGATAACGGATATGTGAGAAAGAAAATTCGGGCCATGAAGAAACTTGAAACGAACGTACACCAATGCTGCTCGTGGAAATCTGGGAACGCGACATAGGAACAAACCGAAGGAAGTGTAGCGAGATGTCCCCCTCCGTCCCAGTGTCGGCGCTGAGCCTCCTTTCTAAACTTTTTTGAAGAGAGGAAACAAAGATTAAACAGTAGCAGAAGTCCCTCGTAGAAAGCAGCTTACTCTCCTTGTAGGATGCTATTAGTGATTCTCCAACCAAATGTAAGTCTCTAGTAACCGTCGAATGTACCAGGAGCAAGTTGAGAATTTGAACCCTCGCGTTTAGTGGATTTTTCCACCATATCTTGAAGGATTCCAATAGGGTCTTTGTAATAATCTCCGGCATTCGATACCCCAAATATAAGCTTCCCTTACAAAGAAGGATGACTGAAAAGAGGGAACACAATTTCGCCTGGAGTTCCATTGACAGTTCGCTCCCACTTTCACTTTCGGAGCAAAAGCAAATGTCATCTAGTAAAAAGACGACGCAGGGCATCGTCGTCCCATTCTTCCAAAATCCCCATTACGGACGAAACTCGCCCGTCCTCATCATCAACCTCTATCAGACTTCTTAAAACCATGGTAACCTTTTCGACAAAAAAGACACGTGACCTATTGCTTGGGAGGCTGGACTTTATCAAGTTCGTCAGACAGCGAAGTAACCCGAATCTATCGATTTCAAATATGTCTCTGTGATCTCCAGAGTGACTGATAGTTCTTCGTATAGCTTCTTCTAAAATTCTCGCATCAAACTCTACCCTTTCAAAGGCTGTGACTTTGGAAGACTCAAAACTCACAAAGGGCTGACAGCAGCGTATCGCTTGATGATGTCCAGGTCCAGCTTTTCTGTTCGCTTTGCGCGTTCTCCATAAACGCAACCAACCTGTCCACAACGCTTCGACTTAATAATTCCCGATCTGTAAACTTCTCTGGCACTGGCCATCCGCTTAAAATATATAGTGCCTTCCACAAGCAAGTGCAGCTTTTCAAACGCAAAAAGTATTTTCTTCCGTACATATTTGCACCGCTGACGAGCTTGAGCACACTGATGAAGGAAGAACAGATAAAACTGCTAGCATCTCGTGTACCGATTGTTTCAAAGAAATGGGTACATCAGCACCGTCAATAGCACCCCTAAAGTACTCATAGTTTCTTTCCAAATCATCTATCTGAATTTCCGAGGATCGTCGTATGGCCCGTACATCCCTGTCACGGTGGACTCCGAAGTGAATCAAAGCTACCACTGGAGTAAAACAGTCGACAGCTCCATACAGCGCGTTCATCCATCGAATTGCTTCAAGAAACGGTTGCCTGGAACCAGCGGAAACACCGGAAACCTCACTCTGCCCTAGGCAGGCAGGAGCAAGTCCCCGAGCAAGAAGCATTTCCCATTCATAAGTCGCTCGCAGCATTTGCGTAGTTAGGTCAATCGTACCCACATCGTTTTGACGCAAAAGATCAGACAACTTTCCATTTACGCGTTGAGAAGCACCGCATGTAAACGACGTCATCGATTGACTGCCATGAATCTTAGAAGATAGCATTTCAACGGCATAACACATATCAACGGTCTCAATCCCTAAGTATTCGCTTAGCAGTTCACACAATCCTTCGCTGTCCTGCAAGGAAATCTGAGAACGGCCCTCTGAAGAATACAAGCTTTCATCCCAGAACCGGTCCAACCAACAGAGCTCGATGATAGGAGAAACAAGGTCAAGTAGTGGAGACTTTTCGCCAGCAAGGACAGTAGCTTGACGAACTTTTACTTCACGAATGCAAACCGTTACCAACGACGTAATGCACCTGTTTGCCTTTTCTGCAATGTCCAACGCCATGTCAAGGCTTGCTCGATCCAATAATTTGCAATCCATGTCCAGCCAATCTGGGTAGACAGGACTAGCGCCAGTTTGAGCGCAGATATCTTGAAACTTCTTCAAAGAATCTACACGATCGCCGTTGCCCACCTCAGAAGTATCGTCGTCCGAGACGCTTGTATCACTTTCAGTAGAATTCCCTCGTTTCCTCTTTTGACAAAATGCAGAAAAGAAATCGTTTTTGGGTACTGTGCAAGCTGATACAGCAAAGCAAACATAGGTCGACAATGTATGAACAAGAGAAGGAAGTTGAGATGATGACAGCGATAAAGCTTCGCCCATCTCATTCCCTAGTAAAATCTCTACCAACGCGGACGCCTTATTTATCATAGCGCGTAAGCATGATCCAATCTTTAGCGACAGCTCTGTTTTTGTTCCGAAAGTCAAATCTCATTTGACTATCGACGGCAGCCACAAGTGGAGATACTGATGACGCGTTCGGATTTAATTTGCGGAGAAACCGGTCGACTAAACAGATATCGTCTCGGAGTTCGAGGATCACCGACGATACATGAGATGCATCTAAACCAAATCGTTGGGAAATTGGAGCGATCTCTTCCTTCATGCTCCATAGATCGCTTTTCCCCAAACCGTTCCACGCGGAATAAACTAAACGCCCGTTGTCCGTCTGACCTGTCGTAAACCCAAGACGAAAGGATTCCTCAAGAACATGCCTCATCGATTCCTGCGCTATGGGATCAACATCTTCAAGCAATATTTTAGACGAAACATCGTCCGAAAATTTCCAATTTCCTAGAACCCCCATGAAACTCTTTTCAGCACATGTTTGTGGACTTCGTCTCAACTTAAGCGCAGATGAAGTTTGAGACGAACCAACAAGCTCCACTAACTCGCGTCTTACAGCAACTCCTGATCGCAAAAGAAAGTATACATTCGAGCAAAATGTAGTGATACGCGACACGAATCCCGAAGCCTCATAGTCATCCTTCAGCTTTGTGAAGTCGCCGGATCGCTCATTGACACGTTCAAGCCACTGGCGGACAATCCGTACCAACTTTGTGAAAAAGTCCCGTTGACTGTCTCTGTCAAGACGGCATAGGGCGCCTAAGATCAATCGCGCGTCGTCAAGCGACAAAAGCACTTTGTCGTACGCACTGCAAACCATCGCGTCTTTTCTGCTGGGGTCTCGAAAACGCCAAGTTGCGAACGAATTCAGAACTTCTTCGATCGACATAAGCGTGCCATTGACAATAAAAAGCTCTGCATCATAGCAACCTGGCTGAGAATCTTCGCACACCAGATTCGCAGCCACGGTTACGCGAAGAGGCGGAGGCAGCCACAACGGCCACATTATTCCCCGACCTCCACAAAGACTTGAGATTTCTTTCAATACATCCATCCTCCACGGGCCCAAAAAGATGTGTTTATCATCACTTCGAAAAGATATCCGCCCTCGCGCCAATGTTAAACAAGCATTTATGTGGGAAGACCTTTATGAAGGGAGTTAGCATTTAACGATCGTTTTCAACAAGACGACTCCTGAACCTACCATACATTATTCTCCCCGTCAGTATAAGAACTATCTTCGTGCTCTGCATTTTCACCTACGGGCTGATCGTCAACAAGCGTGCCTGGCAAGACACAAGAGAGCGCATTGTTTAAATGTAGAAACTTGAGAACATGTTCACCATTCAAGCCTGTTCGAAAGAGTCTCTGCAATTGTGATAGACTCAAGTCATTATGGGAACAACGCAAACAAAGCGATAGGGCATCGAGAGCAGTCGAGCAAACTAATGCTCTGGTAGCAGTCATTCTAGACCACGATGATAGTGCATAGGCTTCGCGATTGAACTCCCCGCTCTCTACTTTGCGACGTTTTCCCGTCCGAGTGTTGCGTGAGTGAGAACGGGGAGATGAATTATTTGTAGGGACAGTAGAAGCTTTACGCGTCAAAGTGGTTGGATACTCCAAATTTCTTGTATCATACAAACTAGCGATAAGATTCAACAGAATCGAAAGAAATTCCGAGCAACGTGCATCCCATGAACCAGCGGCGGATATTGCACGGAGGACTAAAGCAAGCTTCGCGTCACCTCTATGCGGAGGACCGTAATCTGCAGGAAACATCCCTGCATAAGTACTTTTGTGCTGTGCTTCTTCTTTTGGCTTTTCGTTTTTGACAATGCGGGTACTGGTAAAGGTAGCAGCGAAGATTTTTTCGACAACCACAATGCACTTTCGTTCGAGCCACGAGATTGATTGAGCGCTCTAACGACCTGCAACATAGCGAATTGCAGGAGACGTGCATCTATCACCTGTGCGTTTTGATGTTGACGAAATATGAAGGCGACGGACAATCCGTCCAAAGCGCTTCTGACTTGAACCTGAGCCTCGTGTGAAAGAGAGGGAGAACTCGAAATTGCGGTCGACAATTGCTCCAAGACATCGCTTACAAAAGGATAGTAGCTCCCAGGGGCCTCCGTGCTCTCAATGGCGTCATCATCGTTCACAACCGGTAACTGCATTTCATCCAGGCATCGACGATGTACATCCAATAGTCGATACAAAAGTATGGCACCGGTGTCGTGTGGGTCTTGTTTGTTGTCAATGCGTTGCGACCAGCAAGCATTCATATAGACGTAAAGGTTGCCTTTAAATTTGCGCTCGACACTTCTGTTGACTGTCCGAAAGAACTGCACCATTTTCGAGACCAGCATGACAGCGACAGCGGGCCCGAAAAGTTCGTATAGCATTCCACTCTCGACAGGTTCATTTGTTCCGCGCTTGCGAATGGACGTCGAAGAAGACTCTTGCTGGACCATGACATCACCGATCACAGGACACGACCAGTATTCCATCCAGGGCCCTTCCAGCAAGGCTATACTCGTCTCCAACCAGTGCGGCTCACCATGTATCGTCAACGCCATTGCTACCCATCGACTAGAAACAGTGCTGTGATCCGTTATCAAATAATAGGTGTCGATCGCTTGAGCAAAAAAATTGTGAAGACTTTGAACGGCAATTATTTCCTCATGTATATAAGACCAACATGCTTCCATCTTTGGGTCCCAAGCAGTCGAATCGTCCATCTCGTTTTGCTCCTTCTCGAGCCAGTACTTCTCCGCATGAAGTCGCAAAGCCGCTCGTGACCGTTCCCAAACCGGTCGGGCTTGTCGCGAGGAATTACTACTGTCTTTGAGTCCCGCAGAAGAAAGTGCCGTATCCAGAGTCAGAATAGCGGCCAACATCGCAATGGCGGTGCGTTCATCGCTCGAGGGATGGGCGACCAAGTGCGCGAGGGCTTGATGCGCGGCGCAAACGCTGGCCAGAAAGGCGCGGCCCGCCACATGACGCGCCGTCTTCGTCGACCAAGAATCCGAGCGCGGACACGCCAAGGGCGCTACCGCAAACGCCAACCACGCCATACGGACCGCATTCTGTTCACTGTCCGTGAGACGTTCTAGAGTTTGCGCCGCCAGCAAAAGAACGTATCCGAGGGTATCTTCCGCAGCAACAGCATCCTCGTTCCGTTCGGAAGTCGCCCGAAATTCTTCCGATAGAAATTGCACGGGAGTTTCGTCGTTCCAAAGACGTTCTACCGCCGTGGGAGATTCTTTCTGCCACTGCAAGAGTCGTGCAATCAAGCGATTGACCGGAGGAACGGATGACACTTTGGGGGCCGCGGCTTTCTTGGAGCTTCGGAGAGGTAAGAATTGATTTGATAAATACAAAATTCTTTATTACAAGGCAGAACTTACCCTCCTCTACGACGTTTCGTTCCCGCCATGACGACCGGTGATGATGCAGATCGTGCGCGAGAAAAAGAAAAAGAACTACTTTGCGTGTCAGGCACGAATATTCGTCACCGCGGGATCCTAATAAAGAGACGCTGAATTCGTTTCAAGAGATATTTAGCAAAAGCCAAGTGCTTGTTGATTGTAAATATAAGTAAACAAGAACTTTTTGTTATGATCATTGACTTCGCTCTCGTCGCGGCGACGTTTCAAAGATTTTTGACGTTTTCTGGCTTCTTCGTGCCAAGCCCAGACGTCTCAGAACTTCCACCCACTTCAACGGAAAAAGGATCCTACTATATAAGAGATATAACAAAGTACCAACGGAAAAGGAGCGCCTGCCATGCACCGGTTCACTTTTCATCGTTATTAACCAACGAACCAACGACAAGCGAAATGCGGAGTTGTGCATAAAGTGGACGACCATGGCGAAAATCGACCGCGACGGTAACAACTCTATCGCTTACTCGACAAAGCTGGATCATTCTATAACAGCGGAGTTGCGGAATTGAGTGTGAAAACGATTCTCCGAGGAAGAATAGATACACACAAACGACGCTCATCCATTTTCATCGCACCCCAATTGTTCTTGTTCCTATCCTAAACTTTCCAAGCGTCTCATGTGGAATTCAAATTTTTCCGCGAAATCTTTCGTTGCGGATAAGATGATACAAGAGCAGTTAAACGAGCCGTTTCTAAAGAAGGATACCATCAAAGGTTGCGAATCATTCCGAGAAGATGCTCCCTCTCAATGTAACGACAGTTCCATGCCACGAAGTTTTGTTAGGACTATGTTGTCTCTACTGCTGGTAATTCAGTTCAACATTGGACATAGTTCTGACAATCTACATCTTAATATGGTCAATTGGTGCATCGGCTTGTGGATCATTGCTTCTCGACTCTTTCACAAGACGGTCCAAAGCGCTTCTATCCTTCCCGAATATATCACTGTCGTTCTTCTTGTTCTGATTGCCGTCGGTTGGTTGGAAGGCGCTTTTCTGGTCATGGTGCTATCCACCACGGTTCTTTCGATGCATGTCGTCGTCCGAAGCTTGTTTCATTTGGCCAATCTCCACTCGGAATCAATGGCGGAAACAAATGAATGAATGACCTGCTCCCAAGTATTTGTATGTAATTCTATAGAATACATTTATTAATAATAAAAGGAATGATCCGAGTTGGATCGCTCCTTTATCATAAAAAACGAAAGGCCTACATCAACAGGAGGCCTATCTGTTATCTCTTTCCAGATTCTAGCTACGGTAGCCATCTCACTTCCTCGAAAGACTACCTTCTACCTCCTCTTCTTAAGAGACTCCTCCCTATTAGGGGATGCTTTCAGTGCGTCTTTGACACGATTGAACCCTGTGTTATAGTCTCGGCTTGTTGTAAAGTCTTTCATGGTTTTTGGGCCTGCCATGCTGACGGAAGTTTGTGGACTTGAACTTCGGAAAATGACTGAAGATGACGCCGAACGAAGGTAGTTTACTTATACGTTTTCGTACACTATTCATTACACTGCGATCGTGCATCTTTTTGACGTGCCCTTTTCACCGTGACTTTCACATGCAACGAAACCGTCGCAAGAAACCGTTGAGAGATACGTGATACATAATGTACTTCGACCGGTACCGATAGACTGCACTATACTGTAGAAAACTGTGTCCCAGCGCACACGTCCTCTTCATAATCGCGCTGCATCGCAAAAAAAATTCGAAATGGATGTGGTTGTGACGCAAAAAACGCAATCTGGCACGATAACAAACAAGGACCGCAACGAAGCCGTTTGCTCTTTCTTTCGTTCAAAAAAGACAGCAAGAAGCTTGTTGGCGATCAGATTTGTGCATTGCTGAATGATATCATCAACTGATAACACGGACGATGCAACAAGACCAATTTTTGAAAACAATTCATGAAGATCGATCCGACACCAGCTCGATTGCGCCCGGCTTCGTTCTCCCCAATAACATTACCCGAGGCCCTCGCGCCCCTTCCGAAATATCGAATGTTGCTAGCAGTGTTCGAAATGGACCGCGCAGCGAAGCGCCGTCCTCCGTAGGAGCGATTCTGCCAGGAAGTACCGCCTTACCGGAAACCGCGCAGAGCCCACCGTCGAAAAAGCGGGCGTGCGAGCGATTTTTGAAGAGAAATCTTGTTTTGATTCTCGGGAGCTGTATTCTGCTTGTAGGAGTTATTGTTGGAATAGTTGTTGTTGCTACCGCGCCCATGGATGATCCTGCGGCGGTGAGTGGACCAGAAGCGATGCCCGCCTCGCCGAATATACCTACGGGGAGTCCTCTGCTGAATGCTCCCAGTGCACGACCTTCTTTACGAACACCGGCGGGCGATACCCTGAATACCGCCCCTCTCCCGGAAACAATCGCATTGTTAGATTCTACTTTGCGATCAGTTACAGCGGATTATGATAATTTAATCGCCAACGAAACATCTCACTATTACCGAGCCCGCCAGTGGATGCTGTATCAGGATCTTCTCCGTGAAGATGTGATCCGAGATCGTTCGGTTTGGGTAATACAACGGTACATACTTGTCCTATTCTATTATTCGCTGAACGGTGATTATTGGAGGGACGAGGGCTTCTTGACTCGCGACGTAACGGAATGCCAGTGGGCAGGAGTCAGTTGCAGCGAAGACGAAGAGGTAGTCATCACTCTTCACATACCTTTCAACAACTTGACAGGCACATTACCCAGCGAATTGGGTCATCTTTCGAAACTTCAATGGCTCAATTTAACGGACAACAACATCACTGGCTCGATCGCGACAACTGTTTTTGACCAAACGGAAAACTTATACCGTGTCGATTTGTCCAAGAACAATTTAACGGGACTCATTCCTCCTTCGCTTTGGTCTATCCCTTCCCTACAGATTGTAGATTTGTCTGATAACTTTCTCGAAGGACCCTTCGAGCTAGCCGCAGACTCTAGCCCAGCAACGAGTTTGACCGAAATTCGACTGAGTAACAACTTGCTGGAAGGAAGTCTCCCTACGTGGCTATCGGATCTGCCGGAACTTACGCACTTAGAGGCCGTGAACGCGAACTTCAGCGGACGCTTGCCGGATCCCATTCCACCAGCGCTTCAGCACCTGAATCTTTATTGGAACGCATTAACAGGTGAAATACCTGAAAGCTACTTTGGCAGTGCCAACTTGGTCTATTTGTACCTCGACTACAACGAGCTGACGGGTAAACTACCATCGATTACTCCTCCGATGAACAATTCTCTGTCTCACTTGTTTTTACACAACAACCAATTGAGCGGTGAGATACCAGAATCGTTCGGGTACAAGTGGACCAACTTACAGAAGCTCTTTTGCACAATAACTCTGCGTTGACGGGATCCTTGGGTCCAGCAGACGAGACGCTGTGTAACGCGATATGGCCGCAGTTTGAAAAGATGAAATCGGATTGCAAAGGAAATGTGTCAACCGTCATCTGCCCGTGCTGTTTTGAATGCTAGTCTTCAGTACTAGACGTTGTAGTCAATATACTCTTGTAAATGAAACAAACACAACCATTCAAGGACTATTTTTCAAGTGGCAGCGTCTAGAGTCGATACTAGAGGTAGTAGGGGCAAATCACGAATCATCATCGTACAAAAAATAAAATGTACCAGGTAGCTTTACAGGTACAAGCTTGCTGAAAAACGGAAGCTTCAGAATTTCCGTCTGTCTGAAATAAGTACGACTGCGTGTACTATAGTCGAAAGTGTAAAACAACTTATCCACGACTGCTTTTCAGTCATGAATCAATATCCTTTTGAGCGACAATGCTGCCTACAATTCGATTTTTTCAGCATAGCTTAGAGCTTAACTGTGGTTGCTGCGAATCCAATAGTCCTCTCATTAATGGTTGCATTACACTCTTGGTATTGTACGTCGAAAAGCCTGCGAAATTTTGTCGTTCGTATTTAGTATCGACCAGATAGAGTGTTGTCCGTCTTTCGCCACGACTGTATTCCAGTCATGAATCAATATTCTTTCGAGCCACAATGTTTTACCCACAATTCGTTGATTCGCCAAATTGTTTGAGCTCCATTTGTCGTTGTTGCAATGAGATAGTCTTTAGCAGCGTTTTTATTAGTCGTCATTAAAGTTTACGTCGAAGAGTTTTGCGAAACGATGTCTTCCGTTTCAGCACAGCGTTAGCAACAATCACCTACCATACCAGGTAGGGTGTCACCAGAAGTCATTTATCTTTCCATTGCAGGTGTCTTTTAGATGTTTTTGAATGCAACCTTAGTTTTACCGCCATGTCATGATTCAGTCTAACTAGGAAGTATTATGCAGTATTATGTGCTTCTCATGATAATTATTTGTTTGACTTTCCCGCCCACGGTGTACTTTATGCGGGATAGTCACGGTTTTTCAAGGGTAAGACATCGTACGCAGCACGGTCCTGCCCCTCGAAAAAGAATGAAATAATGCACCAAAAGCGTCTCGCTGTCATTAAAAGCATTTTAAAACAGTTTAAACCATTGTAAATTCGGAGCACCTGCCGTATTTGCTTCTAACACTTGCCAACTGAAGCGGCGGGACGTGATTGAGAGCTAGCTTGGGTCTTGTGCAGTTGAATTCATTGCTCGCGGGCGAGGAGAACCGGCACACAGTTTTTGTCGACCACAAAACGATAGCCAAATCATGAACGAATCATCCCAGTCCAGAAAGAAACGCTCTCGCTCCAGTCCAGCTTCAACCCTTGATCATTACATGACAGGCCCTCCGAAAACCAGCGGACGGGGTCATCAAGGAACGGGAAAACTGAAACGAAACGGTCATATTGATGTCGCGGACGTCTCATTTAACATTCGAAACTTCAGTGAAGCAACCGATAGCTTGGGCTTTTTGGGAGAAGTTAAAATGACGAACGCTTCATACAACAGTAAAATAGGAGATATCAGCCAAAGAGCACAAAAGCTGTCATCGGAGCCTCGTCAAAAGATTTGAAACGAAAGAAAAGAAAGGACACGGAGGATCCGCTCGATATTGTATTACGCGAACAGCGAGAAGCATCTAGTCGTGGCGACTATAAGTCATCGTCTCTGAGCTCGCGGAAGAAGAAGAAGGATAACAATTTTGAGACAGAGTCTGACGATGAAGTTCAGGAACTTATGAAGAATTATCCGGCACAACTAACGTTGGTACGAGACAAACCAGTGCAATCGACCTTGCTAGACATGACTGCTCGAATTCCAAAGAAAGCCACTTTCGGACGCAAGGGAATTTTCAAAGAGAGAGAATCAAATACGATGCTAAACGATGACTTCAAAGCGAAGGACGCGTACTGTTCCATCGACTTGTCGTCGAACGAAACATCTGTACATAGTAAACTCAGCCGAAAAGGTGGGAGTTCCACTGCAATCGATTTGTGCACGGATGGAGAGACAGAGTCAGAAGACAACTTTGTCAACCAATCGAAGCGTGGTGGTGATTCTTCCAGGGCGACAAAGAAAGCAAACGCTTTGGACCAACCCACACGAAAAGATATCCGCAACGCGAGCACAGAGGAACGAACTATTCTGCGAGCATTAGACGTTATTGAGAACGACAAACCATATGTCCCTTCGATGGCCTTGACCTTATCAAAAGCACCTTCTTCCAGCGAAGGCAGGAAAATCAAGGAGACCTATACTTCGCTGACAGCAACATCTGATACAAAACGCAAATCCTCCTTCAGTCGCGCTGTTGAGGTTCCGACGAATCCGTTGAAAAGCAAGAAAAATGCAAAGAGTGCGAATGCAGGTCGGGCAATCGTCCCCGGCGCTTCCTTGCGAACGAACAATGCATGTTTCAACAGCGACCGGTCTTTGGAACCAAGCAAAAAACGGACTGAGAGTCGCGGTTCCCAGGAATCGATCAAAAGTTATATGACTTCGAAAGAGCCTATTACCTGGGATGAGCTCTCTAAAGACAGCTGTGCCTCGTCGACGAAACTGCGGACCAAAGACAAACCAGCGGCGAGGAAAACCATGAAGTACGAGGACGATGATCTTTTTGACGATGACTTGTCGTCTGCAACCTCTGTTGCAATAGAAAAACGCAAGAATCGCAGTGGAGACACACCACGCACGCTTTATCAAACTAGGTCGAGTGCACGTAAAAGCGCCATTTCGGATTCAGGATCCGCGAAACGAAAGAAGAGCGATTTTGTGGACATGGTCGACGATGATTCGGACGACGAACAGGTAAGTTGCATTGTTTGTTGAGAAGTCTCACATACTCTTAAACTCACCACACTTTCTTCTTGTTCAAGAATTTATTGGTGTGGTTTGACGTCGCTAGGATAGCGGTTGGATCAAGCGTGAAGCACCATTCTTGTCAGATAAAGATTTTCAATGATGGTATCCTTTCGTGTGGGTACTCGGCCCGCTCGAAAGAAAAGGTCCACAACATAGATTTTGCGAAAGGAGAAGTGGAGGAAGTTTACTATTATGTTGATAATGGCTTTGACAACTCTGGGCGCTTAGCGAGTGACGATGCTGCTACCGAACCGGGATCCTTCATCGCGCTCAAAGTAGAAAAAACAAAGACTAATGGCTTCAGCAGTATTAGCACATACGTCCCTGGAAATTCAACCGACGAAAAAGGACTTATCGTTGCAGAGTTTCGATCAGATGCTGACATCGCCACTTTTCTACGAGTGGTCCAGGAAAATACGCATTTCGAAGCGTACTTCACAAATGATAACCGTTTACCACGAAGTCGATCAGACTTGTACGCATCCGCGCTTATTGCAGACGCGAAGAAAGAAGCTCAAAGCCGCAAGAAGAAAGTCGGGTCTTCTAAACGCGTTGGTTTCCTTGCCGGAAAAGCAAGCCACGATATCTTACTTAGCTTTCCTTTTGAAGGCGACCCGCATCTCATAGATGATGCTGCCCAG
The DNA here is from genome assembly GCA_030295235.1 of Fistulifera solaris. Classification (NCBI taxonomy): domain Eukaryota; phylum Bacillariophyta; class Bacillariophyceae; order Naviculales; family Stauroneidaceae; genus Fistulifera; species Fistulifera solaris. The sequence continues at coordinate 446,373 of AP026145.1, read as the reverse complement.
GGCCTTAACGAGTTTCAATTCGCTAATTTTGCTGATACAGAGATGGATGAGGTGGATATAGACGATTGTGACCAAGTTACGTCGGACCTTCGTAATGCAGAGGCAAGTGAGGACACGCGACGACGACATCATGTGGAAATTCGCGTCGAAGATTTTGAAAGGCTGGAGCCGGGTGTATATTTGAACGATACCTTGATTGATTTTTTTCTCCAGTGGTAAGTTCAAAAGCCAATACATTTCGTAACTTCTAATTGATCCTGATAAACTCATTCTGCGAAAGGATGACACGAAAGCATACCTCGGCAGACTTTCACGTTTTTACCACACATTTTTATACGACTTTTGGAAGATAATGGAGTGGAAGGAGTGTCAAACTGGACAACAAAAAGAAGATCGACGTGTTTAACCTGAGATTTGTTTTTATTCCAAGTAAGTGTGCCCTTGTTGAAGTCGATCTTGTCGCTTGTCGTCTCACATTATTGCCGGACCTTTAGTCAACAAATCTCTTCACTGGTCTTTGTGTGTGGTAGTAAACCCTGGTTACATTCTTTCATCCGCTGATCAAAGTGGTAATGCGTCTAGTGACGATGCCCCGATGCCGTGCCTTCTGTTTTTCGACTCACTAAAAATGCATCAGAAAGATAGAGTGCACAGGAATGTGACCAAATGGTTGAACGCAGAGTGGTTGCGACTGAGAAAGTCAAGCGGTGTTGAGGCGCCTTTCAACGAATCGTCGCTACCAGTCCTAACACCCAAAGGTAAGTTCACCCGATGTCAATTATTTGTTTCATCAAATAGCTCACTTCACATCTATTTCACAGTGCCATATCAGAACAACTCTTGGGATTGCGGTGTATTTGTGTGTCGGTATGCGTCCGGTTTATTTCAATTACGCAACCGTACATTCTCGTACATCGAACTCGTGGAAGAGAAAATTGCAATGATTTCACGCGGGGCCGAGTTCAAGTTCACTTTGGACGACATTGCGAACTTACGCGAAGAAATGAAGGTGCTGATCGAGCGCCTTAGTGCTCTATATCTTCCGTGGAAAGCACATCGGGACCAAGTAAAGCGACTTGAAAAGTTGGCCGAGAACAGAACGAAGGAGGACACAAATGAAACTGCAAAGGAGAAGAAAAATGAAGCATCGGAGGACAAGGGAAGCGGAAGCGCGGAAGAAAAGGAAAGCGCAACCGCGGTTGATAATAAAAGCGGAAGCTCGGACGAGACTGAAAGCTTGGAGGAAATTGGACAATCGAAGAAAAGTGGAAACTTGGAGAACAGCCAAAGGTCGACGAACATTGAAAGTTCGAAGGAGAGTGGAAAGAGAATGCAGCTACTCAACACTCCTAAAAGTTCTGAAGAGGAAAGCTCCGAAATGATGCTAATCGACGATGACGAGGATGTCTCGTCGCCAAATTCTCTCGTGACGCAACCTGATTTTGATGCCTTCGACAATCGCATTGCGAAAGAAAATGTTTATACACGATTCAAAGGGTCCCCGGTGTACGAGTTGAAAAGCTCGAGCGAAGGTAGTGGAATTCAGTACGCGGATGAGACTTCTTCACATTATCGTCATGATGACGATACGGCGCTATCGGATGCTGCCAGTGTCTAGGTTGCATTGACCGAGTCTTATAAGACGAGCGTACAGTGGTGCTGATATAGAGAGCACTAAAATAATGTTGAATTCACGCAATGAACTCATATTTTGTCGGAAAACTATGGCGGTGTCTCTCATTGTTGTGGCTTATAACGTCCTTCATTCAATACAGATCCATTCATTACATCGTTTTTAGTCAAAGTCGCTAATTATTCGAACTGTCTAGCGATTTGTATTCTGTTGATGCCGGAATTCATGATACGGATAACGGATTACGGAGTAAAAGGCTTTACTTTGTTCCGAGCGAGACAAGACCCAATGTTCAGTCCCGTACGGACGTCGCAGCGGTCAAGTTAAGTGTCTTTATGACAGATGGGATACCACTTTCCTGCGGAGAGTACACGTTTTAGAGTCTCCAACTGCAACAACGACGAGAAGTCCTTTCGCGTCCTCGTCCATTGTTCGCTTTCTGCCTCCTTGCAAAAACAGAATCTTCCGCTTCAAAGACATCCATTGAGTCGACCGAAAGAAGCGTCCAAGCTCTAGTAGTTGTTGGAGCAATAGTTGAAGAAGGGGTTCGTGCTACAACATGTCGGATATCAAACCCAGTTTGTTTCAGTCGATGGCACTGGGCGGAAGCGCCGCCATGTTTGCCGTGAACTTTACGGTACGTCGTCGTCGTCGTTGCCCTTTTTGTGGGTCAGCCTCATCATCATTCACTCACGCGTTGCGGCCTTAAAGCATCCATTGGAGTTGGTGAAAGTTCGCATTCAAGCCTCTGGCTTGGGTATCGTCGAAACATGTAAGGGCGTCATGCGAAACGAAGGAATCGCGGCCTTTTGGAAGGGACTGGCGTTTGCGTACGGTGTAAGTAGATAGCGAGCGAAAGCGAAAGCGAAAACCGCCCACTCATCAATCTCATTCACTTTATTATTTTCATTCAGCGTGAAATGAGCTATACTAGCATCAAACTCGGTGCTTACGCGCCAGTGCGAGATGCTCTGGGTGCCGGAAAGGATTCTCCCTTTACATGAAGTTCTTGGCAGGGGCCATTACGGGTGGCGTGGGATCGGTTGCCGGAAATGTAAGTGGGAAAATTTGCTAGTCAAAAAGTTTATTCGCAGATTAGTCTCATCAGCCATTTTGAATTATCAATTGACTTGAAAAGCCATTTGATGTGCTCAAGACATTGGCGCAAACGAACACTGGAAAAGCCGGACTCTCGGAATTGGTAGGAAACATGTACAGAGACCAGGGCATTGCCGGATTCTATCGTGGTGTTGAGGTCAATATCATGCGCGCTTGCGTTCTAAATGCCACGAAAATGGGAGTTTACGATATTTCCAAGGGATACGTTTGTGACTATACGGGATGGTCGAGAAAGGAAGTTCGAACTTCGTTTGCTGCAGCCTTCATTGCGGGATTCTTTATGACTTGCACAGTAGCGCCCTGGGATGTAAGTTACGAGTGAGCGTCGAAAGCAGTTTATTTCAGAATGGGACGTCTTACGTCTTTTTCTTTCGTTCAAGATGCTTCGCACTAAACTCATGAACCAGCCTACGGATAAGAAGCTTTATAACGGTTTCTCAGACTGCTTGACTAAAACAGTGCAAGCCGACGGTGTTTTGTCTCTGTGGAGAGGCTTCGTTCCGATCTGGGCGCGATTCGCTCCACAAGCGACGCTTCAGTTGTTGACCATTGAAGCTCTTTATACGTTGTGTGGCTTCAAAAGCATCTAAGCGAGAGTAGTAGAATACCTAAGAAGTAGATGTTTGTCTCGTTTGTATCAAATTGAATTCTAGTTTATCCTCTAAAGAAGAGGTGGACATCCGTACAAAGATAAACAATCATGAATCAATATGTCTCTGCGGATGAACTGTAATCGCTCATCGTCGTGCTATCAATGTGTGTGAGAGTTACTGAGCGGACTGACTGGAGCGACATGGACTCCTGAGCGACTTCGGAAACGTCTTCAGTGACGAATTGTAAGCCCACAAGATCTTTTTCACCCACATGGTCGTGCCAAGTGCAATCGGAATCGTTTGACATTTGCCTGGATATTGCCATAAACTCAATCTCATTCGGAACTGCTACTTCGTCCTCGTCATCGGATAGCGAAGAAGCAATGGTGCCGAGAAACGATTGTTGGTCGCTATTCCTGGATACAACGTCCATTCTGTTTGTAAGGACTTTGCTCGATAAATCGTCCATTGTGGATGTAGAAAACAATGTTGCTCGGAGGTAATTCTCTTTTAATTCGCCGTTGTCATGATTCGGCAGACGCAACGGCATATTCGTCCATCGCGAGGATGATTGGTCTTTCATGTCAAAACGGTTTGACTAATCGAGACCACGTTTTCTTTGTTGTAATAGTTTTATCAATAGATGGCCCCTCCAAGTGTGATGGGGAATAGTTCATGTGAGTAGTACTCCGACCGCCGTGTGCCGATGCACGATTTCAAAGAATGAAAACAGACGCGACGATGACGACGCATGTTGATACGATCGATGAAGAAACGCACGTTTGAAGTTTTTGTCGTGTGAGCAAAACGAAAAAATGTGGGGGCCCAATAATAACCAACAGCTCGTCCGAAAACGAATGCGGTACCGGTGTGCCAGAAAGAGTAAAACTTACTACAGACAAAGATCCTGTTGCGACATAGTAGTTTAGAGTTTCCTTTACAGTAACGGGTGACCTGCCGACGGACTTCTGTAGACCGTGCAATCAATTCTTTGCAGCCAAGTGTTCACAACAACAAACGTTGACGACCAACCGCTGACTCGGACCCCTCATTGATCAATACATACAAAGATTGTTGCTTATATTCTTTATCGTCATTGACTTAAAATTGTCGGAATTACCGATCGAAATAAACGATTTGCAAAGAGACAGCAATTCGTCACCCGAACGCTACTTTAAATTGTCGTGAGCGAAACGTAGTTTCTCGACATTGCCATCATCATCTGTTCGACGAATCATCCGCCGTGTCTGTTATGGTCGCTGATGAAACACGAAGTTTCGACACGCATACCAGACTCGTCGGAAGAAAAACGATCAAGAGTCGCAATTACCTTGCAACTAGGTCTAGCGCTTCTACTATCTCCCTACACTACTCATGCATTTCACAGCCAGCATCGCTTTCGACGGATCCAAAGCTCTTCACGGTTACAGGCCGCGTTGAGCGGACTGACAGTCAAAGAGTTAAGAGAACTTGTCAAGCAATCTTCAGCTGAACGTGGAGTTCTTTCTAGCCTCAAGAAAAAACAAGACTTAATTGCTTACTTGGAAGACAACCATAACCGAGCCCAATCACCGTCAGTAAGCAACAGCACTGTCGCAATGGAGCAAGAAATGACAGATCTTCAGAACGATGAAATAGAGTCTCGTGCTGCATCGCAGCTGCTTCGGGAACAGCCCTCTTTGATGAAAACTACAGGCTCACCGAAAGACGCCATCTTTGAGAGAGTCTACGAGCGATATCCGATGACCCGTGATGCCCCCGAGCCGGTGGCGACCACACCCGCGGAGGATATCCGTCAGTTGAATCACCCTATTTTTCGAAACAGCGTCGCATCCTCCGATATGGATGTCGTTTTCGTCGGAACGGCGAGTTGTACACCGGGAGTGACCCGAGGTGTTTCTTGCACCGCTTTACGATTGAATTGGAGACCGCGCGGTGCGTTCGGGGCGTCCAACGATGGAGATCAGTCCAGTACATTTTATGGTGGTACTTGGTTGTTTGATGTTGGTGAATGTACTCAGGTAGGTTCATAATATTTGTAGCTTTCGTTTTGTTGACTTCGCATGTGACGAAACACCGATGCTGGCACCAGTCTGAGACACTCATTTGTTCTCTGTGTCCGTGCTGATAATCATCTTTTTTATAACTTCCGATGCATTTGCACCGTCTCGTAGTGTCTTGTAAGTCGCAACAGTTATAGACTCACACTTGCTGAATATCAACACAGCTTCAAGTACAACGCTCTTCCGCTATAAAACCGAGCAAGATCACAAAAATATTTTTAACACACGCACATGGAGGTATGTACCTGAAGCTGCCAGTTCTTCGTGAATAATGATCACTAATTGTTTGTTTCTTTACAAAGACCATACACTCGGTCTCGTTGGCTTGCTCTGTCTAATGGGACAAGATCGGGATCGCGAAACAGATCGCCCTCCCGTAGAAATATATGGCCCTGAAGGATTGCGCATGTGGCTTCGTATTGCCATTCGCTACTCCATTAGTCGTATAGTTCCACCTTATCGAGTCCACGAGATAATGGATGTTCCCATGGCACCCGAATGGGAACTGCGACCTAGATTTCGCCGTTACTTTCATAATGAATACCGCGTGTCCAACCAGGGGGGCTCAATGGGGCACAAAGGGTTTGGCAGGTGAAGACCCGATTAGTTGGATTTCACAAGCCAACCGAATGAGCCTTGAACCTTCTCCTTTCTTTTCAGAAGTCGAAGGTGGCAGAAGTATCTATCCGATCTATAATCATCCACGTTCCTATGACGGTGCTCCGGTGTGGGAAGTAGAGGATGAGGGGGACGTGAAGGTTTTCGCCGCCCCCATGAGCCACGGAATTCCGTGTGTGGGATACGTAGTTGAAGAGTTATCACGACCAGGACGATTAAAGAACGAGTACGTAGAGCCCATTGTGAAAAGGAATATAGCTGCTCTGAAGCAGGCTGGGTTTAAAGCGCCAATGAAAGCCATGGCTGTTATCAAAAACCTTCCTCCAGGGGGGCGCGTTTACCTTTCCCGACGGTACAGTTGTGACGCATGAGGATGCCGTAGAAGCACCGCGACAGGGTCGAAAGGTTGTTATTTGCGGTGATACTGCTGATAGTCGCGCATTGCGAGGTTTGGCACTGAACGCAGACGTCATTATCCACGAAGCCACAAATGCTTACTTACAAGGCGTTGACAAAGATACCTCATTTCGAGAAGTTACACGAGACGCCATAACACACGGGCACTCTACTCCACAGATTGCCGGAGCCTTTTGCAAAGCTGTCAACGGCAAAAGACTCATTTTGAATCATTTTTCAGCTCGCTACAAGGGTGATGTTTCTGTGGACAGTTTATCGATTATGATGCGAATCGAAATGCAAGCTATGAAGGCGTCCGGTCTGAATGAAACTCAAGTTGCTGCAGCTTGGGATCTCATGGTGCTGCCTATTCCACAGCACTAGCCATGCCGCCGTCCATTTAGCGAGAGAAACCGAAAATAGATACAGCTGGAAAGACTATAAAGTCAATATTGTAAATAGCTAACAACGCCCTGTGTACTACTACCCCGTATTTATTAGCGGTCAAAACGTTTCTCATTTCTTGCAACAATACTATAGGCGGATAATTGTTTTGTATTGTTTAAATCGCGACGAAACAATATAAGCTAGTTCTTTTTGAGAAGACTAGTATTTGATCAGCATAAAAAATGAACTGAAAACAAAGAACGGCATGCTGGAAAGAGTTGGGGCACCCGAGGTCGGTTGAGCAGCACCACCGGCGGGCGCCCCAGTGGGTTGAGGTGTTCCACACAGTTCGAAGCACTCCTCTGGCAAAGGAACTTCGTCGCATCCGAACTTGCAAGTGCCATTGCATCTGAAATCACAGTCAAAGCTCGTGCACGAGTCAAGAATAAAGGGGTCGACGGCTTCCATTTCGTTCTCGGCATCAACGCCCGTCGCGTTGGCATCCGTCATGTTGGTATCCGTCGTGTTGCTCATATCACAATCAATACTGATGGGATTATCCCCATAACCAGCCGGGCATAGAGTGCAAGCGCACTTTTTAAATCCCCCGTCCGCCGTGGCAACTTGTGCCTCACAGCTGCAGCCCTCGGCCTGTCGGAAATCGACCTGAATCAACGGAGAGAAAGGGCACACTAAAGTAGCAGTGATGGCTACCAGGTTGCCTGCGGTATTTCGCACCGTCGTTCCGACGTTATCACAGATAAAGAGAGAACCAGCAGGGTTGCATTCTGGCTGGGTTACTTGCATGAAGCGCTGACCGTGTTGGTTTTCTACGTACGGAACAGCTTCGTTGTAATTGAACTGAAACCTTTCGGCTCGAGCGACAGCAGCTACTAGTGCGAGAACAGTCAGCTTTGAGAGCATCTTGATACACTTTATTGGTAAGACAAAGGTTGTTAGTCGGGTAAAAGGTTCGCAAACTCTGGAAGAAGATAATGAATGAGAGGGTGTGTGTCAAAATCCGAAAGCCAAAAAGACCCATCATGCAACAAAAGACAAAAGTGACCGAAAACTTCCGACCATGTGTCTTCTTCAATGACTCGTGCCATAAACTCGTAACGGTACTCAGCTAAGTAGTTAAACAGGATACTTGTACGTAACTGCTGTTCGTTGTCTAACTACCGAAACTGGCGCGCCATTTTACTTAGGCCGTCTAAAAGGCCCAATACAATTCAAAGAGAGTATGCTTTTATTTAGAGTTGAGGTTTGAGGTTGTAGGGTTCGCGCGCGTGTCGCGTGTGTCGCGTCGCCGCAATGCTACGACGCATTCTCCAACGTTAGTCCACGAAACAAATCTTCGATAGTGAGGTGTACTAACAATTCAATACCGTATACACGCCTCAACGTCTATTTTTCAGCCAATTAGGCTCGAAATTTCCGTTGCAAAGATCCGTGGTGGCATAATTTGCGTGTTTCATTGGCGGTGTAGCGCGCGGCGGAGAGGATGAAATTTTTCATTTGCCTCCCTTTCATTCGTTCCACCAATCGATCGTTCGTGATACTGTCTTTACGACTCCAATAAAAGCAATCTAAGTGTATGCTGTTTGTTTCTTGACAGGAATCGTTGTCTCGAAAGCACAAAAGACGGCATTGATTGATCACGTTGAGTGAAAATATTCATCAACAGTCTCAGAGGAAGAGGAGGTGCGCAAGTAACAAAATGGTTGAATTAAGAAGGCTCCGCGGATATTCCGAAACTCTTCTCCATGGCGTCCACCGACGTCTCGAAGAAGACGCACCCGAGAGTCTTCAAGCGCAACCCATTGATCTTTCCGTCCACAACAACCCTGATATCTTTGGCACTCAGCAAGGACAAGAAGATGACGGAAAGGACAACAAAGAGCTCTTTATATATCTTGCTATCATTGCCATGGTAGCCGCTTTCTTACTGTGCACATGCGTGATCGTCACAATGATCATCCGTTCCACTCTTCTACAAAAGAAAGTACACGTGAAAAGCAACAAACCAACTATCGACAACACCGACAATCTCCCGCACGATTCCGCGAGTTCGGTCATGGACAGTGCGGCATCTCGCAGTACAGCCACCGGAGGAAAATCGGTGTTAACCATTCCGTTGCCGGTCTCTTTGATGAATTCGAAAAAGGAGCACCACGTACCGAAAGATCTTTCCGTAGCCGTCTTGGCCGACAATGTCATGCCTCCCCGGGCTCCTGTCCTCATGCCTCCCGAATCAACTAGCCCCACCAAAGAACGAAAGGTGCCTGTGCAGGACGAGATCGATGAACAATCCCCACCAAAGCAATACTCCCCTTCTATGCGCTTACTACTGGAACAAGTAGAGACCCTGTCGTCGAAACCAGGTCAAGTACATCCCATAAATATGGAGCAAAATGGGACGACCGTCCGACGTGAACCTGTCTATCTCACGGAACTGTAAACTGTACTAGATTTTTCATTCATTACTGTCTTTAATATTATCTCCGAAGACACGGCCGCGAAAAGGGGAATGCACACCTCTGTTTCAAAAAAAGTACCGTGGACTATATTATGACAGTTTCGTTCCCTACACTATCATTCAGAATAATATCTTGCAGTGAACTTCCAACCGTCCACTTTATGAGATTCTAGATAAGCTGAAGTTGCAGTTGCAGGTGAAAGAGTTTCATTGTCGGTCAATGTTCCCCAGACAGGATTTTACCACATCGTCATGAGAAAAAGTCTCGTCTTCATTGTGATTTTCGCTTCCGCAACGGTCAATCGCAATCCCTCTTTTCTACGTTTTTTGTTCACTGAAAAATAATGAATTAGCTTTTTACATCTAGGGTAAAAAAACTTGAGGAACTGGCGTCGCAATAATATTTTTTTGGATCGTTCGCCTCATTTTACTATAGCGTAAAGTGTTGTCCGTTTTCGACAAGACTGGATTTCAGTCACGAGACACGAAGTATTGCCCGCTTCTGTGTTGCTCATAACTTGCAAGGGTAGATATCTTTTTCATAAATCTATTTTAATGATGTCGAGTGTTCAGTAGAGCTGATGCGATTCATGCGCAATCAGTTTGAAATGATCCTGGATTGTTCAACGCATTTTACTATAGCGTAAAGTGTTGTCCGTTTTCGACAAGACTGGATTTCAGTCAGGAGACGTGAAGTATCGCCTGCTTCTGTGTTGCTCATAATTTGCAAGGGCAAGTATCTTTCTCATAAATCTATTTTAATGATGTCGAATGTTCATTAGAGCTGATGCAATACATGCGCAATCAGTTTGAAATGATCCTGGATTGTTCAACTCATTTTACTATAGCGTAAAGTGTGGTCCGTTTTCGACAAGACTGGATTTCAGTCATGAGATGTGACGTCGAATGAATGAATTCTTCGTGCTTCTTGCAAAAAAAATTCGCCGCGTGCTTGCAACGCGGTGCATAGGTCTCGCAACTCGCTAGACCTTTCAGGACAATACTTATAACAAGTATTGTTGACATCTTTGAACAAACAACAGCATGACAGTCTCTATTACTATTACTGTCCCCGATAACTACGGCTACGTGATTCTTTCTACCGTTGTGGGAAGTATGTTTCTTGTTCCTACCATCATGGGCGGTTCCGTCATGACGGCCCGCAAGGAATGCGATGTTCCGTACCCGAATCTGTACGCGACACCGGGTTTTCACAAGCGTGCGGACGAATTCAATCGCGTCCAGCGCGGTCATCAGAACATGTTTGAATCTCTCGGAACGTTTGCGATTGCAAATTTGATTGGTGGTCTGCGTCACCCGATTACTTGCACCGCGTGTTCCGTCCTATATAGTGCGGGTTGTTATCTTTACTTGTTGGGATACAAAGACATGGGTAAGGATGTCAAGATGGCACGTTACGCGAAAGGTGGGGCTATCAAGTTTATTGGTTATTTTGGATCTATTTTTGCCACTATTTCCGTTGCGGCTGGTATGCTGGGTTGGTGGTAAGAAGGATTTCGCCATGATGAGTACAAGTTGGTGGAATGGAAGATGGGAAAGATCAAATATCAGGAGTACAAGGTAGATAACTAAAACTGAATGATCTAAACTAGTTTGACGAGCTTAAACTTAAATGGCAGATGAGCATTTGATAAGCAAGAGGCGTATAACGATTGCTATGTACATCGACATATTAAAAGCAGCTAGTATGAAACATCTGTTTGCATGGGAAAGTTGATGATCGCGGGGAAGTGAGAAAGACGAGAGCACTAATTACCATTTTTGGTCATGACTGAAATCGGTCTTGGAAATGTTGAGCCTGCGCTTTGAATGGCCAATTGACACAACAAAAGCAATAACAAAAACAAAACCAGAAGAAGGATACAATAAAATCTATAACAAAAGGAAGACTGAAATAGAAGGAGATCCACACAATGACAGGCAGGAGAGTGCACGCGGGAAAAAACTGTTGTCCTACGAGAGCCACGTGAAATCACGTAGACATTCGAAGCGTCGCATCATTCGTTCCACCGACGTTTTGTTTTCAAGTCGGATGATTTGATTGCTTCCTGATACGAAGAAAATACGGTGCACAAAGTACTGGTGCCATTGGTGTTGGTGTCCAAACGAAGCGAATAATGGTGTGATCGAAATTGCACGATCTCCGGGTTCCCCCTCTGTCGATAAATTTCCCTACGAGAGCCACGTGAAATCACGTAGACATTCGAAGCGTCGCATCATTCGTTCCACCGACGTTTTGTTTTCAAGTCGGATGATTTGATTGCTTCCTGATACGAAGCAAATACGGTGCACAAAGTACTGGTGCCATTGGTGTTGGTGTCCAAACGAAGCGAATAATGGTGTGATCGAAATTGCACGATCTCCGGGTTCCCCCTCTGTCGATAAATTTCCCTACGAGAGCCACGTGAAATCACGTAGACATTCGAAGCGTCGCATCATTCGTTCCACCGACGTTTTGTTTTCAAGTCGGATGATTTGATTGCTTCCTGATACGAAGCAAATACGGTGCACAAAGTACTGGTGCCATTGGTGTCCAAACGAAGCGAATAATGGTGTGATCGAAGTTGCACGATCTCCGGGTTCCCCCTCTGTCGATAAATTTCCCTACGAGAGCCACGTGAAACCACGTAGACATTCGAAGCGTCGCATCATTCGTTCCACCGACGTTTTGTTTTCAAGTCGGATGATGTTATTGCTTCCTGACACGAAGCAAATACGGTGCACAAAGTACTGGTGCCATTGGTGTTGGTGTCCAAACGAAGCGAATAATGGTGTGATCGAAATTGCACGATCTCCGGGTTCCCCCTCTGTCGATAAATTTCCCTACGAGAGCCACGTGAAATCACGTAGACATTCGAACGTCGCATCATTCGTTCCACCGACGTTTTCTTTTCAAGTCGGATGATGTTATTGCTTCCTGACACGAAGCAAATACGGTGCACAAAGTACTGGTGCCATTGGTGTTGGTGTCCAAACGAAGCGAATAATGGTGTGATCGAAATTGCACGATCTCCGGATTCCCCCTCTGTCGATAAATTTCCTACGAGAGCCACGTGAAATCACGTAGACATTCGAAGCGTCGCATCATTCGTTCCACCGACGTTTTGTTTTCAAGTCGGATGATGTTATTGCTTCCTGATACGAAGCAAATACGGTGCACAAAGTACTGGTGCCATTGGTGTTGGTGTCCAAACGAAGCGAATAATGGTGTGATCGAAATTGCACGATCTCCGGGTTCCCCCTCTGTCGATAAATTTCCTACGAGAGCCACGTGAAATCACGTAGACATTCGAAGCGTTGCATTGTTTTATGCGTTTGACGCAGTGCAGTCGATTTCCAAAGTGAAAGCGTTGATTGCCCAAAAAGAGACTGTCTTTCGCATTGGATCATTTTATCACGCCGGTAAAGCTTTCCGCCATACAGGCGTCAGCGACCAGCGACAATCGTTACTTTTGGTCATGACTGAAATCAGTTTTGGATAAGTTGAGCTCACACTTTGACGGAAAAATGCCAAGAAAAATGCAACACAACACGCAAGACGCAACACAAAATAACAACACAATCAAACGACACGATAAAAAGCATCATGGACAAAAGAAAGACAGAAATAGAAGAAGACTTACAAAAACCTAATGGCAGAACAGGAGAGTGCACGCGGGAGAAAACTGCGGTAGTCATCAAACGACGACGGCCGAAGTTGAAACAACGCTTTCAAACGTGCACGACTGTTTCAATCCCTACAAGGACTATCTTCGCTGAAATCGCACCTGTCGCTCAAGATGACCAAAACAATGACAATGGGTTCGAACCTAACTTGGATGATTGTCCACTTGTAGATCTTCCATCGGATGCTTGGATGGTAATACAGGCACTGCAGAACAATCCGGAAACGTGCATATTAATACCCCTTTTGCATTCTCAAATTCTATTTTGGTAATTTCCATGGCATTTGATTACTACGTATACACTTCGCGCTTTTGTTTGAGAAGACCACTTTGGTGCTCTCATTGCTTCGGTGGATTCAAGTGACTGAAATTTAGTCGCGATCGCGTACAACCTACACTTTACCATTATAGTGCAAATGGCAGTCGACGATACGGATGCTATCCGACGCAAATAATTGCGTTTCGAATGAAGATGATAGTAAGTTCATAAATTTGTATTTTCCATGGGATTTGATTATACACTTTGAGCTTTTGTTTGAGGACCATTTTGGTCTTTGGTGCTCTCATTGCTTCGGTGGCGATTCAAGTGACTGAAATTTAGTCGCGATCGCGTACAACTTACACTTTACCATTATAGTGCAAATGGCAGTCGACGATACGGATGCTATCCGACGCAAATAATTGCGTTTCGAATGAAGATGATAGTAAGTTCATAAATTTGTATTTTCCATGGGATTTGATTATACACTTTGAGCTTTTGTTTGAGGACCATTTTTGGTCTTTGGTGCTCTCATTGCTTCGGTGGCGATTCAAGTGACTGAAATTTAGTCGCGATCGCGTACAACTTACACTTTACCATTATAGTGCAAATGGCAGTCGACGATACGGATGCTATCCGACGCAAATAATTGCGTTTCGAATGAAGATGATAGTAAGTTCATAAATTTGTATTTTCCATGGGATTTGATTATACACTTTGAGCTTTTGTTTGAGGACCATTTTGGTCTTTGGTGCTCTCTGCTTCGGTGGCGTTTCAAGTGACTGAAATTTAGTCGCGATCTCGTACAACTTACACTTTACCATTATAGTGAAAACGGCAGTCGACGATACGGATGCTTTATTCCGACTTCCTCGACAAAAGTACTGGTACTGTGTACCGGTACGATGGCGCGCAATGAAGGAAATGCGACTCCTCCTCACTCCTCATCTCCTCATTCCTCAACAACCAACAAAAACCAAACGAAGGACGACACAATAGAAACCATCATGGACAAACGAAACACTGAAATAGAAGGAGATTTTCAAATTCAAAATGGCCGAACAGTAGAATGTTCCCGGGAGAAAACTGTTGTGGTCATCAAACGACGACGCCCGCAGTTGAAACAACGCTTTCCAACGTGCACGACTGTTTCGAGAGGGATCCCTGCAAGGACTTTCTTTGCAGAAAGCACTCCTGTCGCTCAATTTAATCAAATTGATGACAACGGGTTTGAACCGAACTTGGTTGATAATGCCCTAATGGATCTTCCATCGGATGCTTGGATGGTAATACAGGCACTACAAAACAATCCGGAAACGTGCATTTTAATACCCCTTTGCATTCTCCGCACCAGGAACAGACTAGTCCTTATCTGAAAGCTGTGTTGGAGTGTCAAGTACACAATCGATTGCGAGATTTTTCAACATGTAGCGAATTGCAAGACCTTTTGGATTCGAAAAACATGAACGGTTCCTTGACCCAACTACGAGCTCCTTCTCAGGATGGTGTGGAAGAGGTGCTGTCCGTATTATTGGCCACCCATGACTACATACGGGGAGTTCGCGATGCTCATGAAAGGTACCGAATCAAGGAAACGACAGATTCCTCTAATGAGATCACAAAAGTCGTAGACTGGTTTGTTCAGCACGTACGTGATTGGACCGGGAGGTATATACGGGAAGCCGATGTCGAAGAATCATTCCGTCGCGATCCACTGGTGGGTGTTCGAGGACCGAAACGCGTCATGGAGCTGTTGCAAACGATCCAGGTCGTTTTGCCCAGCCACGAGCTTCACGCCTATCAGCTGTGGCTTCCCGAATGGGGAACTGTCTTGAAAGCGTGGCAAGAAACGCGCGGCAAGCTTGTAGCAAATATCAAACG
Organism: Fistulifera solaris; assembly: GCA_030295235.1. Classification (NCBI taxonomy): domain Eukaryota; phylum Bacillariophyta; class Bacillariophyceae; order Naviculales; family Stauroneidaceae; genus Fistulifera; species Fistulifera solaris. Next base: position 431,259 of record AP026145.1, on the reverse strand, counting down.
AAGCTACTATGGGGAGAAATCATTACAATCATTGAAGCGATCAACGGGACCAATACCTGTTGAGCTGATGATTGAATGGTTGAAAGAGGTGGGTGTTGTCCATTCAGTCAACCGGCCATCCGGTATCTTCATTAGACTTTGCAAACGCAACTAAGGGAATGGATTCATCACTTTCATATTGGTACAACTAGCTGCTTTATTCAAAAGATTCACACCATAGTTATCTTTTTTATTTTAATATTCAAAGTTCATTCTTTGCATGTCATATTTTTCCATCGTAGCCTTCCGATTTCGCAACAGATCTTGCTTCTTGCGCAGCTCTACAGCTGCCTTTGCTTGCTCTGCCTGCGATTCTTGCTTCTCGTGCACTACCTTAGAGATAGGAAGGAGCAACTTGAGTAGCGCGTCGACGGCTTTGCTTTCGGATTCAAAATTCCGTATCACAAACCGCGGATACTGATCTATGTCGATCTCATCCATGCTCTCCACGTTCACTGCAGAAGCAATATCTCTCAATGCTTCTTGCTCTTCTTGATCCATGGCGTCCCATACCTCCTCTTCCTCTTCTTCGTTCACGCTTTCTTCGGCCGTTAGCAGCTTCAGATCAATCTTTTTCCCTCCTAGGAACATCTCATCTTCACCCGAAAGCGTAAAACGAGAGGGGAAGACTACGTCCAAACCCTTCGGGGCAGCTGGTCGAGGAAATTCCGATAGGATAATGCCCCAATGTCGTGGCCTGAGACCAGGTGATCTGAGAACACAATCGAACATACCCTCTTCGTCTGATTTTACAAATCCGACCAGATCGATGCCCAAGCGACGAGTGCATGCATGGAGATGCATGGTTTTCAATTGCGACTGCAGGCTCGCTGGCAGCTGGCCATATTCACTTTTCCAAAAACTGGTAATATTCACGAGAGCTGCAGTGCTTTCCGCCAATCGGGCTTTACTTTCTTCGATACGTCGTTTACTTTCGTCGGGGATGAAATCTGGTGGTAGCTTGAAGGTGCTGGGGGTGCAGCCGGTATCCAACAGAATATTCGTCCGGGGAACAACAGGTAAATCGAGACCTCTCAACTTACGGATACTTTTCTTGAGCATACGCATATACAGATCGAAACCCACTTTTGCAGCCATTCCACTTTGTTCTGTGCCTAAGAGACTACCAGCTCCACGAATTTCGAGATCTCTGTTAGCAACATCGAAACCAGCTCCGAGTTCCGAAAGCTCGCCAATCGCTTGCAGTCGCATTGCAGCTTGCTCGGTCACCGAGTCTTCGCGATGCAAGAAATAAGCATAGCCTTGCTGATTAGATCGCCCAACGCGACCTCTTAATTGGTAAAGAGTACTCATACCAAAGGCTTGCGAGTTTTGTACAATGATCGTGTTGACCGACGGAATGTCTACTCCGTTTTCAATGACAGTCGTTGCGAGCAGAACATCATAATTGCCTTCAGCGAATTTTGCTACATTTTCCTCAGCACCACCTCTCTGCATGCGACCGTGAGCCTGAATGATGCGAATATCAGGGAAAAGCTTGACCATCAGTGCCTCAGCATCCGCTAACATAGAAATTCTGGGGACAACATAGTAACATTGACCGCCCCTGTCAAGTTCCGTTTGAATTGCATTTGCTACCATCTCCTCCGAAAAATCTTGAACATAAGTGATTGTAGACTTTCGCATCGGAGGAGGCGATCGAATTGTTGATGTGTCACGGATTCCGCTAAGACTCATCTGCAAAGTTCTTGGGATTGGAGTAGCGGTAAGCGTCAAAACGTCAATACCACTAGATATTAGTTTGAGGCGCTCTTTTGTTTCACGCCGAAGCGCTGCTCCTCATCAACAACTAAGAGCCCCAAATTTTTGAATTTTAGATCATTCGAAAGCAAAGCGTGTGTGCCGACAATCAATTGTATTTTTCCCGATTCAATCTCTTCTCGTATTTCTCGACCGACTCTGGTGGTTCGGGTCATGCCTCCGCGAAGAAGAGATATGTTGACGTCAAAACCAGCCATACGTTGCACGATATTCTTGTAGTGTTGAGCAGCAAGAACACCTGTCGGGGCGAGAAAAGCCGCCTGCTTTCCATTTACCACAGTACGAAACAGGGCCCTAAATGCAACTTCCGTCTTTCCGAAACCTACATCACCACACACTAACCGATCCATTGGGCGGCTTTTCCAAACCATATCATTCTCAATATCCTCAAAGCATTTCTTCTGGTCCGTTGTAGGTTCAAACGGGAATGTTTTTTCAAATTGTTTTACTGTGTCCTCTAGCAAGGGATCGAAAGGGGGTCTTTGAAGCATTTCTCTAGTAGCATACAAAGCTAGTACATCTTGAGCAATCTCTAGCGTGTTGTCTTCAACTCTTCGTTTTGCCTTGGCCCAAGCTTCTCCGCGAACCCTGGACAGTTTGGGTTTTACAACTGCATCTCCAGCTCGATAACGACTAATACGGTATGCTCGTTCCACAGGTACATGGACTATTGAGTCGGCGTACGATATTTCTAAGACGGTGGATTGGGGATTTGAAATGGGATCAGTGTCTTCGTCCGTACCGAACTTCGACCTAATGTCCTGGATATCTTTTGGAGTAACGCCACCTGATATCTTTTTCAATTCAGCCGTCAAAATCTCTCCTCGACGGGCTTCTTGCGCCTTCTTTTCTTCGGGTGTTAGTTTCGTCTTTGGCCGAAGACATGTTCTCTCAAAGCGACCGATTCCGTACTTTCGATGCACGACAAAATCCCCTGGAAATACCTCCAACGTCCAACCTCCAGCACTTCCCACTCGAACTCCAGCAAGCGCGTCTCTGGTTACAATTTTTCCGGAAGTATCGTCTACCTGGACATCTAGCCCCTGATCGCCTGTTAAAGTCTGCCATTCGTTTTCTAGCTCATCATCAACTTCAGCGAACCATGACTTTGATCCAGCAGTTATGTGAACATTGCCACCCTCGTCGAATACCCTAGATCCAGTTTCCCTCGCCTCCAACACTGAATATTCTACTCCAGAAAGTGCCGCCATACTGGCTTTTAGTTCGTGCTCGGCATCTACTCGCTCCATTTCTTTCTGTAGTGCACTACGTAGCTCATCTGTATTCGTAATGTTGGCGAACTTCCCCCACTTCTTTTGTCTCCTGATTTCTTTAAAGTCTTTGTTATCCTCTTGTAAAAGCTCTGCAACCCGATCTTGATGGATTTTCTGTGGATCAATAAAATCTCCGTCATCATCGTCGGCGCCCCAGCTTACGCCTCCTGTAGATTGATTGGCACTTCCAAATACAGCGTCAACATCAATATCAACTCTGAACGATGCAATTTTCGGGTGCGTGTGCCTTGAGAATGCGCTTTGTCTCGGACCGATCGGCGAGGTGAAGGCTAGACAGCACGGCGTAACAATAATGACAGCGTAAGATACAAGCAAGAGTAATAGAAGCGAGAGTGGTTGTCGTATTATGAATTCCATTTTCTTCAATGTAGCAACTGTGAAACAATATCTGGTGTACAAAAGCAATTCCTCTTTGATGATTGCGGGCTTGTTTCTCGCCTGGCACTTGTTTCACTCAATTGTCTCGGGGTTAACTATGGAGTGAATGCATCATTCGAATGTTTCACTTCATCCACCGTCATCAACCTTTTTCTTCCATCTTTTCCTTCGTCTCGCTCATCTCGACGCTTGATGGCTGCCCGTGAATGAACCGTCTGTCTTGGACCGTCTCCACGATTGTCTGACAGGATTGACTGTAGAATAAAGTGTAAGTTTGAGTACCGAGGCGATGATTTGACTTACACGTCAGTTTTGTTTCTGCGTCGGCGGCTGAGCAATTTTCGATGTCATTCGACTAAGTCTCTCATAAAGTTAAGCTGCCAATGATAACACAATCAAAGTGACAGTGTTGATCCTAAGCGTATCGTTTCCTGATATGTGTGAAACCGTATGTCTCCCATTTCAATCCAGCTGAAAACCTTAGATTAAAAATTCGAAAACAACGACACTATACTGGTAGTCTAGCAATGAACGTATTCTTTCCCGCATCTGTTAACAAATGATTTTGTTCAAGAACCATCATTAGGAGCTTATGCTGCATAATAAGTTAGTGATATGATTCCAGAGAGGGTTTCCATTGAACCTTATGCCGATAATTCGCTTGCTTGAAAGAAGTCACAAAGAGACCATAATGAGTGCTTCGTAAACGGCAAGTCGCTCTCAACATTTCGCATCATACGCTTGTTCAAAGTAGTAGACTAGGAAAGACGTGACTGACTTAGATGTGATGACGAAAGAGAGCTAAAAGCGGAAGGCGGAAAAACTCCCTCCATAACTTCTACTACAAGTAAAAACCAACAAAAGAGAAGACCCGACACCGACACGCGCAATAAGTTCTTAAGAACATAGCAGGACAACACACTCTCATATCTAGACCAAATAATATATATATGGTTGTAAAGTAGTCTTGTTGTTTTACACTATAATCTAAATTACTGTTTTTTTCTGTTGGAGTTGAGGCGAAATTATTGCTTGCTCCTTGCACGAGCTGCGCGTTGCGTTCCCTTTTCACTCGGAAGTCGGTAGGAGAAAAGACACATCCTTTTATCGTGCGAAATACCGGACCATTTATATTTTTCTTCCGTCCAGGCTGTGACGATGAGGCGTCTGATCTGGCTGTCGTATTGTCCCTGGGTGATAGCTTCGCTGGGCGCCATAGGTGAACCGCGAGGTCTGTCTTCGACGTTGAAAATTGGGAACGATACATTCGCCATCACGCCGCGTATCGTCGGAGGTGACTTTGTTTCGAGTGCGGATGTGTTCCCATACTATGTGCACGGCGTCGATGGTGATTTATGTGGTGGTTCTTTGATACATCCCGAAGTTGTCCTCAGTGCAGCACATTGTGTGAAAGCTTATAGCACTGGAGTCATTCTCCGTACGCTGGATTGGATGGGTTACGATAGCACATCCGAATTTTATCCCATCGAATACAATTTCCCGCATCCTGAATACACGCCAGGTCCGGAACTGAATGATATCATGTTAATAAAGTTAGCCACCCCCGTTGTGAATGCTCAAGTCGTGCAACTCCATCGGAACGGCACCATTCCACCAGCCGGAACGCCAGCTACGATCATGGGGTTCGGTTTGACATCTGAAGGAGGAAATATTTCGACAGAGCTCAAACAGGCGACTTTGGAAATTGTTGAGCAAAGCACTTGTGAGATGTTGCTGCCGGGCTTGTTTGTCTCTGATATTCATCTCTGTGCGGGCTACCCCGAAGGTGGCCAAGATTCTTGTGGCGGTGACTCGGGAGGTCCCCTGGTGGACGCACAGGATACGAATCTTCAATATGGGATTGTGTCTTTTGGAATAGGGTGTGCTAGGCCGAACTTGCCAGGTGTTTACACACGCATCAGCAGCTACATTGACTGGATTGATGAATTTTTGTGCACACGAACCGACAACCCGCCTGCCAATTGCTCACAAAACATTTCTGAGAGCTCGCAAATACCAATAGGTACGTTCGAATTGATCAGAATACCAAACAGGCTTCCGGTTTCAGCACTAATGCGTACCGTTGTGACCACACAGATATGCCTTCGGAAAGTACGGCTTTGTGGCAAGCAACTTCATCGCCATCATCAACCCCAGTAACCACTTCTCCAACATCTTCACCATCCATTGTACCTTCACGTTTTCCATCCCAAGCTCCTAGTTCAACGCCTTCGGACCAGCCCTCTGTCGTGCCTTCGCAGGCCCCCTCTTTGGCACCTTCCGCCGTGCCTTCGGAGTTTCCGTCCCTGGTACCATCCGCCTTGGCTTCATTAGCACCGTCTCTCGTCCCCACTGGATCACCCAAAACGAAAAATGAAACAAAGCCAGCATCTCCCTCAGTTGTTTCGGATCTATTGAATGAATTTCCGGCATCATCCTCGGTTCGACGTTACGCACGATTTGGTTTTAAGACGATCCTGCTCTTCATCTTCTTCGGTTAACACTAGATACTGACAGCGACCTCATATCAATCGCACTGTACATAAACTTCGTGGGATTGCGGATATTCGATTGGCTGCTATCGCTTCAGGAAAAAAACGAAAACGACTGATTACGCCCAAACAAGCATCGAAATGGTTCCATTTTGAAGCGTTTAGAAACACAGGAGAATACATTTTGGCGATAGTTTTAATTTGAGGCAAGCCTCAATAGATATCTCATACAGTAGAAGGGAACTTAGTTTTGAGACTTATAGTCGTGTGAAACCTTTGCTGTTTGCTTTAGTAACTCAGCAGAACCCTCCAGGTCAATTCTCAACCCATCCAGGTGTGCATTACTATAGCAATATGCCCTTATAGCAGTTCGTCAAGGGTACCAGGTAGTCGCAGTCAGGAGACATTAGTACAAATAATGGAGTCAGGAGATGCGCTAATGTCTCGTGACTGGATTTCAGTCGGGGTCGATGAGAAGTCCCCCCACACGTTGCGTGATAGTAGCTCGTTCACGAGCTCGCGTGCGTTGGAGTTTCAGGTCGGAGTTGAAACAGAAACTGGATCTTTCTGTCTCTCTGAAAAAGTACGACAAGTAGCCATTTGCGAGGACCGTTGCACAATAATACAGACCGTGTTATTTATCTAAATTTTTTGCTTGATACCGTTGACGGAACGGAGTATCGTTTGAAATAGATGAGAGCGTATTCATTCGTTTATTTATTCGCACCTTAAAACGTTCATCGGACACGGCAGTTGTGGCTCTCATATTTTTCCTCAACAAGGACGAAAACCGAAGCAATGAAAACGTTTGCAACCATCTTTCCCACCTGGCTTATCGCTGTCGAAGCGTCCCAATTCTCCTCTTCGTTTTTGGGTTACAAGGGTGTCGACGAGACGCTTTTCGACCAGTGGGAAGCAAGTATTGCTTTCAAACGAAGCGCCCGTCAGCTTCGTCACACTGTCCCTCAGTTGTTTACGCCTCAGGGATGTGAATACGAGGGAGATCATGATGCATCGACTACCAACCCTATCGATCAAATTTATTGCCCGGATTTGTGCGGCAGTGGCCAGCATTTCACATTCCGAGTGACTACACAGTGCGACGGACCCTACTCAGCGGATAGTTCAACATGTAGCTCCGTTGCTGACTGTTATGTCGGTGGATGTACCGACAGCTGCTCTAATCAGCCAAACGGATGCCCTTGTCCGAGAGTGAATATTTTCGATATCTCGCAAGTATGCGTGGAACTTTGTCCAGCAGATGGTGCACCAGTTGCTGCTCCTGTTGCTACCCCTGTAGCAAAACCGGTTGCTGCTCCTGTAAAAGCACCCGTAGCTGCTCCAGTGAAAGCACCCGTAGCTGCTCCAGTGAAAGCACCCGTAGCTGCTCCAGTGAAAGCACCCGTAGCTGCTCCAGTGAAAGCACCCGTAGCTGCTCCAGTGAAAGCACCAGTTGCTGCTCCTGTTGCTGCTCCAGTAAAAGCACCCGTAGCAGCCCCTGTGAAAGCCCCGGCAGCCGCTCCAGTAAAAGCCCCGGCAGCCGCTCCAGTGAAAGAGCCCGGCAATGAGCAACCCGTGCAAGCTCCTGTTGGAACACCCGAAGAACCGGAACCGGATAATCAGCCCGACGAAGGCGGGGGCCTGGTGGCGAGACCGACGGGGAGGGTCCCGGCGATGGCACTGATGGAGACGGTCCTGGCGATGGCACAGACGGTGAAGGTCCTGGCGGCGACACTGATGGAGACGGCCCTGGCGATGGCACAGACGGTGAAGCTCCTGGCGATGGCACTGATGGAGACGGCCCTGGTGATGGCACTGATGGCGACGGTCCTGGCGATGGCACAGACGGTGAAGGTCCTGGCGGCGACACTGATGGAGACGGCCCTGGTGATGGCACTGATGGAGACGGTCCTGGCGATGGCACAGACGGTGATGGTCCTGGCGGCGACACTGATGGAGACGGCCCTGGCGATGGCACCGATGGTGATGGTCCTGGCGGCGACACTGATGGAGACGGCCCTGGCGATGGCACCGATGCTGATGGGCCTGGGGATGGTACTGATGGAGATGGCCCTGGCGATGGCACCGATGGTGATGGCCCTGGCGATGGAACCGATGGTGATGGCCCTGGCGATGGCGAAGGAGAGCCTACTGGACCTGAAGAGCCCACCGAGGGAGAAGGAGTCACTGAGAACGATACTCCCGCACCTAGTCCATCCGCATCGGATTTGTCTGACATACCAAGCTCTATTCCGGATGGCACTGAGTCGCCTAGCGAGGGCACCGTTGATGTATCAGATCCACCGACTAGTGTGCCGGTGAGCACGCCCACGGGCACGCTGACGACCCCACCACAAGGAGGCACTACAATCCCACCATCATCCACTCCGGTGACTGGTGGCACGGAAACACCGCCTGTATCATCTGCAGGGGCTTATCGATGCGCCGTGATTTCGTTCGGTCTCGCCCTCGTCATGATAGGACTTGTCTAATGATGTTTATTGAGTATTATTAAAGGCAATTCATAATTATGAAGCTAAAACGTTATTGACTAGCAAGTGTGTAGATTGAATTCTGGCGACTGCTTGCTATAAGAATTTGCCCTCCATGGATTGAGCCCGCTGTAGAATCAGCCCGAGAATCGACAACTAGATTGACTATCGCTTTTTAAAAGGGAAAGGTGACTGACTGGTTTTGTTTACCACAAGGTCATCTGTAAAGAGTTTTGATGACAGTATCACCGGAACGAGAAAAGACAAGCATTTGGTTGCTTGCGTGGGTTTAGATGATCCGCTTGTCCATCCGAGCTGCCTCATTGTCGCTTTGAGCAATGATTTGAAGGCTAGGAAATATTTCTTGTATTTTAAGGTTCCTTGGAGGATTTCTTTATCAATTTAAAGATGCTTTGTGTGTAATAATCTCTACTCAACGTGTCGAAGGGATAAGGAAGGTGTTCGTTGTCGTTTACTACAAAAATCGTCCGCTTTCCAGAAGAGGACGCACAAGATAGGCTGACAAGATCTGTAACAGGATCTCTAACGAAGAAATAAAGCGTATCTTTCGTTTCGGAATTGACCGATTGTAAAAAATGTGACGCCAATTTTTTATCGACAAGACAATGAACGTGGGCATCGCTGTCTGTTCGTGAGAAAGACGTCATTTTTTCAAATTATTTCTAACGACGTGGTTTGCGCAGAATTCCACCTACTACCTACATCATACAAATTGCGTCTATCATAGAAAATGGCAGAAGGGGCAGACACGAGGCTACACAAATATGCTATACAAAGAACCGGTGAGAAAAAATTGGCTTGCCTTGTGTACTGGTCCTGCGTAGAGTGACAAACGGGGAGCCGAAAACGGTCAAAAACGTTGCGTTGCCTGACGTTGAATTATTGACGTTCAATACAATCACCAGCAACATTCTCATTACTAATCAGTCATGTCGAAACATTACGATGAAGTGATTATCATCGGCGGAAGCATTGCAGGACTAGCATCAGCAATCGCCCTTTCGCCGTTTGCATCCAGAGTTACTATCTTGGAGGCGTCCTCCTACGAGTCCTTTCATGATGCGGAAGCCGGTGCGGCGGTGCAGCTTTCTGACAACGGCTTGAAGGCTCTTCAGTTTCTTTCTGCGGACCTCTTACAAAAAGTTTTCCATCATGCGGTTGATGTGCAGAAGAATTACATGGTCTTGCCCAGCGGCAACGAGTTGTACGACACCATCACACCTTTGCCTCCTCAAGGGACGAGGACCTTGATGATGCGTTGGGGAATGCTCCGAAAGCTTTTGTTCGAAGCCATTCCTAAAGATAGCTTTCGTATCGAGTTCAATACTCTTGTGAAAGATTTTACGGCGGGAATTTTAACCGCAGTTCGGCAGGATGGTGAAGAACGCTACCCGATTTCGGACCGCACCCTGCTAGTAGCGGCGGATGGAAGCAAATCTGCCTTTCGACCGACTCCTCTCCAGTATAGTCCTCGACTGAACGTAAAAGCCGCTATCTCCTTTTCGAATTTCCCTTCCCATTTCGAAAGTCATGCGACGTACAGCTATTTGGGAAATCCGGAAGTTGCATGTTTCCTCGGACCCGCCGGACCCCATCATTACTATTGGGCGATTTCTTTAGCCACCGAAAACCCCGAAGCCGTGAATCTGTCAATCGATCAACTCATTGCGCGTTTGACGAGTCCCGAGACAAAAATCTGGCGGGAATTACTACAAGCCACTCCTCCGCACAAGGTATTCTTTCAACCCTCGGGGCAAGCCGATATTCCCGAAGAAATGGTGCACGGGAACGTGGTTTTGGTCGGAGATGCCGCCCACTGCATGAGTGGATCGTACGGACAATCGGCGTGCTTGGCACTGGAAGATGCCGTCACGTTGGCCACTGGGCCGCTGCTTCACTATACGCCGCAACGTCGTCAACGTTGCCTCGACTTGCAGGCCGCCAGCCAGCAACGAGCCACACAAGCGGTGAACGTCAAGTCGGATGCACCCCAAACGATGAGTGACTGGATATATCAGTGGGATGTGCCTACGGCCTGCCCACGCGAAAACTCCAATGGCCCGTATGCTGTGATAGGCTGAAATCGAATTGATTCTCTTTTGCTTTGCACATATCATCTTGAACAAATTGCACAAAAATGATGTGCTTTAAGCTTGAAGCCAGCTCGTACTAAGATTCTCAAGGTTCCCGCATCTTCTTGTTTTCTCATTCTTGAAGCATCAAAATAAGAGCATTCGTATCACACAAAATTTAAAGTATCTAGAATCTGTATGGGCTGTGTATTAGAACGAATACAGCCATGTAGTCATCGGCAAATTAAATCTGTTTTTAGTTCCCCCTGTCGTCCGCTTCGATTGTTGAGGATCGCGCAACGATAGTGAAACTGCGTATAATGCGACTAAATTCCAGTCTTGGGTAAGCTGGAACTTGAAGGTCATGGAGAAAGAGGCGGAAGGATTTAGAAGGCAATAGTGCAAATTGATACAAAGAGCCTGCTTCAATGCTCAGGTTGTCTCTTGCACCTGTCATCACATTTTCTTATCAACTGTCACTCTCTCTCTAGATTTTCGACTCAAGAGACTCTAGCCTTTGACTCTAGCTAGGGCCTAGGGCGCCCATCTTCGGTAGCCTGTTGCCTCGTGCCTCGTGCCATTCGTACCCTGGGAGTCATATGCCAGATAGCAGTTCCTAAGAGAGAGTCCTCGTTTACCCTTTATACCCTCCTTTCAAGATCTAAGATCTTAGGAAGCAGGGCGACAGCACGACAGCATGCAGCACGACAAGATCTATGCTCTTCCTTCTTTGGCAATTGGCATTTAAAACCTTTGGTAGCAAACTAAAGACTCAAAGCTCAAGGCACTAGGCTCTAGGTTAACCACTGACAACCATTGACCAAGACCTTCGACGAATTTTATTCAAACTCTTAATACTTGTAACACGGTGAAAAACTAACATCAATAGCAATCATGAGTAAATTGCAAGAAAAACAAAATCTCTGAACCTGACGCAGGAAGCCATTAGGAGCACGAAGTACGAAGTGTGTTTCACAGAGTCATCTTCGGTTCTTGTGGCATGCGACATGATACAGATTCTCGTATTGTCCTTACTATTTCTGAAGTCAAAAACCCGAAGCGCAAACCCTTTGATGTCTGATGCCAAAATCACGAAATGAATGTCTTTTGTTTTCTCATTTCTCGTCCGAGGTGTGCATCACCTTTCTGATTTAACTTTTGACATTATCAATCCGAGCTGTCAAAAGAAAACGAAGTAGTTGATCCTAAAGAAAAGTAACATGAACTTTCTAACATTGGTAACATTCTTTCCTTTCCTGCTAGCCCGAGCGCAGGACGCGAACGGTTTGATTAGAATCGCGCTGGTGCCGAAGTCCATTGCCAACCCTTACTTTGATGTGGCCGGAGACGGCTGCATTGATGGCGCCCTCATCTTCGGCGATAGCATGAACATGCAGGTAAATTGTAGCTACGTGGGCCCGCTACAGGATGATGAAGACATTCTTGGTATCCAGCAAGCTGAAATCATCGCCGACCTTATCGATAACGATCTCGTTGATGGTATCTCTGTGAGTGCCCGTAACGCGGAAACCTTGATTGAGGTTATAAACCGTGCTGTGGCAAAAGGCATTCCTGTCGTTACGTTTGACAGTGACTCACCGGACTCTGTGCGAAGTGCTTACATCGGCACAGATAATACCTTCTTTGGGGCGCAGCTTGCTAAAGTCGTCAAGCAATTGCAGCCAAACGGCGGCACATACGCATTGATTACGTCGCTAGAAAGTCCGAATCTTCAAGAGCGCGTTCGCGGTTTCCAAGAGGAAATGAAACGGGAGAAAGGAGAGTTGTGGAGAGAAGTACCGGGCTCTCCTGCCGATATCGAAAGCAATATAGATATTGCTATTGAAAAGATGCAAGAGTTTGCCAACTATGACCCGCCTCCGACGGCGATTGTTCCGGTTATGGGCGCACCGATGAGAAGTTGCTGCTGGAAGGATTTTGTTAATGAACATCGAGACAAGAACATTACGCTGGTATCGGGAGATGCAATGGCGAATCAGCTGGAGTTCCTCGATAGAGGATACGTCCAGGGTCTCGTAGGACAATTGCCCTATGAAATGGGTATGCTGTCTGTGGAAACACTTTTGAAGCTGATCCAAAAGAGGATATTGAAGGAGATGTTATCGGCACAAACGTGTTGTCACATTTACTGATTCCTCTCGAACTACCGCCCTTGGAAGTCGATAACAACCTTATCGGTTCACTCAGTATTGTCGGCCTCTGCCTATTTGCCCTTATCGCCGCTGCCGCCATCGGCTTTTCATGTTGGGTCCTTGTTTATCGAAATTTGATAATTGTGAAGGCCGCACAGCCGTCCTTCTTGATAATGGTCGCCGCAGGTGTGCTTGTTCTCGCGTCTTCTCTCATTCCGCTCTCCTTTGACGATAACGGCATTCCCTTTGATCCTTCGGATCCAGAAGCCAAGCTTATGTGTATGTCAGTTCCGTGGCTGGCTTCCACCGGTTTCACCATCAGCTTCTCTGCGCTCTTTGCCAAGACGATGCGCGTGAACAAGATCTTTCATAGCAAGTCTCGCTTTGCCCGAGTTGAAATTCAACCAAAAGATATTGCTTTGCCTTTCTTTGGCCTCTTCACGGCAAACACTTTGATTTTGACTCTCTGGAGTGTACTCGATCCATTGACGTATACGCGACAGGACTTGCCTGGCCTAGATGGTTGGGATCGAGTAATTGCCACGTACGGCACATGTCAATCAGACAACGTTCTTCATTACCTTCTTCCGTTGGCGGCTGTAAATCTCAGTCTTCTCGCCGCCGCGAACTGGCAAGCGTACGAAGCGCGTTACATTGAGTCGGAGTTCTCGGAGTCCAAGTACATCGCCATGTCAATGGCTTCGCTTCTCCAAGCCATGCTGTCCGGTATTCCGATACTGTTTGTTGTTCGCGAGTCGCCTCAAGCATTCTACTTGGTCATTGTCTTTATGATCTTCATCATTTCATCAGCTGTCCTCTTGCTGATCTTTGTCCCCAAGGTCGTTCTCGCGCAACCATTTATTGGGCGCAGCGATGGTTCGCAACGTCGTCTCATCCAAGAGTCCATCCGAGCTCGTGCCAAAGACGCGCGGCCCCAACGATCCTCCAACATCTCAGGTCTTTCGAATCCATCGGGCGGCTTTTCCGCGGCGTCGTCCTGTGAGTCTCAGGGACAGGATGACAACGGTGCAAAGGCGAACGGCCGAGAAAAACCTAAAGTCTTCGCACCCCACTCGTGGTAGCAAGAACAAACGAAATAGCCATTTCTTGGAAAGCTTGAAGGAAGACGTAATGATCGAGGAAGATAGCTCGTCACCGGAGGCGCCGCGAGATATGCCCCAGTTCATTGGCAACAAGACATCCGACAGCGAGGCGTGGCCGAGTGAATGCAGCGACGTGGAGCTCGCACATACCGAACAACCTGGAAAAGCGTCGAAGCTTGTGGTGCCAGAGCCACCGAAAGAACACCAAATCAGCAACGTTCATCTCAAGGCGGATCACGGGCAAAAGCTGGCTTCACCGGAATCGGCTCGTACGACAGCGCCGAAGAAGAAAAAGCCGAGCGAATACTTCTTGTAGACGGGCACCCCATTGTCGCAACCTCGTAGACGAGTCATGTTAATCTTTGACTATTTTATAACATAGTTACTGTCGTAGCTAGTCGAGATCATTAGTCGTTAAGAGATTTATAAAGAGAGATCATCACGTGCTGCTCATTGCTCAAGGTTGATGGCAAGAATTTTGGCTCAATAATTTTGCATCGTTTCATTTTTTCGCGGTCCTATGTCATTCTCACAACCTTAGCCATTCTGAGGATCGTATGTTACTGTTTTCATCGTTAGAAATAGAATAAAATTACATTATTTCGTTAACATTAATACAAAAATCTGAAATTGTGTCTACCTCTACTGAAATGCGTTTCAAAAGTCATGATTTACGAAAAACTTGACAAAATATTGGATTTTGACTTCATCCTCGCCATCGGTAAAGCGACGACGTACCGGTAATAATATTTTTCGCAATGATCGATGATGCTTTCTTGAAACGTGAAGGGGAAGCCGCTTGTCGAAATCACTATTGTAGGACATATGGCCTGTATGAGATTGTAGATTGTAATGTAATAAGATATAAGATACTATCAATTATACGAACGCCCTAATAGAATTGACGTTACTGTTTTTGGAGACAGAAAAAGGTCCTTCGAGTCTGGCATTTGACAGTTGATGACGAAATAGCTGGACATAGAGATCAAGGATAAAGATTTTCTTATTCGCTTGAGTTCTATCATTGAAAGAGTAGAAGGTCATTCCGCATGCTGACTGTGGCGGAGAATGATGAATGATGAAGCAGAGCCACATGCAACAAGCGCAACAACGGCGACGACGAAAAGAAGATTTACCTGGTATAACGCACGTTCCGCTTAGATAAACCTTGTGCCATTCTTCTTACTTCTCTTTCATACGAAACACTGACTAAATCAAGCAAAAAAAGGGAAACGTGAGGGAGAAAAGAGAAGACTTCAAGGAGGTTTTTATCTGTGTCAAGGGCTGTCCAGGAGGAACAATACAAATTTAGAAATAGAGAAGTCTGCCATGTACTTTAAGACATTGATAACTGTCCTTCCATTCCTGCTGGCTCGAGCGCAGGACGCAAATGGGTTGATTAGAATTGCGATGGTGACTAAAGCGCTTACAAACCCTTACTTCGACGGTGCCCGAGAAGGTTGTATCGATGGCGCCCTCATTCTCGGGGGTCGTATGAACTTGGAGGTCAACTGTAGTTATGTAGGACCGGAAACAGAAGAAGAAGATGAACTGGGAATTTTGCAGTCCGAAATCATCGCAGATCTCATCGACAATGACCTCGTGGACGGTATAACGATCAGCGTCCGCAACGCTGAAGTTATTGTCGATGTCATCAATCGTGCGGTCGAGAAAGGAATCCCCGTCGTTACCTTCGACAGTGACGCACGACTTTCTAATCGACAGGCATACATCGGCACAGACAATACTTTCTTCGGAGCCCAGATTGCCAAGGTTCTCAAACAATTGCAACCAAACGGAGGAACTTATGCGTTACTGACGACGTTTGATAGTCCGAATCTTCAGGAACGCGTTCGCGGCTTCCAGGAGGAAATGAAACGTGAAAAAGGAGTTTTGTGGAGAGAAGTGATAGACTCTCCTGCTGATATTGCTGCTAATGTGTCAATAGCGATTGAGAAAATGCAGGAGTTTGCCAGCTATGATCCCCCACCGACAGCAATTGTTCCGGTCATGGGCGCGCCGATGAGAAGTTGTTGCTGGAAGGATTTCGTCAACGAACACCGAGATAAAAACATTACGCTGGTCTCAGGAGATGCAATGCCGAATCAGCTCGAATTTCTCGATAGAGGGTACGTCCAGGGTCTCGTAGGGCAGTTGCCATATGAAATGGGACTGTTGTCGGTGGATACGCTGCTGAAGCTGATCCAAGACAAACCCATTAAAGGAGATGTTATTGGGACGAACGTGCTGTCGCATCTACTGATTCCGCTAGAGCTGCCGCCCCTGGAGGTTGATAACAACCTTATTGGCTCACTCAACATTGTTGGGTTCTGTCTTTTGCCCTCATCGCCGCTGCTGCGATTGGCTTCTCATGCTGGGTTCTTGTTTACCGAAACTTGATTATCGTTAAAGCTGCGCAACCTTTCTTCTTGATAATGGTCGCGGCGGGTGTGTTGGTTCTCGCATCTGCTCTCATTCCGCTTTCGTTCGACGACAATGGTACTCCATTTGAATCCTCGGACCCAGAAGCCAAACTCATCTGCATGTCTGTTCCTTGGTTGGCTTCCACCGGTTTCACCATCAGCTTCTCTGCGCTCTTTGCTAAGACGATGCGCGTGAACAAGATCTTTCACAGCAAATCTCGATTTGCCCGTGTTGAGATCAAACCCAAGGATGTCGCTTTGCCTTTCTTTGGTTTGCTTATGGCAAATACATTGATTCTGACACTTTGGAGTATTCTTGATCCATTGACTTATACCCGACAAGATTTGCCGGGTCTGGATGGTTGGGATCGTGTGATTGCTACCTATGGCGCGTGCCAGTCGGAGAACGTTCTCCGTTTCCTTCTCCCACTGGCTGGAGTGAATCTTAGTCTTTTAGCTGCGGCCAACTGGCAAGCATACGAAGCGCGTTACATTGAGTCTGAATTTTCAGAATCGAAATATATTGCAACGTCCATGGCTTCGCTTCTCCAGGCCATGCTTTCCGGTATTCCGATACTCTTTGTTGTTAAAGAGTCACCGCAAGCATTCTATTTGGTCATTGTGTTTATGATTTTTACGATTGCTTGCGCTGTCCTTCTGCTGATTTTCGTGCCTAAAATTATTCTTGCGCAACGATTTATCGGGCGCAGTGAGGGATCTCAGCGGCGACTTCTCCAGGAATCGATCCGAGCCCAGGCAAAAGATTCACGTCAGCGTCGATCCACAAGAGGTACGGGTTCCTCGAACGCATCTGGTTTCTCCAGTGACTTCCAGTTCCAAGAGAAAAGCGAACGGATGCAAAGTCGGGCAAAATTAGATAGCAGAGAAAGTATGAATTCGTCACAATCGAGCATTGAATTCAAAAGTCGAAAAAGCAGCCACTACTTGGAAAGTCTGAAGGAAGATGTTATGATTGAAGAAGAAGATCCGAGCTCATTTGGTAGCATTAGTTTCATGCTACCAAACAAATCCCAAGGAGTTAACCCCGTTTTCCACAGCGAGCAAGAGGCCTAGTAGCGACGCTTATACAAGTGAGAACAGCGACATGCAGCTGTCGAACGCCTATGCTTCTGAAGAACCTGAAAAGGCACCGACTCCGCATCTCTCTGTGCCCGAGCCGCCCCGAGAATACGACATTACGCCCGACAATGCCACCGCAAACTCCTTGCAAAGTGCGTCCAGCACTCGAGGGCCCAACACAACAACGACCCCACCTGGGGCAAAAGCGTCAAATGATTACTTTCTGTAACTGCTTTTGAATGTAATGACGTCTAGAATAATACAATTTTCTGGCTAGGTAGATTCTTTCAGAGCATGCTTCAAATATAATGAAATACGGAGTACGGAGTAATAATTTAGGTCAGAAATCGTGACCGAGATGATGATTCACGAACTCGCGGACGGCGATTTTTATTGTCGTTGTTGCAAACATCAAAGTGTTTTTGAATCGAGAATTACTTCTAAATTTATAAAATGACGACCGATACACAGAAGGCTATCGATCTTTCACTCCTTAGTGACCAGCTGGCGAAACTGTTCGGCTTTGCGGATGGCGTGAGTGACATTGTGGAGCATTTGTTTACGATCGACTCGAAGGATGTAAGTTGGGCTGCTGCAGTAGCGAAACGCGCTGATGAATCCTCTAGCACATCTCACCGTCGAATTTAGGATTTATCGGATTATCTGGAACAACTGTTGGGATCTTCAGCGCGCAAACAATCGACTTTCGACATTTTTGTTAACAATGTGATTCGATACCAGCAAGGTCAGCCATTGATTGTGGAAGAGCCAAAGGCTAATCCTGAACCAGCTCTTTCACAAATCACCCAAACAAAGTCAACAGACAAAAAGAAACAACAATCAAAACCATCAAATCCGAAAACATACGCGAAATCTGCTCCTAACGTAAGAGCGGTTGAAAATAGATTGCAGAAATTATCGGTGAAAGAAAAACCAGCATTGTCAAAAGCCCCCGCTGTTCACAATGAAATTCCTCCATCAACGCCTTCATCTTCCCAAATACCGGATGAAACTTCAAAACCAGTTCATAAACCTGTTTTTCGGAAATTATCGTCGCTGCCCAAGCCACCGCAAGGCGATGCGAAAGTTAAACCTTGTGACTGTTTTGGCACACGACACGATGTCACCGTCAACTGCCTTTACTGCGGTAGAATCAGCTGTTCCGCCGAAATCGGCATTGTGTTTTGCCCGTGTTGTCGATATCAGCTGCACGAAAAAGATGATCCGGTACGAATCGAATGGTACGTTGTTTCACACAAAAAGCATCCCATTTTTGCCACCATTCGGCTGACAACTTGCCGTCTACTTTTTTCTCCTTCTCAAAGTGTTCCTCCCGAAGCCTTGGAATTGAAGAACAAGTTACTGTCACGAGATAGGGAACGTACCTCTCAGACCAAAGTATATACAGATTATATGGATCACAAAAGTACCTGGAACTCGAGACAAGAAGCGATCGCCGCTCAAGAACTCGAACAGCAAAGAGATGCTCAAGTGCACCGTCGACCAGGGATGCAGCTGCAACTAGGTATATAATAAGATGCTCTTTATAAAGCATTTTAGGACTTTAATGTCAGATGGCAGCAGCATGGCGAAGACGCGTTTACGCAGAAAGAAATAAAGTAGATGATTCATCTAATATCCCATTTCAGACCTTTGACGTGGTGCAGCCTTGATAATGTCATCTACTCGCAAAATCATCTCCGCGGCTTCGGATGCACTCATAACAACATTCAATTTACTCGCAAACGATTCACGAATTCCCAGTTCTTTCATGTCACCTATGCATCCTTTTTCCATGTCAAGACCAAACGAGGATTTTCCTGCCGCATGGGCCGCTTGTAGCTCCGTAACGAGTTCTGCCGCGTCATAGCCTCCATTGTCAGCGACAATAGTCGGCAACTGTCGCAAGGCTGTGGCGAACGCAGCCATGGCCAAAGCTCTCTTTCCCGGTGTTTCCTGAGCAGCACGATCAACTGCCGCAGCCATCATGACCTCTGTGCAGCCACCGCCATAAACAGTTCGCGGTTCTTTCACTGTAGCGATCAGAATGGCTAGTGCGTCATGCAGCGATCGTTCCGCCTCGTCTAACAAGTGTGAAGAAGCACCGCGAAGGACTATGGAGCACGCTTCACCGGACTTGCAGCCACCGAAACGAAGGACTTTGTCGTCACCAATCATTACCTATGTAAGCGAAAGAAGACGAAAAAGTGAGACGTACAACTTTGAGAGAGAACAGATACAGGGTCCAAACTTGACTTACCTCTTCAATAATGTCGCACTCCCCAAGGGTCACAAGATCGGGTCGATCGAATGTGCTGACTACTTCACCACCCAATACTGCGGCCAATCGTTCAATTCCATCGAAATCAGCATGTTCGATCGCCATAACACCGGCACCAGCAAACAATGACTCCGGATAATTGTAGATAAGCTGACGGTTGATGAAGCACGAAATCCCATGTCCCAGAATTTTCTCCACCTTTCTTCGCATCTTATCTTTTTCAGCTTTTTCGATCGCAGCTACTTTGTCCATACTGTCGACCTTAACACGGCTTCCGTAAATTTTGATTTTGTCTGTGTCCATACTTGTATTCGCGAGAAGAATCTTAGCTTTCTCGATACGGCGCGGTTGACCCACACCTGGCGATTTTCCGTCGAGCAAAAATCCTTCCTCCAAGTACGAATCTCGAAGCGAACCGCCGGGTTTCTTCAGTACTTGAATGTGATCCAAGTTATTACTACCTTTCAAACGCAGCACCGCATCTACTGCTAGCTTAGCATAATGCGCTTTCTCAAACGTTAGCATTTTGCTCGAAAGCGTGGTCTGCGCGATTTCCATCAATTCCTTGCGAAATGCCTCGGTATCTTCGGACGAGTTTGTCGCAGCTTCTTCGAGTGTTTTACGCGCTGTTTCTCTCGCCAATCGCCATCCATCACATATGGTTTGTGGATGAATGCGATTGTTGACCAGATTTTCCGCCTGACGGAGTAATTCTCCGGCAAATACTGCCACGGACGTGGTCCCATCACCCACTTGTTCGTCTTGCACTTTCGCAATATCCACAAGAACTTTTGCTGCCGCGTTATCGACATGAACGGACTTCAAAATAGTGGCTCCATCGTTGGTGATTGTGATACTTTGATCACTCGGATCGACTTTTGCAAGATCTTGTCGAGTCCTCGTGGTCCCAGTGTCGTTTTGATCAAGTCGGCAATCGCAATGGCTCCTACAAAGGAACTCAAGCGTGCATTTTCGCCCTATTATAATAGAAAGGCGTGTTGAGATGAAACATCAGACAAAAGGTTTTGTTATTAGTCAAATAAATTTCAACAGACAATGCATTTGAAAAATGTGAAAGAAATGAAAGAGAGAGATTCCATCGGATAGCTTCGAAAACAAAAACAGGGTAACAAGCAGAAAGGAATGTAGAATTCATGTACACCAAAAGTTCACCCACGACATCAACAACAACGGATAATCAAGAAATGACACACGACAGAACGACTAATTTCCTGTAATCCACAGAGGCTCACCTTGTCGATAGAGGTTCCTTCGGTTATGTATGCTTGTTCCATCGTTCAATATGTAATAATTTGAAGATGTTAGTTCGTCGTCTTCTGCAAACTCACAAAAATGTTGTGTGCAAAGAAGATGCGGTCCATTTTGGTGAGGATGAAACAAGTGCCGGACGACGGGCGGTTCTTGTAAGCGCGCTTGCGCGCGCCCCAGTTTTTACTCGTGACTTACGTTTGTTTTGCGCTCGGTCGCATTGCGATCTTTCTCACAAAAAGAAAAAATTATTAGAAAGAGGTTGTCGTATCTACGGAGTAATAAACATTACATTACTTCAATCTCCTGATAGGAAAACAAACTAATTATATGCCTCGAAGTGTTGTGTATTTGGTGGCGGCATACTTCTTTCACGCCCTCTCATTGGCATCTGCTTTTGTCGTCCGCCATCGCTCTTCATCGCGTGTTTCAAAGCAGGGTCTTCAAGTTACGACAAGTACCAAGGACGGTCTTTTGAGCTCCTTCAACAGGCTCCGAAGAATACACCTACCAGTCAGAAGCTCACTACCGATATCTTGACGACGGTCCGATTGTTAGAGAAGGAATGTCCCACGCCTGATGCAGAAGTTCTGCAAGCCTTGGCCGGTAAGTTGATACTGCCGTTCGCCGACTTCTTCTTCTTCTGATTCAACGTGATTGATTCAATTTGTGTTCTAGGTCCGTGGGAACTTATCTGGACGGCGCAAGACCCCAATACACCCGAGTCGAACCGATTGTTCTTATCTTGGATCAATCCCTTGGAGAATCAATCGTATAGTAACAACCCCTTTCGAGAAGGTCGATCCAACCCTATTCTTCCTCGCGCTTTAGAAGATAAGTTAGAAGAAGTCGGTTTGACAACCTCAGTCGGTGACTTTCGAAGCACACAAACAATCGACATGAAATCGAAGCAGGTGATCAATGTTGTCACAGTCGACATCAATCTGTTTGGGAAACGACAACGAGCCACGGTCACGGTGTTGGTCGATTTTGTACCGAATCGAATCCATGCACGACAAATTGATGTCAAATTTCGGGCGTGTCGTTTCACGATCAAGTCGTCGTTGCTCGATTGGAACATTCCATTGGGCATTCTGGGTCCCACAGGTTGGTTGAAAACAGTCTACATTGATGATACGATGCGGATAACAAGGGGTCATAAAGGTTCCGTTTTCATTTTAAAACGGCCGGGGAAGTAAACCATCTCAAAGAAAGAGAAAATCAATTCTCATTCCTATTAAATTTTATGATCTATTCTTCTTGTATTCCTTCATTTCTTCCTCGCAATCCGGCCAGATGCAGTGTCGTTCCATGGCGGTGTACGAATCATAAGGATGATGCTGCACGTAATACTCCATGGTGACGTCTCGTAACTTTTTGGGAATGTAGAGTCGATTGTCAAAACAGACCAAGTGTTTAATTTCGCCTTCTTCGTTTTTGTAATCCGGAATCGACATGCTCTTGTACGAAAACGGCAAACCGGTTTTGGAAAGCAAGTACTCTTTCAAGATCTTATCTTTGCGCTGGCGGTCGGAGAGTTCTTGCACCGAATGTGGCTTGCAGGATGGAAGCGTGCTCTTTTCTTTCCCTCTCTTCAAGGGTGAATTGAGTGAGTTTTGAAGGTCTACTGTGGCCTTGGTTCTCGAGGGCGTACTGGGTCGCGCGCCATCGGCCCCTTTCAGTTCGGCAATTTCCTTGCGCAGGTCGTCAATAATATCGTTTGAACTGACCACTTTCGTCTTTAGCTGAGACAATTCTCCCTTCAGATCATCGATATCCCTTCCAGTGGACCCATTTTGTGCTGTCGATGCTTTCGCTTGGAGTTTGGCAATTTCGTCTTTGAGTTCGTCCACTTCTTTCGCAACAGATCGCAGTGATTGCAGTTCTCGTCGAAGAGCTTCTATTTCACTTTTCGAGGTGTCAGAATAAGAACTCGACGGGGTGCTAGGGGTAGTGTATTTAGCTGATGCCACTTCTTTTCGTAAAGCTTCCGTCTCCTTGGCATGCGATATCTGCAATCGTTCCAATTCTTGCTTCAAGCCATTGACTTCGGCTCGTAAAGAACTCACTTCTGCCGCGGAAGTATTGTTACTATCGGCATTCGAACTGGTGGTAGCAATCCTCGTCTTCATTTGTGTTCGGACTTGATCCATTTCATTCATCAAACTGTCGCGTTCCTTCTTCCAGTCGTACTTTTCGGCTTGCATTTGCTCCAACAAGGCTCGCATCTGGGTCAACAAGATTGGATCCGCGGGAAGAGTACTAGCTGGTTCTTCCAACGACCGAGCCGCCATTGGATTGCTGCGTTGCTTTTCTCGCAAATAGTCTTCTTTCGTGATGGTGTACTTTTTCACGTAAGGATCCTTCCATTCGCCCTTTTCTTGCTTTTTTCAGAGCCAGTCCTTTGATCGCATCCTGCAGCGCTTGCGGTTTCATGCTGACTTTTACTGCTTCAATGTTTCGGTCGGCTCAAACAAATGAAATACTTTGTTTTTAATAAAAAGGTTCCCGATCCTTGTTTCTTGTTTTTGTCTTGGAAGGGGAATAAAAATAGTTGTCGTCAGTGCAAAGGTCATAATTTTCCTGGGTGAAGTCTTTTGTGACCCTTCTACTATCCGATTTAGAGTATAATACTGTCCCTACATTTGACTCAATTTCAGTCCCGGCATTTGCTACGTAGCTTTTTTCGGAGTTTTATAATATTATCTCTGTGACCCAGGGCCCACAATGTGAGTGAGATACTCTGTCCTGTTCACTGTGTTGCTTTCAAATGATCAATTCGTCGTTAACGGTGTCTTTGGCCATATACCTGGACCAAGTTCGTTTATATTGTGTTGTTTCTGCGACGTTACAACACGGGCTTGATTGGAAAAGGGGACCATTCCTGTGAAGTATACTATAAACGCTACGATGATGGCTACTAAAATACGCATGAAAGTCATACTAAAAGGAATAGAATGATTGTTAAAGCTCAATTCGACAACTGGTTTGCTACTGTATAATGTACGATCTCATCCTTTCAACACGATTTCTTGTAGATACTGTCGTCCTTGACAAGCGTTCCCCTTGTGTATTGTGTGTTCCTGAAAATAATAAATTGCAATAGCGGGCTGAATTTTGTTGCATGCCCATATAACGTCGCCACTAGAATCATCGACAAGTTGACTCGATTACGATTGTTCCCTCTGTTCCTTTATTTTCTCATCCAGTTCTTGCATTTGTCGATCCATCTTCTTTCGTATATCTTCCATTTTATCCCAATCCGTTTTCTGTTCTTCCAGAAATCGTTTCAACTCCAGAGTAGCATTGGCTTTGTCAATGGCTGCCTGGGCTACCGCCATGGAGTCGACCCGTTCCGCCGTATTGACGACAGTTTGTCGTTTTTCCGATCGCGGCGCTTCTGCATCATCATCGTTCTCTTGGGCCCGCATGAGATCCATGACAGAATTCGCTGCCGGTGACCCCAGTAGAATGTCCAAAATCACCAAGGCGCTGACGGCCAATGGAACATACTGACGCCACGATTCAGTTTCCGCCATGATAATGGAAGAAGAAAACTCCGTGAGTGCAAGATGCAAGTTTGTTTCTTTACAAAAGGGCGGTCGGATCAAAGAAGTGTGCGGCCGCCGGGACGGCGCGGTGAAGGAAGATGTCAGCATGACACCACTGATCAAGCAAACGATCCAAATGTATCGGCTCGTTTTCCCCGTCATCTTTGTGTGCAAAGGGCGATTCAGTCAATCAAGCAACAAAGAAAGATGACAGTTTCAGTCGGATGAGTAACGAATAATGATCTATTCGTTTGTGATAAGGTTATCCCAAGTCCATAAACTCCAAACAATTGTTACAGTTTGACACTTGTCCAGAAAATGTGGGTGTGTCGTTTTTACGTGTCCAGAAAATATGGGCGAGGAGTCGTTTTTACGTGTCCAGAAAATATGGGCGAGGAGTCGTTTTTACGTGTCCAGAAAATGTGGGCGAGTGGTATTCCCACCGTGTTATTTCCTTGATTTTCACGTTTCCAGAAAATACTCCGTAGGTATTTTCACGTTCCCAGAAAATATGAGCGTTCAGAAAATCTGGGGATGTGAATATGCGTGATTACATTCAGTTCAGTCACAAAAAAAGTAATCTACTGTTTACATGATGGTAATTAGTCCAATGTCCATAATTGCTACGACCAACAACTCTACGTGATCATTATGGAACGTATTCAGCAATCGACAATCATGGGTCAGCAAAATCGTTATTATAGCTTTGTGATGGATTATATTGTCGTTTATCCGAAAAAACACATTTCTACGTATCGAAACAGTATGCACCTCGTGACTGAGAAACTAGTCTTGGAGAAAACGGACAACACTTTGGCCTATAGTAATTTTTGAGATCTGGGGAAATTTCCCATTCAAAGTGGCAGTTCGTTGATGAATCTCACGTCCAAAGTAGCAAACTCGAATGCCAAATGCCAGTCAGAAAGATATGAGTTTTGCGGAAAGCAAGTTAGAATGGAATCATATTCGGCCTTCCATTTGCGTTCGACGTTTTTTTAGTTCGTTGCTTTATCGTATATATTTGCTCACCCCTGCATGTGATAAACTTGATGAGCAAGGATGTACTAGGCAGCGAAAGAATAAGCGGTTGACAGGAACAAAAATACTTCGTTATCACTAGTGAATGGGAAACGAAGTTGAGAAACGTACGTGATTGAAATATTAGTTAGTCGGGTGCAAGGATGTCTGTCCTTCGACCACCGCCTCACGTAAAATAATTGCCGCCAATAAAATGCTTGACGTCCATGCAGAAATGCTTGATGGCCATCGCTCACCCGCCATCGCAAGCCTCTCAAAATTGCATTCTGCAAGATTTTTCCCAATCTTCCTCCTTTGATTGGTGATCATGACCTCTTTTGGATAATAATATTTGTCATGATTGCAGGAAGGGCGCGATGCTTCACCGCATTACGACGTTTTGATCGAAGGAAGCTCGCTGCGAACATTGTCGTTCCGTCGGACAACACGTTCTTGTTACAATCTGCTCCGCGCGTTCGATGTTTCGCTACGAACGACGCTTCCGCATTCTCGAAAAGCAGAGCTCCTTTTACGAATCCAGAGCAATCTCAGGAAGAGACAGACGGCGGAAAATCCGTCACATGGAATAGTCTGGGTTTGTGGCCTCTTCTGTCCGACTTTGTGCGCGACGAACTCGGATTCACTTCTCCAACGCCGGTCCAGAAACTCGCTATTCCTGCTGTATTAAAACAAAAGATCATGTTTCATTTCTAGCCGCGACGGGGTCGGGAAAAACGCTCGCCTACGCCTTGCCTCTCTTGCAACTGTGTAAACTACATGACGTATCGACAGATGGCGAACGTCCCAGCAAGCGACCGAGACTCATTATTTTAGCGCCAACGCGAGAACTTGTTGTGCAAATTACTGGAATTGTCAAGCAGATATGTCATGGTTTGAAGCTTTCTTGTGCGGGTGGACTGTACGGGAGTAGCAAGTCGTATGGTCGACAACGACAGGATCTCGACCGTCCCATTGATATTGTAGTTGCTACCCCGGGACGACTTTTGAAACACTGGAAAGACGGTAACATATATCTCAGCCGAGTGCAACACATTGTACTGGATGAGATGGATACCATTGTCGAACAGGGATTCGTGGGTGACTTGCGTGAATTGCTGTATCCGATTATGTATCACAAGCAAGCTGGCCAAAAGGGATCGACCCCGCTACGGACTTGCAGGTGGATGCTCCGCGGTTGGTCTTCACGTCCGCCACCATGACACAGGCCATCCAAAAAATTTTGGGCGACGATGAACTGGTGGGCGCGAAGAAGCACCATCAAACGAATACGGCAGCCAAGCCATCGGCCCCGAATCAACCACTCTTGCTTCTTCCCAAAATGAAAGTGTTAAAAGCGAAAGGACTACATCAAACAGTTCCACATTTGCAGCAAGTATTCGTCGATGTGGGTGGCTCGGACAAAATTAATCTATTGCTGGATTTGCTGGCGTCACAAAGGTCCGCACGTACAATGGTGTTTTGCAACACTGCCGCTTCTTGCCGAGCCGTGCAATTTGCACTTTCAGAAGTATCTGTTCCATCGTTGGCTTACCATGGAGAACTCAACTCGGCTGCTCGTTTGGAGAATCTGAAATTGTTTCGCAGCAGTGATCAAAACCAAGTACTGGTGTGCACGGATTTGGCAGCGCGAGGACTCGATATTCCGACGGTAGACCATGTGGTCTTGTTTGACTTTCCCCTGAATGCACTGGATTACTTACACAGAACCGGAAGAACCGCGCGACAAGGACAGAAAGGAAAAGTCACTGCGTTAGTAGCAAAGCGTGATAAAGTGCTCGCGAATGCCATCGAGCGCGCTGTCACGTCCGGTCAGCCAATTGATGGATTGTCGTCGCGAAAATCAGATTATGCCCAACAGCAAACCAGTCCAAGCACCAAAGCTGGCCGCGGTCCCAGTAGACTCGGGCCATCTTCTCGGGGCGGTGCAAGGGGAAGCTCGCGACCGAGAACGGTTGCAACGAACAAACGGACTTCATCGAGGTCAAAAAACAAGTAGTCACTAACTATCTTGTCATTGGTGGGAAATGTGGGATCAACGCACGACACATTCTAAATTGAGTATTCAATTACCAACGTAGAAATTTTTGTAGTAAAATAGTAGATTGAATAGGGATGAAAACATATAGATTAAGATTTTACCAAGCTCATTTAATGCGAGCTTTTAGCTAGAAGCGCTTGATACGCGATCCAATTCGGAGTACACTCTTTGAACAACTTTTTCGGTGTCGGAATTAGCCTGCAGCTCAAATGGAGATCCGAAAGAAATTCGGACATCACCAAGTGACACAGGCTTAGCCTGCTTGAGAACACAGATCTTCCAATAAAGAGAAACCATGTCATTGAGGCTAACATCGCTGTTCGTTCGAACAGCTTGCAGTAGAACTTCACTGTCATTCAGTCCTTGGTGCTCCATACAAGTCGGTATCATGATAACGTCATCGACGTTTGCCATCTGGGCAATTTTTTGTACAGCAGTAGCATTTAGCTTTTGCTGGGTCCTGTTCGTTCCATAAAGGCCGCGATCGATGCATGTCTGTCGTAGTTCCGTGATACGGCATCGAGCTTCTTCGAAAGGCCAGCATCCTCGAACTCGGTCTTGGACAAAACTGTTGGGATGTCAAATCCCATGGCGGACAAGTTGAAGGCAAGAAACTTGACAAGAATAAAGTCGAGAACCGATTTGCGGGTAGAAGCGAAGCACAGTGAGTGCTTTTGGCTTGCCATGGACTTTTCCAACTGTACCATCAAGCGCAGCACCTCGTCCGCCGAGTGAAAGTCAAATTCGGCACTGGAGCAGGTCGCTCGTAGAATTTTGCAAGCCAAGAAACCAACCATCTTGTTTTGGAAGGTTTGCGACGGCTGCGTCATGGCCCACCAGAAATCCAATCGGCCCTTGGGAAGCAACTCCAGGAATCGGAGATCTTGCACAGTTCCGGGGAACATTTTCACCCAGAAGGAGTGGGTGGCCGTGATTAGACCAGCAACGTAGCAATCATTGTCGAACGTTTCCGGCACATCGATGGTGCTCGCAAATTTGTAGACGCGGCCCATGAAAGGTTTGTACAAGTTCAGCATATCCGAGAATTTGAAGAGTTGCACGACGGGGACCTTTTCAAGAACCGACTTGATTCCTGCCGTTTTGACGACCCAACACACAAACTTGAGCAGGTAAAGGGGTCCCAAGTTGAATACAGCATGAAGGAAGCTAAACAAGAACGGAATTTTGACAACCAAGTCCAAGAGCATGTAGGAGACTGACGCTTCCGTGGTAGTAAAATGACCAATTGACATGGCCGCATGAATCGCCGACTTGGCCATGCGCAAGCCCGACATGAACTGTTTCGGAGACTTGTGTGACCAGATGATGTTACGTACACTGAGCGGGTACTTGTCCGCGACCTTTTTGGCCGGAGGCGCGACCATGGCATTGACGATGCAAGCGGCCACCACGTCCACCGGAATGACCGGCATGGGCGAGGTCACGACCGGTGCAAAACGAATGACCCGCGTTCCCCACAGCAAAAATACACCCGAAATTGTCGAGGGTTTATCGCCGTTCCAGCCTCGCTTGGGAAGTAACCAAGCCGGTCCCACAATGGCAGGACGCACGATACGAAGCTCTACTTTTTCGTCGTCGTTGTTGCGGGCCACCAAATGCTCGGCGACGCATTTCGTGAAACAGTAGTTGTTGGGAAAGTCGAATTCTTTCTTCACTTTCAAAGCAAGTTCTTGGTCACCGCGCATCGAGTCATAAATGTCTTGAGGATCGTATTTTCCCAACGAATACAACTTTTCGGGAAGAGGATTGTCTTCCGTGCCACACTCGGGGTTGATGAAACAAGTCGAGCAATGAACGAATCGAGTGCAGGTTGGCCATTCCTTGGACATTTTTTGCAGCTTGAGCGCCGGAGAAATATTCATTCCAGCGGCCTCGGGGATGGGGCGGTTGAAGTTCACGTCCGCCGCGCAGTGAACAATGTGCGTCAATTCGGCGGCTCTAAGCATGTCGAGCGTCTCACGGGACATGCCGCAGTTTTCATCTTGTAAATCCCCCGACTCGGCCGCCATGACAACCGCATCCCACTGTTCCTTGTAAGGAGCAAACATGGGTTCGTCGCGAATCATCGAAAGTCGTGTCGCCGCGGAAAGGTTTTTGCGAGCGTTGCCGCGCGCCATGACGTAGACCTTGTGAGGAAGCTTTTTCTTTGCATTCTTCTCAGCGTTAGCGATTTCTCGCAAGAGTTGAAAAGAAAGGCTTTCCCGACGTATCCAGTGACTCCGGTGAGAAGAATCTTGAAGACTTTTTCGTTTCCTTGAATTTCTTTTTTCCAGAGCGCCGAAAGTCCCATCTCGTTGGAAATTCTGTCAAAGTCTTCGAGGCTTTGCGCCGACGGAGGGATGCCTTTGGACAATTCACACAAATGCTCCGTAGCCTCACAACTCTGACGCAGTTCTTTACGTGTGTAACGGTCCACAAAGAGTACGACGCCCGCTAAAAGGCGAAGACACAGAGCGCCGTAACACCAAACGGAACCACAAATACCGATAGATAAGGGCTCGATTTCAGCGCGATAATGCCGACCAAGAGGATGCTGAGCATTGGAGGAGACATGGTGCTTCGGTTGGCGTCCGTCATCTCGACAAAACCTGTTGTTATTTCTATTGTTGTTGAGCGACGACCGAAAAATTTTGTGGGGTTTTTATTGGTGAGCCAAAGCCAATGCGCTGCACCTGCACTGCAACCTACGCCAGCCCGCAAACCCATCTCCAAAACTACTTTTTATTAAATACAAGAAAAATAGCTGTTGCTCATAATGTACTCAATGCCCTCTACGAAAACAAATTTAGCCAAAAAAGGCCCCTATCAATTTCGCGGCGCGCTCGCACAAAGCAAGAATCGAGTGCCAAAAAAGAACCCGGTGACCTCCAGAACCAGACATTCGTCACTGTACGGTAGAAGTACAAGACACAGATGGCCAGAATTGTTTGGAAGAAAGGTCCAAAGTACTATCCATAGCTATAGTAGAAAAAATTAGCTATACAGTCTACGAGTATAGTAAGCGGTCCCGTTTCTGCGTGCGTTTGGCGTTGGGCCGAGGGCATAGTTGAAACCAAAGGGAGAGGGTTAGAGCATTTGATTTGCCCACGGCAGTCCGTTGAAGGAGGGAGTGGCGGTTGTACTTGTACATTGTACTTAACTGCTAACTGCTCTGTAAATCAAGAAGCAAGAAGCCTGTCTAAAGTTCCCTATCTACTTCTTGATGATAGAAACGGTGTGGTAATTAAATCCGTCTTCTGTCTTCGCTCTTTCGGATTTAGATACTTGCTTCACGATTATCTTGAACGTCTGTACCTAAAATGTTATAGTCTGAGAAGAGTTTCTTTTCCTACGGCAATCATGTCTTCTCTCGTCGTAACGCAATCCAACGCATATATCTAAAATGTCTTCCGCGGCCGCACCGGGAATAGGGCCTGTTGGAGCGCGGATTAATTCATACTCTTCCAGACAGAGCACCAGGTTCCAGTGTCATTTCCTTTAAGGGCTGGTTACACGCAGAGAGGTCCTGTCGCGATAGCTCCGTATCAGTACACTCTGAGTTACAGTAATCCATAGAACAAAAAACTCACCATGGTAAAACAACGCACAAGTCAAGCCTAAACATGATGGGGCGCCGATCGATTAAACAATGATTTCTTGACATTGTTTTTATTGTTATTATATAATTAGAATTAAGCGGTTATAATGGCTGTTTTACTTTTGTCAGAGTCGATTGGGTTGTGACGGTCATGATTCGATTCTACCCGTTCTTTTCACCGTAGAAAATCGACGTGAAAGCCGAAAACTTCATCCCAGTGGCGCCATTTTCTCTCATTTTCGGCGAGATGCGTTCCTACCGTGAGAGAATTATATATCTCAGGTTTGAGAGAAATGCGCAGCCTTTAGCACAAGTTATAGCAACATGAACGGCGTTTCGCCATGGTCGTCGTGCTTTTATCGCGGCGGAGGTCGATTGACCAAAACAAGTTTCGACTATAACGGCATAATGTAGTAACGTAGAAATATGTACTGTTTGAACGAGGGGACCTTCGAAAAAGTAACCAGCCCTTATCTGCAAAAACGAAAAACTGCAACCAACGAAAGAGCCTTCGTTCCGGTCGCTGGCAAGGTTTCGCCTTCGGCATTCCGTATCTGCGTATTGTGAAAAACCTTCGGTTTTTTACAACAAGATACGCCTGATTTCAAAACAATAACCATTCGTTACAATCGCGCCATGACGGATTCGAATAATCCTTACTATCACAATAGGACGGGAAGTCAACAGTCGTCTTCTTTACCTTCAATGAATGTATTGGGATTACTGGATCTCATGGACGATGCTACTTTGCATGCTTTACATCATTCGATAAATCAAAATCAAATCCATGCTAGCAACGAACGCGATTTGGTTCAAACTTTATTGCTGCGGCATCTCTTAGCAAATAACACCGCCGTAGATCAATTGCATGTGCCGTGGCAAAATACGCTCTTAAACACGGCCCCCACCTCGAATCTTTTGGCACCCTCGGATCTCACCTTGCCGAATCTGTTGAACTCCAACTCACAAGCGAATATTGCTGCGCAACATTTGTTGAACACTCGTCAGACTTTGCCATTAGAGAATCCGCTGTCGTCGACTGCACTCCCCAACGAGTTGCTTCGATACATCCTGGCGGGTCAAAACAACTCCCTGCGCGAGTTATCGTTACGGTTCAATGGTATCCCAGAAGCACCAAGTGCTCCTACTTCCTTTCTATCACTTGCCACTGCTTCTCAAGTCCTGACAGGAGATACTGGAGATGGCCTTCGGTCGCCGCCGCCGTTTTCCAAGACCGTCACGTCGCCCGCCATCCCGCCTGCTTCTCTTCCCGACAAAAAGCCGTCACCCAAACAATCCGATCGCAATCTACCCAAAACCTGCCGTGAAGGCGATTCCATTGTACCCGTCTTTTCCGAAGACGAAAAGTACGTCTTGTCGGAGTACCAATCCTATCTACGACAACAAATTGTGTACGTCGAAACGGAACGCGCCCGCAAAGGAGGCAAAGTGCAAGGACGCAACAAACCAATTACGGCCCGTCAGGTGGGAGTGATGTGCGTGCATTGCGCCAAAGTCCCGTACGACGCTCGTCCCCGGGGTTCGGTGTATTATCCAGCGACCTTGGAAGGGATTTACCAAGCCGCCCAGAACATGTCGAAGAATCATTTTGACGGGGGTCGTTGCCAGTCCATCCCCGATGAGGTACGTGAGCGACTCATTCATTTGAAACGAACGAAATCCGTCAATGTAGGTACAGGTAAAGAGTATTGGAAAAAGTCCGCGGAGAATTTGGGGATTTGTGAAGTGGATGCGCGACTCTTTTCGAAAAGAGCCTTCCGAAAGGTTGATGCGAGCATTCTCCCGCCATTTTGTGAATTGTAATAGTGATATAATAATAAAGAGAGTGTATCAAGAGAAAGAAGAGTTATTGTGGAGTTGTAGCTTGCGCTTTTCGCAGCAATAGCCGAAGTTATTGTTTTTATAGCGCCACATCACGCAGGAAATAGTTCTCTGTCGCAGTGGTCTTGGTCAATCGACTTCGCCGCGCCGCGTCTCTCGTCGTGGCTTTCGTCGCCGGTCGCCGGCGTTATTTTTACTAGCCGCCTTCGGCGTCTAGCCCCTGCGGGGGGCTTTTTTCGTTCTCGCCCTTCCCGCCTTCCCGCAAGCGGGGGCTCGATCCCCGGGGATCGGTACCCAGTCTTCAAGTAAATTTAATCGTTACATAGTCACACACACACACACACACACACACACACACACACACACACACACACACACACACACACACACACACACACACACACACACACACACACACACACACACACACACACACACACACACACACACACACACACACACACACACACACACACACACACACACACACACACACACACACACACACACACACACACACACACACACACACACACACACACACACACACACACACACACACACACACACACACACACACACACACACACACACACACACACACACACACACACACACACACACACACACACACACACACACACACACACACACACACACACACACACACACACACACACACACACACACACACACACACACACACACACACACACACACACACACACACACACACACACACACACACACACACACACACACACACACACACACACACACACACACACACACACACACACACGGACACAGCAGCGCTATTATAAATAGATAGATAGATAGATTACGCTGAAGCTGTTTTCGTTTCACCTTTTGAGGGAATAACACACAAACATCTTTGTCTCTTTCATTCATTACCCTGTATCATTCGGCTGAACATAAGCATTTGAAAGGCGCTGCTTGGCTGGGTTCCTTGTTTTCGACTGACTTGTAGATACACTCACAAATCATTTCGCGAAATGTCGGCGCAAGTCAAGCAAGTCAAAGCCGTCAGCGTCAATTACAATGACAGCAGATCCTTTCACGTTGTCTCGTGCCGAACTCCAAGCGGCTTTGAAAGCGTTCAAGTTACCCGCGACGGGTTCTACGGACACGCTCCGAGAGCGATACGTGAGCATGCAACAGTCGAACGGGGCTACACCCTCGGCCGCCGCATTCAAGGACACCGGAAAACCGGAGAAGCGCAGCAAGCGCTATCGAAGCAATCCTCCCAAAAACGTTCAACAGCGCATTGATCGCCCTTTCACAGTCCATGTACTTGGTGACGAAATCGGACGTTCAAGATGACTTGTCGTAATGCGTTTGTCGTCTTGGGATCGACGGGTAATGTCTACGACGTCACGATTCAACGCACTCCGCATTGCAGTTGCCCGGATCATGCCAAAGGCAATCTATGCAAACACATTCTTTTGTGTTACTCAAAGTCATGGCGATTCCGTCGTCGTCACCGCTGGTGTATCAACAAGCTTGGATCAAGACAGAATTGGAAGAGATGTATGCCTGTATGGCTTAACGATTCCAGCAAGTCAGCGGAGCGGTCCTGGCCAAGTCGGTCGTACGAAACGAATACAGCCAAGCTACAGCGGGGTCCTGCTCCCCAAGTCGCCTGTCGACAGGATCAAGAAGACTGTCCGATTTGCTTTGATGTCTTGGAGGCGGCGGCCGATAACCTGCACTGTCGCACCCAATGTGGGGCCAATTTTCATGCCAAGTGCATCCGCCACTGGTTGCAACAGCAGCGCAGTCATCCCACGTGTCCCAATTGCCGTCAACCCGTGGGAAGGTACGACGAAAACGACGAAATTGAATGATGGATTCCAGAATCTGGGTCGCCTGCAGGGTCAGTCGCCGCAACGCGATATGAGCTCGTACTCGTCCTGGTATCGTCGTTACCATGATCCTGATTACTATGAATGATAAATAGTCTACGGAATAGTAAAGTAATTCTAAAATGTACGAATAACAAGCGATAAGCGATGATAAGCTCAATGACTACCTGTCCTTTTTGCTTTCTTGTGATGATTCGTTTGTATCAATAGTGGGGCCGTCCCCGTGTGACGCTACTTTTTCATCTTGTTTCTTCGCAAAAGCCCTATTCAGGCAGGCACTCTGTCGCAAAGCATCCAGTATCATGTGATCCTGACCGGATTGTACAACCTGACAATCCAATTCGAGCCCGGATGATATCGTCTCCTCCTTTAGTATTCCTACGACACTGCTCGAGTACTCGCAGTGCTTGATCGGGATCTCGTCGTGTCGAAGGATAGTTAACTGGGTACAAAAAGCTCGCCGCGAGCGACAAATAGGCCGGCTGGTAGGTGGGGTCTCGTTGAATGGCCCGATGCAGTAGATTGTGCACTTTGCGTGTCGATTTCTTGGTCGACTGTTGCTGATACGCACAGAGCGCTTCATGATGCAATTCACGTGCCGATGCGAACCATCGTAAACGAATCCATAAATAAAAGCGTAATACGAAGAAAAGAGTCGTTGTCACGAGCAGGACGGGTAATAGAGCACTCCAAAAGAGCTGGTGACCCAATTCGAACGCCGGCCTTCTCCATTTACCCTCGTAAATGTGTCGTAATGCTAAATACAATCCATTTGATCTCTTTCCCATTATTGCGGCATTGAGACGAACGAACCAAAAACTTTCAAATAATGAGGAACAAGGTACGCAACGCAAAAACAGCCAATCAAAAAGTACAGTAGTGTTACGAGTTTACTCCGCATCGATGGGGTACCCGGATATTGTGATACTTCGACCACACCATTTTTCAGGTCTATGGAGCACCAATACCATCATCGCTCTCTTCGACAAGAGTAATCCGTGCCAGTAAACGATAGTTGGCATCAAATATTGACTTCAATAGGTGAAAAGCATGAAAGATGCAGCACTTCGAACGTCTACGTAGATTTCACGTTGCTCCAGCTAGTAGGGAAATTTTATCGACCGAGGGGGGGTACGGATTTTATTCACAGTCTACCGTCATCGCTTTCTCCGATATGGATACGCCGTGACAATACAAGCATTTATTGGTGTCAATGTAGATTACGGTTTATTTGAAACGCCGCATCTTGATTTCACGCCCGAATTGCTTGCCGGCTTGCCGATCGTTGGCAGCTGGGGTCACTATAGGATCAATGTGTTGGTTCAAGGAGACCACGACTGATTTTCAGTCACGTTTTAATTTCGGAATACGAATGAAACGACGCCAAGCTGGGCCGCAAATGATGTAAAATCAATCTTCAGACTGTAATGGGTGTCAAGGTAGATCAAGGTTTTCGTTTGAAGCGCAGCATCTTGATTTACGCCTTCAAAATGCTTGCGGATCGTTGACATCAGGGGTCATTATAGGATCAATGTGTTCATTCTAAGGGACCACGGCTGATTTTAAAAAACTCTTTAAAGGCGACAAGGTTGGCCACAGATGCTAGTATCTAAATGCAAAATTAATTTTTCAGTCTTTAATGGGTGTCAATGTAGATCAAGATTTTCATTTGAAACGCATCATCTTGATATACGCCTTCGAAATGCTTGCGGATCGTTGACTGCTTGGATCACTATAGGACTTAAGTGTTGGTTTACGGAGACCGCGACTGAAAGGCGACAATTTCGATCACAACAGGTTTCAGGTCATTGGTGGACCAATGCCATTATCGCTTTCTCCGGCATACAATTTCAGTGCCATGGAATGATAATTGACATCCAAATGACATCAATACGCAAAAGACGAAAGATGTAACGCTTCGAATGTCTACGTCGACTTCAAGTAGCTCTCGTAGGGAAATTTATCGACAAAGGGGGCACCCGGATATTGGATAAATTGCCATTATTACTCACTCCATTATTATTTTTGCTCGACCAAACGTGGTAAGTGACTTCCTTTTGGTCTCCTGAACAGAAGCTTTTGGCTGTTCAAGATAATTTGACTGTTTATTGCCATGTAAATTACATCATTCTAAGTCTACATGCGTTCGAGCGCATTTGCACTAACTCTTTGACTATCCAATGAGACGACGTAACCGAACAGTTCCATCCCATGATGCGCTGATCGTGGTGGTCGCCAAGCCTCTTCTTGTACCTTCGATGGACGATTCCATCATCGCATCGTCTTGTCCAACCGAACAAAAACCACTGATGGCGTCACTATGACCAGTGACATGCTCCGAGAGGATTCTTCCGCTCATAGTATCCCATTCTCGTATGGTTCCTTCCGATCCAAGACAATAAACACTATTGATATTTTCTCGAACCGATGCTCTGCTTAATAGCAAAGTACCAGCAACGTGTCGATGCCTTTCATGATCTCTCAAATTCAAATTCCCGACGGGATCCCGGATTACCTGACAACGATGTGACTTCTTATTATCAGGCAAACTCGCAAGAGGAGAGCTGTTCGTTCTACCGGTGAGCTTTCGAAAATCCCATGCCGCCACTTGACCGTCCAGTCCAGCACTCACAATAATCGGATCTGTTCGAGCTCCAACCAGAATGTCGGACACTGGCGCCAGATGATGTCGTAACGCAAAGAGCGGTGTGCTTCGAATACGGGTGTCCCAAAGTGCGATAGAGCGATCTGTTGAAGCAGATATAATGGTATTCGGGCCCCAGTGATTGACTTTGGTCACCCATCCAAAGTGTCCCGACAACGTATTTATGCAGCGCCCGCCACTTCCAGATATATCCCAAACTCTGACTGTGCGATCAGCTCCGCAGGACAAAAGTCGGTCGCCATGCCAAGCGGTTTTCACACAAAGGATACGACCACCGTGTCCTGATAGTATACTCAAAGCATCTCCACTTCGAGCAGCAGTTGTTCGGGGACTGGACGGCAGGGCAGATTGGACGATGCGACTCGGATCCACTTCTCCTCCGCGCTGCCCAATTCCGGATATACTGGGCGACCTTAAGCTCCATAGTTTGATGAGCCCATCTGCGCCACCAGTAATTATCGAATCTGGTCTGAATATTGGAGAAGGGACATCAACGCACGAGACACCACCTCGATGCCCAGAAAGAGCCCTTCCTCGTAACGAGAACTTTAATCGGGTAAGGGAGCTACCGGCAGCGAAATCAGTTCCTTGGTTGCCGCTAGCACCGAACTTCGTTGATTCGTTTCCTTTTGCAAAGAACACAGCCGAAAATACATCTTTTATCGACCAGACACGCAAATCACCACATGTTGTACCAGCAATAACTCGGCATCCTTCCATTTCCCTCAAAAGGTCATGCTCGTCTGGAGGCTCTGCCGTGTCTTTTGAGGTGGGAGAGTCAACGGTATGAGAAATAGCGCGTGTGGTGGCAAGGCAGGAAACAGCCCCAACGCCAAATTCACCGTCAGCCCCCGTTGTAGAACCAACAGAGGCGAAGCGACTACCTGAACTTCCCCAGTCAAGATGCATCCCTCTCACAAGGCAAGTATCCCACTTCTCGTCATGCTGACCCTTGTCAACGGTACGGCTTTTACGGTCTAGACGAACTCTGCGAGCAAGAAAAACACCACCATCGAGCCCACCCGTTGCAACCACGGAAGAACCAACATACGACATAGCAGTGACAGCTGATCGTTTCATGCGCTTTTCATGCCGCTGTGAACTTTGCTGCTCGTCGAGCAGGTTAAGAATATTTTGTGTCCCTTGTCGTTTGGCATTCACGTGTGTGTCCGAAGCACCCAGTCGTCGAGCAGATTTTGCGGCAGGGTGGCACCATCCTGTTTCAATCCAGTGGAGCGAAATATTCTCGAAGTCGTGACTCCCAACACGTTTGTCCACATATGGTTTTGATAATCCCAAAGAATCGATATCGCTGATGGTAGCACCACTTGAGGTCGTCACGCCCTGCTCCCGGCGGCCACTCAGTCTCTTTGAGAGTAGGAGGAGCGACATTCCTTTCTCGCTTTTGAACCACCCATTTTTCTTGCTTTTCCAAGAAGAAAACCTTGCTAGTTCTTCTGCCGGTATACCATACGCAACCATTTCGTATAGCGTTGAAATTGTTGCCTCATACTCATCCACCTCAACATCAGTACTTTCTCCCGACGAAGCTTTGTCTTCTTTTAACGTTTCGTGACGAGCAGTCAGATGAGATCTCATGACCGACTCCCAAACGCCAAGTTCTGCATACACATGGTGGCCTCCAATACGAGATGTCATATAAACAACCGCGTTTTCACCTTCTTTGGACGCGACTGATGTGTATAAGCCAGCAGTGAGCTTCAAAAGGACTGCAGCAGTTTCAAAGTCCCGGCTCTGTGCACAGTCGTCAAGCAAAGCGCACCCCAACCTCACCAGAATATCAAATGCTTCATTTTCTACTTTTGACGACAATGACACAGTGTTGAACACTGTCGTGCGGCGTCTTGTGTTGAAGTCCGCTCGCTGGCTATCCGAGCCCTTTCGCTGGCTCAAGACGTTAAGAAAGAAGTTTTTAGCAGAAGGGTTACGCATAGCATCTTCTGCCTGCTTGACCAGACTCTCATTGAATATCTTATGCTCCGCGGTGGATCCAGTGGAAAGAGCGAGATCTTGAAGACATCTCCGAATGGCGTCTCTGCTTCTGGCATCTTCAACGACGTTTCTCTTCTGACTGTCTTCAGATGTGCCAATAACTTTCTCAATCGATGAGTCGGCGTATTGTAGAAGACTTTTCAGATCGAGTGGTTCAGACGAAAAAGCATTTCCCGGCTCTTCTGAAAGCATGCTAAAGCTATCGTCTTCTTTCGACATCTGCCATGCCTGGAAACGGCGCTCACCAATTGCGTCTCGCAGCTTAATTTTCTCCGAAATCACAAGTGTCCTGGCCACCGCTGGATCTTCAGTGTCTATGCTGAAAAGCGAACGGTAGCGCCAGGGATTCTTTTCCAGTTCGACAAGGTAAGCAACGGATACCTGTTTGACGCCGACCGACAGAGGAAGGTTATCGTCATTCGCAGACGCATCGTCAGCAACAAGGTGATGTAGCAAATCAAATGGAAAACGTTTGGTTCCCGACTTCGGTTCTGGTTCATTCTTATCATCTACATTTTTCAGAATACGAAAAGTTGGTATTTTTTCCTCCCGTTTCTTCAAGGTTTTCGATAAACGGGAAATAACAGCATCGTATTCAAGTGGCTGGAAGATAGTGTCTTTTGTGACCTTCCTGTTTTCCAAACTTCCATGATATCGTGGAATAAAGCAAGGCGGTCGTCGTTGACTAATTCAAGAAATTGATGAAAATGTTGGCAGTTGACAAAAGTGGACAAGAATTTCCTTGACATGGGCGAAACAACTTTTTGAGTAGAAGGCTCTCCTCTAAAGTGAAGCTTAGAGCTATAGCCACGCTGCTCCTCGTACATTGCAGGTGCGGTTTGCAAGAACTTGTCGACATTAAAGACCGGCTGGGAAGACGAGGCATAGACTAAACATTCTTCCAAGCCCCGTGTAAGACCGCAAATATCAATGGCAACAGAAAGTCGAAACTCTCTTTCTATGACACTTTCGGGTTCCATCCGCGGAAAAGTTTGGACCCCAGTCACTCGGCTATCGTCATTCAATGCTTCTGCATCCTCGCCTGCGCGAAACACTTTGCTTACTGCTCTCTCAATGCTGACGGCGACAGGGAGTGGAAGTGGTGTTGGTGTTTTAGACATCTGTTTTCTGCCCTGCTCGCTTTCCGAAAAGTCACCTAAGCCTTGGTCTATATTTACAACGACAACGTCCTCCAGAACACTAGGATCAATGTGCTTCATGTTGCATGACGGAATTCCCAGCAAATAGGGCATTGGGGCTTCGATAAACTCCATCATCGCAGCTGGCAGAACAGGCACGTAAGGTAGAGACCACTGGAAGGGGTAAATTAGCGCAGTGACTACCTCAGCGACCAAGCAAAGATTAGCAACATCATCTGAGTGCAACAGAATTTTGCTTTCAGTCAGCAAAGCAGCTAATAAAGTGTTGAGACCATCTGCTCCAAGCAGGCGGCAAACCGTCGATATTGCATTCCCATGTGGCAACGAAGGCAAACCTTGGCTTGGTGGAAGCGCCACGTGAAATGGGTCTCCGGACAGAAAAGGTATAGAGCAGTTCACCACACCTTGAATTGGCCTGTGAAAGTTCACAACAACCTGCGCAACCTCTTTCATTATACCAGACGATGAAAGATCCTCGGGAATGCCACTGATAGACAAAGCATCACAGAGCCGCAACAGCATCGCTTCCATTATTCCGACGATGGGCAGACTCGATGTCAAGCAAATTGCCAGGGGGAACCCAAAGACGCTTTCGCTCAACAAGATCTGATCGCTGACTTTTATCGTCTGTAATAAATTGAGCAAAATCATCTTGCTTTGGATCTATGCCGATCGGGGCGGGCACATAAAAGCGAATGACAGCACCGTATGTTTTTACAAGTTCTGAACCATATTCATCTGAGTTTGAAGCAATGACAAACCACGAGAACGATGTAGTGCATCCAAGATAGGCGTCGAAAAGGGCTGTGGAGGACGACGTAGATCCAGGAGACAAAGAAGAGAAACGCTTCAAATTCATTTCTTCCGCATTTGGAGGAGTTGTACCTCGCCACAATCTAATTCCCTCGGGAAAACAAAACCATTCTATTTTTTCCGCTAAGGTAGCTTTGCGTCCCCTATCTTGATGAAAAGCGTCCGTAGCAGGGAATCGATCCAAGATAACGCATTCAGGATTCGAATTCACCCATCCTCTACCACCATCATCTAATTTTTGGTCACCGATGTCGCGTGCGCCCATAACACAGGCAAAATCAATAATGCCTGGCTCCAGTATAGGGTCGTCCGAAGATTTCACCTCAGCTACAGGAGCTTCACGTTTTAGCTGATTTTTTACGATAAGGGATGCGCGCTTGGAGTATGAGCGGCGTATTGAAGCTGCTTCTGTCTCTTCCTGTTCCATTTCATCCTCACTATCATCGAGGACCTCTCGTCTCGCAACAGTTACTTCCAATAGTACACTTGGACTTCGCTTACTCGACGAACTTTGCCGCGGGCTACCGAAGTCCGGCGCATTTGTGTCCAGGCTCGCGTCTAGCTCTATCCACTGCTCTACACGCACGAAGCCGGATTTGATAGCCTGTCGTAAGTCTAGGCTTTCCAGTGGTATTATTCTAGACCCCAGTCTTAAATCCTCTGTAACCCGCGTGCGCCTTCGCTGGCGATTACGAGGATTAAGTTGAACATCGACCTCATTCTGACTTGCTGCTAAACTCCTCATAACCGCTGGGTGCGAGTCGAACAATGGCCCACGTTCATGTGATTCAGAAGATTGCTCGCCTGCTGATGATGTGACTGCCGGAGCATTATCCTCGACAAGAAGTTTGGCGAGAGCCGCTGCTGCGTTAGCTTGCTCCATCTCACTGTTAGAACCTTTCTTCTGTTGCTTGCGGAACATAGCACCGAAGCGAAGAGCAGTACTAGGACCCGCAGGACGACCTGATGACGAAGTATCAACGTGCGCGGGACTTTCACGAGCATTTGCGGGCGTCAAAACAGCTCGAGATGCAAGTTCGACAGCCAGCGCCATTTGATGAGGTCGTCGAACGTTGTCCCATCGCATCTCCTCGTGAAATTCAGCGGAGCCATTGTCTCGCTGTGACAAGGCTCTGGAACTGGTGCACCGTATTTTGGTCCTCGGAAACGAAGCCAGTCCGTCACTATCCACTTTCTTCGATAATTCAAGATGACCAGCTTTCTTATCTTGAGTTCCAGGGATAGACACCAACCCGAGTTTTAATACAGGGCTAAGAGGCAGCGAAGGGATGACACTTGCGGGCAAATCCACAGCAGAAATAACGCAGACACGGACACTCCAGGTAGCAGCGTCCTTCACTTCATCATCTGAACTTTCAATAAAAGCCTTTTCATCTTCTTCCTCATCTTCGCCACTCTCCGAAGACGGCTGCAACCCATCTAAATACGCATCTGTATCAAAGCTAGGAACGCGAATGAATTGACTGGCTTTACTTTCGTCCGCTGTTTGCTGTTTCTGTTGGTGCCGATTTGCTAAATACTGATCCACTTTGGAGAGCGGCGTCACAATGCCCCGCGTTAGGGAGACCGCACGCCGAAGTCGGCTGTTAAACGTCGACCAGCCTTTCACCGCTGAACTTAGTGTTTTATTGATTTCGTCGTTGGCCTCTTGAGAACTTCTTACAATATTCGCGGGAGATCCATTGCCTGAAGATGGTGCTTTTTGTGTGTTTTGCATGGTTGATTCTGTAGTAGTCGTAGCCTTTTGCGAAGAACGAGCCGCCATCAGAAAATCTCGCGGTGAAGCTTTCGTTAAAGAAGATGATCTCCGCAAAGATTGAAGCCTCTCATCATCATCGGAGCCGCTGCCGGAACGTCCTGTCTCAGCGCGGGACTGTATACCATCCATCATATTCTTTCGTGACAAGTATTTCTCCACCGCGGGCGAGCTTGCCGGGAAATGCGTGGGGCTTGGGTTGAGTATCGAAGTATCCACCTGTGCCTGCTTTGAATTACGACGTTCTCGTTGCTGCTCCAATAGACGGCGAGTCCGAAGTTCACGAGATGATTCCGCTGTTGTGCGATCGGATCCCACTTCCATGGCTTTGGGTCGATTCACTTCGGAGTAAATATCTAAATTCATGGTTCGAAGTGAATCGGCTGTCTCCGATACCTTTAATGAAGTCCGATCCCGTACATGAAGCTGAGATTGTTGGCGATAGGGTTCTAAATCTACCTCTGTTTGAATAGGGTTGCGACTGCTTCGACCTTCCGACGAAACTCGATGTGATATGGCTTCGCTGCGTGACTTCGGAGGCGGATCGGACCACAAATCTTGGCGACTTCCACGATGCCGTCTACGCTCTTCACGATCGGAAAGATTGGCGGAACCATCGTAGTTTTTGTGTGACCGACCGAGGCCCGGAAGAGACGTCTTTTCGGTATACATCTTTGCCTCTGTCGACGATTGTGATTTCTTGTCTGAATTTCGTCGCTTCAAAGAGTGCCTTCTTTCGAAATCATCACCGCGATCTTTCCGGGATGACACTCTCATTTTTCTGTCTTCTGGCAACTCTTTTTCTTTTCTTCGTGATGATGATGAAGAAGATTTTTTCTCCCGAGAACTGTCGCCGGAAAACGATCCAGAAAAAGAAGATTGTACACCATCCACCACGGCTTCGTTAATTATTCCTGCTCTTCGATTGCTTTTCGAGTCACTATAGCTTTGCTCTACATCCTCTTTCGAGCGCGATCGACCATAACGAGAAGGTAGTTTATCGTTGTCATCCCGCCAAGGACGGTTAAACGCCGGATCCATCTGTAACAAAAACGCAACCCGCAATGAGCAAGCTTCTTAGTAAAGCAAGTAGATTGATTGTATTTGTCCTCCAATGCCTATGTTGAGACGATAAACATTCTAGAGTGGCTATCGTTGGTTTTGGTGAAGGGGACGAGGAACGGTTGAACGCAGGAAGGATGTCATATCGCCGGCATGATCGCATCGTCTCAACGTCTCCCTCCGGAATAAGTCGTACCGGTCCTAAAGATGGTTTAGAAAATTCGATTCTAGCCGTTGGATTTAGAAATTTAGTACAGTCTCTATGTTGTTTGAAGTCCGTTCACTAAGTACTATATACTAAAGTGTTTTGTCCACAAATTGTGACTGGTGACTCAACTTAGACACAGTCCCGGCACTTGTTACCTACATTGCCTTTTCTAGACTAAGCATTCTATATAACTCAAACTTCATTACCAGGAACACCGATATCATCATCATCAAATAGAATATTCTCTATTGATTTTAGTCTTGTGTGGGCATTGCAATGGATCTGGTAG
Organism: Fistulifera solaris; assembly: GCA_030295235.1. Classification (NCBI taxonomy): domain Eukaryota; phylum Bacillariophyta; class Bacillariophyceae; order Naviculales; family Stauroneidaceae; genus Fistulifera; species Fistulifera solaris. The sequence goes on along the minus strand of AP026145.1, from coordinate 386,439 downwards.
AACCAGAGCAACAATGAGGCGATGAAAGCAGTCCAATTATGAAAACCCAATCACGCTCTACCAGGTAAGATACCGAAGATCCTGGTCACCGAAACTCAATGTTGTTCAGATGAAAAATGGTGGGTCCACATCCGAGGTTGCTGATTGATCTGTCCGTTTTCTCTCTTCAACAAACTGTTCCTTATTGCAACACATTTCATCCGAGCACTCCGCTCGCGATCTTTTCGGGCTGACTTGTTCTAAGAGATGATGTTTTGTCTTCATTAGGTCATTATGTCCAGCGTCATCAAGAACACGTTGTTCCGATAGCTCCGATTCGACAGAATGTTTAGAATTGCCAGACTGCACTGGTTTCGTCGCCATTGACTCATTTTCGTCATTCAAGTTCCAATATCGTTTACTCCTCCACATGTAAATTCCTCCCACCAGTGCAACGAACAAGAAAGCACACAGAGCTAAAAGCAAACTCTCTCCTAATTTGCTCAGGAAACCATCCTCATGGGAGGCTCTCATTGGGTTCTCTTTATTCGATACAAGCACAGGCGAAACAGTAGGACCCGTCGAAGGGCTGGGAGGAGGTGTATTGAATAGGGCGCTGTCAGTGCAATTCAATTCTTTGATCCGTTGTTCAATCTGATCACACAACGATTCCACATATTCTCTAGGATACATGTCATCGGGCATACGGACCCCGGCCCACGAGTCCGCAAACGTCACCTTTGTACAACACCACGCATCAAACTTTCCGACATCAAATGTCATGCACCAGCAAGACAATTGTTCGAATAAAGCATCATCCACCTCACTGGATACCTCGGAACACCAGCGTTTGGTGAGAGAACTCCATACGGTGCTGAATTCGTCTCGGGTGAGAATTTTGTCCTGATTGGTGTTGGCATTTTGCAGTGCTTTGAAACAATGGGATGATGCACCAAGAATACTCCCCCTTTACATAGGGTAAAAACGCCATTATACCAAAATAGAGGCTGCGAAGGACATAGAATCGACGGGCACGAAGTGACGACTCGTATGTCACGTTACGTATTGTCATCATTAATCGGCGTGAAACGTTCGGTCTCAATCTTGGGTTCCGACTTGCCTTAAATGGCGGGAAAGAGCTCGTCTATACAAATGAAACATCTAAGGAGTGATTAAAAAACAATGTGGGTATCTTGTACGCATTCATGGGTTCCGAAGTCCTCGGCCAGTTTTTTGTGAGCAATTTTTGTCGAAAAAAGTGAGGCCTGCAGTACTTATTGTAAGCGTCGGTTAGCACTAAGTAAGGAGTACCGCGATTATCAGTTCACGTTGTTTAGATAGGTAAGAAAATGAAATGCTTGCGGTTTCTCGTTTTGAAAAAGGCGTCCGAGGTCCGAGGTTTATAGAGGCACAACCACTATAAGCGGTCTTTTGCCGCATGATGTCTTTGTTAGTAGTACTTTTCCAGGACAACAACAGAATTTTATAGTGCCAGGATTTCACTTCCTTGTAACGATTCTATAATGAGGCAACAACATTTCTCGCCTGCGTGTAGTTCACGGCTGTTTCTGGTCGTCACACTCGTTTTTTCTCCTACAATGACAACAGCAGAGGATGCCAGCGATTATCTGTTCTTTACCTTCGAAGACTGTGCACTGGCCATGACCAGCAGCGACGCCAACACCGATCAAATGCTATTTTTTGGAGAATTTCTTGACGCAACTATCCGCTTGTCTCCTTTCCCGACTTGTCCCGACATTGAAAGTGCGTCGAACACCGACTCGTCATACCGAATCGTTTTTGAAGAATTGCAATGCGCCTGTTTGGATTATCCATCCTTGGACCCTCCCACCGGCTCGTTTGATCCCTTGTGTTGTGACCGAACTGGGTCGGCTTCGATACGCTTGCCCCTGCAAGTGTATCCGGAAGCGTATACGGAGCGCCTGTGTCGTGGCATGGAATTGGCCATGGCGGCCGATTGCTCATCGACCGAACCCGCCATGACGATACCACCGACACCGGCGCCCACGAACATTCCATTGTCGGAACTCTTTCCGACACAACCACCGACTTCCGAACGACCGTCCCGTAGTCCGGTAGTGTCCACCAACGAAAAGGAGGACGAGGAGTCCCTGTTGGGACTGTCGACCGTATGGACCATTTTGCGTGGATCGCCTTTGCGGCCTGTGGGTTGGTGTTAGTGGGCTTGGTGATTTTGTTGTTGGCGTCCTTTTGTTACCCAAGTGGCGAGAAGAAGAGAGTCACAGATTCGAACGATCCCAATCGAGAAGCGGAACACGAGATTGAATTTGCCGCCGAGGAGGAGGAGCTTTCTCATACGGATTCGAACAGGATGGAGCAGCCTTCACCAGCTTGTATAGATACATCTGCAGAAGAGCAACACCATAGTGTCGACAATGACGATGACGGCGATGAGGATTACGTTGACGCTGCAGCCGATGAAGTAGACTCAGTTGAAAATGACGACGATGATGACGCCGATGACGACGGCGGCGACGACGACGATGACGGAGAAGAAGTAGATGAGTATCCACACAGAATGCAAGAGGTATAAACCGATATTCAAGTATTGACTGTCAACTGTGTCGTCGCAAATTGAGAATGATCTATGATTTAATTGCAGCGGGAGTAATGCGGTTAACCTACCAAGACAAATCATCAACGGTAGTAGGAAGACACGACGCAATTTCGCTCTTTTTTCAGCAGTATCCTTCGTCATGTAAACTATTTGCTTTTACTTGTCTAGCTCGGAGCACGGCAATCTGTTGATGTAATTTCTCGCTCGCAAACGTACTAACTCGTGACTGAAATGTAGTCACAGAAAAAGTAATATACACTTTGGGTGATAGTAGAAAGGACATCTATTTCAATTGCAGATTTATTGACATCAAGAACTGAGGCGTGCATGCTTTAAGCATTTGACGATAAAGCAAGTTGCTCCAAAGAACACATTTGTGGGTGATCGATCTTTCCGACTAATTATTAGAGGCCAGTAAGTAATTTCAAAAGTTAGCAGACTGACTCGTGACTGGATTAAAAGCGCTCGCGGTCATACCGCGCCGCAAAATTTTCTCGTCCACAACAACAAAAAGGCAAAAAGAACATTGAAAGCGAATGACCGGTCAAACATTTCTCGGAAAAGCTCATTGTTCTTTATCTTCCTGACCTTTTCGGTATAATATAACAGCACATGGACACGATAGTTGAATTCTTGTATGTAGTGGATGTTTGTTGCTGCTCCTCTTTATCCATTTACTTTTGAGCCATCCGTCACTCAACCATTCCGATCACTTGCCGTTGCTATATTTTTCAGCTCCTTTCCTCATGGACGAGATCCACCGGTCATTTGGACCATAATATTGATGAAGCTAGCAGTAATTGCCAACATTGTTGCTTTTGACTTTGGCAGTGGTCCGTTTGCGTTAACGGCGTGGGGAATTCTGATGACGACAACCTTTCGACCCGTCCCCGAGCGCATATTGACCGTTTCGGCGACCCTCTGCTTTGTTTTGGCCTATTTCTGTGCACGAGAGGCATACTTTGTATACACGGCTAGGATTTGTCGCCACTTGGATGAATTTCACAGCGAAACCGATCATAGCAAGGAAATAGACGACGAAGTGGATAAATTTTGTCATATGCGGGGATTTTTAGTAGAGTCCAACGGTGTTGCCACTATCTTGTGGTTCTCGACTGCCGTCATGGTGTGGAAGTTTCCAGAGTCCAGGCAGCTATCACGAACTAGAGGTTACGAGAGTGTTGACGGACCAAGTGCTTCACTGTATCGCCCGGTGCCAGAGATGGAGTTAATGTAACACACCGGGAGTTACAAATGCTATAGAGTTAAGAAAAATTAACATGTTAAGTAGTGCCGAATGACTCTTTACTCTTTACCTAGCCCGGTCTTGTGTTGTAGACGAGTCATCTCTCAAGGTGCCATTTGAAATTGGATCATGATTGATTTCCTAGAGCAAACTTCCGCCACCGTGAAGAGTTCAGAATTGTTGTATATGTAAAAGCAGCCCAAGGCATATCTTCTCATTGTTACAGAGACTACGTTATACTGGCAAAAGAACGAATAAAACCGGATCGTTTGTTGTCTATTCGACCTCTATTGATTTAGATCATATTCACTCTCGATTTTCTGGCTTGTCTCGATAGTTTATGTAAGGTAGAATGGCTTTCCGAAGCAATGACACGTGTACCGAAATAAGGATGTGATTTTGGTGGTGCAAGAAAGAGAATACGCTCTCCTTAGAATTTGACGGAGGACGTAGCAAATGCACACGACTGATGACCACATTCAGTCATGAAGCGCCTAAACCAACACTTTGACCTATAGTACCTTGTCATATCAACGATACTGTAGATTACTTTTTTGAGACCGAACCTATTTATCAAAAAAGACTACCGGTAAGATACATAATCACCTACAAAGGTGCAACGTGCAACTGGGCAATAAAGCGCACACGCATCTTTGGTCATTTTCACTGTTTTATTTCAAAGGAAACAGAGCCTGTTCATTTCTATTGCAACCAATTTATTGCAGCAATTTCAGGTTCTTAGCCAAAAGCAAACAGCTCAGACATTTGTGTTAACTGTGTGAAGGACGGAAGGATCATCGCCGGTAAAAATATTCATACAACAACCAACGAAATTTTTACGCGTCGATTTATTTAGAAAACAATGCCAATCAAACGACCCGGTAAATCGAAATCACCGGTACGAGCGGAAGAGATGGAAAGGTACGTATTTCCTTTACATGCTCTCTTTCGTGACAAAGCATTTGTTCTTATCGTACAATTCGTGTTTGTAGTCTTCGAAAAACCGCCGCCGTCGAGGTAGATTCCGATCGCCGTCCGACCAAAGAAGCACATGCGGCCTTTTGGGCTTCGGCGGTCAAATTTGCCTTTTGTTTCGGCGGATTACAGGCTTCCTATTTGATTTGGGGTTACATGCAGGAACTGATTATGACCACCAAGTTTCAACCAACCGCACGAGTGCCTTCGGGCAAATTCCCTTCGGCGGCCTTTTTGTGTTTTTTTCGAACCGATTTTTGGCCGTCTTGGTGGCTTTAGTGGCGGTCAAAGTGAAACACGGTGCCTTCTTTTCGAATAATGCAGCACCGTTACTGGCGTTCACTCCGTGTGCGCTTTCGAATACGTTGAGTTCCTGGTCGCAGTATGCGTCACTCAAGTATGTTTCATTTCCCGTGCAAACGGTCTTCAAATCATCCAAGATTATTCCCGTCATGATCATGGGCAAAGTGTTGCAGGGATCTTTGTATCCCTGGTCGCAGTACTTGGAAGCCTTTTGATTACCTCGGGTGTTGCCATCTTTTCTCTCTATAGCAAAGACGCCAAGACCGACACCAACACAGAGTTTCTCGGATTGCTGTTCCTACTGTGCTACATTTCGTTCGATTCGTTTACATCCCAATGGCAATCTCGCATCTACAAGGATTACGGAAAAGCGAATGTCGATCCGTATCAAATGATGTTGGGAGTGAATACGTCGGCGATTTGTATCACCACCGCCGGATTGCTCGTGTCGGGAGATTTACCGATTGTCTTTGAATTCTTGCAAGCCAACCCCGTGGCTTTGCGATACAACATTATTACCGCCATTACTTCGGCGACGGGGCAGTTGTTCATCTTTTACACCATCAAAGAGTTTGGGCCAATTGCCTTTACCGTGATTATGACGACGCGGCAAATGTTTTCCATTTCCTTGTCGGCCTTACTCTTTGGGCACGTGATTGCCCTCAAGGCCGGAATCGGGGCCGCCGTGGTGTTCGGTGTCTTGTTTTACCAAATTCATCAAAAGTACAAAGGATCATCGTCTCAAAGATCTCGCTGAAGATGATGTTTTGCTTTTTTATTAAGTACGGAGTAGTAGCTGTGTTTTATAACTCTTTATATAACTATTTAAGTTTACATGTTGTGAGCAAGACACTCTCTCGTTCCGCATCTAGGCAATTCCACGGTGTTGTAGCGGTAACTTGATAGGCCGGGCTTTCGGTGGACTTGCCGTAATGGAAGTGGGGCTCTTGGGTCTCAACGAAGGTGATTCGTGTCCTTCGGATGTGTCCTCTCGCATCACTTGCGCATCGACTTCGCCCCAGAATCTCGCCAGCAACCGACACACCCGACTTTTCTCGATCGACTTGTCGGCCACGGCGTTACGATTTGATCTTAGCACAGTCCTGCGATGTTCTTCTGTGAGAGCTTTCTTCGTATCCGAGTACGAACGACTCGTCCACTGTTCTAAGCCTCTCAACTCGGGGACGGCCGAACACCTAAGTTCTTGAGCTATCAATTCTACTCGAAAATTGGATAATAAGCGTTCTGTTGCCTCTTCTGTTGCACAATTCGTTGCAACAAAGTGCTTCATTCTTTGATATTCGCAAGGAGGTGGCGTGCTAGGATCTTGGAATTGACATCGCAGTTGTCGATCGTGCGAAGCCAGCAATTGGGCGTGTTGTCGGAAGATCTTGAAGTCTTTCTTCGTCCACCATATTGTGCGGCGCTCTTCTTTGGTCAATTCGTAGAATGGAACTAGTAAGGTGGCAACTGTGTGGAAGCCATCGACAAACGAAACCGCTTTTCTGCGATTCGATGACAAGGTAGGTACATCCGATCGAGTCGTTAAACTCTTCTTCGAGTAACCAGCCGATTGAGTGGATTCTGCTTTCGATGAATTGCAGTCTACGAACATTGTTGCGGGCGCTGATAGTCAATGAATGTTTGTATTCAATTTTCTTCTTACGTGCGATGAGATAGTTGATTGCAGAATTGATGCGTATTCCCTCCTTCCCTGAGATGTGCTTTGGTTGCAAGGTTGTTTTTCGCTGGCGGCGGAGATGTGAACTGTGAACGGTGAACGGTGGGCTGTGGAATAAGTCAGTTATAATAGTCTCTTGGGCCCAGTACAGTGCTGTATGATGACAAATCCTTCTTTATCACTTCCTGACTGGTTTTCAAATTCCGGAAAAAGCCAAACCCGAAACATTAACGTAAAAGAAAAAAATAATAAGTATAGCATATTGTGTAGAGAACATTACTTGCTGAACGAACCAAGTGATGTGCTTGAACCGGTATTGGTGGTCATAGAGTGTTCCTAATAAGGCTAATGGATACTTAAGGAACATCTTCCCGCATCCGGGTCTCTGTTTCTACGGACAAAAAATCTGCCGATAGTAGATAGTACTATTTATGACGCGGACTTAACGAGATTGACGATTGACCCGTGACCAGTGACGTGTGAAACGTGTTACCAGGTACAAAAGCACAAACAGTGTGACACGTGACAATCAGTGACCCGTGACACTACCAGGTATTATTGCTCTTTGATCCGTGAAACAGACTATGGTAGGCTTTTCCGTTGAGCAATTTAACTAGCATTGGTGTAACTACTGTACGTAGTAATCGATCGTTACATCAAGTTTTATACATATGGACATTCCTTAATAATACGGTTTGCTCGGTAAAAAGACGTTAAAGTTGACGTTCATTTCGTAATTGATCGACCTTCAAATAAAGACGCTTTGCGCTTTGCTTCGTGCTTCTTCGTGGAGTCGTTCGTGATGAAAGAAGACAACGGCAACAAGCAACGACCAACGACACGAAAGTAAAACAAGAAATCATATTTGATTGACACCTGATAAACATTGCATACCACTTGTTAAACAAGCATTGTCGACATCTTTCTCTTGTATCGCATTGACAATCACTAGTTGCTTATCGCGTATCAAAAGAGAAGGCTTACCGTGCTTGAATTTTGGCTGCTTCTATCGTTCGATTGACTTGCATTTCGAGTGTCAGCTACTCTACATCACTACATCTAGATTATGGGAATAACTGGATTCCAGATCTTTTCAAGAGATACAGATAGCAATAGTGGACAGAAAACCCGCAAACGGTTTTTGCGCTTCGGAAGACGATCATCCTCACCGAATCGAATTCGAGACTTACTGACGAAAGGAAATCTACAAATGCAGCCAAATCACAGCGATGCCGCGTCCATGGATGGCATCTCCACACTGGGATCCGTTGACGATAGCCTTGAACCTTCAGTGAAAGCTTGCAGTCCCCGGAATCGAATCAACTCGAGAGATATCTCGCGCACATATTCCGGTTTGTACGGACAAGGGGATGATTTACTGCCTTTGGAAGTGCAACGCATCGCTTCACCGCCTTCGGTCTTGATGTTCCTGTTCATGTACATAACGCTGATTCTTTTTGTTCTACTGGTGGTGATTCTGCTGCTCCATGTAACGGTGGGTGATGCGGTGGAAGAGTCGCAGTTGGGCCGGGCCTCTTTGACATTGACACATGCGATTCACTTGACGGTGACAGTGGTACATGTACACTGGTTGAAGGGCAGCGTGTTCGATCCACAGGGAGAAATGAACGCGCTTACTATATGGGAGCAACTGGAAGCGCGCGGATCGGATGCGTACGCCATTCGTCAAGTGTTGTTGATTGTTCCGACGGTTTTGTGTTACGCCGCATGCCATTTTTCGCACTATGAGCCTCTGGCGGTTTTGGCGAATTTTATCATGCTGGCCATTGCGTTACTAGCCAAGGCACCGTACATGAACGGCGTGCGTATCTTGGGAATCAACCGCACAGTTGGAATCGACGACGACGTCTCGGAGGAAGGGGCGAACAAGACGGATAAGAAAGACAACTGATCATGATTACTAGCGATAAGCATACATATTTATATATATACTTAGTGGAATCGAAACGTTTTCAACGAATCTTTAATGCAAAGCGCACTGCTGTTCTGCTTTTCTAGTGATAGATTCTCATCTTTGTGTGGCTTAGAGAACCGACTTCAGACACCATCTTCAACTTTAAAAAGCCCCCATTAGTCGCTTTGCTGACTACCAACTCTTTAGAAAGGATGCAAATCGTGAGTAGGGAAATACTGCTCGTCGTTTTCGTCAAAGAACACCATTATGGCTAGACAGTCGCACGATGAGTCCAGCAACGAAAACTCTTCGATTGATGACAAAGCAGCACGAAGAATCGTACTACGGAGTATCAAAACACACACGACACAATTTAGATCAAGTTACTTTCGCTTCGTAAACATTGCTCCTATAATAGTCTTTATGGCCAGCAACGCAATGCATTGCTAGAATCCTTTAATGACAACAGATAATGAAACTGACACATTTACGCGAATTTTCGACAAATAGGCAGAACAGAGGCCTCCAAATCTAACTCGGAATGATCCGTGGCATTGATGTGGATGCCGACTCCGTTCAAGGCCGTCTTGAGGGCTTCTTTCGAGCCAGAGTAAAGCATTTTGTTGCGAATGCTGCCAGAGTCGGGGTTCCACGTGATGAGCACCAATTTGCTGGTCGGTCGTCCATCATCGGTAGTGAAGTCAAGATCGATCAAACCGTAACGGCAGTCATCATCCGGAAGATCCGCACAAAAGTCGTCATAGGTTTTTCCCTTCTCACCCGTCTTCTCGGTCACGATTGTCTTCTTATCCTCGATCTTGTAGATAATGTACTTCAGCTTCTCTCCTTGTCCAAGTTTGAACGCATTGAACGTGGAAGTGACTTCGTCGGCGACTACTACTCCAGTTGACTGTAAAGGCAAATATGAATGACAGCGTGTAAGTCAAGCATGGAAACGAAAGACCGTCGCTGAACGAGAACGGCAAGGCACAGGTCACACAATATCGTTTTCCGAAAAAAGAAAAAGGCTTTTATTGCTAGTCTGCATGTCTCAGGCGAAAGGAGAACCCAGCAGCATGACAATTTTGCAGCAATGACCCGTCGTCTACGGCCGCGCTTCACCAGTTTCCAAGTCAATCAACGTAGTCCCTACATTCGACTTATTGGGCCGCTCAAAAGACTCAAACATTTAAATACATACCATACTTGTTTACTTGTTGTTTTTGGGGTATTAAGAAAAAAAAAAGGCCACAAATGATGATAATTATCCTTTGCTATGTTCGTTTGTTGTTTGTCTTGTCTCGTCGTCGGACCAGCGCGGTGCGCGGCTTTCAAACGTTTCAACCCGGTTCGATGGAGGGGGCTTAAGCACGAAACGTCTTCAGAGTCCCAGACTACATAAATATGTATACTCAGATTTGTCTCGCGCGGTCATTCGTCATGGACTGGCATTGAAATCTTCGAACGAAATCAGTGGACGAGAGTGTCGTGAAAAGTGAGGGAAATGTATCTCGGGACTGGAAAAACTCATTCGGGACCCGCGCAACGCGATCGTTTGGCTACCGTAAGATCTATTTCCGAGAAAATTTTTTGATAATCGAGACAATTGACCTTTAATAAATCAAAATTTTGACTTTTTACTCGAATCAAAGTCGTCGTGCTATGAATCCTTTGAAGACGCCTTAATCAAAGATGCTAATTTCATACACAAGAGAAATTTGTTTCAGCTCGTTGACATAGCACCCTAACCATGTGCTTAGACAAGTGCTTGTCAAGGTGCTTTTGTGTTTCGTGAGTTACTGCTTCAAAGAATGAAAGCAACGAAAAAATCTAACAATTCAAGACTAAAATGCAATCACGGGTCAAGATTTGTTACTATGACCGTGACGTCATACTGTCAGGCATTACTGGTTTGATACATTTGTGTTGTGGAAATCATATGCTGAGACAACACTAACTACGATACTCTGCGGACATCGCGTTTTAAATCAGTTCTATAAAAATCGCAAAGAACATCTGCGGACATTGTTTTTGACGATGCTCGTCGAACGTCGAACAGACCGCGCTTTGTTTGCGCGCTCAACCACACCTTGAAGCCAGCGGATCTTTTCGGTTTCTTTCTGCGTTCTCTCTTCGAATGACTATGACCGGCTCCTTTATCGAGTCATTCTCCGCGCTCGATAGGGTCACTGCCGTGATTTTTCACGTACTCGTGCTGTTGACACCCTTTCCAAAAGCTGCGGATCCTTTCTTTCTCATTGAAAGAATAATACATTCCTCTTTCTTACATTACCAAGATGACGGATGCTAATGTTGCCCCACCTCTCTTCACCTCGGTTGGAGGAGGAAATAGCGCACCGAGTCGTTCGGTACCTCGCGCCAACGCGGTCGCTCTCAACCTCGATGATATCTTCGGAGACGTCATGTTTACGCCCGACGGTGATACCGTCTTCGCCTCGGAAGAGACCGTCGACGGCGGTATTTTGAACTCGGGTGAGGGTGATCGCGTCGCCACTCACGCCACTCGTCTTCGTGATGATGGCACGGCGGAAGCGGTGCAAAACGCGGGCGGTATTGCTACCACGCAGTTGATCGAACAGGGCAAGCCGGCGCTGACCATGGGACGTGGTAGCGGAGGCACCACGGCGGCCATTCCGTTCCATCACAACCCGCAAGCGAGTCACCAGTTGCAATACGCGGTCCCGAAGAAAAAGAAGTCTTCGGATCGCAAAATGAGTGAGCAGCAAAAGTCCGAGCGACGGTACGAAAAAAATATGTGTTGCATGAACTAGTATACTTTTGAAAAGCCATTGACTCATATTTCTCTTTCTCTTCTTCAGTGAACGCAATCGTGAGCATGCCAAGCGCTCTCGTATCCGCAAGAAGTTCTTGCTCGAGTCGCTTCAGCAGTCGGTGGCTCTTCTCAAGGAAGAGAATGAGAAACTCCGCCAGTCGATTCGTTCTCACTTGGGACCCGACAAGGCCCAACAGTTGTTGAACGAAAAAGACAACGGCCCGAGCATCGACGGTCTTTTGGCGAGTTCCCAAGGTATCGCCAACAAAGTCTTGGACGATCCGGACTTTTCCTTCATCAAGGCTCTACAAACGGCCCAGCAGAACTTTGTGGTCACCGACCCGTCTCTCCCGGACAACCCCATTGTGTACGCCAGTCAAGGTTTTTTGAACTTGACGGGTTACTCGTTGGACCAGATTTTGGGACGAAACTGTCGTTTCTTGCAAGGTCCGGAAACCGATCCCAAGCACGTCGAGCGCATCCGCAAGGCAATCGAGCAGGGCAACGACATGTCCGTGTGCTTGCTCAACTACCGTGCCGACGGAACCACCTTCTGGAATCAGTTCTTTATCGCGGCTCTTCGCGATGGATCCGGCAATGTCACCAACTTTGTCGGTGTGCAGTGCAAGGTTTCCGATCAGTATGCGGCGTCGGTCATGAAGCAGCAGGAAGAAGAGGAAGCTGCGGCAAATGCGGATGCCATGTAGGCAAGTGGGCCAATCCTTTCCATATATTATGATCGTTCAAGGGACTCCTTAATAGCAAACGAAAAGTAATAATATTCTAAGAGTCTGTTTTATTTCGCATACATCCGTTTCGCATACATTCGTTTGACCGTATTTTGAATCCTTCAGACCTTTGCGAGATTGATCGCCTGCACCAAATTGTTAAGCGAGGAACCTTTCAAACTGAAACGAAAGGGAGTCACTGAACCAAAGCACTAAAAGCTGTTTTAAAATTTAAATATAATTTATAGCTGAATGAAACGATCATTCTACTCAGGGTGATTAGAATGTTTTTCGGTGTTTCCATGTGATTGTAAGATGATAGCTGCGACTGTTACCGATTGAATAGAATGTTGGGAACAAAACTGATCGAAGAGAGTTGTAAGAGAGCTTGCATTCGAACTTGCATTCGAACTTGCAATAAGTTTGACGAAAGGGCTCCCCTGCAAGTCGGTGTAGTTTAATCTCGTTGCGTTAATTGCTGAACCATCAACCTTCCTTGCGACGGTGTTTTGAGAACATGTTCCAGTGATTCTTGACTATTCGGAGGGCTTGGCGGTTTCTGAATAGTCTCACTGTTGCCCACAGCAGGAGACTCTTTCCTGCTCGTCTCAGGGTGACGATGATTCGAGCTGACTTGCGAATCGACTTCGCCACAGAATCGAGCAAAAATAGCCGCCGAACGGGCATACTCTTTGTAAAAAGACAGAAAGTTGATCTTCGGTAGCTGTTTTGGTCCTTGCCAATTTCAGCACAGCAACTCGGGTCTCCTCGGCGAATTCCGCTCGTTCGTATCGATGTTTGTGAGACGTATAACATTCCAGGCCTCTCGCCGACAACTCTCGAGCACACCATGATTTCATACAAAGCGCTTGCGACGCACAATTCCTCATGAGTCCCTCGTACTCGCCATCGGAGAGAGTACACGCCAAATGCAACGCTCGAGCGTACGCTTCTTCAATTCCCCGGACGAGGGACTTTTCTCGCTGGCGCAAGTCTTTCGTAATAAACTTGGCTCCCAATCGTATTCCGTGATACTCGGCCGCCGTCCACCAAATTTGTCGTTTTTCGTCTTCCGTGATATCCTTGCGTAAGGGTACAGTTCCGACAATGTCCGCTTCATTCGATCGAAAGCGCACCTTGCCGCGTTTATGGGGTGGGCTGATTTCTCCTCGATTGAGTGGTGCAAACACATGAATTAGTTTCTCGCAATCGAAATCGATGTTTTCCGTACTACACATGGCGTTCGCATTATTTATAGTATTGGAAGATATAATCACCATATTGAAGGATCATAAAAGAAAGAAAGGAATGAATAGGCAAATGGGAGGAGGAGCTTTCTTTCGCACGAATCTTGCCCGCGCTGTGCCATTTCGGTGAGAGCTCGCAAAAGTTCGTGGGGTGCACGACAAGAGTGCACGATCAACGATGCACTGTTTTCAGAGTGTCAGTCGTCGGTCGTCGGTTATGGCGTAATCGCTTCAAGATAGTGAAAAGTACAATCCTTCGAAAGAGTGTTAGTACCGTTTCAAGCAGTTCAGTAGGATGGTGTACTCCGTAATCCAGTGTCTGCGACCCAGAATTTTGTCATGTAGGTTTTTGTGTCGATGATGTCTTGAGTCTTTGATTGAAAGTGTCCTGGACGTGGACGCTTACTATGTATGGGACAAAGAGTAAAGGGTAGTCGTGACTCGTGATATTGTAACAATGATCTCCTGGATCGGGTCTTTTAGGGATAGGTATTACCGGTAAGTCATTTCCCGGCAATGCGAAGTATGCGCGCCATTTTTGCTTTGGCTTTTGTGATTGTTGTTATTCATTCATTCATTCATTCATTCATTCGTTGATGTTCCATTAGTCTATTATTTACCGCCTTCTCATCAATAAGCTCGCGCTAATTGATATTTCAGAGAAGTTAGATCAACAATATGAAACTCCGCGTCGTCACTTACAATGTTCTGTCGTCTCATTTGTCGTCGCCCAATCATTACACCACGTTGAATCCGGATCATTTAGATCCATTGAGGCGCTTACCGGTCGTACTCCAGAAACTGGAAAGTCAACTCCAGGAAGAAAAACGATCTGTTTTCTGTCTTCAAGAAGTATCGTACGATTGGGCTGGTACTTTTCACGCTTTTTTCGCACAAAGGTACGAACACAACAACAGCTCTCCTTTGCAAAAATCAACATTCTTTCGTCTCAGTCGTTGCCACTCTCAGGGGATTCCACATGGTCACTGGACTCTACGGAAGGAAATTCAATGGGTACATGGGAGTCGCTTTAGCTTGGCCGACCGAAGAGTTTGAAACGGTCGATGTCGATATTTCCCGACTCAGCGATACGCGAAGTTGGCCACCGAAGGACGAAAAGTCGTTCTGGTCGAATATTTTGGATACCGCCGTCGCGTTTCCACTCAAACTTTTGGGAAAGAAGGAAGAAAGAGACCCCTGGGATTATGCGGAGCAGCGAATGAATGTCATGACGAGTGTCACGTTGAAGGACCGGACGTCGGGGACAGCGTTCTGCATCGGAACATACCACATGCCGTGTGCTTACTTTGCCCCACAAGTTATGACAATACATGCGGATGTAAGTTGTTTTCGTACAGTACCAGCTGTCTTTTGGTAAAGTTGTGTCTCATGTACCATTGCTCTTATCAGATGTGCTTTCGGCACGTACAAGAGTTAGCCACACGCCAAAATGTGCCGTGTATCATTGCTGGCGATTTCAATATTAAACCAGCGGACTCATCTTATAAGTTCTTGACTACCGGGCAACTGGAAAATGCCGATCCTTGCTATCCGGTTTCGAAAAATGGCGTGGAATGGACACCCACTTGTCGGCCGATGGATAGCGCCAGTGTAGCCTATCTCTCCAAAGAACCTGACTTCACCAATTATGCACGAGTCAAAGAAGACGATCCATTTATTGATACGCTGGATTACATCTTCTTGTCACAAGGTCAATGGAAAGTGGAAAATATGACGCCGTTTGTGGACCGTGAGCAAGCGGGAGGTCCGTTCCCCAATTTTGACGTGTCGGAACCGAGTGACCATATTTTAATGGCCGCAGACTTAGTCTGTTTACAAGAGAGTTCTGCTGATTAGACAAATAGAAGTTCCTTTTTCATTACTTCATTCAATTTTAATTACAAGTATAGTAGTTGATAAAAGTGAGACACAGCTCTCACGAACGGTTCTCCACCAAAACCTTGTCAAAACGTCCCGCTCCAGAACTGAAATGTACAATTAGAGGAAAGGTGCACTTCCAGGACCGCTGCGAGAACGCCCCAAGACGATACCCGAGTTCTGACGAGCAATGTGCGTCGGATCGAGGTTGAAGTCACCGGGCTTGCGTCGTGGACGCCAAGGAATGTTCTTGCGAGCGAGAGTGCTGTGCAAAAAGCAAGCCCAGACTGCCATGACGGCAACACCGAAGCAGAGAATGGTAATGGCTAACTTCTTTCCGCCGGAAAGCATACTGGATTCAGCTTTGAGCTCCGAAGACCACTGGGCGGTCCACGAACTGCCGCCGAAAATCACCTGCCCGTATTCGTTGTACGACTTCGACTTCAAGGACTCGACAAAAGCACAGACGGCTTCCTCGTTCTTCTCCTGTTGCTGAGATTGGTAAATCTGCTCCCAATCTTGTGCTTCCTGATACTGATTTGCACTCGTAGTGGGGAGCGTAAGTTGCTTGTTGCATTTACCGGACAGTTGGTAAAGCATAGAGCACATCGGTTCAACCTGGAACGCATCAGGGTCTTCGTTCTCGTACCATTGGAAGCTTTCCATGTTCTGTCGAGATGAAACAAATAGAAGAGGTGAGAATATAGGTGCAAGGGAAGCAAAGGAAGAATGTTTGGTGAGTACTTACGTTCGCATTTACACCGCAAGAAATGCACTCCTCGGGAACAAGCTCGACTTGTTGGACAGGGTCGTAGCCAATCAACTCCTTGACAGTGGTGTCAGAGTCCAAGACGGAGCAGTATTGATCCTTGTAAACGGCCAAAGTAATAGTTCGACCATCGCCAGAGCAATGTGGTCCGATGAAATACTGTCGGTTCATGTACTGCTGCATTTCGTAGTTGTATTGGTTCATAGCGTATTCTCGTTTTTGTGCGCAATTCTCATCGCCGTCGTAACAGTTGTATTGCTCCTCGAAATACTGCTGCTTGTTCATGTACTGTTGCTCGTAATACTGCTGGTTTGCGTAGTCGTTACCGTCTTGAAACATTTCAATTTCGGTACAAGCCACAAAATCTTTCAAGGAGTAGGTCGTTTGACCGTTGCTGCCACGCATGTTCTCCGAGTACGAACCATATCCGTGCATACTTTGTTGGTATCCCATGTAATCACCGTCTTGGAGGATGACCATGCATGCGTCGTACTGATTGGAGCACGATGAGGCGTATTCACCGCTGCAGTCCTCGGATTGAAGGTCGACGTTTTGCCAAGTGGCCGGAAACTCTCCCCACAGCGATGCGTCCCATTGAGTATTGTCAAGTTCAGTTTCTAGGGAGGTATAAGTTCCACGATCATTAAAATATCCGTATCCTTGAATGAAGTCTCCGTTGCCATCAAAGTATCCGTTGTAAACCGGCTTGCCATAGAAGCGGGTGTTCGTTGCACTTCCCACCACCTGCCAGTTCTGCATCTCCTGGTAGGAATTCTGATAATTGTTCTGCATCATCCAAAAGTCTTCGTTGGTCCACTTATACTGAACTTGATTCTGATTCGAGTATCCACCATTGGCTCCGTAGTTGTTCTGATAGTAGTTGTTGGCATAGTTGGACTTGTTTCGAATGTACTGATAATAACGCTGGGCAATGTTCGCGTTTTGATTGTTGTTGCCGTTGTTTGCGTTATTCGCGTTGTTGCCGTTGTTGCCATTCTGGTTTCCATTGTACATGTTTTGATATTGATTCTGCTGCTGACCGTTCGTGATGTAAGTCTGGTACCAGTACTCGTAGTTTGCTTGCGCTTGTGCGAGAGCAGCCTGGCGACGGTAGTCAACTTCCGCCCAAAAGGCCTTGTAGGCCTGGAGGTCTGCGCAAGATTGACAGTACGTGCAGTAATTCACAACACGAGATTCTTCTTGGTCTAAAATCGCAGCGAGATACTGGTCCATCGCCACAATGTACTCTCCGTAGTTACTTGTGCAGCCATTTGTAGAGTAACTGGAACACTGGTCTTTGGGGCAAAGTCGGAAGATCGCGAAGCGTTGGGCAGCAAGAACGGTGTCGGAAAACTCGTCATCGGCAAGTTCATCGCTGAAAGTTTCTACCGTCGCACATTGAGTGAACTTGATAGCATAGTTCGAAATCTGAAATCCAAACTCTGATTCATCCATCTCATTATTCCAGTTGTATTCGTTCGCCCACATGTCGAAGTCGTTCGCATAGCCATCGGCATTCTGTTCGTAGCTGTAAAAGTTGTTGTAGTTGTAATTGTTCTGCAGAATACGGGGCTTCGCTAAGGAACGAATCTTATCAGAAAGCGCAAGTTGGCGCTTCTTCTCTTCCGCGCGCAACTTTGGGTTCAAAGCAATAGTCTTTCGGGCATCTTGAACCAAACTGGCAGGGAAAGCCGGCTTCGCAGCAGTTGCTCCACCGGCCAGCAAGAAAGCCAGTGCAAGTGCAAACTTGGCCATGTCCAATTCACTTTTCTTGTTGTCTGGGAGCCAAAGGAAGGGTATGGCTCAAACAATCGGATATTGTATTCCGTGTCCACAGTTTGTATCCAATGCGATGACAAAACTTGCTTCCTTTCGCCATCAAATGCGATATCTCGCCGAAGAGGGTGCGTATCCTGTGGAGTGCGACAGAATTATCCTGATTACTTAAGGATTCGGCGAAAAATCTTGTCAGTTGGGGTGTAGATAATCATCGGTCAACGGATTAGTTGATGATAGTAATCATGTATTACGGATTGTGTTTAATGCGTTTTGAATTTATGATGCGATCCGGCGATGTCCGATTTCTCTTTTTCTAGAGTGTCCTTGTACTCTCGAAAATAGTGCGATTCCTCGCTATGGGTAGTTGATGTACACATAAGATTCGTTTCGATTCATGAACGAAATGTCGCAGTGTGACAAAAACTATAGTATTTCTTGATTAGAGTGAAAATGATACTATTGATTACATAAGATCTAGGCGAATTCTCCGGCAGAAGGTGCTGTGTCCTCATTACCGTGCCTTGAGCGGCCACTGTAACTTAAATCTCCGTGTAGAATCCCACCGGGTGCATTTGTGGCTTGGCCGGTAAGAGGGCCAGCGGGAAATTGAGAGAATGCAGAGACGGAGTGCCCATCGTAGCTGATAGATCGAAGGGCGGTGATGCCGGAGTTTATTCGAGATAACCTGCCTGCTTCTACCCGTGTATCGAAATCGTAGTCGCCGGCAACAGACTGTCCACCCGAAGTCGGAGAATGGACACTCTTGGGCGGTCTCCATGGCATGCGGTACATTAACTTCTTGTATAAATAAGCGGAGTAAATCAGCAGGCTTAATGAAATCGCCATACTTGCTATCAACGATATGAGTTGTAGTGGCGAGGCTTTTTGAGCGAGGGTGATATACTCGGCTCCAGAATTCCACTTTGAAAATCGGAAATCCTCTTTCACCACAATCTGACCGCGCTCATTGTAGTGATTTTCGATGAGTGTGTCTATGAATGTGCACACTTTAGTTTGAGATTCGTCGTCTTCGTACTAGAGAACAGCAAAGATGTTGTTAGGCTATATCTTGACACCCAAACGCAACATAAGAAGTACCTACCAGTGCATTGCTTGATTTAAAATTCCTGTTGCACTTTGCACTGGAATCATACGCCACCGTACAAAAAGGGTATGTTTCGTGTGCCGTTGAACTACTACTCCCACTGTTGCTGCTGCTTGTTGACGTAGTGAGTGCATAACTTTCCGACGCTTTGCACGATATACATGACTTGTCGTAGAATAGGGATAGCTCGCTATCGTCAAACTTTTGCCGGTGTACTTCTCGATTTCCGACACGTCTCCCACATAAGAGCTGCAATACTGATCCTTGTACAACGCGATTCCGATCGTGTGTCCATCACTGCGGCAATGTGGACCAACATAGCTTACCGCGTTTCCCATTTGGAACGCCCGACAGGAAAAGTAGGGTATGTAGTTGGTGGCATTTGCGTTATACGCTCGACACGCACCCTTGAAATTTTGACATGTTGACTTGAATAAGCAGGTTCCGTCCGACGCAATGTACCAGGGTAATTTCGGCGCTGGGATGTTACCGCCGTAATAACCTCCGCTCACGTAGTTTCCAAAATTTTTGTTGTAAACAGATGCTCCATTGCTGGAATAACTATTCGACGAATAAGAAAGCCTCCTGTCTCCATTATTGTTGTCGTTGCTGCTCGCCCCTCCGTAATGCCAGACATATTGATTCCAAAAATCATCTTCGATTTGATTCGAAGTATCGTCATCCGACCCGGCGTAAGACTTGAAGGCATCATCGTAAAAGTTGTATCCGTAAGCCCCGTATTTGTATCCGAGTGCATCATCGTACGTCACATGACCATCATCGCTGGGAGCTTCTTCAATCGAGTCATCGGTTGTGACATCATCCGTCGCCGCGGCATCGTCGGTGGTGACCGCATCATCGGCGTTCGTCGATGCATCGTCGGTGGTGGTATCATCGTTGGTGGAACTGCTCGAACTGCTACCGTTACTATTGTTGGACTTGTTGTTGCTATTATTTTGGTTTCTTTTGTTCATTTGATTCACATACGACTGATAGGCGGCCACTTTATTGAGATACAACGTGTAGTCAAACTTGCTGCACGCCTCACATGTTTGGCAGTAGCGACTGTATTGCTTGAAATGATAGGTTGTCATAATATCCAGATAATCTTCCATGGGGATTACGTACTCTCCATAGTGACTGTTGCAGCCATATTTGTTGTACGTCGAGCACGCATTGGCTTCACAGAGACGAAAGGTGACGAAGCGCCGCATGGCGGTGGGAGTCTGACCCGCCGACGCGCGATTGTCACTCCAGGTAGCGATATCTTGACAGCCGACGTACTTGAAGGCGAATTCCGACAAATCCACTTGTTCGTAATAATTATTTTGTCCTCCTTGGTAATTGTAGTATTTGTTGGCGTATTCGTTTGCTCCATTGTATCCATTTTGATTGTATAGTTCGCGATTCATTTCCGGAGTGACTCGTACCGCGGCACTTCTCAGTCTCTGCTGTATTTCCTGTTGTTCTTGATTTACAATTTGCTCATCGTCGATCCGTTGCATGGCGGCAATGAATTCTTGCCGTTGTGTCATGTCCGGGAAACCGGTGGTGGTCGAAGCTAGAAATAACAGCGTGCAGTAGACATAATAACGAGAGTAAAGCAGACCCCGCATTCTTTTGTGCTCTCTATGAATACTTCTTCGAGGTATTTGTTTGATGAATTGGAATAAACAAAGGTTTGTTGACAATGAAAGCATTCTAGAGTGGCGCTTCTTTTTCCGGCTCAAATATGCATTCAAATGCGACGTGCGCTTTGCAACGATGACAACGAGAACTCAACGTCAACACGGCTCTAAACACATTTTATATTTTATCTAAAAGTTTTAATATAATCAAACAATAGTTCTCGTTTCGTTCTTAATCGGAGTCTCATCAACGGCTAGTTTCACTGTGTCACATATTCGGATGCCAAATGTTGTCTACATTCAAAGTCATAGTAAATAACGAAAGCGCATCCAGCGCGCGCGCACCTAAGCTCTCTGCTCTGTCCGTCGCTCGAGTACCGGATACGATTGGCACGTTTTTCCTCTCGTCCGCGATCCGCCGATCGTTCATTTCATTTTCCAACTTTTTTCGTTGGCGACGATAGCAGATCATAACTAAGATACTTTGACCATCACTTTATAACAAAAGCAGTGAGAATTCAGTTGAGATATTACGTAGTATTTTTTTCTCGTATACAATATGCACGAAACATCAGTTTCTGAGAATCATGACAAACAAGAAGGCAAGCCACAAACCTGTTACCCACTGGATGCCTTTCCGTCTCGAACAACGTTTGACGAAACATCCGATTTTCCCGCTCTCTCGATTCCGGCCAAAAGACAGCCGAAACAAGACGTCTGCTGAGTTCTGTATTGTTTTATCGACCCAAAATGAAGACCGTTTTGGAAGATCCGGAAGATTCGAGTCGTCGGATCCTCCTTCTGCAAAAGAATTCTGACACGGATGTTTTTGAACATGAATTGGTCCAATCCTTTCTAGCCGATGCGAATAATGACGCCCGCCAAATAAGCCATACGGTTCGAATCACGTACGATGATCTGGATGCCGATGAGTTGTTGCGGAAAATTCTGCCCTCGGACACGAAAGAAATACCTTCCGCATTCGAAACGGTCGGGTCGCTCATTCACATCAATTTACGCGACGAACTCTTGCCGTACAAATACTGGATTGGAAAAGTACTACTCGACAAGCATCAGCCGAGAATCAAAACAGTCGTGAACAAAGTCGGTACCATTGAAACAGAATATCGTACGTTCGGAATGGAAGTCATTGCAGGAAGTAGTGCAAAGGGATGGTCCGAAGTCACCGTCAAGGAAGAAAACTGCACGTTTCGGCTGGATTTTCAAACCGTGTACTGGAACAGTCGACTGGGAGGAGAGCATCGACGACTCGTGAATGTCATTCGAAAAGAAGCCAGGGATTCCCAGCGTGAGACAACCACCGTACTGGATCTCATGGCCGGTGTCGGCCCCTTGCGGTTCCTTTGACAGCCCATATGCATCAAGGCAGCAAATCCAAAGCTTCATCGCATGTCAACATTCGCGTCTTTGCCAATGATTTGAATCCAGAATCCTTTTGGTATCTGCAAATCAATGCTACAGACAACAAGTGTGCGAATCTAGTTTGTTTCAATAAAGACGCGCGTTTGTTGGTACAGGAAATTCAAAATCAAATCGAACAAGTAGACCATGTCATTATGAATCTACCCGCTTCGGCACCCGAGTTTCTCGATGCATTCCGTGGATGGAAACTTTCCAAATGCCCTGTTGTGCACGTTCATTGCTTCTGTCCCAAATCGTCCGAATCCGACGACCACCAAGAAGCCATTACACGTTGTGAGGAAGCACTGGGTTGTACTCTACAAGAAGCCGATATACACATTGTCCGGGATGTCTCGCCGACGAAGAATATGTTATGCGTGTCGTTTCATCTACCCGAAGCGGTCCGCGCGGTCCCTCCGCTCGATCTACCAGCGGAAGTTACCGAGTCAGCCAATAAGAAAGCTCGTGTTGAGTGAATAGCAATGTAACATGATAAGCCGATATGAAATCTTTTATTTCTATGTTACAGTAGTGTACATTGTGCAAAGCGAAGAATAGATGAGCTGTTGTGAGCTCGACTAGAGTTCGGCGAGACAGTATCCGTCTACATACTGTTGCAAGACGGCTTGAAACTCGGCAAACACTTTGCGGTTGAGCCGACTCTCTTCCACCAATCCAGCACCCGGATAATATAGATGCACATAAGGGAACGACGGGACACCCAATCCTTTCAGCATGTACGCATTGTCTTCCAGCAAGGGAACTTCGACAAACTTGATCGAGGGATATTCCAGTGTCATACGTCGGAACATGGGCTCAGCTGCCTTGCAGGCCCGACACGTTTGCGAGAAGAAGCGAACACAGACCATGCGATGTTGTTCTTCGCCGACGTGGCGCTTGTATTCTTCCAAAGTAGTCACTTGGGTGATTCGGTTTCTTGCAATATTGGGAAGAAAGTTTCCTTCCTCAGTGGGGATCCACGAATTGGTGGTGTTTTCGTTTGACTCTAAGTGATCACGTCGAGCAGTATCTGGCGTCGAAACGGCGGATCTGGCCGACACGGATTGGCGTACTCGTGTCGGCACGTTCGGCGAGACACCGAATGAGCAAGAAAGGGAAAATGTCCCTAGAAGAAGGACGGCGGTAAAATGAAGTGAGCGCTTCATCGTGGCTTTAATAGATGTTGATGAATATGGAAAGCGGAAACAGTCTGACTCTAATTCTTTCGTTTCGAATTTATGACATGTTGGTAGAAGAAGAAAAAGCCGAAACGAAAACGTGGTTGCAACAGCATCACTGCAAAAGAAAGATGACGAAGTCAGAAAGTCGTGGTGCACATGAAGCGTGACAACTGCATTGCGTCGTACCGGTAGACTAGTATCGAGCAACTAGAACCTGGCCAGGCGCGCGACTTTCTTCGATCTTTACTTGAAAGGTGAACTTCAAGGGTTCTTATTCACCAGTACAAATGCTACGTAAAGATACCCGTAGGAAAATTCGAAGAATGCCGATCGCCATCACAACAAAAATGATTCACTTTTTGTTCACAATCTCGTCCATCCTAATGCGAAGAGTTCATTTTCATGAATCAAATGCTTTTCCGGTGAAGTCTTTCCGGTCGATAGACGGCCTATTTCTAATTTTTTCGAAAGGGTGAACAGGAATGTGCGATACGTGTACCGAATACCTGGTAGGCACTAAAATGCTGTCGCCATCGCACATGAGTTCGGTTTTGATCCAATCTACTGAAGGACTTTTAGTCGAAGGGCTCGTCTGTTTGTCACTTTCCACGATTTCTCCATAGTCGACTACTCCTCGTAGCATAGCTTTTCCGAACAACGTCGATAGCAGCGCTTGATGACCTTCGCAAGCAAAAATTAAACACCCGTCGATATGGGCACGCGGTGGTAAAGGCAGCGATCGACGCGGCGCTTCCTTTGAAAGCTCTGATCGTTTTAGGTGAGCTAGGTGTGTTCAGATTAGAGTCATCTATCTCCGATGCCACTGTCATTGAATCTTCAAATCATCAACACGCTGTTTGATATCGACGCAGACTTGTTATGTCCTGTCAACATCTCAATCCACATGACCCATGCTCCATACTCGAGAACGATACCTGATGGGATGGAAATAATGACAATCAGCAATCAACACTTCTATAAGTAGCCACAACTTTGCAATGAGAGACTGCCAGAAGAGTTGAAAAGAAATGACTGGGCGTCGCCGTACCTGGTTAAGAACACTATCATGAACTTTACAATATCGTTACTCGCTTCCTGCCGTTATTCGTGGCAAAAACAGCAACACACAAGGAGCAAGGGTGCTAAACGATGTAAAGCAATTTACTAGTCCTGCGATCGAACAATATCAATCTACAATGCGTCTCGCGGAAGAGTATCCTAGCATTTACAATTTCACCAGGGTGAGGGCTAATGAGATCACGTACGTCAGCCACGAGTTTCTGTTTTCCACGTGATCGGATTTCGTGGTGTGTGTACCGTTGCGGTTTCACGTTTTCATTCAATAAAGTACAACGCGGCCAGGAAGGCGGAAGAAAGGTGAAATGGACGGATAGCGGATGTACGGTGTACGTCAGCGACCTTTCGCGAATTGGCTTCTTTAGCATTCTCGATTTCGCTCGCAAAAGATACTCCGTACTCCGTGACCGAAAAACTAAGATCTCTCGAAACGAAACCAAATCTCAAGGGGTCTAGCTGTGGCTTGCTTGTTTCATCGATTCTCCTTATACTTATATGAAAGCTTTCATACAATCTAAATACAACCCGTAACGAACATGGGCTGACGACATCGGCAATCGAGCAAAAGGCATTTGATTGTGAAAAGACTGAGTGCTAATTTATCCTAAGAGCTAAAAAGTCTTGGGTGCAATCTGTCGGCGTTGATTTCAGAACAAAACTTATGTCTGATATCTTAAAATCCAAAGAATGTATTCAATGAAAAGGTTTGATCACAGGTGGTGTGAAATTGATGGTAGTAGGAAGGATAGATAAATGTATGTAGCGTAGCGCGTAGATGGAAGACGTGAAAGCGTGGAAACTTTTAGAAGAAGTCCCCGAGAACATCATCGACCGTATCGGCGGCCTTTGCCCATTCGACTTCGGCGTCGAAATTAGCAGCTTTGGGCGCGGTAGGTGCAGAAAATGCAAGAGTGCCGGTGGAGGCTTTGTAGAGGTCCGATGAATTATTGTAGTGGTCATCGTCCATTTCAACAAACCATCCGTAGCTCTCTTTAGGAGACGAGTCTTCAGTAACAAGTGATTGTAGATCGGATACCTTTCGAGGTAGCAGAGTGCTAGAGGAGTTAGCACACGTAGATACCGAAAGAAGTCTCGGAAATGCAAGCTTAGCGGTTGTAGAGATTGCCTTGTTGCGAGCAGCAACGTTATCACAAGAGGATTCAGACACACAACTGAGCTGAAACTCAAGAGAGTCGCTTCTTGGTGCTGCGTAAGGAGAAACGGTGGAAGAGAACATCGAATCGAACTCGCTCGAGACAGTCGATGCCTCTGGCATATTTAGCTGTAGATATGACTTCCCGCATCGCGTCATCGACTTTGTTTTCGAAAGACGAGTTTTCTTAAAAGACTTTGAGGGATCACTGCGCGTATCGCATTCATCAAAGCAAAAGCAGTTGGATTCATCTGAAAATGAATCTCCTTGTGCCTGGGCGACATCCGCAAACAAGCCGTCCAAGAAAGCAGAGTTTACCGAGGCAAGGACAACACGTTTCGAGTCGTTCTTATTCGATCGCTTCTTGAGATTCAAAAGGGAAGATCGCTTTGTCCGCTGGCGGTAGGCGATATCGGAGCGGACTCGTTGGATCTTGAGTTGAGACTCATTTCGGTCATTGTGAGCGCGTTACCTCGAGCTTCACAACGCAAGTCCAATCGGCGGGGCGGGTCTAATCAAATGTAGAGAAACTGGAAGGAGTATGGGCAGAGTAAATGTAGTCAACGCCCCTTTATACAACCTAATCCAATCTCGCAAACAACGCTTCCATCCAGGTTGAGCACGAAAAAACTGCGAGCAGTAAAGGCAACTGACCTTTGTCTCCGACTGCAGCAACAACGCAGACAACTCGTTTTCCGGTACTTTCACTACGTTGAAATCTACGTTTGTGTAGCATAAATAACGAATGAAGAGGGAAGACGGCGACATCGGCGGCTACAAGTGGGCTATAGGAGGGCGGTTGGAAGACTACATTCAACGCCAGATTAAGGGATATTGACTAGAAATAAAAAGTAGACATGGGACAAATCCCACTAGGAAACAGTAGGAAACTTGGATAGTGCGATTTCCATTCAGAACTGAATCTGGGACTCTGATTCCGGAAGTCTTGCGAACGTAGCTAATTTTCTCGATTTTGTGCTTACGTGGACGACCACGTCAGTGCGGAATGTATTCGGCGCCGTAAGATTTTCAGTAGTAAATGAAGACGCCGCTTGCCGCACATAGTGTAGAACACAGATAGAAGCAACGAAATCACGTAGAATGCTGTTCGCTGCTTGAGTCTGAAAGTAAATGTAGAAATGATGTCAGCGTTTCAAAACGATAATTTTTTGAGTACCGAGTACAGTGTAGAATCGTAAAGGTATAAGGAATTCTCTAAAAATGTTCTACAAGAAGCTTGATAGTTACTAGCCACTAATTGAAAGCTCCATCATTTTACTGGTAAAAGTAAAATTCCACGTTCGTCCTACTTTTTGAATCAGAGCATTCCCCATTCCGCGCCCACGCCATGTTGAACGCTACTGTAATCAAACTGCAATCTGTCCTCTATGGGCAAAAGTGTATTAATTCACGCTGCTGTCTTTGCGAGTACTGAATTGTGTGGTCACAATCAAGACAGAAATTAGCAACCAGCAACAACAACACAGAAGCGGCGATCGTCCCACGACTACAACTATGATGTGATGGGTCCTAACTCCTAACTCCTTCCAGCATCGCCTAACCGACTGCGCCATGCTTGATTGAAGAATAATCCAAAATTCAAATCAGGAGATGATTCGAAGATCTTCGCAACAAACAAATTCGCCATTAGCTTTAGCTGAATTGTTCCCGCATTGATGGTGCTCCGATGGTGCAAGCAAATGTAAACATCTCGATATTTTAGATTTAGAGAACTGATAGGCTAGACATGGCTCTAAAAAGAACCTCTAAAAACGAAAAAGTTGGCAATGCTTTGAATAATATTTCCAAGAGAATGGCTAGCTGAGCAATCCTAGCCTAGTCTAACATTAAATTGCTTTGTCAGCATGCTCATTAATAGCCATATTATGTACAAAACTGCCATCAAAATGCAAGAATGACAAACATTATTTCCTTTTGCCCCACGGCACTTTGTCCAAAGGTATCAGATCGGACCCACAGAATCGGAGCAGGTCACTCATTTCCGGACACGACAGGTATAGGGCGGAGTGCGCGAAAAGGGGTTTCGCTGCTTCCGCTTCTCTTGCAAAATTTTGGAGTGACACCCGTACGGGTCGGATTGGAAGGGTTTGACCGAGTTTTCGAGCTCGCCTTTCGTGGCTTCTTCCAATTTAAATCCGGTGGATGCCGGAGGATCGACACCAATGTATTGAAATCGATTCGGTGGCCACCGCAATGCTTTCGCATGCATAGTCTGGAATCGCGTTTGTTTAAATGAGAAGGATACTACGGTAATAGTGTTCGGATACGACCCGGTGACTTCTCGAAAGCGGCATATCGAGAACATTCTAAAGAGTGGAATGGGTGAGTATGACACACAGACAGCAAACGATCCATCCAATACAAGACGTACAAATTTTCAAACGAATCCGTCGCAAAATCTTCGGTAATTGTTCTCGCCCGCACGGTCGATGGCGATGGCCACAATTGCATGGCATCCGTCACTCGATAATAACTCGCTCCTTCCGTTTCGGGACCCGTCGCCGCCCGTGTTTCACCACCACTGAATACCAACAAACTGGTCGGATCCTTTTGTGCCGCCGCGATACCGGCGCGAATGTGCCCTACAATCGCTTCCGGCAATCCTCGGTGTCGTTGATAGTCGAGCAGAAACCAGTCATTCTCATCTTGATTCGCATCTTCCAAATGCCCCGATATGGTGACGGAATGACCTGCCACGATGATAAGATTTTTAGCGGCACTTGCGACGCCGTTGGTATTCTATAAACGCAGAAAAGCCGAAATGATGGGATGTGAGATGATTGAAGAGAATTTATAATGAAAAAGAGGACACTGGGAACACGTACAAAGGGCTGCGCCGAATTTGAGATCCATTTTTTCGTTGTATGGTTCGAAGTCCGACCCAGGCATGTTCTTGTGCCACCATGGGCGCCCACACAGTTGTCGTGTAGGCGACGAATGCCAAAATGGTTAATAAAGAGCCAAAGATGCGCCTTTGTTGTCGTGTACAATGGGTTGCATACGGTGAGAATTGTTTGCGTCGTTGTATTTTCATTCTTTACTAAAAAGAGAGAGCAAAGGCTCTTCTCATTCTATAATGATTCTTAGAAGCTACGGAGTAGTTGTTATGTTGGTTGTCATAAAAGGAAATGATGCGGTCATCGTCATCGTCATTATTGTCATCGTCGCCATCGAATGTTCCGTTCATTCGTGAATGAATTGAATTTGTCGTCACATGACTCAAGTGACTGTCTGACCTTCTTTGGTTCACTGTAGACGGGGAGTGTAAAGCAACTTTGCCGAGACTGGATTACAGATTACAGTCACGAGCCCAATTCTTGTGGATAATTATTGACAATGGTGGAATCCGTCTCTAAAAAAATGATAAATCAGTTTTCGCCAGGCTAGCTTTAGTCTCATGTTGAAGTCGATACTGTCAAAGAAGAGAGGCTAACAACCGACTAATTAGTTGCAACGCACCCATTTTGTTCTCCAGGATCTCGTGAACTACGATGACACGTACATGACTTACTGATGTCGTCCGTCATCGACCGTGTGAGAGCGTCGCGACGATGGCCCAAAACATTTCGTTGCATTCTACATTCGACGACTTGTCAATCGTCTTTATCATTTCCTTATAAACCAACTGCAGCAGTCTCTTACATTTGCCTCAATTTCTCTTTCATACTGAACTGAAAACGACTCAATGGACTTACTGGATGATGCTTCTTCTGTCGAAGAAGATTCCGAAACAACCGATCGACCGTCGTTGCAACGACCCGATCGTCGTTACTTGAATGCGGCTCCCTCTGTACAATCTACGGCTCTCACAGTGCCTCATCTTCGCACTGATAATAGCACTACGAACAAACGAAAGAAAAGTGAATTAATACTTTACGACAATCCACAGAAATCAGTTCTGTATCAACCTTTACAAGGACCGATCGATCCTGCTTCTTCTCACAAGCAACAACAAGTTAACGACAAGACGACCGTCGCATTTGATGACACGGCCTTTCAACAACAGCGCACGACATTTGCTCGAACGGGTCAGGCACTCGCTCCGGAGGGTCACGTCATGGTTCGCACCACACTGGGATACGATGCGCATCGTCTCGAACAATGGGTGCAACAGGAACAAACCGCGAAACGTCCCAAAATTGCCACCAAACAAGAAGATGCGTTAGTGCAAGGATCCGATGATGAAGCGGAATATGGTGTATGGGGACCGCCGGGGGTCGAAGAAGAATGGATGACCGAGCATCAATTGTCGGATATGGCCAAGGGAGAACCGTTGGCACCACAGCAATTGGCGGAACGTGCTTATATTCAAGAACGAAATCGACAACGCGGCTTAGAAGAAGAAGCCGAAGACACTACGAATGCATTTGAGCGATTGGTAGAACGCAAAATGGCGCATTTGTTGCCTCCGCAAAAATTTCAAGAAACACCTTTCGAACCGTCAACGACGTTTCATGCGGCACAAGAATACGATTATAAGGGACGATCTTGGATCGCTCCACCGGCGGGGCAGAGTACGTCCGATGCACCGCGGTGCTTTGTGCCGAAAAAATGTTCGCATCGATTTATGGGACACAGCAAAGGCGTGCACCGTGTACGCTTGTTTCCGAAAACGGGACATTTGCTTCTTTCGGCCGGTCTGGATGGAAAATGCATGGTATGGTCGGTTACCGAAAAACAATTAATGAGAACGTATGAAGGTCATTCGGCGGGAGTTCGGGATGTTCAATTCAATCACAGTGGTAATAAATTCGTTTCGGCATCCTTTGATCGTTACTTGCGTTTGTGGGACACGGAAAGTGGTCAAGTTCTCAACACCTTTACCAACAAGAAAGTTCCGTACGTGGTACAGTTTTATCCTCACGATGATAACTATTTTGTCGTCGGTTGCAGTGACAACAAGATCGTCACGTATGATGCGACAACGGGCCAGATAACACAAGAGTACAACCATCACTTGGCTCCGGTCAATGCTATCGTCTTTGTCGAAGATCAAGGAACGACCAAAATGGTCACGAGCAGTGATGATAAAAAAGATTTTGGTTTGGGAATGGGATATTGGTGTGCCAGTCAAGTACATTTCGGATCCCACCGTGCATTCCATGCCCTGTCTGGTGTTGCACCCCACTGAGCCATTCTTTGTGGGTCAAAGTCTGGACAATACGATCACTGTTTTTCAAGCGGGTAATCGGTTCTCGCTGCAAAAGAAACGCAAGTTCTCCGGTCACGTCGTGTCGGGATATGCTTGTGAGATGGCGTTTAGTACCGATGGACAATTTCTCGTAAGTGGGGATGGAACGGGGAGCTTGTTCATTTGGGACTGGAAGAAGCACCGGATTCTGCAACGATACAAAGCGCACAGCAGAGGTCCTGCTATTTGCTGCGCGTGGCATCCACTCGAACCCTCGACAGTTTTTACGTGCGGATGGGATGGAGTGATCAAGATGTGGACATGAAGGACCGGCGATCAAAGAATACGCTTGAAGAATACGCTTAATAGATCCCGTGTGTATAGTCGATGTTAGATCCTAGACGTATTATTCTTACCTATCTACGTTTGTAGATACATGCCTTGGCGGTATATTCGAGTTTCGGATCGGGTTTCTTGCCATTCTTCTCGAATTCCATCAAGAAGAACATTTTATTCTTTCGATCAGTTTTACGACAAGTAAATCCCAATTTCTCCATGGCTTGTAAAAGTGCTCTAATAAATCGTCTTTGGACTCTTTCGATTCGAAACGTGATCGGACTTCGGCCACAAACAACTGTCCCGTTGGTTTCCAATACACGGAAGGCTTCTCGAACAAAATCGGCCAAATTCGTTCCCATGAGAGACAAACAAAATACCGCAAGATCGACCGTCTGTGACTCCAAGGGAACTTTGGACATGTCACATGCCGTCACAAGCTCACTTTTCGCCACCAAATCAAACGAATGCACACGAAACGTTGTGTCATCCCGTAAGCGCTGCGCAATTTCGGCATCACCACAACCAAAATCGGCAATCACCAAGGGGGTCTTTGATTTCGACTGAGATGAGTAACTTTGTATTTTCTGCAAAATGACGTGGACCGGATTGGTTGGCCATTGTTCCGTTTGTTTGCGATATCCGGCATGATACTGATCAAAGAGTTCCGGGTTGGCTTGAAATTTTTGAAAAGCTTCCCACGAGGGTTGTGTATACAGTTCTTCATTCAGTACACGAAAACGTGAACCCGATAATCGATCCTGAAATGATTTTTGCAATGTTGACATCGTCTGGCTTTGTTTGTTTGGTTCGGTCGTATTGTCTTCCTGGATATTGGTCACGTGTGGGGATTCCGAAGGAGCCGAAGCAGAAGCGTCTCGTTTCGCTTGCTTGGCCTTCAATCCACGCATACGCTTCTTTTACTTTTACTCCATACTGGTTCGTTGCTTTTCTCCTGCTTGTTGCCGGGTGACTTTTGTTGTTTCTTGTTGTGCGTAACAGGTCCTTTGTGGGGACGCTTGGAAGAGTCGTCGTACTTCCTATTACTGCTCTTTTTCTTGTCTCCGGACTTCATAGCTTCTTTCGTCATATTCTCTTCTGGGCGGGATGATCGATGTGAAGACACCTCGTTGCCTTGCCTTCGCAATCCGTTAGGCATTGCTATGCTGAAGAGAATCTCACATCACATGGTTCTTTCCGTGAAAAAAATTCAAGGCATGTTTCGTTTTTCGATGGACGCGAAACGACGTTTTGTTTATAAACGAATCAAGTACCGCAACGTCGAGAGCAGTTTTCCTCTTCTGTCACGGGCGTGTGGAACTTTGACGCCCCCAGAAAAAATGGGCGAGTGGTGTTTTCACCCTTCCAGAAAACTGGGAGTGTGGTGTTTCCACGTCTCCAGAAAATGTGAGTGAGTGGGAAAATCACTTGTCCAGAAACTCTGCGAGTGTGGTGCTTCCACGTTTCCAGAAAATCTAATACACCTGGTCCAGAATTTCTGGACCGCCCCAGATTATCTGTATGAATGAAATCCTAATGGTCCAGAATTTCTGGACCGCCCCAGATATTCTGTATGAAAGAACTTCACCAAATCTATCCAGAATTTCTGGACCACCCCAAATTTTCTGTATGAATGAAATCCCACTGGTCTAGAATTTCTGAACCAGCCCACATTTTCTATATGAAAGAAATGGAATTGGTCCAGAATTTCTGTATGATTGAAAAACAACTGGTCCAGAATTTCTGGACCAGCCCAGATTTTCTGTTTGAATGAAATACAATTGGTCCTGAATTTCTGTACCAGCCCCCGATTTTCTGTACTGTACGAATGAAATACAAGTGGGCCAGATTTTCTGGACCAGCCATGATCTTTGTATGAATGAAACACAAGTGGTCCAGAATTTCTGGACCAGCCCAGATCTTCTGTAGGAATGAAATACAACTGGTCCAGAATTTCTGGACCAGCCCAGGTTTTCTGTATGAATGAAATACACCTGGTTCAGGATTTCTGGAGATCTTCTGTATGAATGAAATACACTTGGTCCAGTATTTCTGGACCAATCCAGATGTTCTGTATGAATGAAATCCTAATGGTCCAGAATTTCTGGACCACCCCAGATTTTCTGTATGAATGAAATCCCACTGGTCTAGAATTTCTGGACCAGCCCAGATTTTCTGTATGAAAGAAATACACCTGGTTTAGAATTTCTGGACCAGTCCAGATCTTCTTTATGAATGAAATACAACTGGTCCAGAATTTCTGGACCAGCCCAGATTTTCTGTATGAATGAAATACACTTGCTCCAGAATTTCTGGACTAGTCCAGATATTCTGTTTGAATGAAATACACCTGCTTCAGAATTTCTGGACAAGTCCAGATTTTCTGTTATATGAAATACACCTGGTCCAGTATTTCTGGACCAATCCAGATGTTCTGTATGAATGAATACAGCTTTTCCAGAATAAAATACACCTGGTCCAGAGTTCAAAAATTTCTGTATGAATTGAATCCTACTTGTCCAGAATTTCTGGAATGCCCCAGATTTTCTGTATGAATGAAATACAACTGGTCCAGAATTTCTGGACCACCCCAGATTTTCTGTATGAACGAAATTCACTTGGTCCAGAATTTCTGGACTTCCCCAGATTTTCTGTACTATTGGAATTCAACAGGTCCAGAATTATAGGACCGCCCCGGACTTTTCTGAAAATCTGGTTTTGTTGGCCACAAATGCCACTATTACCAGTAAACAACAATTGACGTAAACTTCGATGAAAGAATCACGCTGTCAATAAGCCTGAATTCGAGAAGGATGGGCGAGGCAGCATCGGGTGCTTATTTTTACGCGAGCGGAAACCCATTCCTTGCAATTTTCGGCGCATACGTTGCGACCCTTCTGATTGTTTTATTTTTCGTGGCACGTCGTAAAGGTGGAAAGACGCGGGACGAATCTGTCGACATGGAGGACGTGCAAGATATTTTCCAGGCAGCCCGCCGCCGTAAAGAGGCCCGCGATGAGCTAGCGCAACACCTTGGTCATCTCAAGAAGGTCCGGAACGAAGTAAGATCGCAGATTGCACAACTCCGTGCTGCTTCTTCTTCAAAGTATCAGAAGTAGTAAGATTTGTAATCAGCGCTGTCAACTGGTTGTGAGGAATTCTCGGGCTTTGTCGGAAGTGACCGAAAACTCTTACGGCTTGTCATCGACTGGAAAACAATATGGGAAATCATCAACTCTGTGCGCTTTCTCTTATGAAAACAAGACGGTGCCACTGATCTAGCATGTTGGCTGTGGGCGGTGTGTTATCAAATTACGTATTTAATTGGTCAGAAAGGCACGAAGTTTGAGGCCTTTGAAAAGGTCGTCTCCTGTTTCCTAGTCCCTGGTAACACCATCGCGAGGGTATTGCTTCTATGATTATGACGCGAAAACACGACAACTTAAAAATGCGATCGATGACTGTATCACAATCTTTGTGTTAACCTCGAACAGATGCTCTACTACGATGTCATTGCGGTCCCAATGGGCGGTGTTAAGTCTGCCAAGCGACGAGGAAAGCCGGTAGTCGATTTCGCGGCAGCTTGTGCATTGATCAACTGGTATGACGTTTGTTACCGCAACGCCACTAAAACCAGGCGTCATTCAATCCATATAAACGCAAAAGCGACTGGCTATACAACTTTGACCCCCTCAAACGCGTAGAAAGACAATTTGAGAAAAACGAATACAGCTTCACAAGCTCGGGATTGCAGTGCCCGATTTTCCCTGAATGAGCTTAATGCCGTCTACTCATTTAAACACTTTGTAAGAGTTGCCAGTGAATGCTGAAGGTGGTCTGAACATTGTAAACCATCAAACTATCCATTGGATCCACAACCTATCTATTCCTGCGTCGTTTCGATAAGCACAGAAAACAGTCACAAGGAGGCCCGCCTATCGAGCAACGCAAAGGCCGATAAATATAACTTGAAAGGATCGCCAGAAATGTTTCGCTGTGGCGACTGATTCAGTAATAGCAGAACGGTCGGATAGATAGGTCCTTCGGCCAGTGAGTTTTTCGTGACTTGCGAAAGTCGTTGCGACGAGTTGGTCACCACTAAATTGTTTGCACATTATTTCATCATTCAACAAGAATAGAATACGCAGATTTCAACATGCAGGCTGGTCTTTGCAGGCATCCTTTCCAAAAACGTTTGAACTTGTTGATTTGTAGCACATCAATACTAGGAAGAAGTCAAAACCCTAAAGACATGTGTTCCATTGTATTTTAAGGGTAAGTGGCCGTCAAGAATTCCCTGTTGCGGTCTCATCTCGGAACTGAAATGATCGTCGTTCGTAGCAAGTGCTCGTCGTCTTGAAAATTCGGGCATTCCTTGTGTAGGTTGTTTGGTTTTTATGCTGGCCGAATTGTTGCTAGAGAGGAAGTCGTCATGCTTGTGTAACAAGCCGACCTCAATGGAGCGTATGAAGCAATGTCTGGCTTGTGACGAATGGGCAGATGAATGTATTTCACCTCTTCTAGTGTGAAACTTTCAATTAAACGCAACAACCGGACCATAAATGCGCCTGTTCTCGACAAAGGCCCTCGGTGCAGCGGTTTCCTTTCCAATCGCTCAAGGTGACCCCGAGCTCCGTGAATCCTCTTTCAACACGCTGTCTCGCGAGCGATTCCCCTCTCCCTATATTCGTGCTTTTCACTGGCTAACAACTGTAGAAGAGCCTGTAACTATCGAAGCACTTCATAGCTTGTATTTCATGAGAACTTTGTCACGCATAGCTGTTTGACAAAGAATATTGCGTATAAAGTTGCCTTCGATGATTACGACAAGGCCAAGGGGAATATACAATCAGTTCTAGCGGTCTACTTCGACAAGAGTAAATCCCTACAACGTGGATAGGACTTAAAATATAATCTCAAATAAATTGTTATTGTTACAAGGCGATCAACAAAAAGTCTTATTTTTGCCTTGCAATCCCCTTGCTGAAAGTTACGGTTTATACTTAGAAAAAGCGACGGATTCTAAATAGGCTTTCATTACCATCTATGAAGTATATCTGTTTGTGTAGTAGGAAATCTTAAGCAATAACTCAATCGATTAAGGTTATCACACTAAACGTTGGATAACCCTTAATAAAAACTCAAAGCATCTTGTTTGCTTATGGATTTCCGGGTACACAAACAACTATACTTCTAAAGTGGTTTTCGATTCTTATCTAGAATACGTCGCATTTTGCTAAGTAAAATCCCTAACATTTTGCAAGGGGATTGTGAGGCAAAAATGAGAGTTTTTGTCGAATGCCTTTTCGCGTCAAATGGAGGAAGATGAAGCTTGTGTTCATCTTGTTTGTTCGTAATTTTTGATTGTATTGCATCAACTGATCTTCTTTTCTCATGAATCGATCCATACGAACGTTTGCGTCGAGCGTGCCGCAACGCACAAGCCAACAACTCCCCAATCGGTTCACAAAGTACTACAGCATCATGAAAGAAGAAGCGTGTCCGGATGCTATTCACGCCTATGCCGCCTGTGTTCTAAAGAAGAATGAGGACGAAGGCGTTCTTTTGAAAGATGCTTGTGCGAGTGAATTTGCGGCGGTCAAGGAATGCTTTCGTGCCGTCCGGCGGACGCACCGGCAATTAGCGCAAGAACAATCGACACTCCGCTAAACAGCTTTTTGTAGCATAAAAAAGACAAAAGGTTTCATAGTTCAAATGCATCTATCATTTTATGACGATTCCAGTGTGTTGTATGGTATCGACCGTTCACAATACGGATGTGAATGCTACGGAATGAACGGCTCTTGACGGTTCTCTTTTGTACTTTGTGTGTTTCATCATTTCTTTCATTCAAATCTACTCAGATTCGTTAGTCCATGAAACTAAGAGCCTTTCGTGCGACTTCCATTCCCATGAAACATGCCGCATTCGCCGGGAAAGCTCTCAACATGGCCGGTCGGAGGCCCGCAAACAATGCTCCGTGTCCTTCCTTCTGCACCAACTGACGGTACACGTCGGCAATGTTCTTATACGTACCATCGGGAGCCGATTGAAAACGACTTTTCAGTACATCGGGTGGAATAGCAATGGACCAGTTGGCAATACCGGCTAAACCTCCGGCCGTCAAGACGGCAATGGGGGACAACTGGGACGTATCCTCCATGCCTTGTGCCTGCATCATGGCTTTTTTCGTGAACTCGTACATGCCAAACCAAGCCACACTGCCGGGCCCATCTCGCAATAGAGTCAATATCGTTCCACGGTACAAACTGGTCACACCACCCGATCGATACACCGACGCGGCGCAATCGGAAAAGCCCTTGTATTGTCCCGCCGAGCTGGTCTGCAACAAACATTTGATTCGTTCGACAGGAGCCATGACAATGGTAGTGGGAATGGCCGAAAGCCCACCGGCAATGCATTTGTGTGTCAAAGTCAATTCTCCTTCATGACCCGTCGACCATCGCACGAATCGTTGTCCGACATCGTAACCCCAGAAACTGAGCGCAAAGATGGGACTGACACCAATCAGCGGAGCCGAAACACCGCGATACAACCCTCGAATACCGTGTTGTCGAAAGGTGTCGGCAAACATGCCCAGAACCGATCCTCCGACACCCGTTTGCATGCGCACTTTAATCAAATCGAGGGGATGTCCGACGAGCACGACGCATACACCACCCACACCGCCCGCCAGAAAACTTTTGAGCATCGAGTCGGCTAGAGAGAAGGAAACGTGCGTTTGTGAGTGCAAGCGACCAGAAACGGAAACGAAAAAGTCAATGTCTTACGTTTGGGTTGCGGCTTGACGGTACGTGATGGCTCGCCCGCGACATTGGAAGACATCGATGGAAGCAAATCGCTTGCTTCCGATTGAAAGTCACTCATTGTATTGTTGCTGTTCGCTGTGAATGGTACGCTGGACGATGATGACTTGTGAGGAGCCATGGAAGGAATGCTTTTGCGTCTTGCTGTTTTCGTTTTCGACGTGACACCTTTTTTCGTGCGGGGCGAAAGAGGGAGAAAACGACAACACGATAATCGAAAAAAGGATCGCGTCGGAACGAAATGTGACACTTCCCATCGTTGACGCTCATCCTTTTTCAGTCAAGTACCTGGTACATTTTCAATCACGAATAACGTCCATCGTCGTCCGTCTATAAAGGATTTCGTACAAATAGTGTTATCCGTATTTCGCCACTTCAGTCACGAAGCAATACTCTTTCGAACGACAATGCTGCGTGCAACTCGTTCGTTCAGCATGAGAATCTTCAGCTCCATTTATCGTTGTTGCAATGAAATAGGTTTTAGTAAGGTTTACATTACCAGGTACATATCATCACGTTTTAGGTCGAAGAGCCTTGCGAAACGTTGTCTTCCGTTTTTACTATAGACTCAAAGTGATGGTTTAAGG
Organism: Fistulifera solaris; assembly: GCA_030295235.1. Taxonomy (NCBI): domain Eukaryota; phylum Bacillariophyta; class Bacillariophyceae; order Naviculales; family Stauroneidaceae; genus Fistulifera; species Fistulifera solaris. Next base: position 348,078 of record AP026145.1, on the reverse strand, counting down.
AAACCACGACTGCATTAGTCATGAGGTCATGGATGGCAATGAGCAATGAATGTGCTCATTGATGGATGGAAAATGGAAAATGGATGCACGTGTCTGTTCGTCTCACCGATCGAATGCAAAAGGACGGACGACATTATTATTTTACACACCATGATGAGAGCGCTCGAAAGTTGTTTACGAAATGAATAAGTTACTACTCATTCCAAAATAGACTCATCAACACCAACTAGTTATATACTTTAAACATTCTTGTCAACTTACACGAAAATCATGAGTGATCCTTCAGCAAGCGCCGAGCGAGCCAAAGCACAGATTATGCTTCACGAAAGGAATATTGCCGAGATCCGGGGACAATTGCGATCTTTGGGTCCACCGGATGATAATGCTCCAGCGAATTCGCTCGTCGTGGCGTGGTTGCAGGTGAGCGCAACAACTAATGGTTTTTGTTTATTACTAGGATGATCCTTTGACTCTCGTACGGAATCTCTGTGACGTTCTCATTCTCAACCCGTCCTATCTTACCTCTACAGACCGAAGGACTTCCGGAAGCAGCACAGCCGGCGTTAAAGATACAACTCTCCTCTCCTGTCGAAGAAAAGGAGTTGAATCAGATCTTTGATCCGTCCGCCGGTGAAAGAGCTGAAAATACTACCCATATTGTCTTTCATGCCGTGGATACTTCCACATCGACATTGACGGTTTCGGCCGTCGACGCCGATATTCCCTTGGGATCTTCGATATCTTATGATCTATCGACCATTATAGCTGTTGACAATGCGTCCGGGAATCCCGTCGAAGTGGAGTTACCCGTCGCTATTTTGCCCGCGAATGCCCAAGAAGGAGACGTGGTAACGGAACCCGTGTGTACATTGACGTTGCGTCTCTCTTTCCAGCCTTCCGTAAAAGATCAAAGAGATCATTTGTACGAGAAACTCAATGTTGAGACACGCCAGAAGGCAGCCGCTGTGGAAGAATTGCGCCAAGTGGCCTTGGCGGCGAGTCGACAGCAAATGCAACAGGGTGGCGTTGTGCAAAAGCCCCCGGCCGTCTCGTCCGGATTCTTGAACAGCCGTTCGCCTGAAAAACCGAAGGGCGTGCTGTCGAAAATGACGCAATGGTATAACAGGACGCTCGGACCGGATTCGTTGCTGCGCCGTACGTTTCCCATTGCCAAAAATTATCTCATTTTCTTTGGTGCCGTCGGACTCTTTCACTTTCGAGGTCAGCATCTAGCATTGCCTCCACCGGTGTAAGGAAGGGGATAGTTTCGATTCTAGAGAAGATATAATAAGAATGATATATACGCAGAAAATGTAGTATGTTTAGTTGCTTTTGAATTGCTGACTTAAACTCGCTTGGCTTCGAGCAGTCGCGAAAAGTAAAAGTTCGTCGCCGTCATTTCTTCTCTTTGCACTGCAAAGCCGCACTTGGTCAATGCATCCCGAATGATGGATTCTTCGTGCAAATACGCTCGCGTCGTCTTGCTGGGTCCCGGAAACAATTCGCCAATTTTCTTCAAAAAGACATAATACCACGTCTTGGGCGCAAAACTGATCATGACACGGTCCTTGGACAAACTGCACAAATGTTCAATCATTTCGACCATTTTTTCATCCGGATAATGAATGGCAACATCGACACACGTCACGGTATCGTATTGACCCGTAACCGACTCCAAGTCGGACGTGTAAAATTCAGCATTTTGAATCCCCAAAGCTTGTGCACGTCGTTTGGCTTCATTCGCCATGGAATCGGAAATATCACTCGCGGATACTTTCTTGGCTCCCATTTGTGCCAACGGAATGGCGAGACTACCGACACCGCATCCGCAATCGCAAAAAGTCTGTTGTTGCACGGTACCGTCCGCTTGCAACCAATTCAAAATCTTTTGAATGGTTTGATCGTGTCCGTTGCGAATATCGAGCTGTACTTTGTTGACATCATCGGAATCGGAATAAATCTTATTCCATCGATTGAAACCTTCCGTGTTGAAATACTCACGGACTTCGGTTTTGTCGTCTTGGGTCGTCGATGCCAAGTGTGTGACGCCGAAGGCCGACCGTTGTGTAGGAACGAACGCGGCGACGCTGTAGAACAGACTGAATGCTAGAATAACTCTCATGATGCTTGCTGTGTGTGAATGCAAATTGTCGTTTGGGAGTGAATGAGTGCTTCTCTAGAGAATGATTTGAATGAAGGAATGGTTCATCGTCTCGATTGTCCTGACGACGATGTCGAAGAGAGACCGCTCGCAAACTTCAACTTGATGAATCCTCCGATGATGTCATACACGGGACTTATGATGCAACAACCGTGAATGAATGGCAGCCGCATTTCTTTCGGTCTTCGCTTTCTTGGTGACGTGGTAATGACGTTGGCAATGACAGTCCTCACTCTACTCCAAACAGTACAACAACCTTCGTTTCTTCGAAATGACGTACGGATGTTCCCGAAGCTGACGGCATCGGCTGCAAATTCCGAGCCCCGCGTCGGAACTGACTCATTGTATAGGCTCAAAAGGTACTTGGGCTCCGCGGAAGGATGTTTTCGACTGAGTCACTCCTGTAGTGTACTTTCGACATGATAGTCCTCGGCCGTTCTCCTCCAACGGGAGAGAGAAAGATACCTCAGGCCGCCATGATGAGGAAGGTATCCTTTGCCATTGAGGCGCACACATCAACAATTAACTACGATTGCCTAATTCATTCATTTGCCAAGCCAACAAAGCTTTGACAAACAAGCCATCTCATCATTTCACATCAACGGGTTTTAGACACTTTGCGTGTGCAGTAAAGGTGATTTCAATCAGTCATCTTCCGACGGAACGACAATCCGAGCATTCACTTCACAATTTTGAACGATTGACCTTCATCCTTTGTCAAAACGCCGATTCATAACAACATGTTCAATCCGAATTCGTATTCGGCGATAGCCTTGTCGAAAATAGAAAAAGACACGCCCATTTCTACCATTGAAGCCTTGTCGGCTTCCTTGATGGAGCATAACAAGGCGGCCAAACGCACCGGTCGCTGGACGTTGGATGAAAAGATATTGTTTTTGTATGGTTTGCGCAAATATGGCAAGGGGCGGTATGTTTAGAAAGAGTGTTGTTATTTGTTCTAACTGGTTATGGTGTGAAGAAACTGACATGTTGCTGCTGCTTTTCTTTCTCTTTTAGATGGAAGAAGATGAGTGATTATCTACCCGATCGGTAAGTCATCTTGGCTAGCAAAAGCTTGATGCTGTCGTCAAACGTTTGCTTCATTCATGTTCTTGTATCATTCACTTTCTCATAAACAGTCATGTCCTTTTCCTTACAGATCACTGGTGCAAATCAAATCACACGCTCAAAAAAGTCCTCAAACGTCTGAAAGAAGGAGAACACGTGTTTCGTCGATTAGAAGAAAATGGTAGTCGACTGCAAATGCTTCTGGCCGGGTTCAATGAAGTCTTGGACCCAAAAATTATACAAGCCGGTGTATTGGATACGAACCCCGAGCCATCTCAAACTCGTCGCAAACGTCGAAAGACGACTGTTCCGGAAGGACGAGAGCACATCATTGCAGCATCGGCGCTATGTCAATTGGCGGCTCCGACGAGACCTCCGACGAAATCCGAAGTGTACGATCCGACTGCCGTCGCGTTGCCGTCTGCTCTGGCGGCTTCGTTCTTTGCGGCGGGAACCTCTCATCCGCTGCAGCCGCTCGGGGCACTGCCCACGCCACAATTGTGGACGGCGCATTATGGGGACTTGCCCGTGTAAGGAGCGGTCATGACTATTTTATGAACAAACACATCGTACCACTTGTACAGAAATTAGCGAGAACAAAGGGTGTTAAACCCATTAGAATTATAATGAAGCAACATAAATGTGGAAAACAAAGCAATTATTAACCAACTATTCTACCCACAAGATGAAAGTTCTTGGCGGAAGTTATCTCCGCTTGCACCGTCTTTCCGCGTAATTCATCAATATCCCCAGTCATATAGCAAGTGAATCCTTGACGAGTCCGTCCCAGAACTTGAATGGGATTGCGGATGTTGCGCTCCTCTACCAAAATTTCCAAAGTTTTACCCACCAATGCCGCTCGTCGCTCTACAGCAATACGCTTGTTCACGTCATTGATTCGACTGAGACGATCTTTCTTCACATGATCTGGAACTTGGTCTTCCATGGTGGCGGCCGGGGTGTTCGGTCGTGGTGAGTACGCGGCGGTGTGAACGTTGTCAAATCTCACTTCCTCCATGAGTGCCAATGAGTCTTGAAAATCTTCTTCGGTCTCTCCCGGAAAACCAACGATAACATCTGCGGTGATGGAAGCGTCGGGTATTACCTGCAACGAAAGGGAATGCGCGGTGAGATTTGTCTTCGATTTAATGGGCCGCAGCAAAAACGACACCGCACAAAGAACTTACCGATCGAATCCTTTCCACAATATAGAGATACTTCTCGCGGGTGTGACCACGTCCCATGGCGGCCAAAATTCGATTTGATCCGCTTTGAAAAGGAATGTGGAAACTTTCACAGGCCGTGGGAGTTTCGGCGACCGCATCCACCACACCCAAAGACATGTACCGAGGATGAGATGTCACAAACCGCAGACGTTCCAAACCAGGTATGCCTCCCACAATCCGAATTAAATCCGAAAATTTGCGTTTGGGTATCATGTCACGACCGTAGGCATCAATATTTTGACCCAAAAGTGTCACCTCTTTGAACCCTTGCGCGACCAACTCTTCCACTTCGGCAACAATACTTTCTACGGGCGCGATTGTTCCACTCCGCGTGTCGTCGGAACAATACAGAATGCACAACGCTCATTGCAACCGTAAATGACATTGACCCACGCGGCGACGGATGACTGCCGACGCGGCTTGGTGGAGTCTTCCATAATGTGAGTGGCTTCCGTGGCGACCACCTGATTCCCATTGGCGACATCCTCCAGCAAGTCTCCGATGCGATTCGCATATTGGGGTCCCATGACTAGATCGATTTCCGGTGCTTTTCGTAACAAAGCCTCTCCTTCTTGTTGCGCGACACAGCCCGCCACGACAATGGTGACATCTTCACCATTTCGTTTTCGTTTCGCGTGCGGTCCCAAGTACGAATATACTTTCTGTTCGGCGTGATCACGAATCGAACAAGTATTTAATACAATGACATCTGGATTTTGTCCTTCTTCCGACGGTCGCAATCCCAAATCTTGCAACTGACCTTCCATACGTTCCGAATCGGCCGTGTTCATTTGACAACCCATCGTTTCCATTTTATAGGTCAAATCCGTGTCACGACGGAGTGCTTCCAACAGGTTGGATCCATTCGTTCGCCGCTTGCGTTGACTCGCCATTTTTCGAACATTGGCCATGACATCAACGACTTGTACCAAATGATACCCCAAATGTGAGGGTACCATGACGACATCACCGGGCTTGGTGGTAATGAGAAGCAACTTTTCTCGAGCTTCTTTAGGAAAGAATTCATCCAAATGGGCATTCGGAGATACGGGTGGATCGTCTGTATTATTGGGAGTGGAAGGTTCTTCGGTGACGGAAACCCAACCGAGTTCTCCTTGTTTCGACCGTGTCACCGCGCATGCACTCACTTGTTCCGCCAGTTCCGCAAACGACACGGATCCACTTCGCAATTCATGTAAGCTGGCGGCCGCCATTTCTTCGGTCGCGAGCAATATATGATGCAATCGCACGGCCGTTAAATGCAACCGACCGGCGCCCGTGGCAATAATTCGACGGGCATCGACATCGTCTCCTCGTGCCGTCGGATATTTGGGCAGCGGTGTCGATATCGTTGCTTGTAGTTGCGTGTGTTGTTGTCGATTGGTAGAACGGGGATTCAAACAAAAGGAAGATACGCCTGTCACCCACAGAAACTGGATGATGAATTTCATCGTTGAGAATTGATGTGACAACGAAATATATCAAAGAGAGAGAGACAGGATAATAGCAATTGACCTTTGTAGCAGGGCGATATGTTCTTTCAAGAGCTCTGAATTTACTTCAATTAGCTTGAATTGCTAGCTGCAAGTCGTTTCGATGATAAAACAATAGGAAGGACGGAAGTTCTATTGTCGTTCTTCTCTGACGAGGTTTGCGTGATATGGTGCGGTTTGAACTGATGGGTGCGGGAGGCGGCAGACGATCAGTCCGTCGGTGGACGGACAGATTGGCCATCGGAATAAAATCAACGTCGGACGCGACTACTCTTTACTCCTATACACCTCATTGATTGCAACAACAACACCCTTCTGCGCGATTTTCGCGCGCGTCTCCGCATTTTCCGGCATCGACATTGAACCGCATGCCGAACGAACACATAACAATAACAAAACGAGACAACTGCATTCGTTGCAGTCAACTAATAGAATCTATCATTTCGTTCGTTGCGTTGGACAGAAACGAGTCAGATTGAGACGACCAGAGTAAGTTTTTTCTCTAGACTGCGCAGCGATGACGGAGACAGTGTCACAAGTCGTCAAACATTGACGTCGCTTCATGCTGTTATAGTCACCGAAGGTATCATTCCTCCGGCTGCACTTTTCTTGCCAGTACACCTTTTAGCACTCACCTTTGATCTCTTTCAAAGAATATGGAACCTGATTATCCCGCCGCAGAGGCCGAAGAAGGTGAAGTCTTTGAAGAAGGAGAAATTGCTGACGACGACGAAGGAGAAGTGCAAGAAGAAGAAATCAATCCGGATGCACGCATCGACGCGAAATCATCTCCAGCCAATGATGAGGAAGAAGAATCACAAGACGATACAGAAATGGATGTTGACGTGGAAGGTCCAGAGGACGCGAATTTAACGGAAGCTACGAAAGAACCAGCGACGAAAGCAAAAGAGCCAGATCAAAAGTTGGAAGTGACTTACAGTACGCGAGGTCGAGCGGCGGAGAATTTTACGGATCCGCTGGATCGCTTGGCCAACGAAAGTATGGCCGGAACGGATGATGCGGGGATGGATTTGGCGATTTCGTCGGCCAGTCTCCGTGAATCCTTCTTATCGGACTCGTTGACGGAGGAAGAACGTCGCACGCGGACACGGTATATACCGAATGTCAGCGGCATGCATGCTCTCCGCAAACACGAAGTCAAAGGCGATCTCAGTTTGGCACGTGCTCTGGCCAGTGGTGTCGCGACCAACAAGAGAAAAACCGCGAGCCGACGAGGCTCCGATGATGGGGCGAATGGGGACAATGACGGTGATGCGGCCATGTCCGTGGACGACGTCGGTACCGGCGGATCCGTCCCGCCTTCGGAAGACGAACGCATGCCGGATATCATCCGTTTGGGTGGTAGGACGATCCGTTTGGGGACAACGGATTATAGTCTTCCTTCGTCCGTGTTTGTGGCTCCACCCGCAGAGAAAGCGCCCACCAAGGACAGCAAAGCCCCGAGACGCTCTCCTCGCGAAGTCGAATATGTGACGGCGTTCGATCCGCCTCGTCCACCGGAATCCGTTGGGGCCAAGAAAAAGCACAGATTGCTTCGATGGGAGCGCTCGCCTTCGGACATTGAAGTTGATCTGAACAACTATCGAAAGACGGTGCAAAGGACCCAACAAGAGCTTCGAAACACACAAGAGGAATTGGATCGCATCCAAACGGTGGAGAATCACCTTCGGGGTCATTTTCTACATTATTTGCGGAATGTCAATGAAGAAATGAATGCTTTGAATCAAGAACTTGCGGTTGTTCAACAAGAATGCGTGAAAGAAGCTGATCTCTTAAGTACTCGGACTCGCAATCGTGGTGGAGGAAAAGGAAATGTTGCGATGCGCGATGTATTGAATGTTTTGAAGGCACGCGGCGATGAACTGAGAGCCAAAGGATATACTTTCCAGTCGTATGTCGTAGAAGAAGCGAAATTAGCCAAAGGGGCCGGTGGTGTCGGTGCGGCCAATTTTGCGAATTGGGATAGCTCGACACTGATTCAACCCGAAAAGATTGCGAGTGCGTGGATCGTACCTGGAGAAAAGGTTGTTTCCCCGTACGGAGAAGGCAACGTTGTGGTGTTCCATCCGTCGGACCCTCTCACGGAAAAGAAATCTCCATCCACAGAGGGTAATACCAAAGAGTCCGATGGCGAAGCCATGGATATTGATTCCTCATCCCCGCTGGCGAAATGGACAACACTTCGAAAATTGATTCTGCTCCAGAGGTAAACAAGAAGAAGTCGCCTGCTGCAAAAGTGAAAGACAAGTCTGGAGTTCAAGGGGTTCGTTCTCCGCGTATTGGTGTTCAGCTCCCGTACGGCGTTGCTTACTTCCCTTTGGAAACACTCAAGATTACGGAAGACCCTGCACTGTTTTCTGATGAACGTCTTGCAGCTCGATGGAAAGAAATGCACGAGACAGCAAAAGCAGTGGCGCCCGTTCTTGATCTCGCGGCTATGGCGTGCATTTTTGACGAAGATGATGACAAGCGTGCAGAGTCAATCATGGAAACAGACGAAAGTGATGAGAAAGAGGTGTCATCGGTTCTCAGAAAACGTCGACTTTTGCCTTTTGGTGCAGAACTTTTGCCTTCTGCTCATGGCCGTGGCAATCTTGTACTATCGAAAAGTGTCGAAGAATTAGAGAAAGCCATAGAGCATCCCTTATTCGACGGCCACGGAGTCGTTGGGATTCGCAACAATCGTAGCCTACCCAAAGAGATGGCCGTGATGGAAAGTCTGAGCGAGGACAAGATTCTGCTCCAAGCCAAGGTGAACCATTTGAGGAACAAACTGCAACGTCAACGGCGCATCCGCGTGATGAACGAGCGAACTCTTGGATCGACACAAGAGAGAGCAGCTAAAGTAGAGTCATTTGTTCTAGAGATGCGATCGGATTTAAAAAGTTTAAAAATGCGGCTGAGTGAGGAGATTCGCGAACTTGGAGTCTCCGAGGAACAGGCAACTGCAATCCTTGCCTCCTACTCTGGATCGCTCCACGACGAGGATTTAACGGAGGGTACTCCGTCTAAACGTCAACGAATGCGCAGTGATAGTAATGTGGACGCGGAGGGGGATATGGAAGATGATTTTGAAAATAGGGATGCTGGAGATGTAGAGGCTCTTGAGGCGAAACAGTAAGATGCAGCTGGGAGCTGCGTATGCACATGGAGGAAGGTGAAAAAGATTTTAAAAGCATTAGTATATATACGCGTCTGAGGTTACGTAAGCGCCTTCTATTAGTAGGCATTATAGTATTTATTACAGTTCAGCTGGAAGGCTAAGAAACGCAAAGAGTTGAGATCGTCGTGAACTTTGTCTCCGTCCTGATCATAATGCAGCTGTGACGGGCTCGTCACTGGCGTTGCAATCGAGTTCTTTGAAAAGATCGGTCGGCCATTTAATTTAGCGTCAAACGCCCGAAGCAAAGTCTCGACATGGTCGTTGAACTCCACAGCAAGTTCGTCGAGTTCGGTCATCTTAGATTTGTCTGCCAGCCCGAAAAACATGGTCTCCTCCTCCAACAACTCGGTAACAGCGTCAGATATACCCCAGTCACCTTGTCCAAGACGCAACGCAGCTTCTTTCTTTTTTAAGTTCGCAATTTCAGCCTTTTCGATGGCTTCTTTGAACAAATCTTCTTGATATGAACAAAAGTCGGTAGCTAGAGACAGACAGGATCGAAGCTGATTGCCCAGTGTAGTATCTTCCTTTGTTTTGTCTTCATAATGTAAGAAGCTTTTTCGATTGATCCCACCAAGATAGTCGTCGTGTGCTTTGATGGCTTCATCCAAAGTCTCAGCAACATGCATTGTTCGAACAAGCTTCTTCCATTCCCCTTCCAACACTTCAAACATCAAGTAACTTTTCAGATTCGTAACAAAGTGGGTCATGGCTTGCCGAATCATGGAAACTTTTCGAAGCAAAATGGTACATTGTGCATACTCGGGGCTGCAAAAACGTCAGAGGCAATCATGAAGATAAGGCTGTGTCACATAATTGTCGTACCTTTTATTCACCGTGACTCCATTTCGCTGCACCATTTTTTGTAACGAATGCTGAAGCGTCGCGCTTTGTCGCCAAGTCAAATTCAGCATGAATTCTAGTCGACGAATATCAAATAACAAGTGAAACATGGTTTTGTACAAAGTCATTGCATCCGGATGAACTATAACCAACAACGGGTCCGGGACTTGGTATTCCAATTCGAAAATGTCCCAAACGGTCCTCGTGTCCTTCAAAGATCCGACACCCTTGGGAGCTGCAAATTGAAAACGAGCATCATCATTTAGCTTCAGATTCAACTCCACATGTAAACGAGCCAAAATATCGGTAGGAAAGCCAGTGGCGTTGGTATTCCGAAGCGCCGAATCGACGATCGCGGCAAGCGTATGACGGTAAACGCCCGACAAACCCGAGAATCCTTCAAATTCGTTGTGTATTCCGATCATCAAAGTGGCGAAAAAGTCACCTTGTCCCAGCAGCAGAAACTGTTTCAATGCAAACAGATGTTGAAAAAGAGAATGTTTTTCATGCAAGGACTTCAGGATGTGCGAATGGACCAAGGTAGCTGCACGTGTTAGTGTCTGACGAATGGGAGCCACTGTTGCCCTGGCTGACCCGACGTCGTTCGGTGTGTAAACAAATCCCAAAGCTTTTTTAGCATTTTGATCCACCATCGCGACCGAATGGGAATCATCTGTCGTTTCTTCTTCGTCAACGAGTAATTCCAGACTCCATCCTCCATCTTGCAGACACTTTCGAATGTAATTGATGGCCTTCCCCACCACGAACGCGGGTTGAATGAGATCTTCATCCAATATCCCAAAAGGAACCTTATCAAAGTCCAGTCGATACTGTTCCTTCCACAAATGCCGATCATCGGCATTGCCCTTGGTGTCCACCACGAAAAACTCGTGCGCTGGATCCGACAAGATGCCTTCGGTCGTCCACAAATAAAGCATATCAAACCACGGAGTACACGCCCGTGTCAACAGCGACTGCACCAACGTCCGTTTTCGCGAATCACCGTGCTGCAAGGCCAGGCGGAGGGAATGTAAAATTTGCGGACCAGGCAGTGCGGCGTGCGCTGCGCCATCCGTGAGGGACGCGAGATGTTCGAGTCGGACGAGGGGTGGTTGCATTTGTACCAAGAGTTGCCGTATCGATAAACTGGATATTTGGGGCTCTAGCTCAGAAAGAAAGCACTGATACGATTGAAGTTCGAGTTGAAGAGCACTCGCCAAGGCACGCTGGATCGATCCTACTGGTTGTTGTGGTTGTGTTCGAGTGCGTTGATGACTCGAAGGCTGAATTACGGTGTCGACATATTCTTTGATCCGCGCAAAAGCCATCCGGCTTCGGCGCAAATCAATAAGGCTTGCTTGGCTCCACTTCCGAGCCTGGATTGCGGACGTAGATGTGGAGGGATGATGGCTGAATAACCTGCTTGTGCTAGCACCGGCGAATGAACGGTAGCCTTTCCTCCATTCGAGGAGATAAATTGTATTCGATCGCCGCTAATACCTTGTAGCGAATAAAAGCATTCTCGAATCAGCATAGTTTCTTCTTGTACAATGCTGGCAGGCAAGCATTCTCTATTCACATCGAGCACCGGCAAGGCTACCGATCCTGTCGAGTTTGTCGTCATTGCCATCGCTTTTTGTCGCCGCCAACTCGATTTCCAATACGGTAAAAGATATATGAGTGGTTAAAACGAGGAAAAGGGCGAAGGCCGTTTAAATGCTGAGGGGTAACAAACAAATGCGCTGCCGATGAGAGATGAGAGAGAATAAGCAGCATTCGCAATGCGAATAAAGCCTTGCGAATGTTGGTTTACGGAAATACGATTTAACAGACAGAATTTCTGTTGTGTCGATCACACCGTCCCCAAAATTTCTGGAGGAGTCTAGTCTAAACCTTACCAGTTCAGAATATCTGGAACGTCCACAGAATTTCTGTCTTAGTTCAAAAATTCTGGAACGTCCGCACTGGTCCGCAGAATTCTGCACAGCGTTTCGCGCTTCGGTTTCGGTCGGATCGAAGAAATAAATATTGGTCCAGAATTATTCCAGAATTTCTGGAAAGTGCACTTTGCTTCGTTACGATCCAAAACACCGTTTCCAGAATTTCTTGAACGCGCATTTTCTTTCGTTGTGATCCGAAACACCGTTTCCAAAATTTCTGGAACGTGCGCAGCGTTTCGGTCGGATCGAACAAACTGGTCCAGAATTTCTGGACCACCACAGAATTTCTATATGACCTGAAATCAATATTCCAGAATTTCTGGAAAGTGCACTTTGCTTCGTTACGATCCAAAACACCGTTTCCAGAATTTCTTGAACGCGCATTTTCTTTCGTTGTGATCCGAAACAGCGTTTCCAAAATTTCTGGAACGTGCGCCGTTTCGGTCGGATCGAACAAACTGGTCCAGAATTTCTGGACCACCACAGAATTTCTATATGACCTGAAATCAATATTCCAGAATTTCTGGAAAGTGCACTTTGCTTCGTTACGATCCAAAACACCGTTTCCAGAATTTCTTGAACGCGCATTTTCTTTCGTTGTGATCCGAAACAGCGTTTCCAAAATTTCTGGAACGTGCGCCGTTTCGGTCGGATCGAACAAACTGGTCCAGAATTTCTGGACCACCACAGAATTTCTATATGACCTGAAATCAAGATTCCAGAATTTCTGGAAAGTGCACTTTGCTTCGTTACGATCCAAAACACCGTTTCCAGAATTTCTTGAACGCGCATTTTCTTTCGTTGTGATCCGAAACAGCGTTTCCAAAATTTCTGGAACTAGCGCAGCGTGTCGGTCGGATCGAACAAACTGGTCCAGAATTTCTGGACCACCACAGAATTTCTGTATGACCTGAAATCAAGATTCCAGAATTTCTGGAAAGTGCACTTTGCTTCGTTCTTCGTTACCAGTATGATCCACAACACATTACAAAAGTCATGTTAAAATATTGTATTTCAATGAATCGAATGCATGAAATATGAGTCGGTTTTCTCGTATTTGCCATGCTAAATTCAGATTTTCTCGGTTATCCGATCGAAAAGTCCTGGTTTCTCATTTGGCACTTCCGGGAGACGATGAGAGGAGGCGCCACGAGCATTTTTCTCGGGTGAATATGACCTGCATGACAATGCCATCGATGAAAAGTCAACAAACACGCCTCTACCATTCGACATCAGAGAACCGAATTGTTTTTCTGGGAGCCGTTGTGTTACTGGGAGGTGTCGGATACATTGCGTATAGGAAATATCAGGGTGAATCCCTCATGCCTTCCGATGCGTTGAAGGCGCAAGAAGCGTATCGGAAATTGGAAGCGAAAAGACGAGGTCTGCGTGGACCTCTGAAGCAGGATGAATCATTCTTAAAAGGTGATGTCAAGGATAAAAAGTAGATTATGCGGTTGTGTTAAGAGAAAATTTCATGGTCGCTCAACAAATACAGTTCTTAGTGAACAAGAGTGTTTTAATCGAAAACAATTCGGGTCGCTTTCTTCATCGTCGAAGCATCCTTGGGACCGAAGTTGCCATATAGCTTGTGTTCTTTCTTCTTGATGGTGCTCCCAAACTTCAACAATTCTTCGGGGACTTCTTGTCCAGCTTGTTTCATGACTTGCTGGAGTTCCCCCGCGTGCGACTTGTCGGTCGGTTGGAAGAACGTGTAACTCACTCCGTGCTTGCCTGCACGGCCCGTTCGGCCGATGCGGTGAACGTAGTCTTCAATCGTCAACGGAAATGTGTAATTGATCACAGCCTCTACATTCGGAATATCCAAACCTCGTGCGGCAACATCGGTCGCGACCAACAGTGGACAAGTGCCGTCTTTGAATTCGGCCAACGCGGCCGTTCGAGCGGCCTGGGTTTTGTTGCCGTGAATCGAACAGCAATTCCAGCCCTGTCGCCGTAGTGAATTCTCGAGACGTTCGGCTTCTTTCTTGTATAATGCAAAGATCAAAACGCGATTGTTGCGTTTGCCGTGGACCTTTTCAAGGATCTGTTGTAATCTAGCCTCACGCTGGCGGTCCTCAATCACTTCGACGGTTTGGGTGACACGTTTGTTGGCTGACAGCGAATCATCAACGGCGTTGTCACCATTGCTTCCCACAATGGATTCAAAGCCTACATAGACCCGAACGGGATCCACCATGTACTCTAATGCGATGTTTTGAATGGCGGCCGGCCACGTAGCAGAAAACATGGCAGTTTGGCGGCCTTCGTCTTTGCTTTTGCAATACGAAATGATCTCACGGACATCTTCTTCGAACCCCATATCCAACATACGGTCAGCTTCATCTAAAACCAAAAAGTCAACCGCGCTAAGATCACAAGATCCTTCGTGGATGAGATCTTTCAAGCGACCCGGAGTTGCAACGATGCAGTCCACGTATCCTTTCTTCAACACGGACGTCTGCGTCGGCTTTGGCACTCCTCCGTAAACGACCAACGACTTGAGCCCCACGACCTCACCAAATTCTTGCAACACTTGGTCGGATTGCATAGCCAATTCGCGAGTCGGCGACAAGACCAACAGTCGAGGTAAGCGGCGACCCGACACTTTCTTTTCGGACATGGCGGATAGAATGGGTAACGAAAACGCCAAAGTCTTTCCACTTCCCGTTTCGGCAATGCCGACAATATCGCGTTTCCGACCGGTCGAGTCCGACGGCTGTGTTAAAATAGGCCACGATTGCGCTTGAATCGGCGATGGCGCTTTGAATTTATTGACCGACACGCACTGTTCCAAGAGGGGGAGCAACAATTGACGCCACGCAATCGGGATGCTCAAACGACGTGTAAGGAAAGTACATTTTGGCCTTGACGAGAAGTGCCGTTTGTTCTTTTCCTTCTTCGTTGTCTTTGGTATGCATGACGACAATTTTGTTCTGTTTGCGCCAACCCGCGACACTAGTAGCATCTTGCAGTAAAGCGGCAGATCCTGTACTGCTGGCTTTTTGACTGGTTTCCATTTTAGCGTGCTTCGAAGCTTTCTCGCATTCCTCTTGTGGGTCTTTGGGAGATTCGGAACGTTTTCGCTTGAGCGATACAATCTTCTTGTCGTCCACAATGAATTTCTCACTCTTTTGAATCCAAGCCTGTACTTCTTTCACGGACGAATCAGTACCATTATCTACTTTCTCGATGACAGCTTTGGCCAATGTCCTCAATTTCATAGGTTCCGTCTGCTTTTTGAGTAATTTCTTGGCCGCCTTGACGGCTTCGGTATCGGATAACGGCATTCTGAGGTGCAACACTTTGATAAAAGGGAACGAAATGTCTCGATCTAACTTCGATCAAGGATATGACAGCAAGAAAGCACAGAGTAGGAGATAATAAGGTTGTTGCCCTTGTTTTCTTGTTTCAAAGAAAATGCACAAAGACGACGAGAAGCGAGCGAAAAAAGAAAAAACGAGCGAGGGGGGGCGCATTTTGTTCCAAAAATGCATCGGTTGGCAGCGAAAGGGTCGTCTGTACATGATCCGAAGCGGAAATATCAGTTGGAAAAAAGTAATCTACTCTACCGATCATAGTAATAGTGTCGTAAGACACGCATAGTCTAATGTTGAGTACTGTCCACAGATCCGTCTGCTAGACGACCGTTGCTAGAAGCTTCCACGCGTTGTTGTCGTTTTCTATCATCGCATCATCGCGCAACGTTTGTGACGCGATAACACGCAACAAGTGCATGCGTAGAAAGACATCGACAAAGAGGACAATAATTCATTCTCTTCCTTTGTGTGCACTAATGATCGCTACCTTATTACTGTTGACCTTCCTGGTCAGTCCGATTCGGGCATTCCAGCCTTTACACAGAACGTTTCGCGGAGAACACTTTCGTCCACTCGGGCCCGTCATCACCGCCGATGACACGGATTTTGACCTGGATGTCGGTCGAGGAGGAGTTCGGTTGGCCGAAGAGTCTGTCATTAAATTGACTGGAAACATCAAACACGCACCGGGAAAAGCCGAACCACAAGTCAAAGATTTATTAAGGTACACGGAATTGACGTTAGTCAACGAAGCGGATCTGCCCAAGGACAACTTTAAGATCATCGCTACGGGACGGGGCAAAGAGCTTTACAAGGATCCCGGTGAAACAACCGATAAGGTCATTATTTATGCACCACTCGATGCTGTACGGGACGCCTTGTCAGCGGCCGGAGCTGCCTCGGACTGTGCTCGCATTGTGGTTAACTTTGCGGGCGGGGATGATTTACAAGTTTTGGAAGTACTGGAAGCGGCAGAAAAGCTAGTATTAGGGCTCGATGCTGTCACCAAGTCCGTTATAACCTTCAATTCCATGAGCCATGGCTCTTTGCCGTTGGGTCAAACCACCATCACTGTGGTAGGTCTTGGCGAAGAGAATACATCGGGGGTCTATCCGGAGCCCAGAAATCTTTAGCGAATGGCGAGGTGTATTTTGTAGACGGACAATACTGGACTGTTTCTCCCGATAATATCAACACGGCGGTTGCTTGAGCGGTAAATCGTACCCTTCAAGCTTTTGCAATAATTTGTGCTTTACAAACATTCAGATGTCACGTATATTTAAGAGCATTAATCAAATTTCATTTCACTTCTTCATTGCTTGTTTTATTCAAGAAGCCCTGTATAGCTATAACAGTTTGAAATTATCTCGGCTGAAAACTGGATGCCTTTTTAGGGGCGTTCTAGTCTTTTGCCTAACATCTTATGAAACCGGAAATCCCGTTTCAGTCATAGCTAATACGTCACCTGTCGGTTTGCGTATGTATCGACAGTACTAATTCCTAATTTTGTATACAGAAACGCCTCCTTGTTCTCTCGGCAATACTTTTCTGTGGAAAATGGAAAAGACAATTTTTCCGTCGCTGCTCCGACTTCATTTTGTAGACAGCAACGACAATAGCAACAAAGTCATCATAAACAGAAAACAAAAGGGGCGATGAAGTTTTGCAAGAATCTGTTGCGTGTGATAGAATTGTCTGATCCCTCATGGGCTCCATTTTGGATGGAATACAAATTACTGAAGGTCCGTGTTGCAGAGCAAGAGTGCAATCTGTTGCATTGATACGAACTCCTTCGACGTCATGCCGTTGCAACTGTAGAGAGACAAGACCGATAATGTGTTCGTCGTATGCTCGTCATTACTGAAGCTAACGATTTTTCTTTTTCCTTATGAATTCAGAAAACAATTAAAACATTGCCTTCTGTATTACCGGCAAATGTGCCCGTCCCAGATGCAGGTGATAATGGAAACGAACAACAACCATCGAATCTTCCTTTTATGCCCTCAGAATCTACACGCCTTGCGCGTTTAACAAGCGAATCAAGCTCTGAAAGTGCTTCAAAAGTCGCTGTGGATATAGAAGGTGAAGACGGAAAGAATAGCGCACATTCTTCACCGGATGTGCTAGGAAAACATCCTACCGAAGTCAAATTTTTCAAGTTTCTGCATTCCGAGCTCCGCAAATCCATACATTTTTACGGTCGCACATGTGAGGAATATCGTATTCGAGCGAACCGACTGAAGGAAGGTACTGTTATATTGAAAAGATCAGGTTTTTCATTAGTAGAGGACAAATGGTTAGTAATGGCGAGAGCGGCCTTCAAAGTCTATCGAGACCTTGTTTTACTCGAAACCTACGCGATCATGACGTACTGCGGCTTTTCGAAAATATTAAAGAAACACGACAAAATGACGGGTCGAAACACGAGAGCGGCTTTTATGAACACCATGGTCAGCAAAGCAAACTTTAGTGATACGGCGCCACTGCAGGGAATGATTCAAATGAGTTTATTGAAATACAAAGAAGCATCCATAGAACTAGAAAAAGCCGGGAGAAGTAACTTACAAGAGGACGAGCGTCTGTTTATCAATTTGATCGCTCAAATCAACGAGGATGTGCTCGTAACGGATGCCGAGGATGCCCCTATAGGAAGCAATCAACGAAAGCTGTCATTTGACATTTCCACGATAAACCCAGAGTCTTCGTCTACGCAGACTTCAATAGAGACATCTGAGAAAATTGCGGATTCAGAACGGAAACGACCGAGATTCGCATGATTGTTCCATTCACTTTGGTGTCAATTTTGAACATTCGTTGATTATGGCAGTCTTTTGTACTTATAAGCTATTGCAAGGATACTCGGATCGAGTCTCTCGTAAACTTGTTTTAGAAATGATGGGTGATCCGATAATTCTTAATAAATTATATAGATATACGTTTATGACAAAAGTGGCTAGTGGGAGCTGATAGCACTGTAATTTTTGTAACTTTTTATTAGCTAATATTGAATTACTCCACAAGGTTCTCTTGAGGGACTTGAGATGGTATCGATGGAGAGATTGTGGCGGGAGATGGACTTCGAAAAGCATTCGTCACAATCTCGACGTCTTTAGCGGCCCGAACTTTGGCTGATGGCTTTCGGCGACGGGGTGCAGGCTGTCGAGAAACATTTGAAGATGCAGCTGGTTCGGCAACCGATGTACCTGGGTCATTAGCACGAATCGCGTCTGAAATAGATGATGGTTTTGGCGAGCTATCAATCTTTGCGTCAGTTTCAAGAGAGCTGCTCTCTTTGTGTAATCCTGAACTGTTTGGTCCTGTGGCACCCTTGACGGTCGTATCTAATTTGGATGGCTTGGATTCGTTCGCTGGAATGGAATTTGCTTTGCTACCATTGGTAGAGTCTCGCGCTTTTGGTTTTCGTTGATCCAGTGGTTCTCCGGCGTCACTTCGTCTCCGCAGTTCCTTGAAAGCTGCCAGATCGTAATAACCCAGTCCCGTGCGTGGGTCTTTGTAGCGAGCTTTTGCCCAGTGATCACGCAATAGGTTGGTTTCGGATACTTTGTAGCCTGCGAGTCCTGACGAGTCAAAATTTCTGGCACATGGTCCATTTCGGGGAAGGTAATGGTATTCAGATAACCCCTCCGCGAAGTGTATTGCATAATGAGTTTCCCCGCGGGCCCTCTCCCTCTGCCTTCCATTCGTCCTTCGTTGTCTTTTTGCTCTTCCTGATATCGTTTCCGTGCAAGTAACCATCGAATATTTTCACCTTCTGTTTCGTGTGCCGCTTCGAGAAGCAGCTCTTCCTGTGTATGACGGTGACGCTTCTTTTTCTTGTTGTTGTTCGTTTGCGGACTGGATGACGATAATGATGTCGTCAATGGAGGTTGTGCCGCAAGTGAAGCATGACCTGCGGCTGCCGTTGCGTCAATTCGCGCTGCTCTCGTTCGTTTACTGGATGTCGGAAGCTGGTCGGCCCTTCGAGGGCGTGTCGACGCCAGAGTGACTTTCGGCTTGAATGAAGATGCTACCGTCGTTGATAAACTGCCCGTTGGCACCGCTGTCGAAGAAGTGACCACAGGACCCAGCGTAGCAACAGAAGGAGTGACACCCGGAGCATTGAGAACAATTCCAGCGTTTAAACCATCACCAATAATTCGCTTCACACCTTTCATTCGTTTTCCTCTCGCCAACTTTCCTACGACAACATCCGAATACGTCGACTTGGACTCTTTTCGTTTCCTGTCAACACGAGCAATTTCTTTGTCTTCTTCATCACCCGCAGCGACATCCTCTTCTTCCCGATCACTTTCACTCTCATCAAAATCCGAGTCAAAGACATCTTTCTTGATTTCCGAGTCCTCATCGGACGAATGAAACGACTCATTGTCGGAATCCTCATTCCACGTTTCGTGTCCCCAAAATGCGGCATCATCCTCGGCTTCTTGACCGCCCAATTCGGTCATGCGTTTTCCCGCCGTCGAACGGCGTTCTCGGTCGAGTACCGGCATGGTAGTGATATGTATATAAAAACAACAATAATAACAATTTAGCGACACCCAACACCAGGACGCATGATAGCGTCGTTTGCAACAGAAAACGTCGTTTTTCGTGAAGAAACCAAGTCAAGGGACAGAAAAGTGAACGAGTGAATTGTTATGAAAATCAAAGCTTGATGAACAACTGTTTATCACAAGTACAGGAATGTCTCCGTTCCCACAAGAAGTTTATTGTAAATAAACGTTTGTGTGGAGTGAAAAAAAATGTTGGAAATGCAGCGAAAAAGCGAAAGCCACGCCCATACACGGATGTCATACGGACGGTCTACTTTACCTGTTAGTGTAAGCTACCCGTTACTTATTAGCATTAGATTATTACGAATTACAACTAACACTGTGACTTGGCTTGATTGACACGCCACATTCTCCGCCCTCATATTTCTCGCATTCTCTTGCATTTAACAATATTATTACTTGCTATAATCGATCCCTTCACTCGATAGACATTGCGTGTCATGTTACTTGTTCTTCCCAATGCGTTTATTACTGCCGCATTTGCGGTAACTGCTACATTGTCGGTATCGTCCGCGCTTAATATGTGGAGTACATTTCACGCCTGTCGATCGACTCCTCCGGAATCATTGTCTGTATCATTTGCCACGGCGGCCGAAGCACTGCAGCAATTGCAACAATGCTCGCGCAAGGAATCGCTCAGTTTGTTTTTACAAGCGGCTCGTGTTCCATTGATTCCAGAAATTGAGGGTGCATGGGATGGTGTTCTTTTAGAAAACAATGGATGGATCATGGTAGGCATGAAATAGAAGGAAGGAATCAAGTGACAACGAATTTGACACACTCATCACCTTCTTTTGTTACTTAGACAGAAGTATCGCAGTTCTTGACGCATAAACTGTTTAGTAAAGGCCGACGGTGGAACGGAAAGGCATTTCAAGATGATCAAAATCGAGGCATCAATCAGTTTACAACCAAAACATCGACAACGGAGTTCGATCATGCCTTTGATTATCAAATCGAGACATCGGCTCTGCGCAAAGATCAGAAATCACTAGTACTTCGATATAACAACTATCAAAAAATTCGTTCCGGTGGTTGGACCAGCTTGCTGTGGATGAGCATGGTCGATGAAATTCGACTCATTGATTGTGCGAATGGAGAATGCGTTCTGATTGGAATCGGTAGTATGGGATGGTCAGGGGGAATGTACAATGGATCGCGTAAGTAATCAGCGATTGAAAACGTTTTCTTGCCGCGTCATTCGTTCTCACGTAGACGTGCTCATTCTCTCTCCTTTGCCTTCCCCAGCATTCTGTTTGCATCGACCATTCAATACTCTCTCGCACTGAAATTTACGCTACAATTGATAGAAGCAATCATTCAAAGGTCATCTGTGGCCTACCGATAATTTAACTGTACCGAGCGGAATGACAAAGTGTTCTGTGGTTCCGAACGTGCAATGAATGTCTGACACCGGTATCGCCATTACTCCTGGGCCGTCCTCGTCTGACTTTCTATCGAGTAACTTAATTGCAGAACAAGTATCAGGAATTGACGCTACACTCACATGAAATTGAGGCGGGTGATAGTAAGGAGCGGCTCCGTAACGCTCTAAGACCTTATCGATATCGTTGACGAGCGACGTCAGGAAGTTCTCCACATCCTCAATTCGCCATACTAAGAACGTGCGACTATTATCATCGTTTGTAAATAGTTTTGTTCCTTCATCTGAATAGTCGAGTCGAACCCATCCTTTCTCGGTATATTTCAAGCGTTCACGTAGCGACTCCACAAACGATTCGATCGATCCGCGCTGCAAATAGAACGGTCGCGAGAGCGACAAGTGCATTCCTTTCCGCAATTTTCCTTCTTCGTCTTTGTGAAGAAGCATAGGACCTGTCCATCCCTCCCTTTCGAGGCGTTCTTTCCACGCATCTGCCGCACGTTGCTGCTCATGCTCGAGGTCGATGTTTTTGGGGATGGTAATAAACACATGACCGGCCCAATTTCCGGACACATGCGGTTGCTGGCGCTCAAATAACTGTTGCTTTGACAGCTCATGGGGCAATACAAAAGTCACTTGTCCTCTTTTCTGTTTCTTACAGGGTGCATTCGGATTGATCATCGACGCATTGTGAGAGAGACGTGTTTCTTGACGGGTTTCTGGTTCGCTGCTATCGCTGTCATCGTAATCGTCCAGCAAATCCATCAGCAGGCTTAGCATCCATTTGCGAACCTATCAACGAGTAAGACAAGATATTACAAGGAAATAAATGACTTGATTTGCTTCTCGGTTCATCGTTTGCTGCGAAATAATGAAGATGTCGACGAGACGTTTATGAGCGTCCGTGACTGATAGTGTGATGCTCGTGACATGACTTAGGCAGCTATAGGTCCATTATTTTGCCATTTTGCCATCGACGAAGCTACGAACGTAGCACTAGCTTTCAATCGATAAACGCTAAAGAAGAATCACTTGATCAAAAATCCTACTACTTCATTATTCAATTCATTTGTTCCCCTGTTTGTTGGCGCTCAATCGCCTGTCTTTTCTCATTTGCCGAGCCAATTGTACCATTGCGCTCTCCTGTTGTGCGGAACCTTCGTTGATTGACGGCGGTAATGGTGACTTTATGATATGAGGTGATTCAGACAAGGACTTTCGGATCTTTGTTTTCTCCTCTCGTTTCAAACGCGCTAGACGGATCATGGCCGATTCCCCCTTTTCGGACGCTATTGTCGGTGAGCCCATCGGCATGTTAGGGCCCTGCACTGTTTTGAGAACTTCATTTGAACTTTGGTGGGCACTGAGAGGTGGCTTGGTCTCCGATGTCTTCTCATTCCCTCTTGTTGGATGCAGGACAACGTTTTCTTTCTGTTCCGGTGATACAGATATTCTAGCTAGCTCTTGATCAACTAAAGTGGAAGAAGAAGAACGTTTGTTCACATCAATGCTGACGCCGGTTGACTCCTTGCTCATTTCAGGATCTGGTAAAACGGGAATTGCCTCCTTTGCCTCTGTACCCTCGCACAAAAGGTCATCTGGAGAATCTTCAACGACATCGTTTTTTCTTCTCTACCAAAGCCTCTTCGTGCGGAGGGGTATCCTCTACGTGCATTGACTTTTCCATCGTCTCATCGCTTTCCTCTCTTGTCGGCTGCTCTTTAACGCCGCTAAATGTTCGTACAGAATCGGCAACGGATGGCAATTGTTTTGGTGACTTCGGTGATAAGCACTGCCGTTCGTCTACATTCGCGTCTTCGCTAGGTTGTGTTTGCAGCGCTGATGAAACGAGCGAAGCTTTGCGCTTTAAAGCATTGTCTGTCTCCGTTGCGTCTTGATTCCTTTCACGTTGCTGTACAGACTCCAGAGACTTTTGCATCGAGACCACTTCCTTCTTTTCCAGAAATCAGCGATGGCTGAGGCCGTTGTGTTGACCTGTGCGACTTCCGTCCTCGATATTTCAGTCGTTCTCTTGGGAGAAGTTCCATTGGTAGCTGTCGACCTCACAAGAACCTCACGGACTGTATTATTTACAACGCCTTTTTCTGACTTAGTGGAACCTGAGTCTTCTTGTATCGGACTATTGTCCGAAGGAAGCAAAACACTTTCTAGCTCGTAAATGGCTTGAAGGGATTTGCTGGGATTTCCGTAGACTCTTCCTTTCGTAAAGTCCTCTTTTGTTCTTTCATTGGCATCTTTTAACATTTCGTTCACCATCAAAATCAGAGATCGCTTTGCGTTCTTGGCTTCCGTTTGCCCAGTTGAGACAGTTTGAACGCTTGATGCGCAGGATTGGTCGCTATTTTGCTTTTTGGAACGCATTTCTCTTTGTAATCGTTGGTCGTATTTTTTGACAGCCTCTTCAAGGTTGTCTGCAAATTGAGCAAGCACACCCAATAGTGGAGCTGTTGAACCATGACCGCCTCCTTCGCCGCAGTATTTGGACATGTCACGACACGCGTTGAGGGCCAGATCTCGTTTTTGGATGAGACTAGCGTAAGTTTCAGTCTCCTCTGCGATGAAACGGCGTAATCTATTCATTCCAGTCTCCCGATTCATAGTAATTTCATCCAAGACGACCTTGTCTTTTGGTTTCTTGTCTTCAACAACCGCAAGAAAAAGATCTCGCTGAGCAAATCGCTTGGGCTTCTTCGGTACATTGTTTCCTTTCGCCTTGATCGCAGACAGCAATGCACTCCGGGGGTCGTCTAGATCGGAAGAATTAACTGCGGTCAAATCAACGACGTCATTTTCAGTCCCATCGTCTCCTTCTTCTTCGTTGATGAGTGATTCGAGCTCGTCCTTGCATTGCTCGAGCGAATCGCCAAGATTCTTTACTTCTTTCAACAAGTCAGAAATCATCATTTTGCTTGCAATACGGCAACGAGGAAAATCGGAGGTAAGATCAAGTACTTCTCTTTGGTTTTTTGATACGAAGACGTTAACCAAGAAGTCCAGTACTGTCGTTTTCCCGTCTGAACTCTTGGTCTGGGTCAGTTTCAACAAAGAGTCAAATTTAAACCCCGATGCCCCGCCTGTTCTAGTACCTTGGTTCATTATGTTTCCAATGTTCAAAACCATTTCAAGTAACTCCTGTAGTTTCTCGCTCTTCATGACCTGATGACACACTTCGTCCAAAATGACGAAAGATTCCATCAGAAGTGTGGCTTCAGCGTTAAACATTTCCATAGTACGCAAAATCTGAGCCTTGACTTCAAGACGAGGGATATTGACCAGATGGCGAAACCACAACTCAGCGGGTTCGAGACGATCATCGCATCCGTCGTAATCTTTTATAACTCTGATCTCGGTACTGGTCGGCAAAATGTCACGAATGAACTGACATTTTTCACCACGTATCTTCCGCAAGGGATCTAAGAACGAAATAATCTCTGCGAGCTCTTCAAAAGGGAATGCCTTGAATGCTTTCAAGCTGATAGCCACGTTGTTTGATCTGGTGATATCAAGAAGTTTCGCTTTATCAGACCCACTGCCCGCATCAGCCTTTTTCGTCGAACGGATTTTGCCCGTATTCGCCTTCTTTTGAAATAGCTCCATCAGGTCGTTAAATTCTGTTTTCTCTGGTCCGACAACTTTAGCCGATATTTCACGCTTCTTACTTGTTCTACTCCAGATGCTGTCATCAAGATCCTTCCCAGATAAAGGTGTCCAATGCAATGACACAAGATTACTGCTCGTTCCTTCCGATGCTTTTGAATCTAATGTCTTCGTCGATTCAGATGA
The DNA here is from genome assembly GCA_030295235.1 of Fistulifera solaris. Classification (NCBI taxonomy): domain Eukaryota; phylum Bacillariophyta; class Bacillariophyceae; order Naviculales; family Stauroneidaceae; genus Fistulifera; species Fistulifera solaris. Next base: position 323,081 of record AP026145.1, on the reverse strand, counting down.
CCCGAATCTTTTCCCCATGACAGCAATGATCACTTTTTCCGTGACACCCTCTTTTGCATCCTAGCTAGAACTTGCTCTCTCGGAATCTGAAGCTTGAGCATCTTCTTATACTGCGATACAAGAGACGTCTCTTCTTCGCTCAAAGTCGTATCCCGACTAAATGGAAGAGGAGGAGTGTTTTGTTCGTCCGGTTTGCTCTCGTTTGTCACTTCCAGCACCGCATCCATAACTTTTTGGGAAATTTGTTCGCGTATCATTTTGTGATGAACTCCTTCTTTGGGAACTCCCATCGAAAGCATCTTCTTGAACTTTTCCGCAATAGCTTTTTTCTTCTGCGTTCAATTCGTTTGTACTGGTAGCTTGCTTCGTCACGTTAAAAACAGCCCGAGAAACAGCTTCCGATGCTCCATCCTTGATCATCTTATGTCGAACTGCTTCTTCAGGCACCGACATCTTTAACATTCTCAGATAGCTTTGGACAAGAGCTTCCTCCGCGGGAGTCAACGGCAATTCGGCTTTGAGTTATCCTCCCCCAAAACTTGGGCAACAATTTTTGGGTCAACCTTAGCATCGTCCATTTTCTTCCGTACCGACTCGGGATTCCCTAGCTTGTCTAAAAGTTTTCGATAAGCCTCGGCAGTCTCTTGTTCTGTAGTCGAGAGGCCGAATGAACTTGAGAAGGTAGAGACGGGACTCCCAGGCATCCTTTGAGCTGAAATGAAGGCAGGAGGAAAGTCATTGGCTATTGATTCAATCGCAGCAAAAATCTTCGGGCTAGCTCCGTCCCTAGTCATTTTGTTTTTGACTACAGCCAATGGAAAGGACATCCGCAGCATACCTCGATACTTTTCCGCCAGCTCTTCTTCTTGGCTTGTGAGGGAAACTTGGTCATCCGCTCGGGTAGCCTCTTGTGATATACTTTCCTGCATGGCATCTTCGGCTGCCTTGGTCTTTCTTAACCTTCTATACATTTCCAGGACCTTCTGTTCTTCCTCGTTTAGTGTGTCAAGCAGAGATACCTCGTCGTCTTCTTCATCTTGCTGGTTAACGCTATTTGGTATTCCACTATCTGTGCTTGGCTGTGTGGATGGCGCTGAGAACTGATAGAAGCTATTTGCAAACCGGAGACAGTCCTCAGCGTTAGCGAATGCAAGAGTTTCTTTTTTTCCTCCTTCATCAAGGAATAAGATTGCCTGATTGTCTGCCATGTCTAGACTTAACGACTTAATCATGGAACGCTCGAGAACCCACACTAGTTGCGGAGGTGAGTCTTCCGATATCTGAAATGTCTTTCTTAAGCGTTCCTTGGATACAAAAACCTTTTCTACACCGTCTTCCCGATGTTTCAAGTATATGCATGCATCTGCATTGGTGATACCAGAACTTTCGACGGAATAGCTCGATGCTGAATCGATCGTATTTTGTCGTACATGTTTGGAGTTCTGAATTGGAGGTGTGCGTTCCGAAGGATCGCCGGCTCCAGGGTAATTCTGTTGAGTGGTACTTGGACTGATGATACTCGTGACCTCGTTTGTGGCAAAGCTTTGAGAATCAAAACTATATCTGAGCTGGGACTCCATAGCCGCGGACGAAGGCGAAACAGTAGATGAATCTACACGTCGAAGCTGCAACTGCGCGAATGCAGGGGACAACTTCGATACTTCGCCTTGACTTCCAGGCGAACAAGAGGACACTGATTTTAGGCGGACGTCTTTCCAAGGAACAGCGGACCCTGGCATAGATTTAGAGTGATCGGAGCCTGGACACGACGGGAGCATTTTTGATTCAAATTGACCCAATGTTACTTCAAAACCAAAATCTGATTTCGGTGTGGTGAGAAGTTGCTTTGGTGTTATCTTATCGTCGTCAGTAGGAACGCGCTTTTGGTGGCCTGGTCTGTTTGTTGAGTTGTTATGGAAAGCAGAATGGCTTTTCGTCACCTCAGGAGGCATACGTTTAGAGAAATCCTGGTCAATGGCGGACGAAAGAGTTCGCGTGGAGAGAATTGTATCGAACTTCCGCTTTTCCAGTTGCGACTGATTTTCAGTATCATCATTGCTTCGCTGTGCCGTTACAGGGTCATACTCTTGCTCGATTCGAGACGGAACGTCATATCGGTTGAGACTCACGGAACTATCGTCACTCAAGGCTGTCTGAATGGCTGAAACTTCTGAAGTCTTTCTGTGCGATCTATCTTCTGCTGCTTCATTGACGTCATACTTGTTATTGAAAGGTTTTGATGAGCTATGTTGTGCCGCTGATGCACGTCGTTCACCTTTGACGCTCTCTCGTCTAGAAGCAACCTCACCCCTGCTATCATTGTTTTCCATGTTCACCGATCTGCTAACCATCACCTCATGTCCATCGCTTTTTCGTCGTTGGACCCGTTCAGCCAGAATAGGAGGAAGAACGGATGATCGACGACTATTATCGGCACCACCGCCAGCCAACATGCTCAGACGTGAGATTTCTTTCCGATATTTCTTATCCTTGACGAGTTGCGTCACACCAAGATGCTCGACAGTGGAAACATTTTTCAAGTAAAGATTCATTTGCATAAGAAGCTCTTTTGTCTCAGAGTCGAATTTGAATGCTTTTGCTGGAGATTTGAGCTCGACTGTAAATGCAGGCGTGTTCGTCATGGTCGCCCGAAAATTTTCCCATAACTGACAACATTTTGTTAGAGTGGCATGTAAACGGCGCGTGCCCGTTGCAAAGGAAAAGTTGACGTACCTGAGCGTGTTGCCCCATGACTTCTTCATGGAGAATGTCGAGGAAATCATCATATTCATCTTTCTGTACATCACCGAATTCAATCTGTACAGCCTTTGGCCCGTCCGTGACCGACTTTTGAAATGTCTTCTCACGAAGTGTCTCTTCGTATCGTTTTCGAATGCTCATCCCCGTCGAACCTCCTTTCACTTGTTTCCGCACTTCGTCGGAGTTCTCCCTATTTCTGGCCTTTGTCCCCGCAGAAACGTCAGAATCAATGCTCAAGTTCGGTTTGGCTAATTGCTGGTGTGTACTCTTTGCAGTTTCCTCTTTTGGCGGATCATGACTCGGTCGCTGCCCCGTTCGAGATGCGTTCGCCGCTGCCTTGCGCTTCCACTTTTCTCGCAAGCTACCATTCGTGGGCGAACCAGAGCTTGAACGATAGATTTGGGCCTCTTCCGCGGAAAGACTGGATTTCAGTACGCCCCCTTGGCTCTTTTGCAAGACATTTCTCAGCAGTTTTTGTTTGGCAGTGGCCATCGTCTTCGTCGGCACATTCGCTTTTTCACCTTTCTTTTTCAAAAAGTTCCTCAGAAAGACTCTCTGCTGCGAATTGGGACTCCCACTTGATGAGCTGCCCACAGTCGACGAATAACTCCCCGATGGCGGCAAGCCCAAGCTGGCATGAACTGTACGGTTGACAGCAGTATCTTTCTTTGACGACTCTCTGCTATCTGGAGGCGGATCACGGCTTTTCGTTTTGTTGATTGAGATAGCTTGCTCATTCACGACAGATGGGTCACGTGCTTGCTGATAGTTTTCCTGAGACAAGCGCATGGCGGAGCGCATAGCAGCCGCCGACCAAGACGAGGTTTTACTTTTCGTCGGCCGCGTTCCTTGATTGATGACCGATGGATCGCGACCACCCGCAAAATCTCTCCCTTCGCTCACAAAAGGTTCAATTGCTCGATGATCCGGAGGATCGTTTCTCATTGTTTGATCGGAAGACCGCCCACTGGTGTTGCCGTATGCATGAGCAGCCTCTCCTTCCGCCGGAGGCTCAAGCTGACTCTGTCGTCGTCGCATCATGATATTATGTCAGGGGTAGATGTATTTGAGAACCCTTCTGTGACAGGTCCAAAAAGATGACGATGCTTTGAAATACAGTCGTTAATTGGGTTTGCAAAGACAAAGAAACAGGTGAAAGAAAGTCAATAAAGCCAAGCTGAGCTTCAAACGATGAAGCTGTCTTTGAACTCTTCGGCTGGCGCGTAGTTTGCACCGTTTGACGTTTATGCGCAGTATCAAAATTTTTATTCAAGTATACAGTAACTGATACTCTATTTCCTATTTACTTGTATTTTGCTTAGAAAGAATATTTCAGGGTGACGTTGTCACTATAAGAATACTCTACTCTATTCCTGATATTAATTGTCGTTGATGGTCGTCACTTAAGGGATATTTTTCACTCCGGTATTCTTTCTTAGGACTTGGCACTTCCGCTTAACAAGAAAAAAGACCCGGATGCGAAGAACTCGAAACCCTTTTGCACGAAACCCTCCCTCGAAATCGAAACGCCGCCGGCCGCCGACGACGCCGAACGACAACGAACACTTCGACAAAGCGAAAAACAGGACAACGGGTCTGGAAATTGAAAGAAAAGGAGAACGATTGCTGTTTGACGACATACATTTCGATATCCATCAAAAAGAAAAAAAGAGCTTTCTTTCAAGCAATTATCGCGGGTTCTTAGGCCTGTGCAGAATTACTCCGAAATACACCGCATTATTATTATTTGTCGTCATCTGAGTGACAACAAGCATTCAGCCGCACGATTAGCAGTTCTCGCAAAGAATGGCATCCGCTTCCACTTCGCAAATCACTTCCGTTATAGCGGCTTCCGCTCAGAGCGTATCTAAGGTTTTCTTGATCGGGGCTGTCGGTTTTGCTTCCGTTCTGTATCCGCGAACACAACCTTTGATGCCGAGCACTTCCGTTTCCACCATTGCGCGATTCTCCTTTCACACTTTGACATTGTCACTGATTTACAGTACAACAGCACAGAGCATCAGTCCAGAGTCAATAGGAGACTACTGGTTCATTGTCGTTGCCGCCTTTTCCAGTCTAGGCCTCAGTTATGTCGTCGCGACAGTCTTAGGGTACATGATGTTGCCGCGTTTAGAGGAAGACTTCAAAGCATTGCGGATTGCGGCGACATACCCAAATATTGTTGCTTTGCCGATTTTGATTTTTCCGAGTCTTTGCGAACACGCCGTTGTTTACGAAAATTTTACGATCAATCGAACGTCTTCGGATAGCACAAGCTTAAGTCCCATCGAAGCATGCACAGCCGATGCGAATAGCATGATTTTCGTTTACTTTTTTGGATGGAGTTTCTGTTTCTTTACATTTGGTCTCCCCGAATTAATGCGAGCGGCAGAAGCCAAGCAACAAAGTGAGGACCAAACGGCGGAAATTTCTTTATCTCGAATGGACGAGAGCCTTGGCACTGAGGTTCTTCAAGGCAACGCTGAACGTTCGAGCAATGCGCGCTCAACAAACAAGTCTTCCACATTTCTTCAGACAGTAACAAATGTGATCAAGCAAACTTTCTCATCGCCGGGATTTTTAGCAATGGCTGCAGGAATTGTAACCGGATGCATTGGCCCTCTCCGTGATGCGCTGTTTGAACCCGGCGCTCCACTGCGATTCATTGGCGATGCTATCCACACAATGGGAATTGCCTCGTCAAGTGTCAGCACTATTGTTGTGGCCGCCAGTCTGGTTCCTCTAGCGTGGATGGCGGAAACGCCCGAACGACAGCGCGACAGTGAAGCGTCAGGGGAACCGAGATGTTTAGCTACAGACGACAGTGCTACTAGCCTTCCATTTTGGAGGCGGTGGTTCTCTTCTTCGAACCTAACCTCTTCAGACGAATCGAAGCAACATCAAGGCGAACACGCTCGATATTTGTTCTGGTACATAGCATCGCGTCTTTTCGTTACTCCGGCCCTAGTGATTCTCCTGCTGGCCTTCTTACCCATTAGTGTTCCGCCAATGGCACTCTTGGTAGTCATTGTCAATGCTGCACTGCCTGGAGCACTGATTGTTGTAGTTCTACTCAAATCTCAGGGCCTTTCCAGTGCTCAAACAGTGGCGGGTGTCTACCTTCCGTCTTACGTGTTGAGTGTTATCTCAATCGCCGCCTGGACTGCTCTCGGCTTATGGATCACGCTTCCAGATGAGGAAAGTTCCGAGCTTTAAACTTTGCATGTTTTGTCCGAATCAAAGTTTTGATGAACAGAAAAGAATTAGAAATTCATAGAAACTAGAATAATGTGGTCATAACTTTATTAATGGTATAACAAGGAAGCCCCTTTTAAGCCTCATTACGTTTCCACTTTCACAAATCGACAATTGACAGCAATTGTCCTTTTTATCAAGGCAAATAGTAGCTTCCGCTGCTAAATTCGTGCTCACTTTGCTCCAGACTTGCCTCAGTCTTTTGAGTGCGAGAATGTAAAGGCACAGATTGAGAGCATAAAAATCAACGTCAAATCTTTGTTCATTGCAGCCGACGCCTCTTCTCTTTTTAAAAAACGTTCAATCTGTTATATGAAGCAGCAGTCGCAGTCAAAAGGGCAATCGGGAGATTGACCTGCATTTTCTTTGCAGGATATGCGCTTTGAAAACTTTCACACCATCTTCGACTCGTCCGGTGAACCCTTCTGAATTGTAAACACCCCCCAGGCCGTCATCTATCCACTTTGTGTTCGACTTCCCTGACACTGTAGAAGTACTCGATGAATGGTTCTTTTTTCTTTTTCTTCCGGTTCCGCTCCAGCTCTTCTATCTCCTCTTTTTGTTCTTTCTTCTTCTTTTGCCACTGTTCAAAAGACCCTCAATCTCGCTCCACCCAGATGATTCTTTCTCCGCCGCAGTCTCCTCTGGCTTAGCAGGTGATGCTTTCGATGTTTTGTCGTTTGCAGTCTTCATGTTGCCTACCGCTTTGTGTTAATAACACTCACATTCACCATCGCCATCCGTCAAAATACGGGAAGGCACAATTTTTTTTTTCGTCGTCTCGAGTTTTCCGCGGTAGATGACAGACCGCAATCGATTTAAGGTTTAAGGTTATACTGTTTACAAAACTGTGGGGACACACACCCGTGAGGAGTCAGCCGGTTTCAGTCACGTGACATCTAGGGTTAATAATTGTCGGTCTCATTTTTGAGCATACCTCTCTGTTTCAAGGCAACATTCACAGAATAAAAAGTTTATTGAAACGGTAAGGCTCAGGAACGAAGTATGAAGAGGTCAATTAAGAGGACGCTCGAGAAATCACATCTATACAATTCCTTCAAGAAGTATTAGTGACACCGGTGAACGAAGGAAGTAAAAGAATTCATTGATTGTGCTACATTGCAATACACCGTGACTGATATCTCCCTGCGCAGCGGCAAATGGGTGCAATTAGAAATTATAAAAGAGCAGGAAAAGAACGATTCCAGTCTCAGAGAAACCTATAAACCGTACCATGGAAGCGGGAAGTATGCCAGAAAGCCATAACGTTAATTTGACTTTCCTCCGTCATCACTGATATGTGAAAACGGCTTTTCCATGAATGCTAGACCGAGGCTGTTCAACTTGTTGACTGCCATCACGGTCGCAACAGCGGCACGGAATTTTCGCTTACCGTTGAAACTTCGCAGCTTGTCAAGATTCACACCCAAATCACGATTGGCGAGTTTCGCGTCGTCGCCTAATATCCAAGCGTTCTTCAAAGCTTGTTCTGCTGTTAAACGCTTCTTAATGTTGACCATTAAAAGGTTTCGAATCAAATCCTTTGCTTCGGAACTGACCGTGCCCCAGTACTCTTCATGAAATTCATACTCGCCCTTTCTAATCTTTCGGAACAAGTCACGCTGGGTCGACTCAATGAATGGGGGATATCCACCCAACAGAATATACAGAATAACTCCCACGCTCCACATGTCCGCTCGCTCGTCGTACAGTGTTCCTTCTAAAATTTCGGGAGCCACATAGCCGGGTGTTCCGCATTGCGTGGACAAGGAATTAGGCTCTAGCACCCGCTTGGCAAATCCAAAATCGGCGATCTTGACGGAGGTGTCATCGTCTTCACTCAACAGCAAAAGATTCTCCGGCTTCAAGTCCCTGTGTGCAACCCTGTTCTTATGACAGTAACCAACGGCCTGCAAGACAATCAAGCATGTATCTCGTGCCTCCTTCTCGTTGTAATACGCTTTTGCCACAATGCGATCAAACAGTTCACCTCCTCGCATCCGTTCCATCACCAAATAGTAAGTCGACGGCTCGACAAAAAAATCATACAAGCGGATGATATGCGCATGTCGTAGTTCCTTGAGAATGCCAACTTCATCCAACAGAGCCGCCTCGTCTTCTTCACTCATCTTCTTTCGATTGATACACTTCACAGCGTACGAGAAATCGGCATTCGATCGATGAAAGCCTTCCCGGACGGTCGAAAAGGCACCCGTTCCGAGAACGCCCTTCAATCGATAGAGCTCATCAAATCGCATCCCCGATTCGGAGCTGGGCTCCGGAGTCGAATGCGTGGCGTGATTGTATTGCTGTACCGGCTTGGACTTTTCCGCCGCTTTCAACGGAACGGCCGGTTCAAACTCATCTCTTCCCAAAGCTTTTTCGCCAAAGTCATCTTCACTGTCGTCCCGTAGACTCAATGGATCGCCGGAATGCGACGAGTTGCCGCCGAACGGTTCGACCGATCCTTCACTCGTGTCTTCTACAGGTGCGGATGTTTTCGAAGTCTTCTTCGTTACAGTCGGTTTACTCGATCCGCTCTTCTTTTCGTCGAATCGGATTTCGTCGGAGCCGACATGACCGTAATCGGAGCCGGCGGAACGTACGTTGATTTCTTCTTCGGGGAGATGGGGGATACCATTGTTTCCTTATTTAGTGTATTTGTAGTGTCTTTCTTGACTTTATTGGGGCTCTCTTTTGTTTCTGGAGTGACTTTGGGAATAGAAGGTTTGTCGGAAACACTCGGCGAAGTCTCGGAATGGAGTTTCGGTGGATTCTTTGGCTCGTTGGGGGATGGGAAAAAATCGCGGGTAGGAGATGTCGCACTAGGTACCTTTGTGGATTCCTATATCGCTCAAAACGTGTTAGTATAACTAGAAATCAGAATATGAATGCGAGTGGGACATGCAGAGTCATTTCGAAGCGGGACGAACAGCACGAGGCTGGGAGAGAATCGTGAAGCACGATGGCGGACAGCGACAGCGCTCTTCGCTCGGTGAAACGACAAATAATATTTCTTACCCGCCCTTTTGAAGCAGTCGATGATCCGCAACCCATGTGCAAGAATCAGCAAAGAGATGTGGAAAGAACCTTTTTCCTTGACACTGAAAGTGTGGTTGCTGTTGGGTGTCTTGTTCCTATTGACAGGTCACGGTCACGACGGGCCTTGTGTTGTGACTTGATGTCGAAGCGGAGGAGTTTTTGCGTTGCCCGCAAACCGCGAAGTCGTCACGCTGTCCGTTGAGCTCACAACGGCTGCTTTATGGCCTAATTATGTGTAAATAATCAAGGACCGGTACTCTGAGTGTCAGTTAAAATGTTGGTTTACGGCGCCAGCAAGAAACGAAAATTTATGGGTCACGGTCACGAGTCACGATTCACGATTGCTAGCCATGACTGACGACTGGCCTTCTTCCGGCACCTCCGTCGACGACCATGAGGATTGCGACTTTATCACAAAAAAATTGTTCCGACAAAACACACCATTGCTTTATAACAACAACATAGCAAAGAGAAATGGCAGTCGGTCCTCTGGCTCGCATCATTGCACAAGTCATAGTCCCTGCCATAGCAGTGTTAGTGCGCGCACTGCCGGCGGCTTATGCGCAGGCACTGGGAAATGCGAAAAAAGGCGGAGTCACCGCCGCGCAAGCCGTCACACGAAAGGCCATGTCGAAAGAAGAAGCGCTTCAGATACTGAATCTACATCAAGAAGAAAAACTGACCGCAGAAGCAATACAAAAGGTACGAAATTGTCATACGCTGTCGTCCTTAACGAAAATCTTAGGCATTTAAATCTCATCGTTTCTTTGAAAACAAAGCAATTTGAAAAGTACATGAGTGCCAACGAAGTGAAACGAGGAGGCGGCGGAAGCTTTTATTTGCAATCTAAAGTTTATCGCGCTAAAGAATTACTAGACGAATTCATTGACGAGAAGAAGGAAGAACAACAAACAAAGGCAAAATCGCCCGAACAATAAGACTTCATGATGAGGATTTTGTACATAAGAACCTCGTTTGCCGACTTGCATTACAAGACGTTGACCTTTAGTGATCGATGCTGGTTGTCAGGGTTAATAGACTTTGCAGCCGAGAGATGTCATTGGAACGCATTATTGTGTCAAGAGGAAATAGGTGCACTCTGTAGCAATAGTAAATACTATACACGTACCTAAAAAATCACCGAGAAAAAGTTTACAAGAAGACAATCAGGAATGCATGCTAGTATACGATATGCTACATTGTTAGTTTCTTATATTTCCGACCTGGAGGAACGTCCAGATGGATTTTTAAGGTCCTTGCTCCAATCGTAGACCAGCGCGTGGTCGAGTAAACTGGGCAAGGAACCCCAATCTTTCAAAGCATGCACAGCGGGACTCTTCTTCGAAATCTCCTGCAGCAAGACTTCCGAAGCTTGCTGTCGTTCAAAGGCATTGAAGTAATGTTTGCGGATTGAGCTAAATTGACGCGACCCATTTCCGATTTCACGAAAGAAACCAACGATTTGTCGGTGAGCCGAATAAGCTGGAAAACCCAAGATTTCTCCAGTAGAAAAGGATTTGAATTGCTTGGCCAAGACATATTCGACTCTAGATTCATCTTCATGATCGTCCATGTCCATCTTGTCGGCGCGAGGCGGAAAGTCGCTCGGTGAGTCGCGGTAATATGCGTACTCATTTTTGACGGGATACAGCTGATGGGGATGGGGAGCAGCGTGATGTTGTTGTACATGAGGTATAGGCATTAGCTGCTGATTGGAATGAGGGGGCGGAGGTGGGTATGCAACGTGCTGGGGCGGCCCTGGCAGTGGATTGAATGCCTCTCGCGGAGAACGATGTTCGTAATCAAATAGAGAGTTCGATTCAAGAGAATTTCGAAGGTATTGCAGCTGATCGCGAGTGGTGCTGTTGTAGATGGCGAGGATACGCGAAACAAATGCGTTTGGATTCTGCATGTTGTGATAAGGGCGGTTGTAGTCGTAACTGCCGTCAGCGTTTTGCGCGTAGCCCATTACCTGCCATTGCAAAGGATAGATACCATTCACCACCTCTTCTGACCACCGCGTAATGCCATTCACAGCTTCTCGAAGACGTTCATTGTGATGTGGTGGTTGGGGAGCGGTAGCTAAGGGAGAAGGAAAGTCCTCGGTAGGGTTTGTTGTGTGCGATCGTTGTCGCTTGTTTCGTTTCGATCGAATAGCTACAGCAGGAGTCCATGCTGGAGCAATGTCCACGATTTCAGCTTTCGGTTGAATTTTCAGCACGAAATTCTGACCCTGGTGATTCTTAGATACGTCCTCGACCCGAAACCGCAACTTAGTTTGCCCACTTGTATCAAGCTCAAGAATTCTCGACGAACCCAGCAATCTCAAGATATCCTGGTTCAAAACAGCCGTAGGTCTCCCAGATGGCTTTGCTTCGTAGAATAGTTCGATACGAAGAGGTACGGATTCATGCAGGCGTTGCGAATCCTTATCGGTAATGGTGACAGTGACCTCCATGCATTTGTCTCGACCACCTTCATCTTTATACCAAACTGGGTCAGGCCAGTCAGAAGGAGTCGTTATGTTCAATTTTGCGCGTACAACGTAAATGACTGCCGACTGAGTTCCCTGTACATCTCCTTTAGCATCGAGTCGAATCACAAATGCGTTTCTCTCCTTCTGAACGTTGTGATGTATACGGGCAACCAGTTTCCCTGTTTGTCGTCGAGGTGAAATCCGTGGCTCCTGAAGTACCTCAAAGGTCGTTTCATCTGGTAATGACGGATCACTGGAAGCACCTTCCGTGACATGGCATTCAAGAAGAGCGGTAATATCAATAACAGAAGGAGGACTATTGCTATCTTCTGCATTCCTTGTTATTGTTTCAAGATCAGCACGCGCAAGCCCAAACTCAAATTCAAAAGACTCCCCAGAGAACACATGAAACGGCTGCCGATGAATCACGAGACAATATCGATGATGCAGCGAAGGATCCGGAGGATTGCTTGAGCTCGTCATTGGATACTTATGCGGGTGACTGGGCGTAGACACTGCTGGAGCAGTGTTCGAAGATGAAGACGGCGAAGAATACTGCATATCCAACTTTTGAGAATCACTGTCGTTCATTCTTTCACAAGCGCTGATAGTCACGCTGTCACTCAATAAACGCTGCAGGATCTCTAGCTGCTCACAAAGCGACCCGACTTTTGTGATAGCTCTCGAGTGCGCGGGAAGAATCACAAGCAAGTTACAGTTCGATCTCTCACGACCTTTCTCTCTCCGCCGACTCAAAAAGTGACATGGGACGTTCTCTCCCTCTTTGTTGATGGTCTTTTGATTAGTGATACAACAAAAATCGAAATTTTCATTAAGAACAATCCAACTACGCCTAACAAGAGATGACCTTCGATCAAATCACTCACGGAAAATTCTGGGGAACGTTTTCAAAACAGTCTTGCGCGACGACGTGCTGGCGCGCGTTCCTAAGTCTACAGCCATACTTAGGGAATCAACATGTGAGTTCCTTAAGTAAAGATAGCCTTTGTCGAAGACGGAATCCATAGTATCGAAATCTTCACGCGCCCGCTGGATTGAGTGCCAAAAGACATCAAACGTCAACTAAGAGAATGTGTACTGATTCAGTGGCGAGAGGACACGGAGTTCGGTACACGCGCAAAAATGGAAGGCTGACGCCGCTTCGCGCCCACACTATGGACAAGAAGTGTACACAACTACATCCAGTCCAGTCGTGATTTCATCCTAGTTAAAACCACGAATAAGCCTAGACTAGAGAGGAGAGAACTAGGACTTTCAACTTCAACACATACGTACAAAATGAAGTTTCGGGGTCCGCATGGAAACAGCCCCTGGGAAGATTTTAAGTCCTCTAGACTTGCTAACCATCACTTCCTGTTATCTTGTTTCCAAACTATGGGCGTGTACGTATCTAAACGATGACTTTAGCTAAGGCCAAAGCTATTCATCGTCTCTAGAATAATAAAGTACGCAACACTTTTTTTAAGTATCCTTAAAGCTTATGGAAGATGACCGCAGACTAACGTTGCTTTAATCTACGCTCATGGTGGAGATCTCTTCAATGCGGCTCTTTACCGAAAGATCCAAGAATTGGTCACCAATTTGCACCTGAAGACCGCCAACAATCGAAGGGTCCGTGACAGCTTGGATCACGACTTTCTTTCCCTTGGGAACTTGTGAAGCCATTGCCTTTTCGACGGCCTTTAGTTGTGCGGCACTCAAAGGCTCAGCACTGATAATCTTCGCATCGACTTCTCCGCGCTTGGCTTTCATCAACTGCTCAAACGTAGAGACGACTTTCGGAAGATCAGCCAAACGAGCATTTCCAGCCATGGTCACCAAAAGATTACGAGTTACCGGGGAGAGCTTGTCATCCAATTTCGCGCAAGCATCCACTTTCGCTTGGCGGGCAATTAAAGGGTTCTCCAAAAGAGTCTTCCAGGCACCGGGCTTACCGGCCGCAGCAGCCAAACCCTTCAATTCAGCTTCCACATTGTCTAACTTTCCGGCTTTGGAAGCGGCAACGTAGGTCGCATTGGCGTAACGGGCATGGATTCCGTGCAAAGTAATCAACGGTTTGTGCTCCGCAGGAGTGGAGAAGGAGCGCTTTGCCACGCTCACAGAGACACGCTGAACAAATGGCTGGGCCCTCTGCATCTTATTCGATTAACAATCTGGAAATAAAGTTCAATATTAGCCAAAGTGTAAATCACAACGATTAAGCAGTCATCAAAACAACAAAAGCCGACTAGCAGACAGACGAAATGAGCGGCAAAATTGGAGATACCGATCGATTTGCGCAAATCTGGCGCCGCCAAGCGTCGTTTTCTTCGATAAAGTAACCTATGTATTCAAGTGAATTTCATTATCCAAATACATGATGAGAGCGACTTACCAAGCAATGAATTACAGTCAAATACAATCCCCCTTTTTGTTGACGTGTGAATGATGCGTGCTGCGGTCTTTCAGGACGTAGGGACGGTCCAAGCTACATTTTATTTGACTGTATTTTCTTACTCTATGAGATGTTGTAGTCTTGTCTGTTTTCATTTAATAGGCAAATACCGATGCGATTGTTTCGATGACGTGGATGGATTTTCGTTCGCTTTTTTCATCTTCGGCATTTCAACACGGTCTGTACTTCATCCGTCAAAAATGACTTTAGTCTGTTTGTTAGTGTAGCATTTCACGTCTTCTACGACACGAAGCACTATAAATATAAGTAGTAGATTACTTTTTTTACGTTCTGTTTTTGTTTCACAAGACCCACGGGCACGAAGTTCTTCGGCGAGAAAAATAAAAAAACCTAATAATAGTCGTTGCAAGTTGCAATACCTGGTACGCAATAATCAGTCCGTGTATCATCACAAACATATCAGCAGATAAGGTACAACGCATAGAACCCACATTCGAATCGGAACTACTAGATATGAGTACAGCGATCACTACCACCGATGGCGATGAGAACGCCGTTCTCAAGTTATGGAAGAACGTGCAAGAAAATGTCTTAAAAGCGTGGGTAGCTACCAAGACGGGCTCGGTGAACGCAAAAGAAGTAGCGTTAATCAAAAAGCTCGAGTTTGATATCGATAATCGCAAGAAGAAGTTTGGTGCAGACTACCTCACGCTGAAGCTCGACCAGCAAGCCGGAGAAGAAGCGTTACAGGCGTGCATCAACGAGGCCATTTTCGATATCGAGAATCTGAAAAGACAGATTACAGAACACGAGAAAGCCATCGAAAGCAACAACGCAGACATGCGCAAGAAGGTAGAAGAATAAGTAGGGGTAAAAATTTCTAGAAAGAGATCTTCATGGGGTGAATCAAATCCAGTTATTCGTTATCGCTTGAACACTTCGATGCTACACATCATTCTTGTCACCAAACATGTATCTTAAAAAACACTTTACATTGAATCGCCAAGCCTGATACCACCGTTACTATGCGACGCTCTTCTTCTTCTCGCTGTTTTTATCGTCGTCTTCATCATCGTCATCTTCGTCCGTTTGAAAAAATGTGTACGATAGAGTGATAGAGCGAATGTAGGATACCTGCGGATCATCCAAAATCTCCGGATCAATAAAGAAGAACACTGGCATGTCCACGCTTTCCCCTGGCAGAAGACGTTGTTCTTCGAAACAAAAGCACTGAATCTTTTGGAAATAGAGTCCCACTTTTGGTGGATGCACGTTATACGTGGCTACACCAGTAATTGCCTTATCAGAATGATTTGTGACACGAAAGAAACTGAGAGCTGTTTCGCCAGGAACTACTTTCACATCGAGTTGCACAGGGACGAACGACCATGGAAGTATATCTGAGACGGTCGTGTCAAATCGAACCGTCATCATGTCAGCGTTAGCCACAGGTTTCAATGAAGCCAGTTTGGCCGCTGCTTCTTCATCTGTCCATGTGTGTACGCGTGCTGTAGTAATAGGTAGCCTGCCAGCAACCGATTCCAAGAATGATTCAATCACAACCGGCTGGGACGACCCATCGCCTTCAATCCGAACCCTTTGCGTTGTGCCACCAAAACCGGTTGTTTGACAGAATACTTTGTACAAAGGAACCGCTGCGTAGGTAGCCCCTAAAGATCCTATCACCACCGCTGCGGCATACCACGCCAACGCTACATTTCGTTCCGCTGCCGACATTTGTGGTCGTTTTTTCGTGCGACTTCCAAATATCTTATACCACAAGGTCGATTCCTGCTGCTTTCGATAGTATTCGTAAGCAGCCTTTTGAGCATCGCGACTGCTACTCTTCGACCTTGACGAAACGCAAAATATCGCATTTCTAGAATGAAAACATGGAAAGACGCCAAGCCGATTCACTTGCTTTGACAGCTGACGACAAGCGCGACTAGCGATGGAATGATTGCTGACCATGCGAGATGACATGCCTTGCAGAGTTGCGAAGTCGAATTTAAACTTGTACGGAGTAATTTTTTGCTTCCCTTGTCAGTTGTGGTCGTTAGCAGTCGCATTGCACGTAAGCACAAGACACTTTGATTGTGCGGTTGCAACAAAAAGTGCGCTGCAGGCTGCAGTGTGTGACGAAGAAACGAAGAAGTAACTAGGGACCCAACCTATCCAGTCACGACGAACTTCAATATTGGCGATCCATCACACTAATTTAACCTGCTTTCGTTCTGTGAGGAGCTAAATAAGTTATACACTGCTTTAGAAGATAAAAAGTCACAGACTAAATACACAGCTTATGCTTCAACATACAGAAGCGGTTTCGGAGGCGGAGGGACGACCCCATTCTTGGTCTCTTTTTTGACCTTTTTCGCTAGATCCTTGAGCGAAACACCCAACTTGTGCTCGTACACGAGACGGTGAAGCAACTGTCGATTTTCCTTATCCGCAAGGTCCTTTTCCGTTACAGGCTTGTTTTCGCGCAGTAAATCCAAAAGCTGGCGTCGAGGCGGTCTTTGAGGTCGACGACCCGCGCGGCGTGGCGTTGGAGATTCGAAGGGAAGTCCATTAGTGGAGGCGCCGTTTCCGTCGGGACCGTATTCTTCGGGTCGTTTTACATTTGTAGTCGACATAGCACGTTTCATCATCGATCGGCGATCGGGTTTGCTCTTTTCTTTCTCTTTCGTTTTACCTTCATCCAAAGTAGATCGACCTTTGCTTCGTATACGACTGACAGAAGACTTTCCGTGCAATGTTGCAGCTCCAAGCTCGTCCTTGGAAGATCGCCGACTAGAAGGGGGAGGGGCACCATCACCCGATTTGGCACGGCTCGGTGCTCCGCGATTCGGTCGTCGGGACGGAGCACGAGAATATCCCGGAATCTCGTCTCCGTGAACGGTGCTAGCTAATTCAGAAGCACCACCAGTACCATCACGTCTTTTGATGCGACGGTCGGTAACACCTTTGTGCATCGACGAGCTCAGCTCATCACCCGAGTCCTTCGTGTTCAATTTACGAGAGCTACTCGACTTGGTCATGCTTCGCGTACTACTGGAACTATTCGAGCGGCGCACTAGACTTCGCTCAGCACTCGATGATCGTATTTTTTCCTTTGAACCAGTTGGGGGTTCTCGTGATCGGGCTTGTTTTTTCGTAACCGACAAGTCCGCGTCGCTGGACGGCTCCTCATCGTCTTCCTCTTCATCGTCGTCATCATCATCCCCGACACCCGCCGAGTCACTTCGTTTATTCCAAGCCAACATGGAATTGTAAGAAGGACCATGCTGACTAGCACTTTGATCGAGCGAGAGTGACAGTTGCTCGCTTTTGGTGCTAGTAGTGGGTACTCGTACAGGTGCGACTTCCGGTTCACTATCCTCGCCCCCAAACGAATCTGCGTCGCTTAAATTAGAAAACGAGCTACTATCTTGCGTGTCCGCAAAGTCGGGGTCTGGTTCTCGGCCCATGATTTCGAAAAAGAATCGTCTGGAAAGGTATCTGAAAGGTGCTCCGAATCACGACGATGAGGTATCAATGATCGTAATTGCAGGAGGAACAATCGTTGCCGATCGCTAGCTCTCTGAAATGTTTCTGTTTCGGATGTGCAAGTCGATTACTATCTTGTCTCTCTCCAGGCACGGAAAAATACTCCGTGGCATTACTTCTTTCTCTATCTTCTCTCCAAGCCAATGTTGGAGGCAAAACGGTGCAGACATTCCGATAAATAGTCATTTGTCAGTATTTCTTATTCTTTGCGCTGCGAGAATGACTTCTTTGAGACTGTCTTTCTGTCTATCTCGATCCGTAATCTTGACGCATAATCACGGATCGCATACACAAAACGCTATACAAACAGAAAACGCTGTGTCATCGTATCCCGCGTCAACCTCGATCCGCATTCTCACGGGATGCTGCGTGAAGGGATGAAAAATGCCAGCGGGCCGCCTGGTTCCGAACGAAAGATCATTTCCTGCACAAAATAGCTTCCACAACATACCTTGCCTTTTCATAAAGCATCATTATTGCACAGGAAGGATATTAATTCTGCAAGTGCGCTCTACCGTATCGAACGGTCTCATCATGACATCGACTCCGACACCCATTCCCCCACGAGTTTTTACTCGGCGACGCCGCCAGTCTCAACATGACGTTCGAAGATCAATATCAGCTCGATGAGCGCTTGCGTTCCGGATCCTACGGAGTCGTGTACACATGTCATCCCAAATGGAATACCGAGCAAACATACGCGGTCAAAATAATGGATCGCAGCAAACTCAAGAAACACGACGACGAAAGCGTGTTTCGGGAAGTCGCCATCATGAAAGAACTGGCGGGTGTCGCGAATGTAGTACAATTGATTGATTTCTTTGCCTCGCCTGAGAAATTGTACATGGTGCAAGTATTTGCGGCTGGAGGGGGACGTCTTTGACCGACTCGCACAGCGGTCTCTGTACAATGAAAAAGATTCCCGAGATCTTGCCGAATGTCTTCTCAAGACAATTCAAGCTTTGCATGATCGAAAAATAGCACACCGAGATCTCAAGCCGGAGAACTTGCTTCTGGCAAATACGTTTGACGACTGTGAGATCTTACTGGCTGATTTCGGCTTTGCACGGATGCTCCCAGAAGAAGGAAGGTTGACGACAAGATGTGGCACTCCAGGTAAGTGGAATGACGTTTGCAAAGTGTCGCTGTGGACGAAATAGAATGAAGCAAAAGCTGACCCCCTTCCCTCTCAATGATCAACGATCAGCGTACGTTGCCCCCGAAGTCATCACTGGTGCGCCCTACGATTGTAAATGCGATTTGTGGAGTATAGGATGTCTTCTATACATGTTGATCGGAGGCTATCCACCCTTTCAGGGCAAAAATCTCAAGGATTTGTTTCGAAAAATACGCTCAGCTGATTTTATTTTCCACGAGATTTACTGGCAGAATGCAAGCGTCGAATCCAAGAGACTAATTAGTCATCTTCTCGCCGTGAATCCGGACACGCGTCTCAGTGCAGCGGAGGCACTCCAGAGCGACTGGTTCGTCAAAAGCGACGCTGAGTCGTTGCGAAGTCGAGATTTGTCCTTGAACTTGGAAGCCATTCGCGCTTTTCTTCCGAAAACGAAGTGGAAAGCTGCCATACACGCGGTTCGTGTTGCCACTGCAGCTCCTTTTTGGGATCCCGATGCAGTGGGCTTCCAATCAAAATTGCAAGATTTACTCGAAGACGAAAGTGACGACGAAGCCCAACCGATGGTTTCAGGGGAAGAGTCTGCATCACCTGACGCCGATAAGGCTAAACCGAAACGGACACTGAAATTTCTCGACCTCTATGAACTTAAACGAAAGCTTCGAAAAGGATCATACGCGACGGTGTGGGAGTGCATTCACAAAGAAACCGGAGAAGAATACGCTGTCAAAATAATTGCACGCAAGGAACTTGATCCCAAAGAAGACGAAACGATCTTGAACGAAGTCAGTATGATGCTCAGTTTAACTGGAAACAAGTACGTGGTTCAACTTTATGATTTTATTGAAGAAAAAGACGCCTTCTATCTCGTCATGGAAAACATGACCGGCGGAGACGTCTTCGATCGTATCATTTCGATGAAACGGTACACCGAAAAGGATGCGCGCGATCTTGTCATTGTTTTGCTAAAAGCGGTCTCTAGTATGCACGAAATTGGAATAGCGCACAGAGACATAAAGCCACAAAATCTTTTATTGAAGAGCTTTGCTAACAATGCCAACGTGAAAATAGGCGATTTCGGATTTGCTCGTCGAGTGCACACACCAGAAAGTCTCACTTCAAGAGTCGGCACGCCTTCGTACGTAGCACCAGAGGTACGTCTATGCAGCCTAAACGTGGTATTGAGTTCATGATCGAATGCAAATACAGTGTTAACGTCTTCTAATTGGTTGCTCATTCTTCATCCGTCTATCAGGTACTGAAAAACATACCGCACGACACTCGAGTCGACCTGTGGAGTATTGGAGTCGTCACATTTGTCCTACTAGTCGGCTATCCCCCATTTATAGATAACGATCAGTCGGTTTTGTTTGAAATGATTCGAAATGGCAAATTGGATTTCAACGAAGAGGATTGGAAAGACGTTTCTCAGCCAGCAAAAGATTTCGTGAAGGGGTTGCTGGTCGTCAATCCGAAAGAAAGATGGTCAGCCAAAGAATGTTTGCGTTCGGAATGGCTCAAGCAAGAACCGGAAACGCTTTCTCAAGTGTATTTAGATGGCTCTGTTCGCAATATTCGCGAGCAGCGAAATAGATTTCAAACAATCGCAAAAGCGATTATGTGGCTTGGCACGTCGACCAAAAACACCGCAGAAATCGTGACACAGGCGCAAGATCCGGTCCCTGATTGCAACTCAGCTGCACCCTAAGCCTAGTACAACACTATTGCTGCATCATTAGTTAATCCTTGTATCCGTTTTGATTCATCCAGTCCTTCAATACACGTAGACCAGCTTCTAGTATAGCCTCTGTTTTTCTTGTGCATTTCGTCAACTCAAGACAAAAGGCGTTGCAATCGAGAGCAAATTGAAGCTTGTCTTTGCTGACGGAAAGGATCTTTGGGCAAATCACATCTTGACGAGAAACTTCACTCACAGTTTCTTTTTTTCCTCGTGACACTTTGTGGTTCTTTGAGTAAGTCAGCCAACCATTTCGGCTTTGCAATAGGTTTCGATGGTCTTTGACCAGCGCAGGCGAATGAGAGTACCACGTGCTCCAAGGAAGCGCATTGTTGTATCGTGTACACCAGCCGATCGAGATCTCGATTAGCCGAGAGATCATCCGATGCTGCTACAACTATTCGCGGCTCGACCACAAGCAGCTTTATATGTTGCGCGCTTTCCATGAAATCGCTCAGCTCCGAGAGTCTCAATAGAAGAACATTTCTACCAGGATCAAGCAGATGGAGCTCTTGCAGATAGGAAACGTGTCGGCTTAAATATTGTAGCATTTGCCCCGGAAATTCTTTCGAAAGAACAATGTCGATACGTTGAAGCCCCTCTTCTTTTCTCGCTTTACAAGAATCGATTAATCGCATCATCTTGTCTTGCGCTACACCTACGAAGCGAAGTGATGCAATGCTCGACCCATGATAAGTACCTAGTGTCGTACAGATCATGTCCCATTCGTTCTCTGCTACGAAATGAGGGAGCTGGCTTTTCACATCGCAAGCAATAATCACCTCGAGTTTCTGACAAGGTCGACTAGCGGCAATTTCGGAAGACAGAGAAGCTACGTCAAAATGCTTGCATCCCCAAAGCGGATGCGTCGTTAACGACAATCGAAAGTGATGTTCGGTTGCCCCGATCGGACGAGTCCAATAGAAATACCAAGCAGTTTGCCCCGACGACCTCCTATTGTAATGATTCAACATATTATCCTCCTATGATTGATATTCATAGATACGGAGCACTTTGTATCGATGAATGAATCTGGGCGTGTGATGTTTTCCACCGCAGTCCAGAAAATCTGGACCAGTTTTATTTTCACGTTCCCAAGAAATCTGGGTGAGTGGTATCACTTGTCCAGAAAATCTGGAGCGGTTGTATTTTCGCACTCACAGAAAAACTGGATATTTGGAATTTACACATCTCCAGAAAACCTGGACTAGTTATTGTATTTTCACTTTTCCAGCAAATTTTCACATTTCCGGATAATCCGTGGGTGCGGTTTTTGCAGGTAATAGGTCTAATGTCCAGAATGAAAGGACGTTAAAATTCTGCCTCTCAGTACAAGTTTCTACGTAGGGCCTACGGCGAGGCAGAGGAGTAGACCAAATAAATACTGTAGAGAAATCGATGAATTCACGAAATGACTAGAAACGATGAGGATTATAGGCTCAATTAGCCCTGAAATCATGAAGTGTGACTTCGAATTACATCAAGTACCATTGACCTTTCAGCGAAATTAGGAGGCTTGAGAAAAGTTAAGAGTTTGCTGCGATGGACCGCCGACGATACCATGGCGTTTAGGGGGGAAGCATGCGCAGAATCTTGAGCCGTGGATCGCTGGCAATGTCCGAGATATCCTGGGGAGTGATGAAGATAAACTGACGATGGGACATTTTCTCGAGTGCCAAATGAATTAGCATTTTGATGGTAAGCTTCCTCGTCGGTGCATCGAGGAAGACATCAAACTCATCCAGAACACGGAAGGGCGTTTCCAGCTTCTCACCCAAAGCCAAGATGAGGCACATTTGAGTGTAACTCTTTTCACCACCACTATACGAAGATAAGAGAAAAAATCAGACGAGCTTCGAAAATTGAACTTCCAACGCGACCAAGATTTACGTACCTCAAGTTCTTCACGTCCTTGCTTGCAGCCTTCTTATCAGAACTCTTGCTTACTTGCAAGTCAAGCGACTCCTTCTCGTGATCGAATGTGACGCCTCCGTGGAAATGGTTTAAAAGCAAAAGCTCCTTGAACTTCAAGTCGGTGAACTTCTCCAGAAATTCTTGCATGTCGCCCCTTGCGTAAATGCGTCGTCTCAAATCTTTATTTAGAACCTTGATCTTAGATTCAACCTCATCCACGAGTTGCTGTTGGTTGAGAAAGTCTTCTAATGCACGTTGGTACTTCTCGTAGGCTGTCGCTCGGTCGTCTCGCGAAATGTTTCGCTTCTGTTTTTCCTTTTCAATCCTAGACCGCATCTTGTTCATCTTAGCTTCGTAATGGGAGGGTTCTCTAATATCGCTCTCATCGGGAGGCTCAATGGATTCAAGATCGTCTTCCGATGGTTCGTCTGAGATATCCACTTCACCCTCAGCCATGTCCTCTAAGTTTTGACTAGCTCTTTGATGCTGAAAGGCAAGAAGCCTAGCCTGACGTAGAGCCGCGAGAGTGTCTTTCTTGAGCGATTCCATTTTCTCACGACTTGTGTCAACAGCGGCCCGATATTTGTCCAGTTTTTGTCTCTTTCTCTCGAGCTGATCTTCGTGCTGAGTTCTATTTTGCAAAAATTGCGTCAAATGCTCTTCTGCTGCCTTGCTTTCCTCGAGAACAGTGTCGATGCGTTCAGAACATTCGTTAATACTGGCTTTGACATATTCGACACCTTGCATGAGGTTTCTGATCTCTTCTTTGAACTTTCCGTCTTTGAGATCGAGCTCTTCAATTTCGCGCTCCAGCTCCTGGATTTCTTGTTCCTGGTCATTCGTATCTATCTCGACGTTGGCTGAAGCTTCAATTTGATCTTTGAGCTCACTGATTTCGTTCATCAACCTCTCCGAGTTTTCAGTGTTGGTTCGGAGATGACGCTTGTGTTGGTTCCACTGACGCTGCAGCTCGGTGTGCTCATGCTCAAGCTTGTTGTGTTCAGCACGAGCCTCTTGAAGCTCTTTCTTGAGCTGCATTTCTTCCTCTCGAGCTTGGGCGACAAGCTCACTTTGTCTACGCCAAGTGTCTGACGCAAAGCCTGACCGTCTAGGATATCAGCCTTGTTTCCTCCTTTTACAGTCCATTTGCCTCCATTAGGAAGATAAAACACTTCTTGAATTGGACCACGAATCGCGTCGCGTCCATCTTGCACGTAGTACAAAAGGTTCTCGCTGGAAGCTTTATCGTCACAGAGAGCAACTCGGTCAATGTTTGCGTTGTCAACAAGTGTGTTGAACACCAGATCATCTTCCACATTCAGCACAGAACAAACTCGTTCAACACCTTCGATATCAAATGGCATGACACTAAACCTCGCAGTGTTCTTCGTTTGAACGATACCGCAATCAGATTTGCAGCCGGCATCTTTTCGAATGTTCTGAAGAATTCGACGATCTTCATCCGTGGTTGCGATGAAACGATCTAGCATGCCGCGACCCAACGCTTTCTCGGCGATGGCGGCATACTTCTCTTTCCAGCAGCCACCTTGATATAATGGGCAATAGGACCGATCACCGGACCTCTGAATTTTCCCGACGAAACATGTCGCTGAATCTATAACATTTAAAACAAAGTGAGAGAGGGAATGATTGACCAGGGTCTGACTTGAATGTTCTTACCGCATCATGGACTTTCTTGACATTCGGACCCAACATCGAAAGCGAGTCTGCCGACGCGGCTTGCAAGTTACGAATACGACCGCCTATACCGCCTAATTGACGTTGAATAGTGTCGACTCTGGAACTTGCGTCGCGGACATGATTTGTGAGCTCCTCATAGGCTCGCAAGGAAGTGGACACAGCTTGCTTGATTTCCGGGTTTTCCTTCTTCAACTGTTGCAGTTCGTTTTCAGCTTCATTCAAAGCTTTCAAGTGCTCTGCCTCTTTCGATCCGCTTCTTTCACTAATTTGTTTGCGCATTTCATTGAGACGTTGTTGGGCACGGTGTAACTGCTGCTCAATTTCCTTCCGATCTTTTCGAAGCATTTGTTTCTCCTTTTCAAGTTGTTTAATCGGAACCATTTGTTGCCTGAACTGAGATTCGAGCTGCTGCTTCTTGTCTGTGAGCTCTTGAACTTGTTGAATCAAGTCATCCATTACCCGTCTGCGCTTGGTTTCTTCATCGGTCGTTGAATCCTGGCTAAACGCCTTTTCAAACTCTGCTAATTCATCTTCACGTTCCTTGACTTTAGCTTCATATTTCGCAACAACTTGTTCCGCGTCCCAATGCTCCTTTGCAGCAACCTTGTGAAACGACCACGCATACATCATTTCGATTCCCTGAAGCTTCGCTTTGAGCTCGTCGATTTCTTTATGCTGCTTGACCTTCTGCCTGGCTTCGTCAACTACTAATTTCTTTTGGCTCAAAGTACTGTTCATTCGTTCTACGCTCAGGGTCAATTCTTCCAGTTTCTCCTGCGTCGCCGCGTAGGTCGCATCGATACGCGCCAAGTCGGTTGCTTTCTTGAAGAACAGAAATTTCTCCTCCCCGCTTCCGCAAAGAAATTTCTTTGCGTTCTCCTGATCAAGCACAGCCACGGGGTTCTCGACTTGAATGTTTCTGCGAAACGATACAGGTAGAATGTAAGTGAGAACCAGTACACACGCTCACAACGCAGAATACGTCTTTACTTACAGGTAGTCGAGCATCGTGAGGAGATCTTTCTTCTTTCTACTAACTTCGGTGCTTTTTTCGTCCAGCAACTTGAAACCGTTGAATCCTCCATTCTTCGTAATGGTGCGCTCCACGGTAATCGTCTTGCCGTATCTCTCAGGCTCGTAGGCATCCGAGCCTTCATTCATGAGCGAAACGCGGATGATCGCTTCCGTGGGTTGATTCGCAGCTCCGTCCTTTCGAATCAAATCTTTGAGGTTACCAGCGCGATGCGTGTTTCTGGCACCAGCTCCCAAGCAAATCTGGAGCGCAGCAAGAATGGCGGACTTTCCGGAGCCGTTTTGACCGGTAATGAAGTTCACGTTGCGGCAGAAATCGACAGTGAACTTACGATGACACATAAAGTTTTCGACGTACACCTTCTTGATGATTCCAGCATTGATGGCGGGATCGCTACGTTCGCGGTCCGTTGGAGTGGGTGACTGTTCGTCTTCTTCATCCTCGGCTTCCGGGTCGGCATTCTCATCTCCATAGTTGTCGTCGGAAGCAGCATTGCTCTGATCTTCATCCGACGGCTCGTCGTGCTCAATGCTTTGACGCTTAGAAGATCGCTGCTCTTCTTCCTCATCGACCGAAGTCGAAGAGAGTCGTTTAGAGTTTCTCCCCATTCTATCGAAAGGACTTGCACGCAATGACAAGTGATAATATTATTGATAATCAATCACAACGAATGAATGAGTGCTGCCGTTTTTGCAGCCGGACGACTTTGCGCTCACTTTCCCGCGCCAGCTTGGCAGTGCGGCGCACTTTTGGTCTCGTTTGCTAGCGCGCGCGGAGCGACAGGCGCACGGTGAATGGGTACCACATCGTTCGTACCGGTACTCGTGCGAAAACTAATGTTTCGGGTTTCGAAGGCAAAAGCTAGACAAATCGAACAAAATCCAGGAAAGAGGCCTACTCAATAACGAAAACAAAAAATTAGTAAATTATAAGCAGCATCATTAATATTCCTTTTCAGTCAGACTTTGCACCAAACAGCGTGCGAATACTACTTCGGTAGGCCGGAGCCATGTGGTCGGAAAGCATTCGTCCGTCCATTTCAATTGTTCTTAGCACAGGTGATGTGCCATCTGTTACTAAAACGCGTTCCGCCGGATGGATGATAGAATCAAGGAGAAGTCCATCCGCCGGTTCGGGGAGAGAGCTGTTGTGGGTGAGCCCATAGCCCGGCTTGGACCATAAATCATACATGTGAAGGACACGCCCAGGAACAAACAGATGATCCGGATCATCAAGACCCACCAATTCTATCGACGTTTTCCATCCATTTTTGATTTCTTGAGGCGACATTATCATTGTACCGTTTATGCCTTCCGTAAAACTTTTTTAAAAACGCCGCCGTGGCGTTCAACCCGGCTGGTTTGAGACCGGACTTATCGAGCTTATTGTTGACTAGCTTCAGAAACTCCATAGTAATAATCAGGTTCGATAGAGAAGTCCGTGGAATGATGTCAGCGTTGTTGACAATCGTTGTCGTGAATGGCTGACATGCAAGTGAAGCGTCGAGATCCAATATAGGAGGCGGTGCAATGGCAACCACCTTCAGTCGACCCTCTGCTCGGAGCTCAGGAAACCGCGACCGTAGCAAAATTGCCAGTAACGAAGCAACACCAGCCCCTAGACTGTGACCCGTCACCATTATCTTGTAGCCGGTCGGGATGAATAATGCTTCGACGAGACGTTCGAGATCATTTAACAGACGCGAGGCAGCCACGAAGACTCCTTCGTGACAGCGTATTTCAACGGGGCCGCCATTGATGAACGGAGCGGACAACGTGTGATTCACTACATTACCACACGCATCTGTCAAGAAATCTTCAAAGTTGGAAGTGCCCTTGACCCCTATTACAATCACCTTTTGCTTGTTCGACAACGCCACAAAATGAGCTGCACTTCCCGGCAATGATAGAGGCTCGTGTCTCACTAAACTATAATTACGAGCTCCCAGCACATCTCGCAATTCTTGATCGAATGGAAGTTCGTTGTACGCAATATCTGCTAACTCAAAGGTCTCCTCAATGTCGGTGAATTGTGCCCGTTCGTCGGCAGTCAGTAGCGTTCCAGATTCCTCGTAGACCATGTCGCGTTCGTAAGGATCTTGGACTTTCATTTGTGCACTGAGTCGAAGTAGGGTCAGAAACGACGTTTGAATTTCACCCGCGGATAACGGTGACGATAATTTGGCGGTACTGGCCTTTAAAAGTGTTTGAAGTCGACCCATGAGGACGGGGATTGAGGAAAGATCGCTCTCGTCGACAACGGATTCCAATCCGGGTACCGCGCTTTGTTTACGAACGATTGGGAGTTGCTTCTTCAACCAAGGTGGAATGGCACGCCACATTTCTCGAACAACGAAGATTGTCAAGGCAATTTGCGAAACGAAAGGCCGTCGTCGAATGACTGTTCCAGAGGTGTCGGTTACAATTTTGCGCGTGCGTGCTCCGAATCGATAGCCTAGTATCAAAGCAACAAGAACAGGCGTCCATGCTTTGTTTATTTTTCCGGTCAGAAAAGGATAGTCGTTTTTATAGGATTTCAATTTTTTCCGCGCCTCATTTTTTGCCGCGGTCGTCTTTTGCTTGACAAATTGCAATCCCCGCGATATCTTTTGCCGGAGCCTCTCCCTTCGCGAGTGTTGAAGTGAGTCTGTATCAGTTACGGTATCGTCGGGAGCAGACGAAAACAAAAACGATTTCTTTATTGGTGAATTTGTTGGATAGGAGACAGACCCGTTTGCTCTGAATCTTCGAAGACGGTCCTTACAAGGGGGAGGATGAGACGAAAGCGGCACAAAAAGTCCCACGCATAAGATCGCTTTGAATTGGAGCAAAATGTATACGTAAAGATGATTCTTCATGACGGAGAAGCAAGATGCTTGGTGGTGCTTTGCTTTATAGCTCTTTCGTTCGTTTTGCTCGTCGACGACGATCGAGATCATCAAAAGCAAAAAAAAGCGGAAATACGCGCGAAGTTCGAAGAAGAAAGGGCCTGCGCGAAGAACAGCTCCATACTAGATTAATCCCTACACTACATTGTTTCATATAGTATAACAAGTATGTAGTGAAATTTGGTATGGCAAGTTTAGTACAATGTGTGTCCTCTTTTCAGAAATGGTACTTGTACTGAATACTTAGACTAAATTCATTTAGACGGGTGACGGTCAAACGGATGGACGCAACTTCGCCATTCGCCATTTTTTGGATCCAACGCTTGGGAAGACGCCCGAAGACTTCAAAAGAGAAAAGAAGGTCGACAGCGGGAATCGAACTAGCTTAGTTGAATATCACTGCGATCTGAGTTTACGTTTCGCAGATATTTGATCCGGTACTCGTATACTCGTTGTTCCTTTCCACAGTTACTTGTAGGTCTTGGTTGAGGTTAAGGACGACGGCCAGTGTACACGTTACTCTATAGAACAAAAAGCTGGTCACGAGTCGTATGCTAGTGCTTCACACAAAAGCAAATTATTCATTCTTTTCAAACAATTTCCCCACGTACTATCTGAAAGCCGTTCGTGAAAAGAGCAACAACTAATGATAAATGTAAGCTTCATGCAGCTTCAACCATTCGAGGTTCTTTTAGTATAATTCCATCGAAGCATTACTTGTCCTTCGATAAGAACAGAGTCTTGTGCTAAACTTAAATTCGATGCTTCAAAAATAACTTCGATGAACACCAAAAAAGATGGGAGTACAATTCTTCTCGCAGCAGCACTCAAAGAAGTCCTATTTCTACAAAGATCCAATGGAATTGTCATTGAATCTATCTCGATACTTTATTGAGGGGCATAGACAAAGGGCAATGATCTTCATTCACGAGACAAGTCTGGTCCCGCCGTTTGTGCTGACGGCTATGATCAACAAAAGCAAAGCTCTGTAAAATGAAACACCGCACCAAGCACACAAAAACACAATTTTTGGTGAAACATCACTTTCACTTTCTCTTTGCAATCTCGCAATCTTTCTCTCGAAACTACCATGGACTCTTCTTCCACCGACTTCGTCTACCACCGACTCTGGCTATACCATCGTCAACAACAAGAAACGTCGCGTCTCAAAGAACCCTTCGGATACTGAACGAGGCTTCGACGAAGCGGAACAAGACCGATCTGTCGAAGACAAGAAGGTTGATCCGTCTCAAGACAAGAAGCCCGCTCCTGTCGCTGTCTCGAACCGATTTGCGGCCCTCGCGGCTACTCTTTACGATGACGGCGAGGACGACGATTTCGATTCCAAACCCGCCGCCGTTCCTTGGGTTTCCGGTTCGGGCAAACAAGATCCTCTCTTCCTCCTTGAGTCCGACAGCGATACTGATGTCGAAGGTGCTCTGCTTGCTGGACCTAAGTGGAAGACCCGTACCCCCAAACCCGCCGCTGTCGCTCGCTCAGGCTCTAAGAAGACACGACATGCTACCCGCACCCCCAAACCCGCTGTAGCAGCCGCTGACGCCTGCCATTGTGTTTCTGGCTTGGGCAAAGACTTTTCTCCGTGACGTCTTTGAGTCGGACACCGATACCGATGTTGAAGATGCTCTGCTTGCTGGATCGCAGATCACCACGTCCAAACCCGCCGCCCTCGTTCGAAACCAAACAAGACGCTAACGCGTGCCCTTCGCGAAGTTGAAGGACGACATGGCAAAGCGTGAACGTGGCCAGTCGCTTCTCGACACCAACGCTCCCATTGCCTCTACAGTGCAAGTCATTACAGTCGACGACGATTCCGTGGAAGTCGAACTTCGCCCCGATGCAAGCGGATGATCCCAACGCATCCACCAACGACATTGAAGTTCTCGGTGTCAACGATGACGACTCCATTGCCGACGATGACTCCGTTGTTCCCGAAGCTGACGCCGCGCAGCAACCTCCAGTTGATGGCGGGGCAAGAGTTCCACGGTGTGAATTGCTGGAAAACGCTGTCGAGAGAATGCGCCAAAAGATTCAAGATATGGAAACTCAACGACTCCCAGAAGGTCCTCGTAACGTAGCGGAGCTTGCGATGTTGATCGATCGCCGAAGGCGAAGGGGCAGGTAGGTCACATTATCTTCTGCTTTGCCAGCGTTCACTGGACGTACGGTACTCACAAGTTTTTCTGCTCTTATAACACAGACGCGCTGAACCTTCTTCGGGATCCGTGAGGTTTGATTTCAAAGTTGAGATCGCGACACCAGCGGAAGCCTAGGCATTCAACATAAAAGACTATATAAACAACGACCCCAAGAAGCCCAACAAGCCAATTCCAATTGGGATCATCAATGATTGGCTATTGACAGATCAGTTGCGAGCGATTCCGTACAATGTCTTTGACCTCAATGGGCGAACCGAGATGCTGAGCGCCAAAGATGCTGAACCCGAAGGTCAAAGTAACCACCAAACCGAAGGGGGAGTCAAGACCAAAGACGAGGACGATCCATTTCTTCTTGACATGGATTATGAGGACTTTCGCATTGGCCCCTACACGGGCTATTTCCCATACCCGGAGGAGCAGGGGATAGAGGCTGGAAAGCGAAGAAACGTCCTACGATGAAAATGGGCAACTTTGTGCGGTGGTTGCAAGAATTCAGATGAAGGATGGGACACTAAAGACTTTCCCCTTTTACCCGTTGGTTTACTTTTGCCACGAGAATGGCTTCATCATCGGTCGCAGACAAAGTTGGCGAGAATACAGCCCGAAGGTCATGGGAAATTTTAATTCAAAGTATGAGGAAGTCGTCGGAAGAGACCTCAAACTAGGGCGGGGGTCGCCATATTCTGACCAGATTCTATAGAGTGTTGAAAACTCAAATGGATTCCGACGGGTACCTGAGAGTGGATCTTTACAGCGACCTCTGCAACCATACCAAAAAGAAATTTCACGTCCACCACCTTGTGCTGATCACCTTCAGAGGCAGACGACCAGAGGGATGTGTCAGTCATCACGGAAACAGCGACGTACAAGACAATCGCTTGGTGAACTTAGCTTGGATCTTGCTTGCTGAAAATAGTATGCTGGCAAATCTTTTCAGGGACCGCAAGTAAGTTTCACCGTGTTAGACAAGAATGAGGCGACGATCGCACACTCACCCTTGTCGCCACTTTTTCTTGCTCGCGAGAAAATTTTGGACTCTGTCCACTTTAGAGATCATTTCAACCTATTGGAGGAGCGGAGAGCACGACTGGTGGGAGCACCCTTTCTTCAAGGATATTCTTGTCAGTGGAGACGGCACCCATGTCTACCACCTAGGCCGAAAAAGATACATTCCTATCCAGAAGCGCATCAGTACCATCGACGGCAAGATCACGTTCCGCATCACTTTCACGGACTTCAGAAAGTGACTCGAACCCGAAACTTCTGCCGCTTTGTCTTGGAAGCGCATATTGGCAAGGAATTGAGCGAGAAGCTGACCGTCGACCACGCCAATCAAAATCGAGAGGACAATGCCGTCGGAAACCTCCTTGACCGAGGTGTAATCTTTCAAAACAACAACCAAACCCAACACCGTCAGAAGGGACCGGCGCGAAGATGGTTCACTCTTACGTCTTCCGCGATAATAAGGATCTTAGCGTAGATTCTTATTGGAAGGCAACAGCCAGCGAGTATACTCCTGTTGGCCCTACCGCTTCGAGGAATTTCGGACAAGTTCTCGACCAAGACATACGGGGAGAAAGGTGCATTGCAGATGGCGAACGATTGGCGTATGCTACATTCC
This sequence comes from Fistulifera solaris, assembly GCA_030295235.1. Classification (NCBI taxonomy): domain Eukaryota; phylum Bacillariophyta; class Bacillariophyceae; order Naviculales; family Stauroneidaceae; genus Fistulifera; species Fistulifera solaris. The sequence continues at coordinate 291,377 of AP026145.1, read as the reverse complement.
TCGAACAAGGGTATGAACTATCACGTTGATGTCGTTCCTCCTACATACCCAAAGAAGACCGAGTAGACTTGCGTGAGAAGCTAACGAAACTAGTAATGCAGTTCGTTTCTTCCTAGATCTGAGTCTCGTATTCTGGTTTCGAACGTTGGTTCCACGACCGTCCATCTTTGAATGATCTTGTCGAAAACAAGTGGATGCGACGCACGCCATGGCGATTTTTATCGAACATGCAGGAAATATCATATCGACCAAGTGAATTGAAAAGAGCTCCGATTGGTCTGTTGTATAAGCGTCAAAAAGCTTGTCGTAGTCGATCGTGACGAAATTTGGTTTGGACAAGCAAACGGTAGGCTACCAACGGCTAGATTCGACTCAGTCTTCAGCAGATCGTCCCCAATCGGCAAATTAGATATCGCTTGTGAAGATCGCTCGTCAAGTACATGATTGAGAACCAACGGCAAATGACAATGCAATGCGTGATCTGTTTCAAACGTTTGTTCGGGTAGTGGTTGAACGGAGCAATTCGTAACTTGTAGCGCAGCACAGTGTTGCTTGCTTTTCGTTCATGAAAAATCGTCGCATTGTATAGAGATGTCGAATGTGGCCCAAATCTTGTCTTCGATCCTCTTCAAACAGTTCTTCCACGGTCACCTAAAAATTTATCAATTTTGTGAGCTGCGTAGACCTATCCGTAAACAAAATGAGGATACAGCTGGTGGGCCTGCCGATACGCGAGGAATTTCGGACTATGGATAACAGAGTGCATTTGCAGATGGCGATCGACTGGCACAATCGCTGTAGTATCTAAGGAAGCTCTAGTCATGTAGTTCGTCTCTTTCAAGATTACAAATCATGCTGTCGGATGTCGACCGAACAAATTTCTCGTGATCGAATAGATGTTAAGCAATCGCAGCAGCTTTTGCCATCGTTGAGTGACGACAATGGAAAAAGAGGCAGACCCAATACCGACATCTAAAATCGACTCAATCTTCATCGAACGTCCCAACAAGTGGCAAATGTCTCTCATTCAACATCTATTGTGAAATCGCCGCTCGTCAAAAAAAACTTAATTGAGAAAAATCATATCAATTAGTAGGATCACGATTCGGTTGTCAATTGAATACCCGTTCAAGTTTAATTGGAGCTGTTCGTATCTTGAAAAGAAAAGCGATGTTGCGTGCTTTTCGTTTACCAGGTACCTGGTAAGAAGAATTGAAGGGTACTTGAACACCGTTCAGCTATTGTCGTAAAAACGTCGCGATTGTGTCGTCGGAGTGTGGCTCCCAATTCCAAAACGAATTCCAAACGGAAGTTCATCGCAGGTCTTTCGGAGAAATCATGAAGACGGGCGCCAAGATCACTTTGCCAGAATGGTTTTCACTAAACAACGACGGATTTTTAGAGCTTTTCATCTCAAAAACACCCGGGTCTTTCTGTTCACATCGCCATTCGTCACCGCAAATGAACGGCAAGGCACAGTTTCGACTTAATGGCATTCGATGGAAGGAGAATTCCTTCCAAAATTCCTCGATCTGTTGTCCAATTTTTGTTAAATTGCCTGATCACGGCCGAAAGACCGACGGCGAAAGGGTTGTCTCGTTTTCTCATCTCAGTCGACAACAAAACTACGAACTATTTTTTATGAACTCGAATGGTTGCAAACGCATGGAATGGCTGGTTGTGGTTTGTGTTGTTGCGTGCGTCAAAAGCGTGAAAAATGGAAACGGCGCTACCAGTAACCCTAACCTTATGCGAGCCTAGGAGCAAGCAAGAAGCAAGAAAGCAAGCACTTGCGCGAAGAACGAAGAACAGCTCCGCACAACATTAATGCATACAGTAATGTGCTTAATCTCAAATAATAAGTAGACGATGAAATATTGGTATTGCAGTTTTAGTAGCCTCAGTGTCCTTATCTCAGAAACGGTACTGAACACATAGGCAAAAATTATGGAGACGGGTGACAGCCAAACGTATGATTGCAACCTTGCCATTTTTTGGATCCAACATCCAACGCATGGAAAAACGCCCGAGGACAACCTTTTGCAAAAGCAAAAGACAAAAGAAGGTCGACACCGAGGTTTGAACTCGGGACCCCCTGCAACCGCTCATTCCCGAGCCCCAAAGCAGGGATCATACCACTAGACCATGCCGACTCCATCACACGTGCAACAGTAGCTAGGGTTATTGAATTGCAACCTAGAATTGCCAAGTTAGTTGAGTCAGTCTTTGCCACTTTCATTGGTTGGGGGTTGAGTCCCAAAGCGAGTATCATGCCTCTAGACCATGCCGACTTTGACGCCATCGTCTGCCTAATGCTATCTATCTTCTCTTTTTGTTTTTATAGTCTTTGTCGCTTTTCATTTTTATATTTGGGCTTGAGATTTGAGAAACTATGTTTCTCCTACCAATGACGAGTGACGAGTACTAAGCGAGCAATGAACTTTGTTAATGAATTCAGGGCTCTGTTTGTTCAGATTCGTCGCCAAATTTACCTGGTAATGTCATGCAGCTTGCTTGCTTTGTAAGCAGAGATTCCGCTCTAAATTGTTTCAATAATGCGTAAGCAACGGACGCAATTGTCAGAGCGGATCACAAACGGCGCCATGCGTACCTTAGAAACATGACATTGCCGTGCTTCAACTTACCTGTCAAATTCAAAATTCTATGAGATTACATGCTACATTATTTTATCTAATATTGCGCCGCGTTTTTAGTTTGTCAAAATTTCATCAAGCACTGGACGCAACATGTCCAGGACATGGTACAGTACTGCTACTAAGGACGCGCGCTTACAGCCGAGTGCCGATTGACCTTGACCCGGTATTAGAAGCCTATAGTTCAAACATGATCAACCAATAGATGACAAATGAGAAGTACCAATGCAGTGCCGCTATGACGTCAAAGCTAACTCACGTTACGAGCGTATCTCTATCATCTCTCTAGAGAATCTGCAGAGCTCATTTTTCTTCTTCTTCACAAGTTACACGACATTGATTACCTGATAATTAATAATGACTTAGCATTAGCATCGCCTGCCAACCACAGCTAATTCTTCGAGCAAATGAAGTGTTAACCAGTTTGCACGAATGCCACACGACATTAATATCCAATAGCAAAACATTATAAAATTCACATCAGGAAGCCGCAAGCCGCAAACAACCATTGGGAACTATCTTTTTCTTCGCCGTCGGAGAGGAATGCGATTGTCAGTTATGGAATTGAAGTCATCATTTCCATCGTTGTCCCCTTTGCTATCTTGATAAACATCCTCCATCAAGTCGTAATCGATAGCTTCGGCTTGCAGCGCATCCCAAATATCATCGTCTTCCGCTAGCATGGCTTCCATGTGTTCCCTGTCAAGATATGGGTAGTCTCCTAGCCACAAGTTGGCATCCGGAACGTATAGGTCGGTGATGCCGGCTAAGCGTGAAAAATTTCTCTGTGTACTGAGCAAGATTGCTGTCACGGGCAACCCTGTTTCCAATGCACCGTCGACATACTCTTCGCTCATCCTCGTGTGTATTTGAAGTTCGCGTCCTGTTCGATCGCGGGCTAAAACGCGAAGCAAATACGGTCGACCGGTCAACTTTTCCAGCTCGTCGCCGTCCATTGTGTAATCGCGAAAATCGTCTAAATCGTACTCCACATCCGAAATAGCATCTTCCACAACAGCTAAATCCGCAAGATGACCAACAAAGAGAGCACTGTACAGACCAGCTTTGTCTGGATCTTTCTTCGCGGTAGTATCTTCCATATCAACCAGTGGTCGACCTCCTAAAAATTCCCAGTTCCTTTGATATGCTTGAAACTCTGGTGATAAAATACCCCAGAAGAAGAAAATACACCCTAACAATGTTGCGAAAAATCCACCAATGACAAAAGAGAGAAAATAGCTGAAGAAAACACCCAAGAACCCGACAATCGACGACTCGATCAGTCGGCCAAACCGTTCGCGAGGCGTTCGGCCAATGTATACGGAGTATTGTGCACCCGTAGGTGGACCGGTTGACAGCAAATTTTGCGTTTCAGGGACTGTAAGCGGTATCAGAGCATTTCGTTTGAGTAAATCCTTCCTTCGTCGATGTGGAAACACCAAATTGGGGGACTGGCAGACCATTTTACGGAGACTTTTCGCTGGCAATCCGTTCCGCGTAATGACGAATCCCCAAATTGGTGGACATGGAATCAGCAACAGTAGCACAAGATTTGTACAATAATGTGATTTCATCATATTGAATGCAAGTGTCAAAGAAATACAATAAGCATAATCGACGACCTTTAGCGATTGCGATGCGTTTATTCTTTTTTGCGGCGGAGGAGAAGGGGTACCGCTCTGTATTTAACACGAATTGCTGAAATGCAGTCGTGGAAAAGGTTAGACCTAAAATGTTATAGAAACCCGAATAGTCTAGACCTAATCAAGAACGTCCGTTTAGACTCATTTTCTTATATTGAATGAATGCTTGGTTGTCATTTGATCCTCGCTGCTGGATACAATAAATTTGCAACTAATCGGCGCGCTTTAAACGGAGCGACAGGAAACCGATGGATATGCGAAAGGATAAAAAGCAACAGAAAACAAAGAAAAGCGTCCGTTATAACCTTGGCCCCTACTTGCAGCAGAAAGGATTATCTTGATCAAAAGAGAAATTATGATTCATTACCGTTGACCGATGAAATTACGTGGATAAAGCAATAAGTATTAGGCTTGATGCGAGGTTTACTTAGGACATCACAAACTTCAGCAGATTTGTTTGAAATACACGCGATTGTGTCAGACTTCTTCCTGTAAATCCGTCTTTTGTTTCTTCAAGCGGGGAGAAAGATCTATTTGGTGACTAGTTTCCGCGCGCGTTTCACTTCTGGCTGCATCACATGGGGGCTGACCAAGTAAAGAACAGAGAACATCAACATTCGGGCTCAACAAAAACCCATCGCACCAAAGTAACCATTTCCCCAATGCATCAGCGCCGCACCGAATAGAGATGATCGATCATAGTTGGAATCGCGCGTCAGAGCGCTGATACGATTTTGAAGACGTATCGGCCCAATTTTGGCTTCCACCTCAAGTTTATCGGCAAAATTCATCATTATGTAATCGAACGAAACATCTAAGAAACTGTTTCTTTGCATGAGAGTAGCCAGCGTATTCACCTGATTCAACTTCGGTTTCGTTTGCACCCGGAAAACTACTATCCGAAGACTTTTGTGCTGTTGAAGAACCGCTATTAGCTCGCACCAAAACTCATTCAAAATGGAAAGACAACCGAGCTCAAGCCGTTTTAAATTCTGACTCGTTGCAATCGCCTGTAAAAGTTCTTGCTGTTGTTCCGCAGAAGGTGCGTGGTAGAAATTATAAATGATCCCCAGTTCTTGTAAATTTCCACTCTTCTCAAAGAAATGAGTATGAAAAGGGGGAGGGTATCGACGACTCGAACACTAATTTGACTTCTTGGGAGCCACTGTAAGTATTTCGACTTCCGCGATTTCACTCGAATTCGGGATTGTGTATTCAAGTCGCAGCGCCGAAGAAGACAGAGGTATAATGCACTGCGACCCTTTCCAAATCTGGCTCGTCGTTCGCAGCGAAACATGGGAAAGGGCGCTCATGATCTCGGAATGGAACCCATAGGATGACTTTTCAGTGTACCTCTTATCAAAACAGCTGCGCGTCCAAAGCGAAAGTACGCCAAAGTCGGTGGTTCGTTGCGAAAGCGTTTCAACAAACGCGCGCCCGTAATCTTCAAACATGCAATCAACTTCCAGTTTCAAGGGCTTTGGGTGCGATGCGAGTGCAACTGATTGCTGTTTCGAAAGATAACATCCACGTCCTAGGACGAGCAGGCGATGCGGATTGACTTCGAAGAGTTCTTGAAGGAACCGCGTGTCCAGAAAAGTAGTGGGAGTCAGCTTATCGCCCGTACCATTATAATTAGCTCCAATACAAATAGAGTAGCAAGGATCTTTCAGAAGAAGAAAGCGTTCTGTAACAAGGGCTACAACTCGACTTGATGTCCCGTAGATGTAGATCGTCATGTATGTGAATTCAATGCATGCAGTCCCTTTCCGAAACTTGGAGGAGTAAGGAACAGATTTTGGTAGTTTTTTGGTTACGATGAAGCTTTCGGCATCAAGCCACACAAGCTGATGCCCTTCTAAATCCTCTATTAGACATTTCATGTTACAAGGATGGTGGACTGCGTGGTAGAACTGCATCTTCGAACTCCGTTTAGTCGCGCGAAGTTGCGTCATGAGCGTCGACCTGTCGTCGTTCATCTCGCTGGCAGGAAGATCTCTGAACCAACAAGCCATTGTTGAGTAATAGCTTCAAATCAGCGGAGCTTGGCGTGTTATGTGATACAAAGGAAGTATGCAGCAAAGAATTATTGTAGTTGCAATACATGTTGCGGTAAATACCTGGTAATGATCTTTTCGTTATCGTCGCAAGGAGTGTTGCGTTTCGTACTGTACCAGGTACTGGTACACGGCCACGTAATCGTAATGGGATCGCTGCTTCCAGATAATCTGGAAATCACACAAAAGCTGTTTGTCGAAACCACCGTCTCATTTTTTCGAAGACGTTGTACCAGGTACAGCGTACAGCATCCCACAATCCGTACCAGTACCAGGTATGATCCATTACACCTGATTACACCCTATTCAGAGTTTCTGGAACCAGCACATAGCCTCTGCGAGAAGAAAACACCTGGTCCAGAATTTCTGGACCATTCAAACAGAATTTCTGTATGGCGGGATCGCTGTTTCCAGATAATCGGGAAATCACACAAATGCTGTTTGTCGAAACCATCGTCTCATTTTTGGAAGTAATAGAGCGTCACACAATCTGGTATGATCCATTACACCTTGTATAGAATATCTGGAACCAGCACAGAGCCTCTGCGAGAAGAAAACACCCGGTCCAGAATTTCTGGACCATTCAAACAGAATTTCTGTAGGACGGGGTCGTTGTTTCCAGATAATCTGGAAATCACACAAAAGCTTTTTGCTATTTGTCGAAACCATCGTCTCATTTTTGGAAGTAATAGAGCGTCACCCAATCTGGTATGATCCATTACACCCTATCCAGAGTTTCTGGAACCAGCACAGAGCCTCTGCGAGAAGAAAACACTCGGTCCAGAAATTAAGGACCAAAGAAACAGAATTTCTGTACGACGGAATGCTTTTCCAGATAATCTGGAAATCCCACAAAAGCTGCTTGTCGAAACCAGCGTCCCATTTTTCGAAGTAATATAGCATCACCTAATCTGGTATTATCCATTACACCGTGTATATATTTTCTCGAACCAGCACAGAACCTCTGCGAGAAGAAAACACCTGGTCCAGAATTTAAGGACCAAAGAAACAGAATTTCTGTACGACGGAATGCTTTTTCCAGATAATCTGGAAATCACACAAAAGCTGTTTGTCGAAACCAGCGTCTCATTTTTCGAAGTAATACAGCATCACCTAATCTGGTATTATCCATTACACCGTGTATATTTTTTCTCGAACCAGCACAGAACCTCTGCGAGAAGAAAACACTCGGTCCAGAATTTAAGGACCAAAGAAACAGAATTTCTGTACGACGGAATGCTTTTTCCAGATAATCTGGAAATCCCACAAAAGCTGCTTGTCGAAACCAGCGTCCCATTTTTCGAAGTAATACAGCATCACCTAATCTGGTATTATCCATTACACCGTGTATATATTTTCTCGAACCAGCACAGAACCTCTGCGAGAAGAAAACACCTGGTCCAGAATTTAAGGACCAAAGAAACAGAATTTCTGTACGACGGAATGCTTTTTCCAGATAATCTGGAAATCACACAAAAGCTGTTTGTCGAAACCAGCGTCTCATTTTTCGAAGTAATACAGCATCACCTAATCTGGTATTATCCATTACACCGTGTATATTTTTTCTCGAACCAGCACAGAACCTCTGCGAGAAGAAAACACCCGGTCCAGAATTTAAGGACCAATCAAACAGAATGTCTGTATATGGGGATCTTCGCAGCGGAGAAAAGGAATATTGCTCTGTCACTAACACGAGTTCTTATGTTGCGACATCAAGAAACAAGAAAGCAGGTTAATTTAGACTAGTCTAGTAACAAAGGAAAAGACGACAACTTTATCTCACGGTAAAGCAAGTAATGGCATGTAATTGACGCTTCTAGTAAGTCTATTCAATCTCTTTTGATGTGCTTTAACTTTTTGGTTTCGCTTTCTGTCGAGTGTGCAAACACCACAGACTCCTCCTCCGACATAGTTTGCGAATAAATAATATCCTCTAGATTCAAGCCTTGGATCAAATCGCAAAGAATATCATCATGCTGCGACAATAGCAAAGAAATATATTGGAAGCTTCCCAATACGCGTGCCAAGATTGCAGTAGCGACTAGCGACGGGCGCACGGAGGCCGACTCCTTTACAAGCTCAGTCGATCCCTGGTACAAGGCGTTTAATGCGTACAGCTTGTCGACAGTAGTTCCGTTCGAAATCTTGTTGCCTTTACAATCAAGGACTGTAATGTTCCGGTTGCTGGCTAGCAGTTGTTCGATCAAAGAATAGTTTTCTGGGTCATCCTTCGAAGGATAGTTTCCCATGACAAACGTTCGAAGCCCCTGATGCCCTGCCACAGCTTCCGAAAAACTTATGCAAATGGGAGTCCCAATTGAGGCAATTGTCAGAGTTGTCATAAATGGTCGCGCCTACATTCAGATATTGCAACTTCAGATATTGGCCTTGATGGTGCGAAGCAATGCATTCGCAACGCGCGCAACTTTCTTGGCTTGAAATGGCTGTCGATCCATTCGCCTCGCGAAAAATCAGGAAAGACAGCTTCTTTAAGTCGCCCAGCGCAGCCGCTCGATTCAGAAATGCAACCGGAAGCTTCTCCCATTCTTTTTGCGACACGTCCACGTAGACTTTGATTTGTAGATCCTTCGGTACAATCTCAAGTGTTTCGAAATCTTCGGGCTTCAAAGTGTCGGAAGTGATCTTATAGTGCACCGCTTTTGCTTTTGCGGAGAATGGGAGCGGGAGAAATTTTCTGCCGAGAGCATCAAGTTCGAGCTTGTCAAGTACGTCGAGTTCAAAGAGACGTTCAAAGTTTGCTGACTGAAAGGAATTGTGGATTCGTCGACGTCGAAGCTAAGAGAACCAAAGGGCAATTCTCGTCTTTCTAGCTCACAAAAGCTGTCCCGTGGTCTTCAAATGCGAATGCGTCCGTCAAATGCAAGTCCGTAGTATCCAGACGCGACGCTAGCACGACAGCTTGTGCAGAGCTCCAGACTCCTCTTTCGAAAAAGAAACGTCGCGAGGGATTCGCGTCAAGTATGCGAGCGATCTGCTCTGGTTGCAGCGAAGCAAAGTCAAAGCCGTAATCCACATCGTCAATCGAATGCTCCGAAGTGGCTAAAATCGTCTTACTTCCTTTCAGTTGCGGGAGAGACCAAAGGAAGGTAATCGTTTCTAGAATATTGGTTTGCGATTCACCATGAACCGCGCTTTCGAGGAAATACTTTTGAGATCATCACTATGAGAGATCACAAAGCAAAAATTGTGCTCTTCGAAAAAGGAACCTGCCTTGTAGAAGCAAAACATCGTTTCGTTTTCGAACCAAACAATCGCGTTTTGGTTCTTCTCCCAGTCAAAATCATCCAGGTGAGAAGGCTCCCGCAACAACTTGTACATGGGAAGCCTACCTCCGTAGATAGCTGGGAGGAGCGCCTGTTGCCGCGGCGTCATTTGCTCCTTGGGAATAAGTTCGAGGAGAGGACCGTTCATCTTCTTTGCCGGTCTCGCTGTGTCGAAGACGATGATAGACTGCGGCGAATAGCGTAATTTGTGAGCCTTTTCATGATTTGAATGACCGCAGATTGATCTTGGTATATGAAAGAGTCATTTTGATGTGTGAATACAAGATCCTTTTGCAAATGCGGCAATTGAAAGTTGAAAGTGTCGGGCAAGTTGTGATGCGGTTGCCGGTTGCCGTCGCAAAAAACTCTCCCCCGTAGAAAAACCAGTTTCATCGTGTAAGGTTAAGGCTTGCACAGATCTTTGTTTCGACTATGTCATCAAGTGTATGCGACCTTTTGTAATGACTGGATTTTAGTCATGAGTCATGAGATAGACCCTTTTATCTTTTGGTGTTTATTACGTCCGTAATGCCCCTTTCCTTCAAATAAAAAAGCCAGACTTCACTGTGATTCAATGCTTTTTGGGTTATAAAATTTCGGACATTTACCCGCATCGTACCCGATAAGTTATTGTAGTTTCAATATTGTAAGGTGTTATTTGCCGCGACTGCATTTCAGTCATGAGACACGATTGATTTATTGACATCATTAGCTACATACCTACTCGAAACAGTATCAGAAAACCATCTCGGAAAATCAGGCCGCTACATTCTCCTTGTGGCTCATTAACTTTAAAAATCGATCTTATTTGACATTAGCCGCATGCTGCATCAGTCGGACTAATTTGGGACGCACAAGGTGGCGGCGAGCAATTACGATTACCTCGTCTATCTGAATCCCTCAATTTAGCGTGTCGTTCGCTTACAGACCTTTCAGCAAGTCAGTCAACCTTGGAAGGTAAAGAGAAGTATAGCTTTCGGTGTAAAATCCGTGTTCCTTGTTGTGTGCCGATACCAAGTGGTGTGCCAATTCGTGGGCGATCGTCACGTACCAGTAAGAGTAACAAGCCACCGAGAAGGGTTGTGCAGCATGCAGTGAGTGGAAGAACCGAATGTTGAAGTGAAGTGAGCGATTCGCGTTGAAGGCAATAGTTTGACCCATGGGATCGTGGAAGATGGCTATGCTTTTGAGGGGCAAATCGTAAACTCCCGCCAAACGTTCCAACACAATTGAAAATTGGTCCAAGACGTTTTGGTTTTGTGCCAGGAATTGAGTCGAGCTCGCTAAATCTTTCCAAGAGAAAACACGGAGGCCATTTCTTGTAGAACCAAAGGCCTGTAGACGTTGGCCAGGGATTACATCGCAAGTGTCGCCTCGATCTAGGCCTTCCGGTAAGCTGCTCGTTAATGTTGTCGGCGCTGACTCGATCCCATGCGAAGAAACTTGGTTGGATTGCCGGACTGTTTGCTGCAATAAACGTTCCAATCCTTGATGATTGGAACAATCGTGAATCGGGGGTACTGGGTTGGCGTTTTCGTGTACATGATTGGGTTTAGGTGATAATTTAGATCCCCGGTTCGTTGGATGAGGTCGTACTTGAGGTAAGTTGAACGTCGGCAGGACGGGAGATGGCACAGTATGTGGAGTATCAGTAGTCAAAGGTGGAGTGGTCTTGCTTCCTTTGCGTCCTCCGCCTAAAGCCCGACCGATTCGACCTCGCAAACCTTTCTTTGATTTGTCAGTAGACGAAAAGTTGTTCAACTCCCCGACTTTAGGGTAAGCGCCGCAGGACAGTTGATTAGTGAGATTTTGCACGTCTTCCAGTGATGGATGTGCACCCAATGCCGAATTTACAAATTCAGGATCTGCGTCAGGAAACATTTCCATGACAATGCGAGCAAGCGCGCCATCATCCGGCGGATTAATGGGATTTGACTCAATCGCTTTGGTCGAATCAATATCAGGCTCGGGCGGGGGAGTGGAGTTATTTGGTACCGTCATCGGAGATGTTTCAGCCCTCGATTCTGTCCTTGTTTCTATCCGACCGGGTGACGATGACTCGGAAGACCGTGCAGTTTCGGGCACTGGAGAGTCTGTAGAGCTATTGAGTTTCGTTTTTCCAGTAAGCTCAACACTTTGTTGTTGATTATTAATTGAGTCTATCTTGGGAGGCTCTATGGCGACAATACGATCAACTGGAAACCCCCGAGATCGCAACTGCTCTAGCGGCGCTTCCAGTAAACTGCTCAGAAAAAACGCATCTTCCAACCGACAGCGACCTTTCAGAATCAGATCGCCGATTGCATTTCCTACATCAAACCAGTCAAAAGGCGTTGTGACGTAGATGACAGCGTTGCCTGACTTGCTCGTGCTTAAAAATGCAGTTGTGGCGTGGCGCTTGGTCGTCCCTTCTAATGAATAGACAGCTAAAAGATGCTGTGCCTCATAAAACTGTATTTCCTGCAATAGCTTCGCCGCCTTCGCTACCAGCGGTCGGGTCATCACTGAAAGCAAAAGAGGACTTCTTTCCTTACATCGATCATGAAGCAAGCTACACGTTGCAGTTTTCGTTTGAGATTGACCAGCATATTCAAATCTCCGCTCCACGCTTTGGGAAAGAAGAAGAGATCCCAACTGAGTGTACAAAGCTTCCAGATCTGTCTCGTGGGGTGCCTTGTTTATGGTGGGGAACAGCCGACCCAAAAAAGAATTATCCATGACATAAATGTCGGAGGCCTTACGAAGTACCGGCTGCTCAGCATCCGTCAGTAAGAATGCAACATCATTCCAGCGACGACGATTCAAAGTCCAATCGAAAGGAGGGTTGGCAGCAATCCGACGAAGTAACACACGGTACTGCGTGGGGCCTAGTTGCTCTAAAAGCTGTGCTGGTTGGTCGAGCATTTTCAAAAAAATCTCCTTCGTAGAGACTTCTTGTTGGACTCCAATCGATGCCAAGAAAGGCGAGTAGTAGGGAACGATTGGAAATATGTTGTCGGTGGAGTGAAAAAACACTTGATCTGGTCGATACCATTGAAGCTTCCCATCCGAATTTAGAAGCGGAATGAATTTGATTGCTTGCAAAGGTCTCAGATGGCTCGGCTCTAGATTGGCATGATGTGACAAGTATGGGAACAACTTTTTCTCGAATAAGGCAAATATCCTTCGATCTTCCACAGGGGCTTTTTTGCATTGATCAACTATCAATTGGAATTGACGCAACGCTCCTTCACTTGAAGGCTGTGAACGACAACAAAACAAGTTTCCGTAAAGCTGCGTGTCGGTGGCTTGCAATATCGGAAAGCCCATTATCGCACATTCTTTCTCTGTGTAACATGATTGAGGCGATAACAGCAAAACGTCGCTCAAAGAACTGTTACTTTCATGCAGCGGATCTAACACCGTACAAGGGAGGAATTTGTAAGGGAACTGCCGCTGCATCATTTTCGTGTACTCGGCGTGGTAGTGCCCTCGCGGCGCTAAGCGGTCGGCAAGAAACTCTAAGCACTGGTTTCTTAATGAGGGTGCCAAGTCGGGCCGAGTCATGTACTGCAGAACCTCCGCCAGCGGCGGCAGCAGTTTCATTCCTAATTTAATTAGAAATAGCCCGGCGTCAGATTGTTCCGACAACGCAGTTGTTTCCCATTGAAGCATTCGGCAGAATGAAAAACATTCAAGATGCGCGTTCGGTAGATATAGCTCCGACGGCGCAAACAAGCCAACGGAGTCTTTCGAAGGTAAGTATCGTGTCGACTTCAGTTTCTGCAAATCCGTGGGGGTCAACGGCACTTTTCGTAAGTACTCGATTAATGGGCGGGGATTTTGTGACCAATTCAATGTATCCAAATGTGTCAGTAGAAAGTCAATTGAAACACATTTTCGTACACCCAAGATTAGAAGAAATTCCTCTGTCATATTTAAGGCGGATGACACTTTATCGAAAGTGCCAAGCGTTTCGAATAATTTGAGATCATCTGAATCCAGATACAAATCCACGGGCCGCTCCGGGGTTTCTCGACCTTCTACTGGTAGACACGGTTTTTGCGACAGCAAATTGGCACACAGTCGTCCAAATGCTTCTTTTTGCGATCGTTTCTTTTGATACATCTCGCATATGACCTGAAATACTTCTAAACGGGTTTTGTGACCAAGCTGCTTTCCCTCCGTCATAGCATTGTGCTCGGCAATGAACGAAACCCAAATGTCGTCATCTAAGGCTTGGAAACCATGGTAAGCGATTAAGATGTTTGATTTCATGCTGTAAGCGCATGGGGAACACAGTTTCGGGTAACGGCATTGACTCATGATTTGACAAGATCGAATCTTTTCAACAAGAAATAAAAGATCGGATAGCCTCACAACCTCGTGAGTACTTTCCTGTCGAAAAGTGATTGCATCTTTGAGTCGATGCATGGCCGTTCCCTCGACCCCATAACGTTGTTGATACTGAACTAACCATTGTAGAAGGTGTAGTAGCTCTTTTTCTGACAACACCTTCTCTTGCAAAGTCAGCAGCAAGTCTTGGAAGTTCAGTCGACGACATTGCGCGATAACATTGTGATACTCAGTAGCATTGTCGTACACAACTTGTCGAATGACTTGATCTGAGTCACAAAAGATTGCATGCCTGCATGCGGCAGCCGAGCTTGATCGGCCGGAACCACACTTGTGCGCGTTAAAACCGGAGGTGCCACAGAAGGCAAGCAGCGCGCAAAACCCTGAGCTAAACAAGTGCCTACCAACGGGTCTGGAGTCGACGGTACTGGACAAAACGACTGCATCAACTCAATAGCTTGTTCTTCAATAGTGTCCAATGGACGAAGATCATTCGGATTCAGTAAGTCGTTGTCGACATCCAACATTTCCTCCACGCTTCCTACCACCTGTACAATTTTTTTCTTCACCCCGAGAGCCATGAAGCGAGCGAAGCCCACGAAGCCACCCTTTGTTGATTTGCCGTCATCGTCGCCCTCCGGCTCGTCTTCTTTGCTGTTCTCTTTCGTATCGCGCGGAACCAGCTTCCGCTTTTCTCTGGACAACTCTCTCTCTTTGAGTAGCTTTTGCTCTAAAATTTGGCGCGATTCTGCTCCAGCGCTCCAATCATCCCTTAGCACATACATCGCTTGTTCCAAAGTCAACCGCAACAACATTCCAGCCATTTCCAATAACTCCATATTATACAAGCGCAATGCGGTATCCTGTAAATCCATAGCTTCTCGTTCCACTGTAGGAATGAAAGGAGCACTCACATGAACAGATAAGCCAGTACTTTGACTCGTTCGGAATCCGATGAAAATTCTGCCTCCGTCGTGTGCAAAGAAGAGCTCCACTTTGACTGTTTTTGGTGGGTCTTTCTTCGTCACTCGCTGCATGCGCCGGGCCATATCCGACGGAATGTTTGTATGCGCTAGCGCTGACACGCAACGGGCGTCTTGAAAAGTCAAAGCATTGTCGAGCATGACAGAAATGCGTTGCACGGACTCGTAAATAGCTGGAATACTATTGCTCGTAGGACCCGATTTGGATGCTGTTAGAAGAGCACTGATCGTATTACTCTTAGGACCCATCAAGCTAAAAACACCCTTGGGAGTCGTTGTTGTAACTCCTTCGCTGTTGCTGTTGCTTGCATTGAAGGTGGTCCACCAAGTTCCCTTGGATTTCGGTATTTGAATCAAGCGAGGTTCTTGTACGAGGGTCTTGGTGATACTCAAATACTCCTTATCATTCAGCATGACTCTCACGTGTTTCAAACTCGCGGTGAACGTCAAACTCGCCTTCAAAAAGCTGCAGAAGTCTTTCCATACCGGCAAAGGATATAGATCACGACTTGGTAAAATAAATGTCGTCCAAGAATGGTATTCTCCTTCAGGAAGCTTTGCTGATTTACACCACAATGCGTCGCCTTTCCATACAAAACAGCACGAAGAGTCGCCACTCACAACCACTGGTTCTTCGCAAATTGAAAACATCGTATATGCTCCGACACCGAAGGCCCCAACTTTCTCAGGTGATGGGTTCCCTTCCGCAATCTTTTGCAAACGACTCCAGTCTTGCTCACGAAATACCATTCCATTGTTTTTGTACACTGCTTGCTCAACAAGATTCTGCTCATTTGTTGTAAACTCAATTACTGCTTCCGTCGCATCCGCATCGTTCGAATTTTGCAACAATTCACGAAAAATCGCGTTCTCACTCGCGTAGCGTGCTAAAATCTTGTCGATTAAGGCGCGTTGATTTACCTCGACGCGCGTGAGCTGCTGGTTTTCAGCCGAGCGTAATGAATTATACAGTGAAGACATGATTTTACGTTAACAATTTCACGGAACAGCAACGAAAAGAAATGACGGTGCTGTCATTTTGGGAATGTCATGGTCGTCGTGCTCGCTGCCGTACCGTATTACTCCGGTGTACCCGGAGTATTATTTTTCCGAGGTGCTCGCGCCTCGCGCCGTGATCTGCGTCCGTTTTACACAATCCGTAATCTGCGTTAATTCTGAGTACAGTATAATAGAATGTACGAAAAATTGTCTTACCGTTTCCTATGTTAACGCTAGCCTTACTGGTGACAAACGTTTCCGCCTCGAGCCTCGAGCTATAGAGCGGCTCATGCGCATCTTTCTTTTCCCGCAAAAAAAAAAACGCAGCAAGATAGGCGCCATTGCATACGAAGAAATCACCAAACATAATCAATCATTCAGCTATAGTACTTACCTGGTATTACAATCTCTTTCGTTATAAGCATTTCACGGAAAGGTCGACACCAGATGAGGGGTCCTTTGTTAGAGCACATTCCAGAGGAGCGATTGACGCGTAATCAAAGATGTTGTCGACCGTACAAGCACGAGCATTTGCCCATCTACAAGCTGTTGCGGAAGCCGGCAAGCTTAAATGAATTTGAGTTAGAATCTTATTATGACATTATAATCAGATGTAATGGTTCAGTACTTTGGATGTGCAAAGAGGATCATCACGCGTATTTTTGACATCAAGGTTCCCTTTTCCGTTCACGCGGGCAAATATCTACTGAGCGGCGTAATCTCACGAGGCGACTTTTTCAGGACGGCGGCACTCCTCGCTTCTCTTAACAATTCTGATGAAGGAGATGTACGTATTGAAATTGATATGAGCAACTTCATGCCGGACAAGAACTTTGCTGAGAAGTTTGATCCAGAGGAACTTGCTCGCATCATGGATGCAAGCCCGACGCGACGATTTGCATTTTCTATAGGAGAATGGTCGGAAGAACATTCCGTCGTTTTGGCGACACGACCGTATCCTATTGAATTAGATTTGGGTGAGATAGCTGCGGCACACAGTGGTATTGAATTCAGTGACCTTGGAACTGCATTCGTAGAGGCTCTCGAGACGCGGCAGTCGTCATTTGGCTCACTTTCCCTTATCGACCGTGAAGAATACGAAATGCCGTTTAGTGTCGCGAAACTTGAAACGACTGTTACGTTTGGACTGTTATTTTGAAAAGCTCGCGCTTCCCACGTTCTCACGATGACTTTCGGCGGAATGCGTGCTTCTTCCGTTCTCAGCGAATACCAATGCTTTGGAGTACAGTATTGACTCGAACAGCATTGAGCCAGATGATTTCAAGTCTTTGGATATTCCACCCAAAGATCTCAGTTTGAAAATTTACGTTGGCGGTGATGACGATGGCGACAACTGGGATGACTTTTCGATTTCATTTTTGAATCGAGTGACAGAACTGGGCCACTTCGAGAAATTGAACATAGCGATCATCTCTTGGCACCAATTTGTGTCTGAGAAAGTGGAAGCTGTCACAAATGCACTTGTCAGTGCAATCAAAGCCAATCCCAGGCTGGTGCATCTTGATTTGAGTAATTCTAAATGGTCGTTCGATTGGAACCCCCAAGTGCAGCATATTTTTGAAGCAGCTGCGGAACACCCGGGACTGCGTACACTTGTTGTTGAGAAATACCCCCGAACGATCCAAACTATTCGTGGTTGAGGCTGTTGCTGTCTCGCAACCTGTACATCACGGTGCTAGATCGATCTGGCAACAAATGCACAGACGGGTCGAGTATCGATAGGCTGTACCTGTTGAACAAGTGTTACATTGATTCAAGCACTCTGTTGCGAGAGTCTGCATCGCTAGCGACCTAGTTTGGTTGCTAAATTGTTGATACAGGGTGCTTCGGAGAAATACAAGCGCAACCAAGTGCTTTTGTCACAGCAGATGGATGTGTTGTGCGAGTTCATTCAAGCTATAAATCACGAGGATAATGTTGCTTTGGTTTCTGCTCCTGAGGAATCTGAGTTCCCTTCCTGGCCGTCGCGAATTCGTCGCAAAGAGCTCATAAAAGATTGGCGTTCGTCATTGGAGTACTAGGTAAAGCACTAGGTGTTTGAACAATAATTCATAAAAGTCTAATATTTGCGCTCATTTGAAAAATGTCGCGTTATGCTTTTCGCTACCAGGTAGAACGCTCACGACTCGCTCCTGTGCTGATCCACGCTCAAAAGTCTATAAGGAATTGTCGCACCGTGTTATTTTTTCCCACTCTCCCTGCGATACTACGTAGGAAAAGGAATGCACCCGCTTTTGTTTTGTTTGTTTTCGTGCTTTTCTGTTTCGACTTTCGACAACCGCAATAAGAGGGAAAAAGTATATTAATGAAGCAGTTGTGTGCTTCTTTTCGACTCGTTTTAAACATGAAACAGCAAGAGATGATCGAATCTTTCTTAGTCCTCATCCCAGAGGAGCAATTGACGTTTCAGCAAAAGCAATGCCGAGGTCACTGGCGCCGCGAAGCCTCCTTACCAATTTACAAGATGACACGGGAACCGAAAAGCCTTGAAGACTTCGAATGGGAATCATACCGTGACATTGCTATTTGGCTGAAAGATGGACTCTTTATTTTGTTATGCAAACCTGAGAATCATAGATACTTTAGCTGGAAAATCTCCTTTACCATTCATGTCGGAAAGTATCAATTGAGCGGCGCAATATGCAGCATCTACGGAGAAGCATTAGACGCAGTTGAAACATTCTTGGACTTTTATGCGCCGTATCAACATTGTCAAGCAAGCAAAGTACGTTTCGAAATCGATTGGGAACACTTGGAGGCGAATGATGGCGACTTTGACTTCGCTGAACACCTCGATCCAGAGGAGATCGCTTTCTTACTCGATGCAAGTTCGAAACAACAGATCAAGTTTGCAGCAGGAGAATGGGATGCTGAACAGTCCGTCGTTCTAGCGACGCGACCGTATGCTTTAGACTTGAAACTTGCCGTCTCTTCTCCGAACTGGATCTATTTTACATTCCAAGATGGAGGAACTGCATTCGTTGAAGCTCGAGAAACGACAGTCCTCGTTTTGGCTCATTATGCCTTGAGTATGACCAAGAATATATTCCTTTAAATTCAGAAAATTTCAAACGTCTCTGTAATCTTGATACATACTTTGAGAGGCTTGAGATTTCTTATGTGGACGGTCAAGATGCCCTTCTTCCGCTTGAGGCAAAGACAAAGGCTCTCGCAATGCGGGTTTGAAGCAAACGGCGTTTACAAGGCAACGGATCTAGCTTCACTGAACATTGTGGCGCCAAGATCTCGACATTGATGTCTGTTTCCGATGCACAAGGTGACGACGAGGACTCCGACAACGCTTGGGAAAGGCGTTTAATATCTTTTTTACGTCGATTGGCTGAGTTGGGCCACTTTACAAGATTGAATATCTCATTCTCGATCATGCAGGATGTTGTCCCTGAACAAGAAGAAGCGATCACAAGAGTACTGATCGACACGATAAAGGCCAATCCAAGTTTGGTGCATCTTGATTTGACTGGTTGGTACTGGCCGTTCGATTTGGCCCCCACTTGCAGCAAATCTTTGAAGCAGTTGAGGAGCACCCGGGACTTCGTACACTGGTTGTTGAGCAATACCCCCGAACGATCCAGACTATTCGTGGTTGAGGCTGTTGTTGTCTCATAGCGTGTACATCACGGTGCTAGATCGATCTGGCAACAAGTGCACAGACGGGTCAAGTATCGATAGGCTGTACCTGTTGAACAAGTGTTACATTGATTCACGGACTCTGTTGCGTGAGTCTGTATCGTTCGCGACCTAAGTTGGTAGCTACATTGTTGATACAGAGGGCGTTGGAAAAATACAAGCGCAACCAAGTGCTTTTATCACAGCACATGGATGTGTTGTGCGAGTTCATTCAAGATATGAATCTTGAGTATTTTTATGCTTTGGAGGAACACGAGCTGCCTGTCTCGCTTCATTGCAATATATCGGAAAACTCGCCTAAACGATTGCGTTCGTCAATGGAGAACTGAACACGAGATTTTTGAATTATTTGTCATCCCTACTGGGACTTTTGTTTTCGAAAGAAATATAGATACTTTAGTTGCCGTCCTCCTAATATTCGTCACTTTGACTCTCAAAGTTAACGCAGTTCGTCTTTGCTGGACGCATTGCCATCTGCGCAATCCGATAAGGTCCTAGGTCCATGCCGGACAACAGTTTCGATTAAAGTCGTCTTCTCTTCGTCACGATTTTTCTTCATTTGGCTCTGTGAAAAGACAAACTATGTCACCATGGTCTACAAAACCCTTTTTCAAATCAAACGGTCGGAGCCTTTATGATCTCAACAAACCAACAATTCGACCGTCGAACTCCTTATATCCTCCGAATGACATTTTGATTTTTCGTCGGCAACAGAAAAGTATCTTCCGTTTTTATCATACAGTGGTAGTCTAGAGTCTAGTCTAGTCTAGTCTAGTCTAGTCTAGTCTAGTCTAGTCGGCACACGAATTTTCTTCCAAATCACGGCAACTTCAACTGAAGGTCTTTATTCGAGAATTTGATTGTAACGGCGGATTGGCGGTAATCAATTAAGCCCTGATTTCAACAGATCGCAAGCTGCGAAAGAGAGATGTTTTGTCTATTTCATAACAATCAAAGTCATGAAAGGATAGCAAGAAAAGCGAAGCATTCACCATAAACGTGTAGTTGGCAAGTGGTTTTTGGCGGCAAAGCATGTTTGGGGAGGGGCAATTCTCTCCCTCTTTTCGTCGTCAACAGCTACAAAATCCATTCTCTACCAAGATGAGCCTATCATTTTCTCGTTACCAACCGAAGGCTATATCCAGGAGAGCTTCGCCGATATACTTGGCATTAAAAGAGTCCTAGTTCTTGAGTTTAAGCCCTTAAAGTGGCGGAAATCTCAGATTAGCGAAAAACCCTGGGTCAAGGAACAATGCAGCTTGTATAAACGCTGTTTCAGTCAAATGGAGCCGCTCAAGAGGCTAATATAAAGGGTATCATGTCGTCTTTTATATGCAGATTTGTTCATTCTCTAACCGCCAACTACTTTGTATTAACTTCGCTCCTTGTGTTGTTGTCGTGGCTCGGCAGCAGGCCGACGCCGTCGGACGAGACAAGTCAAAAGAAAAATCGACGCCGTCATCTTTCCAGCTCAATGTGTGCAAGTAGCGCTGTGAGACCGTAACACTCAGTCAGGTGGAAATACCACTGTTCGGCTATTTCTGAAACAGCATTGCTATGCACGAAACGTAGGACGGCACAACACACAAAAAAATCAGCTCGCATTAAACGGCGCCCACCACTATGCTTGAACAGGGGGTATGATGATACTGGCTCGACACGACGCTCGACGATTCCAGAAAACTCTTACATTTTATCGCTTGTTACTTTGGTATCGGCTTATCAGCCATTGCTGTCAATATAATGCTATCAATTACCAATAACCAGGTGCACGATGGATGATGGCGGCGCAGTGGCAAAAACTCCCACCATCAAGGGAAAGAGTTTCGGTCAGACGCGAGTGCCAATACTGCGAAAAGCGCTCTACCTCAAACCGACGCGTCGACGGTTTCATCAATGCATCTCAGCGCGCCGGGCTCGCCAAGACAAACTGGTTTATGGTTGGAAAATCGAAAACCACGTAGAATTTCTACTGCAGGTCACTAGAAACCGAAACGTTTTTCAAGCTTTTCTCGACGTCTTCCGCTCATAAAATTCGTTTAGATCAACAAGAACGAGTGTCGTCCTATTGCAAACAATAATCAAGATCATTATATTCTGGTAAGATTGCTTGTTTATCATGTTTATTTCCATCAAAGTAACTTCTGTTTGAGCTTTGACGAGACTGCGAGCCGAACGTCCGTCATCTTTGAACCCGCTGAGAAATCATTCCTTGGATGTTCGACTTCTCACCCGATTGATATCATTCCAGACAACTAGCTGTGAAACATAACTCGCTTTCTCGTTTCGCAACTTTCTCTCCTCGCTGTCATGAACGCTTCTCCCGCTAACTCGGACGGGAAAGCTGTTTCCAACGAATACCGCGACTCGGGTGGCGAATCCAAACCCGCCTCTATCTTCGCTTCCAACGATGCTCCTGCAGCCAAAGCGACGACTCAAAAGTCCAAAGCGAAACCCGCCGCCTCTACTTTCGCTTCCATCGATGCTCCTGCAGCCAAAGCGACGACTCAAAAGTCCAAAGCGAAATCCGTCAGCTTCTACCTTCGCTTCCAACGATCCTCCTGCAGTCAAAGTGACGACGACTCAAAAGTCCAAAGCGAAATCCGTCGCCTCTACTTTCGCTTCCGTCGATGCTCCTGCAGCCAAAGCGACGACTCAAAAGTCTAAAGCGAAATCACGCTTCTACCTTCGCTTTCCAACGATCCTCCTGCAGTCAAAGTGACGACGACTCAAAAGTCCAAAGCGAAATCCGTGGCCTCTACTTTCGCTTCCGTCGATGCTCCTGCAGCCAAAGCGATGACTCAAAAGTCTAAAGCGAAATCCGCCGCTTCTACCTTCGCTTCCAACGATCCTCCTGCAGTCAAAGTGATGACGACTCAAAAGTCCAAAGCGAAATCCGTCGCTTCTATCTTCGCTTCCAACGATGCTCCTGCAGCCAAAGCGACGACTCAACAGTCCAATGCGAAACCCGCCGCCTCTACTTTCGCTTCCAACGATCCTCCTGCAGTCAAAGTGACGACGACTCAAAAGTCCAAAGCGAAACCCGTCGCTTCTATCTTCGCTTCCAACAATGCTCCTGCAGCCAAAGCAACGACTCAACAGTCCAAAGCGAAGCCCTCCGCCTCTACCTTCGCTTCCAACGATGCTCCTGCAGTCAAAGCGACGACTAAAAAGTCCAACTCTAGCCCCGCCGATTCCACTTCTGTTTCTAAGGAAACTGTGTCACAATCAGACCAGTCATCCGTTGTCCAACGTCGAACTCGGAGCAATTCGCGAATTCGTCAAGGACCCTTTGAAGACGCAGCGTGGTCTTCAGAATCTGAAGGCCGATATGGCCAAACGCAAAAATGGCAAATCGCTTCTTGAAGACAACGAGAACAGTCCAAAGTCCACACCTACTGAAACTAAAGTTCTAACCACCAAAGGCCCTTCTGTTGAATCATTTGCTCAAGTCGAATTGTTTACTACCAAAGCCAAGCCCTTTGAACCAGAGGTTCCTTCTAAAGATGACGACTCCGTTGCATCTGAAGCCAATTTGAAGAGGCAGTCATCCGAGGTGAAAGGTGCGAGCATTGAACCAAGCGAATCCCTTCGATATGCCGAAGCAAAACTTACCTTAAGATTGAACAAATGCAAAATTTACGACTCCCAGACAGTCCACGCTGATGTAGCTGAGCTCAAGACTTGGCTCGATCAACAAAAGGAGTAAGTTGATTGGTTAAATAATGAGCGATTGCAGAGCGTGTGCACTTACATAGTTTTGCTGTTTTAACAATCTACGCCTCAGACGCCAACGCATTGAGCCTTACTCGGGGTCCGTGAAGATTGATTTCAAGGTTGAAATTGCAACACCGGCGGAAGCAGAGGCTTTCAAACCTGTATCGGGCGAGCCCATCCCCATAGGAATCATCAATTATTGGCTACTGACAGACCAGTTACGAATGATTCCCTCCAATGTTTTCGCTCAACGGTCGCGACAGAGATGCTGAGCGCAAAAGGCAAACGCAAAGGCAAGCGTGAAATCTAATGGCAAAGCCAAAGGAAAAGGCAAGGGGAAGCGAAAGTCTAAAGATAAGGCAAGACCGAAAACGATGATGCCTTTCTGTGCAACATGGATTGTGAGGAGTTTCTAGTGGGGCACCAAAGTGGCTTCGCCGGTTACCCGAACAGGCCGGATGACCTGGAACCTGGCAAGCAAACTGATGACCGCTGATGAGCATGGACGAATCACCATGGTGATTGCACGAGAAAAGGGAGGTCATCAAGCGATTCGCTACCGCTGTCCAACTATTTACTTCTGCCATGAAAATGGCTTCATCGTGAGCTGTGACTTGGGTTGGCGAGAAATTTCAGGGTTGAAATTCGATAACAAATTCGAAGAAGTCATAGGACTCGACACAGATCCTTCTCGTCAAAAAGATCATGTTCTGACCAGAAAGTTTCAGGTTTTGAGCACCGAAACAACTAGCGATGGATACCTGAGAGTGACCCTATACAGCAATCTCTGCAATAAAACAAAGAAGAATTTCTCACGTTCACCACCTCGTCTTGATCACCTTCAGAGGCAGGCGACCGGAGGGCATTGTCGGCCATCATATATTCGGCAACGTCAAAGACAATCGAGTGGTGGTCTTAGCTTGGATATCTATTGCCGACAATAGCCGATTGGAAAATCTGAATAGAAACGTCCGGTAAGAACCAGTATCTCGCTTTGTTGTTGATTGAAGGTGGCGATATGAACTAACTCATCCATTGCTGTCCGGCTGGGCTTATCCACAGAAAACTCTTCACATTGTCCACTCTGGAAATTATCCTCTCCTACTTCAGCAGCAAAAAACACAGTTGGTGGGAGCACCCTTTGTTCAAGTTTCTTCTTGTCAGTGAAGACGGCACCCATGTCTACGACACTCGCCGAGGAAAGTACATTCCTATTCAGAAGCGCATAAGTACCATCGACGGCAAAATCACGTTCGTATCACCTTTTTGGATGACGAGAAAAAGCCACACTCGAAACTTCTGCCGTTTTGTTTTGGAGGCGCATATTGGCGAGGAGTTGGACGACACTTTGACCGTAGACCACGCCGATCAGAATAGAGAGAACAATCGCCCCGGAAATCTCCTTCCACGAGATGTTATTTCTCAAAACAACAACCAAACCCAACACAAAAAGAAGGAGCCTCGCGAAGATGGGTCAGTGTTGGGCGTTTACCGAAAGAGCAAAGATCTCAATGTAGAGTCTTATTGGGTGGCAACGGCTTCTGAGTATACTCCTGATGGCCCCACCGGTTCTCGAGGGATATCGGACCAGTTCTCGACCAAGACTTTTGGGGAACAAGGTGCATTGCAGATGGCGATCGACTGGCGCATGGAACATGCCTCGAACAAGGGTATGAATTATCATGTTGATGTCGTACCACCTAAATACCATAAAAAGTCCGAGTAAAACCGCGTAGAAGCTAACGAAACTAGAATGCAGTTCGTCTTTCTAGCTCCAAGTCCTCTCGTACTTCGCGAAGACCGTCATTTGCGCTATTCAAGATGTGTCCGTCCTCGACATGTGCAGTGGCATCTCCAAGTAAGTTGTCGATTGGTTTTGCCGAAGGAATGTCTATGAATGCGACGTAACCCGAGGCGATGATTATGATCGAACATGCGTTAAGCGATTACATGATTACATCGTTTGCCCATGCTTTGTTCTTCTGAAAGAGGCCCAACCAGCGCCATTAATTATTCATTTTGAATCACGGCGAAATCGGGTCGAAAAAAGATTCAAGCTCGCTACCGACATTTAAAGTCAATTTACTGTTCACCGAAGTGTCCCGAAATGAGCAAAAGGATTGTCACCTCTATGCACCATGCAGCTCCTTGCTTTGTATTGTAAAGATATTGTAAAGATCACTCGTCGGAAGCGGTTACCGATACAGTATTTGGAACTTACTGTAACCCCGCTGAGCTTGGCTCATTTTTGTTCACAAACGCCGATCAGACTCTTTACAATTATCCGTGGTTGAAGACGAAGCCACTTGTCTGATAGAAGCTGAAGTCATTTTAGCTGGCTCCCTCAACTGCCGTGCTCCGTCGTTCTTCGCACCCAAAATGGAGCTGTTTGTGAACTTTGAGCTCAAAGGCCGAAATGCTGTATTATCAGACCTGCAATCTTACAGTGTTCATTGAAGCGGGCACGCGACACGCAGCATTCCTGGAGACGTCGCGAATTTCGGATGCGCAAATGTACCCGGCGCATCCACAAAAGCCGATTCATGGGAAAGCACAACGATATTAGGGAAAAGGAGTTCCATTAGAACCCTTTTGCTAGCGAGCGGGCATTGCGCTTGAACGATCCATCCCTTCTTCCTTCTTGGGCACTCGTGTTGAGCAGGCCAACAAATGCGGGCGTCGGCCGCATCCTTGGTCGGCCGCGCTTGCTTGCGCTATGCGGCAAAAATCCTTCGTGAAAAGGTGCAAGTCGAATACCGGGTTGTGTCAGATTTCAATGTCGTATATCATGTTTTCATACAGGAGCAAAAATCATAATGGGTACCGTTAAGACGAAGTTTATGAAAAAATCGTGACAAGGAAGGAAAAGAAAGATCCACCACGAGATTTTGCAAAAGCAAAAGAGAAAAGAAAGGTCCACTGCGAGAATCGAACTCGCGACCTCCTCGACTAGCGTTAGGGCTATCCCATCCCGAACGAGGAATCATACCACTAGACCAAGTGGACAAGACACAGGTTGGCTAAATTAGGCTGACACAAAATTTATTTGGCGCGCAAAACCAAACGAAGCTGGAGCGTCCTACTGTACGACTTATGTAATCCATGTCGGTCGTTGATCTATGACTTAATGACATACCTAACCTCCTAACTTTTGGCGTCGCCATGAACGGATTTAGCTTTCGACAATTTCTAATGGTCATGTAAGTTCCGCGTCGTTTCCACAATCCTCGTCGTCGCTAGAAGTCAGGGTGGTGCGATCGGTGTAGTGCCGCGACATTTTCCGTCGATGGACGCATGAGCTGATCAATACAGCCATTATAGTTCCCAAAGCGAATGAAAGTAATCCAGTGTAGATAGCCGACTGCTGACTGCTACCGTAACATGTACTTGATTCCTTCGTCGTATCCGACATCGGATCACCTTTTCCGCCAATAAGTTCGCTGTCTTGACATCCCAATTGAGCCACTGCCAAGGCAATAGACACAGACTCACTAAAGATACCGTGTACCGCCGGAACATTACACAGCAAATGACGAGTTTCCTCCAACACAGTCGGAAACCTCTTGGGATCGACCAAGAAGGTCTGCTCAGGTCGTTCGGTCCAAGGATGCAAGACGAGCTTAAAACTTTCTGCTTTGTGCCCGAATTCATCATTGTCAAATAGACATTGCTTATCACAACCAATACCACTCAAAAGGATCTCCACGAATCACCAATATGAAACCAAAATTCTTCCGCCAATTCTCCCGTACAGCCATGATAATTCAAAAGAAGAACATGAGGAGGTTCGGGGGCAATGCGTAAGGAACTGTTGCTTTCGTTCATCTTGTCGGAAAAGTACAAAGGCCACCGTTCATGGAATCGCGACAAGGCATCAACATCAAACGACTGCAACACCAAACCGGGCACGACGTACTCATCAAATCGCATCACAGTATAGCACTGATCTTCCAGAAGTGGCTTCCATAAGTCTGCATATTGTTCCATGTGATCGTACAATAAATCGACCAAGTCGATGCCGGCTTCCTCTTTTGTAGAATGTAATCCTTGAATTCTAAATACATTCCGGATCGCGCCAGATCGATTGAGGAAGGTTTACGTGCGCTCGTCGTTGTTGTATTATTGTCTTCAACATGTGGCGGTAATCGCTGGAGTAAGTCATCTATGTTCCAGTCCTTCAATACGCGCAACGCATCTTCGAGTCGCGGTATATACATCGTACGATCAAACGCGGTGCTGCGACTTTCGGAAAGTCGTTGTTGGACCGTCAGTTTATCGATTTGGTCGGCCGTGAAATTGAATATCCAGTATCCGGTTCGATTGAATGTTGGACTGTACCATATCTGATCGGGAAAGATTTCTTCGACATTGGAAGTGACCGCCAAATCGACACTATGGAGACAATATAAGACACCGTCGGACGAAGCCACCACGTCGGTTTCAATCCAGTCGGCACCTAATTCTAAAGCCAATCGATACGCCGCCGTTGTATGCTCGGGTAAATGGTACGAGGCTCCGCGATGTGCGATAACTAATTGATGAGGCCGATGTATTACTGTCGAAGGCACCCGCAACGAGTGTGGTAAACACGTCGCGGAAGACGATGACGATGATTCTTCAGCTGTAGCTGCGAGACAATATCGCACCTGCGATAGAATAAGCAGTAGCAGCAGGTATACATTAATTGTCATCCTTTTCACCGCTGGAAGTAGAGGTTGATGAAAAGTGATAAAGACTTGCATTTCCTCGTCAATAAGTGTAACGTGACCTTTCAGTGATGAAGAAAAGATTTTTTCATTAGTCTATTTTGTTGCAAACGCCAGCCGTATTTTTTCTAGGCAAACGCGAAAAGGTTACCCAAAAAAGATTCGACAGTCATATGTCGCACAATGACCCCAATGTATTTAAAAAATGTATTGCTTGTCGTAGCGTGACACATCGAGTTAATGACCCTATATCGACTTGCGTCCAGCATTTAGGTCGAATTAAACACGGACTAGTCTACGGACTCTGCAAGAAAGCTCTGTTCCGTTTATTAATTGTGAATGAGACCGAAGAAGCTAACAAAAGGACGAAATCCGTGCGCACGAGAAAATGTTCATGACTGAAGTAGTGCAGTCGTGGTTTCCTTGAAACCCACCCTTTGGAATATGCGAGAAGCGATCCGCAAGCATCTACAACGCGTGAATACGAGCTCTGCACTGCAAATGCTGCTTCACGCTAATGATATTGTTGTTGATGAGGCCTACACAGCTAACAAGAGAACGAAATTCGTGAGCATGGATTCTTGTTTCTATTGTGAAAATGTTTACGACTGAAATAATGCAGTCGTGGTTTCCTTGAATTAACACTTTGGTCTATAGTAAATATGCGACAAGCCATCTGCAAGCATCTATAACGAGTGATTACGAACTCTGTACAGAAACTGCTCCTTCACGTTCATCTTGTTGCCATCAGGCCTACCTGGTAAGACGCTAGCAAAAAGACAAAATCCGTGCGCACAGGCTTGTGTTTTGATAATGAAAAACGTTCATGACTCAAATAATGCAGTCGTGGTTTCCTTGAACTATCACTTTGGGCCTATAGTAAATATGCGAGAAGCGATCCACAAGCTATTATAACGCGTTAATAAAAGAGCTCTGCACTGCAAATGCTGCTTCACGTTAATCCTTTTGTGATGAAGGTCTAACAACAGATATTCCTTAACCAAAAGGACGAAAATCCGTGCGCGCAGGCTTGTGTTGTGATTATTAAAAAAAAATTTATGACAGGAATAATGTAGGCGTAATTTCCGTAAACCAACACTTTGGCCTACAGTAATACTTGTCTGCAGACATACGAACCTGTTTTCGCATTGCGTGCACCTCGGCGTTTGATGGTACGAGAAGCGAGAAGTGATAAATATCACCACGAAAGAACATAGAAGCAATTATACGAATGCAACGAATAGATTAGTGGCTTGTGCAATTAGCGGTGACTTCGTATCTGGATCGATCTGTTTTTATCGCGAGAAGCTTCGCGTGACATCGAGACGCGAAAGTATTCGTTCAATCAAGGACTTTCGTGCAACCCATCATGAACATGAATCAATTTCAGCGCAACCGTGCTGCAGAAAACAATGATGATTCGTCTTTTTCTTTCCAGGATTCTTCCAAAACTTTCCGAATTTCGGTTTTTCGTTCGCAAACCATTTACAAGATCAAATCTTTCAAAGTGACATGGCCGCCGCTTTGCGAGCTTCAACGCAGCAATCGCAACCCCCGCAACCCGTCGCGGCGTCTCATCAAGCCATTCGCCAGTTGCCCACAGTCAAAGTATCTCGAGAAGATTTGATGGATCCCTGTAACCGAGAATGCTGTATCTGTTTGGAAGGCATCCATTTGGGTCATTCCGTGTTACGCTTGCCGTGTGCGCATGTCTATCATCCTCCTTGTATTCAGCAATGGTTGACGAATCATGGAAATACTTGCCCCGTTTGTCGCTACGAACTGCCCGTCGATAATAATCCTGAATACGAACGAGGCCGTCAAGAACGAATGCGCTGTCGGAAACCGCGTTTTGCTCAGCACGAACTGGACCGTCTTTCTATTGCGCAACTCAAACAGCTACTTCCACAATCCCAACGAACAACACGGCGGTTCGCGGAGCGGCGGGAACTGGTCGAGTGTTTAATCCAATCAGGAGTCATTGATGTTGTCGCGACTCCGGAACCTGTTCGACATCGCTTGAGTGAATTACGAGCCATGTCGATCTCGCGACTCAAAGCCACCATGAATGATGCGGGTGTGTTTTTTGATGCTAAGGAAGTCGTTGAAAAGTCGGATATGATTCACATCTTTGTAGCAAGTGGGCGTTTGCAACTATTAGAAGAGCCGGAAGAAGATCGCAAACCTGCCGCTCGTCCAATGGTCGAGACTGTCGATTTGGAGGATTCACGCGAACATTTGGTGGACGAACGGGAGGATACATCTCTTTGATGGAAGAAAATGTGAACTATGTGCATAGAAACACACATTTGGCAGAGGCACAACAAACGGAAGATGCGGATAGTGTATCGTCGGCATCGATTTGTCCAAAAGATAATGATGAGGTCTCGGAAGGTACTACGGATGAGTTATTGGAGCGCTCTTCATTGGCTAGCGGGTCGGCTTGTCCAAACGATAATGACGAGGTCTCGGAAGGTACTACGGACGAGTTTCTGGAGCGCTATTGCTTGGCTAGCGATCGACCCTTTCGTCGCAAGCGACGGCGACATGAAAGCGCTGATGCCGTTCTCGCTGAGGACGTACCTGTAGAAGTTGGAGAAATCGGAAATTGCGTATCGTCAAGTGATACGACTGATGATGAGATTGACCCTTTGTTGTGACAACGGAGACGTCTTCAGAGGGAAGCTGGACTCGTGTGAATAGTGCTGCTGAGCGAGTCGAATCAAGTGTCACCGAATCGGAGTCGACGAACAACAATAGGACATCCAGTGAAGGCGGAAATGAACGGGATGAGACGATACGTAGTGGAGAACAGTCGTCTAGTTCCCATAGTGTTTTCGACCTGGACCGTCAAAACATATCACAACTCAAAGCTTTAGCACGGGCTCATTCTATCGACTTATCGGGTTGTTTGGAACGTACCGAAATTATATGTCGTCTGACCGAAAAATTGCATCTTGACGAAACTCCGCAATCATCATCTAGTAGGAGCGATGCTAGTCGACAAGTTCTTTCTCATCCGCTGGACAATTGGGGCATTTCTGAAATCCGTGCTCTTGCTGCACTGTCGGAGGTCGACTTATCCAACTGTCAAAGTCGCGACGAAATGATCAATATGCTGAATGCTACCGCAATAGCACGTCCCCATGTCGCCAATTACTTTCAAACGTTAGCCCCTTTGGCTCAGCTCACCGTACCTCAGCTTCGAGCCGTAGCTCGTGAACGGCAGATTCATGTTTTAGATTGCATTGAAAAGGGAGATATCATTGAGCGGCTAGTTCGACGTATGCGAGATAATCCTGTTTCTTAACCATGAAAGACGGTTGTAACGAAACCTGTTTTGCCTTTGCCTACATGCCCCCAGCTTAGTTTTTCCTTAGATATGGGACTATCACTCATTCTGTAGGTATACACGACTAAAATTCACTCCTCACACGTTGAATACGCGCATGCATGATGACTGTGATCGCTTTCCGCACAACAACAAATAATAACAGGTGTAGTCTAATAATGATATGCAAACTATAAAGCAAGATTGGTTATTCAAAATAGAATATAGAGAGCGATCATAATGATAACATCCTTCACGATTGCTTAAAGCACGGAGACAATAGCTGGCTTGATCGATTTGGCGGCTCTCGTCAACAATGAGCGTGGTTGTTGTTTCGGACGATGAAAGTCTTAATATGCCTACCACAACTCTGATAGAGATCATCGACGATGATTACGACGATGAATTTACCGATGAGTCCGTTAACGACTCGGATGCTGAATATGAGGAAGAAGAAGAAACCGTGAAAAGCGGGGCCGACACGGAAGAAAAACAAGCTGATGACGATGACTCTTCTTCCTCCAGCAGCAGCGATGATTCGAGCGGGCCGAAAGTAGATATCATGCCTACGATTCCGGAGAATCCAGATTCACCTGGCGCGAGCTACTCTAGTAGCAACACAAGAGGCAGCAAAAAAGTAGTAAAAATTTTTGGTATAGACCGAATAACTCCTGATGAGAAAGAGTCGTCGAATGATGTTCATCGCCTGCTGTTCGAAGGTGATAATGAAGTTTGGGGGCATTCCACCAACGTTGATGTTTCTGAATATGGCGATGCAGAATTTGAGATTGAAGAAGAAGACGAGATAGAAGTTGTAGAGGACATAACGCGGCCCGAGGACCAGCCAGAATCTGATGGACATTATGTCCCTGTTCATTCACCGCTACACCGGGAGATGCAATCAAGCGAAGTTTTCACAGATGTCGAGGACCCAGATAACGCCATTTTAGTCGACTCAGTAGATGAGAGCTTGCTTGAATCGAATGACATGGTCGATTTGACGAAAGAGCAGTCACTCTACACCAAGGTATCGCACGGTGACGACTTGGAAATCGATCCGGAACAACCCAGCCCATCTCACCGCGGAAAGAAGAAGCGACGTAGTCTTGCAGCGCACCCCACTGAATCTACCTTGGCTTACAAGCATAGGGTTTTTATTTTGTTAACAATATTCCTCATTGTGATGCTGGGTATGGCCTTGCTACTTTGGCTGAGAAAGGATGATTTGACACCCGCTATGCCGGAGCCGTCATTTGCCCCCACCGCGGCCCCAACAATCGATAGCATTCCGACTCCGACACCACCCACGAATTTCTTCCGCTACGAACCAGTACCGGATGGTGTAATTAAAGGGCAAATCAGTTCGATATTAGGCCAAAGTGTCGCCTTCGATGAAAGTCTTCTTGTTGCAGGAGTTCCTGGCAGCAGCGCTGTATTTTGGTCGTATTCGGAAACTGCTGAAACTGAATTGCTCGAAGAGACTGACAGTAGCAGTGGATTGGGCTGGTCGGTCGATTTGGCAGACTCGCGTTACTTGGCTACTGGAGCTCCATTCCTTCGCGCCGAAGGGACCAACACGAGCGTCGGCGGAGTGTACGTGTATCGATATGAACCAGGAGGTGAATGGGAATTTGTCGGACCTGTACTAAGAGGCGACGAAGATTTGTTTGCGGCAAATGAAGAGTTTGGGAGTGCGGTTGCTGTTTCACATGTAGGAAATGGCAAGCTTCGAGTTATTGTGGGGGCTCCTTACAACAGTTACGAGTGGTCTACTAGCACTGGTCGTGTTTACACATTTGAAAGAGAAATCGATCCAGTATCTGGCGAATTACTTTGGAATACAATGGAACAAACGCCAATCATTGGGGACAGAGACGGTGTTCAATTCGGAAAATCAGTGGGGATTAGCAAAGATGGTTCTGTATTTCTCACTGGAGCACCGGGAAGTGAATTCGCTACTATCCCTGGATATGCCGTGGCTCATGAATACAAACCACAATTTGACGATCCTTGGAGCCTTGTATTTGCCGTGCGAGGTGATCAGCCCAACGAAGAATTCGGGGCATCGGTTGCTGTTTTATCCGACAACGGGAACGTTATCGCCGTTGGAGCTCCAGGATTCGACCAGAACTCTGGACGAGTACTTGTTTATCAAAGAGGAGGAACGGGTCTTTACCAGCAGCTAGGAGCTGATATATTAGGTGAGAGTGGAGACAGAATCGGAGAACTCAATACGGTGACGGGTGGTATCAACGAAAACGGACAGCCCTTCGTACTGGTTGCCACGGCGTCGGGTGTGGTGAGGCGCTACGACTATTCCCCGAGCTCGAATGAATGGGATGATTTGTACGATACTTTATCAACAGACTTGCAACGAATTTCCAGTCTCGCATCAACAGGCGACGGTGGACAGCTCGCAGTTGGATCCGTCGATAGCAATACGATCGCTATTTTTCGCAGTTTTCGAAGCTGACGATGAAAGTAAATCTAAATTGCTTAGGGAACGAGTTATAATCGATATTCAAACCTGCCACCAATCGGATCCGCGCCGCGCCTGTCGTCCCTGACTTTTTCAAATTTAGTACTCAAAATGTCAACTACCAACGCGCGCCATAGTATCTTCTATTTTGAATAGCGGCGGAGAATTCTACTTAGGTGATTGTGGAGCTGCCGGCGTTCTTTGCCCCATCATTGCTCATTGCACCGTCGCGTCACGCACCTCGACCGCAACCCGCAACCACATGCATGTCAAACTGCTTTGCGAAATAATGGCAATGACAAGGGCAATCGAGGAACACTTGTTCATTCTTTGTTGCTACTCTAGCTTTTTCAGCATCAGCATTTTAAAAAATGGAGCAACAAACAACCACAATGAGTGAAACAGAGAATAAAGACAAAACCACCACAACAGAGCAGATGGATCGTCTGTTCGATGCATTTGATGTCCCCGAGCCCGTTCCTACGAGTCACTCTCTCTTTGTGGGGGCATTCTTTGGCTCTTACAGTGTCGAGGATTCTTCAATTGACGACAAATCACATTACATTTCGTTTGAAAAGTCTACGGACCGCACGTCTTCCCCAGGAGATGAAACATTACTCGACATTAGCAAGTTTACACCGCAGAAAAGCATGGACATTCCGCCCAGTCGGACGAAGCAAACTGCACGGGTGACTCCCGAACTCGAAGCGAAAGACGAGCCTCGCTTCATTCTTCGCCATATTAATACAGAAAATGGCAGCAATGCCGCGAGTGATGAGGAAATGGCTGGCTTTCCGCGCACTCGTTCGAAAGAGCCCGAGTCTCCTTTCATCAGGAAGCAAGCCCGAAACAGGTATGATGTAGATCAAGAAAAGACGTTAAAAGTGAAGGAAAGCATCAATTTCTTTGAAAATCAAGATGGGTCGCAGTCTTCTCGGGCAAAGACGATTCAAACAAGTAACATTTTTGATGACTGCCTCGTTGGCTCTCCGAGCGGAAACACCGCCCCAATTCAGTTTTCGAGTCCCATCGAAGAAAAACATGCTTTGAATCCTGAACAAGACAAAAAGCGGGAACGAGCGAACTCGGCAAAGAAGACTGGAAAAGCAAGGAGAATTTGGCGAACGGCGAATCAAGTTTAAAACAGGATGATACAAGTGTGTTGAGCCGCGAAACGGCTTCCGTTAACAGTCGTGGCGTTTCAACAAGCAGCAAAACGAGCAAAAAGTCAAAGAGCAAGAAGAAAGAGCGACGCAGTAGTCGGACTGGCTCGGTTAATTCTCGTTCGAGTAGACGTAAAGTCGAGACGGATGACGACAGTCAGGGGCATTCCGTTGATCCATCTGTTGAAAGTAAAAGTGTTCGGACATCAAAAAGCAAAAAGGAGAGAAGAAACAGTCATAATAGCTCCGTGGGCTCGCGGTCCAGTAAATCGAAGAAGGAGAGTAAACGTTCGAGCAAACGCGGTAAAGATGGCGATCGTCTATCCCGCAAACTCGCCAAAGATCGCCTGTCATTGAAGGACGGCATGAAAAGCGGCGACGAGGTCAATGATGACTTTTCATCCGACTCGGTGCGCGACCATTACGAAACCTTATGTCGATCCTACATTCTTCTCGGAACTCCGGACTCGAAAATCAGCGAGGGTAGTTGCGAAAGTGAGATAGCCCTTGCGGATACTTCCAACAACTACCAGCTCGACGACAAAAACGTGAAAAAGAGACTACTTTTGAGTGAAGTGACACCCTCGAAACGCAGTGAAGGATTATCCTATTGCAATGGACTCAATGGAGACAGGTTTTCATCGGTCAATTATGACCAAGTTGACGAGTTGGGATTCTTTGTGGGGTCTCCGATTGAAAAGTCAGAAGAGTTGTGTCGCATCCATGACGAAACTCGCTTTACTCCTACCGATGATGTCGATGGATTCATTTCCATGGAAGAAGGACTTCATCAGCTTGAAAACATAGATGATCCCCAACTCTACATGGCAGCCTGTGAAGACCCACAAGATGCGGTATCATGCGCCTACACAAATTCGTCATCGCTGCCTAGTGGGTCATATTTCAGTATCGCGACACAAGCACGCGAAGAACTAGGTCTAGGGAACAACCAGGCTGCGCGCTTAGCTACGTCCTCAACAATGGCCGTAAAGCAGAAGGCGTCGATGTCCGTCTCGTCAGAACGCTTCAAACCAGAAACTGACGAGCCATCTCAAAAACTGGACAGAATAGATGATTTCGATGCCGCTTCTGATGCTTCCCACTCCAGCGAGAAGGCCAACAAAAGCAAAGATTCGAGCTTCATCAAAGTCGCACAAGATTACGTGTATCCAACGTCAGCAAGGGACTATTTTATCGGCTCAATCGCTTGCATTTTCCTCATCCTTTTAGTGGTTGTCCTGCCAATTACGTTGACTTCCAAGGACGATGAAAACGCTCCACTGGCTAGCAACATAGCTCCTACGCTCTCTCCTACGCAACCAGCTCCTGCTCCAACAAAATCCCCGGTATGTTGTATTGAATGTATACTTCATTATATCTCAAGCTAAATCTCACCGTATATACTTTCGACCACAGGAAACATCACCATCAGAACAATATCCCCAATACGTATTTTCCCATCAGGCTGTGTGGCCAGATGGAAACACCGGTTTCGGAAGCAGCCTAGGCTACGATAGTGGACTTCTTCTCATCGGTATGCCCGTCGTGGACACTGTTCGAACATTCACTGCGAAAAGCGGGCGCGTGGATCTTCTAGGTACAGTTCAAGGGGAACAGAGTGGAAGCGGTTTCGGATGGAGCACGGTAGTCGCGTCTTCCACTTTCATGGCGATCGGCGCGCCATTCCTTAACGCGTTTGCGTCAACCCGAAGTGTGGGGGGAGCGTATGTATTTGAATACGAAGATTCGTCTGGTACTTGGAGACAGTTTGGACCCACAATTCGCGGAGACGAAGATACGTTTGCGGAAAGAGAAAATTTTGGATCAGCGATGGGGGCTACTCTCCTCAATGATACGTTACGCGTAGCTATCGGGGCTCCTCGTAGCAGCCTTCAATATTTGTATGATGTGGGTCGCATTTACACCTTTGAACGAAGCGTAGCAACAGGAGGAGACTGGAACAAAATTGAGGAGAATGCGCTGAATGGGCTACGTACTGGTGATCGTTTCGGATCCTCCGTTGCAATATCAAAGGACGGAAACATTCTGACTGCTGGTGCTCCGGGTAGCTTATTGCATGAGGAGCCAGGCTATGTTTTGGGCTACAAATACTCTGAGAGCGACAAATGGGTGCCAATATTTACACTGACCGGCGTGCACCAGGACGAAGAATTTGGGACATCGGTTTCGATCTTGTCAGAGAGTGGAGATACAATTGCTGTCGGGGCTCCAGCGTTCAATGAGAACTCGGGCCGAGTTGCTGTTTATCGGCTTAATCAAGAGGATCGTTATGAACGTGTGGGAAATGATATCGTTGGAAGTTTCGGCGAACGGATCGGTGACAAGAGTAGCATCGATGGGTCCACAAGCGAGAATGGCCTTTCCTTAGTTGTCGCGACGGCAACTGGAATCATCAAGCGCTATGAGTACGATGAAGCTAAGGATAATTGGATCCAGGTTTACAAGACTTTAGATACTGAATTTGATGGCGTGACAAGTTTTGCGTGCCAAGGGAAAGACTGCCTGAGTATGGCGGCCGGTTCATTGTCTGATCGAGCTGTGTCACTCTTTCAATCCTCGGAATTAAAAGACCGATTGTAGAATATAAGCGATAACAAAGATATTAGTTGGGGGTATAAGTATTTGTTTCTGCAATTTTCGAGTTTTTAGATTGTAAAATTATACATAACGTGACGATAGTTTTGCCGTGATTGAAGTTCATTCGTGACTGGGTATCGGTCATTTTCCACCTTCGACCTTCACCGACGGTCATTATTCAAGTTCACTCATTGACTATTTTCTTGAAACAAATTATCACAAGGCAAGATTAACAATCGTGAACAGAGCTGCTTGGACACTAGAGACGATTTCCTATTCTTGAGATGAGTGCCAAAGGTCCAGCCGATCTCGCAGCCGAGCTGAAACGTCTCGAGGAAGAACTGGAACGCAAGAAGATGGAGGAAAAGATCCAATCTCTTAAAGCGCAGTTGGCCGATGACGATGAATATGTGGAAGAGTCGGAGTATTATGAGGAGGAAATAGACGAGGAGTACGAGGAAGAGGTTTATTACGAAGAGGAAGAGTACTACGAAGGAGATGAATACGAAGTCGAAGAAGATGTACAAGAAGAGTACTACGAGGAGGAAGAAAGTGCACAGCCTGTTCCAGCTCCCAGGCCAGCCCCAGTCGCACCAGTTGCTCGCGCTGCACCAGCTCCGTCTAGCAAATCGTCGGTATTAGCTCCCTTTGCTGCTCCTTTCCGAGCAACTACGTCCGTGACCCGACCAGCAGCTTCTCCTTCTGTCAATACGACATCGCCTGCCACTCCTGCAGCCGACCCACCTCGACAGCTGAAGAAAGTAGTCAAGCGAAAAGTAAATTTGACAGGCAAACCTAAGTATATCAACGGAGTAGGAGGTTCCACTGGCCCTTCAGCGGCTGCAATCAAAACGCCAACAGCCGTCCCCTCTCCTGCACCTGCACCTATCGCAGTTCCTGCTTCTCAACCAAAAGCAGGCGTTCGTCGGATTTTCGGACTAGGAAAGAAAACGAACGCAACAGAAAGCGAAACTGCACCAGCGACGACGCAAGTGAATGGCAATGCACAGGCAAAAGCACCTGCTGGTAAAGGGGTTTCAACGGGTTCTCAAGCGTTCAAAGCTAGGACGTACGCAAAGGATCCTGCATCCGCTCCTGGTCAAGAAACACCCATGGAACTCATTTTGGGGCCTGACTTGTTTGCGGAAAGCCGACTAATCAGAAGGTCCGTTTTGGCATGCACAAAGGATCGTGACCTCACGTTACTCTACTTTGCATCCAAATGGAACCGCGAGTGCAAAGAATTCTATCCAGCATTAAAGGACTTTTACTGCACCATTGCACTGTCTCAGAACTTGGAAATCGTCTACGTATCTCACGACCGCTCGCTGGCCGATTTCAAAGAGATCTTTGCCACAATGCCGTGGCCTGCTATGCCAACCGGCACCAGTTCATTCAAAAACGAGCTCGCCAAGAACTTGAAAATCATTGAAACTCCGGCTTTGGCTGTTCTAGATACGCAAACTGGTTACTGTATCACCACACATGCCGTGTCAGATGTAGCTGCACTTGAGCGCAAGAACTTTGAACAGGCAAACGATCTAGTGAATACATGGAGGAGCATTAAGCCTATCCCCTTTGAAGAAGTTATGATGGATGTTCGTTTGAAGCACGGCAAGTTGGAGCGCAAGCCTCTCTATTGGCAGGAGTAGACTCCGGGTTTAATATTTCCAAGAATTTCATGAAACGGGCGGGACGTCGACGTGTCGACCTAAATGATGCGTAAAAGCCCGGTTTTCTTTACTTTTATCTTAATGATCGATCTAAAGTCCTATTTGTCTTTAGCACAATACAAATACCTCCCGAAGCATTTGCATCACACGCAACGATGCTCGACATCGAAAATTTTTGTGTCGTTGACTTTTGTGTTTACTATCAAACCAAGTGTAGACGACCTTATCCACGACTGTAGTTCAGTCACGAAGCAACACATTTTCGGGCTAGAATGCAACCGAAATTTGTGGTCGTTTTCCTGTGAAAGTAGCCACAATTTTCCTTGTAGTGCTAGAAATACTATCTGAAGCATTTTCAGTAGACTCCATGTTGGAATTTGTCGAAAAGCGTACGGATTGCGATGTCTTCTTTATTTACTGTAGGCCCAAAGTGTTGTCCGTTTTCGCCACGACTGCATTTCAATCATGAATAATGATTTCTCGAAGCAGATTGCTACCTAAAAACATTATGTTTCACAGTTGCTACCAACCTTCGGTCGCTCTCCTAGTGAAAAAGCTGCAATGGTCAATACTATTCAAATCATTGCAGTGCACACCACTATGCCTATGTGTGATGTCGAAAAGCCTGGCGGCTCCTCCCCGATGATATCCCAATATATATTTTGGAACGTTTGGGGCGTGACTGAAACTGGCGGGACTGTTGACTTCTCACGCATCATCATCATCGATCATCGCATTGCGTTTTGCGCGGACACACGCGACGACAGCTGAAGTTTGGGACCAAAGACAAAAGACAAAAGCAGTGAGCAGTGAATGAGGTCAAAAATATACTATTGTCGCCTCTATTATTCGTCATTCTCATTAGAAGAATCGCTTAATAAATCGATATATCGCTTAATTGGTGATTGAAGCAAGACGCCGCCGCAAATTACATTGATTCATGAGTTCCTCGAAGATTGCACCCGACGGGTTGCTCGCTCGAAATGCAGAGAATGCCGCTCTCTGCGGGCCCAAAGAAGTCGGTTCGGCGGCTTTGCCCTTGAAGTCTCCGATCTGCGTACATGGTGAGTCGCTGCATGCATCGAGAGATGCTGCAAAGGAAACACCCGAGACTTTTGTGGAGCAGAATCAAACGCCGCACGAAACTCCGTCTTCTCCAGCGGGTCTAGCAGATTTTGGTGCGAATCGATTTTCTCCCGAGAACGAGAAAGCTCCAGACGACGAGCCATATGTTCGATCCGACTCTTCTACATCATCTGGGGCCGAGAACATGATTACTATGGCCCAAGCAAACGGCAATGACATGTACAGCGACGACGATGTTTCAGAGACAGCATCGCCGGAAGACTACCGCACCGCTAAGCGACCGCGCGAGAGCTATGAAGACGACGAAAAACCTGCCGCACGACGTGCTCGTATCGAGGAAGACACAGCTGCTCCGTCGTGCGACGATCTGGAAGATGTTGATAGCAACGGTGGTCGGCATTCATTTCCGGAAGCCGACCAACCCGGAGAACATTCCTCGCAAAGTCCTTTCGCCGCAAATGGTTCCTGTTGCGGCTTCTGCGAAACGTGCGCGGATCCGTTTGTCTGCGGCAAGTGCTCTCGGTGTGCATATGAACTACGTTGCGTCTTTTCTCCCTGTTGCAACTACGGCATCACCGATTCCACTCTACGCCTTTACAAGGAACAAGCACTTTCTATGGCTGCTGAAGATGATCGACTTGAATCAGAGTTTGAAAAGGTTTACGGAGAGAACGGCGTAATTACACGCAAGACACCAGATAGTCGGGTAGCCCCTGCGGACAACGCAGCGGCCACCGACACCACCCACAGTCGGTGCGGTGAGAGACGAGGACGAGTTTGCGGTGTTTGTGCTACGTGCGTGGATCGAGACATTTGTGGAAAGTGTGACAGCTGCCACGGTAAACGGCAAGGACGATGTGCTTTTCTTCCTTGTCTTGACTTCAACTACACTTTGTCGGGTCTCAGCATTTTCGTCAATCAGGCGAAAACTGTAAAAACAGGTAATCCACGTTTGGAGCAAAAGTTTGAGGAAATATTTGGAAGTGATGGACTTCTTGCAGCTCAGGTGAAGCTAATTAGTGAATCATCCTTATCTGGAGAAACTCCGAGAACAGGGCGGGGTTTTGGCGGTCACTGTAAAATTTGTGCATCGTGCACAAATCCGATAGAATGTGATAAGTGTAGCAATTGCCGAGATTCTCGGAAGGGACGATGCGTTTTTGCTCTTTGTTTGGCCTACAAGTACAAGGCAACAACGCTCGCCAATGCCAAGCAACAAGCAAAGTCAATTATGAAAGGAAATAAAGTGCTTGAAAGACAGTTCGAGCAACTCTACGGACCGGGAGGCGTATTCTCCGGCACAGTAAAGGATAAGGCAGAGCCGCCAATCCAGCACGACAAGAAAGTCAGATGTCGATGTGGATATTGCGCTTCGTGTAAAGTCAAGGAGGTGTGCCAGAAGTGTCCGGCATGCCGTGGCGTTCGGGGTGGAGGGTGTGTGTTCTACCCCTGCTTAAACTACAAGTACAAAGAGTCCACAATCAATACCTATATCCAAAATGCACGAACAGTGAAAGCAAAATCGGGGAAACCTCATTTGGAGGAACAATTCGAACGAATGTACGGAAAGCAAGGTCTCATTACCGTTCTGGACGAGAGTGAGGTGATGCGTTCAAAACAATCCGAGAAGCCTCATTCCCACTCGAAGAACAGTTGTGGCTGTTCTGCCTGCTGCTCACCGTTCTTCTGCAAAAGCTGTGTCCACTGTAAGGCAGGGAAGCGATGCGTCTTTAATCTTTGCAAGACCTATGCCTACAAGAAGAGGACGATGTCGAATTACAAGGGATATGCTCGACAAGCACTTTATTCGAACAAAAGTCTTAAGTCACGCTTCGAAGAACTTTATGGCGCAAATTCAACAAAGATTAAAGCGGAAGAAGAAATAACGATTGGAACCCGGGTATTTGCAAGATGGCCTAAGAATGACGTGAGTATTAAACTTTTGCTTCTTCATAAGGTCCTATTATGTTTCTCACGTTTGCGTTTTTAGCAATGGTACAATGGGACGGTTGTCGCTAAACGAGGCGACTTCGTCGATATTATTTTTGATGACGGAGACAAGCGCAACGCCGTCCCAGACGATGAATTTGTGCCTTTAGAAGGACTAGAAGAGTCAAATGTGAACGATCTTTCTGTATCAGAAAATCAAATTGCTGATAAAGTGCTAAGTGACACGGCCGTGGTAACAACTCGGCATTCTCTGAAGCAACGAGGGCGCTGACGCGGCCAAATGTAACAAGGACAAGATCGCGCATTTTCTCGTAAACAAAGGATACTATCGCGAATGGATAAGTCGAGACGGTCGGACGAAAGCTGTTTATGGGAAAATAGAGTCTTGTACTTGTGCGGAGGAAGGTCCGATTACGTTCAACGTGATCTTAGACCTTAGTATTGGACAGTGGTTTGCTTTTGGGGTTCGAAACGAAGCACCCAATCCACGTATGTGCAATGTTGAAGAATCAGATGCATGGGCAGGCTACCTTGCCTATACAGCGCGAAATGAGGCCAAGCAATATATAGGGCCAAGTGCGTGTTTTCTCAAGGAAAAGCCATTTTACCGCCACTACATTCTACCTGCGACGATTCATGCTTGTCCACAACAGCGAGTGATTGATTTGGTCGTAAGGGGCACCATCTGCAACTTAAGGCCAAAACATCCAAAGTACCAAATGGAGGTCTAGGTCTTTTCGTAACAGCTAGACCCCTCGCTGCTATCAATTCGCTTTGCCGTGAAGCTTCTCTTGTTTTCGAAGAGGGAGAACTCCTCGACTTGGGAGTATACGGACCCTTGCGAACCGAAGACTTGAAGCCTAACCACGTTCTCATTGTGAAGGAATTTGTTCACAATTGGAAAGCGGAAGCTTGGTCATTTGGCTCAAACGGAAAAGACGACTTGGTGTTTGACATCACCGACGACGACACCGGAAATCTGAGTAAGCTGGCGGAAAGTAACATCCTGGTTTTTACAAACGAGACAGACGGCAGCGAAACTCCGAGTGTATTTGCCAAAGAAGACCCAGAGGGCGCCATGCACTATTATTTAGGCCACAGCTATCTTGGCCAAGGACGTCTGGTGATACCGAACGATGGGACGGAGGTAGAATTGAAGGTGGATTACGGCGAGAAGTACGAGTCGGTGCGAGTTCGGAAAGGCTATTCAAGGCTATCCGGTCGGCAGCTCAAGATTGAAGAGAAAAAAGTTGCGACCTATGAAAAGGACATGCTGGATGATATGAACAAACTCACGGCTGAAGAAGTTCTTGAGGCTCAAAATTTTCTAGTTAAGCTTAACTCGAAATGGAAAGAGGGAGGAATGATTGATGACGTTAAAGCTGTGGGTCGCGCGCTGTTGGTGACACTTATTCTACTTCGTCGTGTCATGACAATCAACAGCCGTGAGAAAGGAGCCGGTGCTCATACGTGGCTTGTGAAATCGCTTCATGCTTTGTCGCTTGAGTTTTTCGACCGATTCGACTATGCTACCAATCGAGCTCTTCTAGTGGGAAACACATGGTATGCTGAATTGCTCTCGGCGGCACTTGAGGTGCCTGTGACTCTGTCGGCTGGTGACAACTCGTATTCAATTCGCAGAGCGATTGAGTATCTCCTTTAATTAGCTTTGTTCTTCTGTTGCGTAACTATTAGCTCACTTTATATCATATATTGCATCTGAAGCACTCGTTCTCTTTGTTGCTTAGCACAAAACGTGCTTGTTCGAGACGGGGCCGAACGGTGCTTACAACAGGTAATTACGCACTCTAGCGTTCAAAGTCCCGTGCATTGCGTGCCAGTTGGGCATCGTCGAAGCCCAAACAGTATCATAGTATTCTTCAAACATTATGCATGAGAAAGCTGCTCTCGATAGGTGCCTTTGTGTCATCACTTTTTGGTGCGTCATTCGACCGAGCATGTCCGAATGGCGCCACCAGTTTCGACATCATGACTCATCGAAACAACTCAACGTTGATGAAAGCATTAC
Source organism: Fistulifera solaris (assembly GCA_030295235.1). Classification (NCBI taxonomy): domain Eukaryota; phylum Bacillariophyta; class Bacillariophyceae; order Naviculales; family Stauroneidaceae; genus Fistulifera; species Fistulifera solaris. The sequence continues at coordinate 247,021 of AP026145.1, read as the reverse complement.
AATCAATCGGATCCACGTTAATTGCTGTCAACGCCGTCGTCAGGTATCCTTTCGGTCAGCTAATAAATCAAAGTTTCGGATCTCGAAGACGAAGGAAGACCCCAAGGAACGGATTCACCCGCTCTCGAAAGCTGTAATTGTCTCTACAAAGGTACTTGAACATCAGTGGCGTTTCGACTGATGATACCGCTGATACAGGGAGCATTTTGCCGCTTCGTTGGACCTTTTTCTGAATGCGCCATCGCGAAAGGGTTTTAATGCCAAGAAACTACATGACTCATCGTTCCTTCGCAACAGAAAAATGCCGCCTGTGAACATGAAAGTCACGGCCCAGAGATGCAGCTCTTGTGACTTTTCGTAAAGATGCAACAGTTTGTATACCAAATCATCAATCGACACACCGACTGAACATGAAATACTAGTCTAATGGCTGCGCTTGATGGTCAAACTAGAAAAATAAAGGTCACGTAAGCCGGGTTTTGTTTATTGGAGAGGTCGCGTACAGTATCAGGTACATACGGTACCGGTACCGGTACCTGGTAGGCGGGGATATTTCTTTATTGAGCGGTCGCGCTCGCTGACTTTTTTTTTTTTTTTTACGTTGACACTATATTTATTCCTAATTTTCCTGAAATGCGGATGCTTTTTCGACATTTGACTGAATTTTCCAGTTTATTGAGGATCTGGCTACTTTTGTAGGGTTGATTCATTCATAAATCAACCGTGACTGGAACACTCTAGAGGGTCGGATGATTTAATGAGAAGTCTCTTTTGAAATGAGATCGAGACACCCTAAGGCACCGTAGAGGGTAGCTTCTCGTATAATTCGTATTGCATTTCAATCATCAAGTCAACTAACGTATCCATTGGTGCCATAGGTCAGATGGTAGAAGCAGAAAAGGTCGCGCTCGCTGCAAAACTTTCCGTTCGCCAAGAAGTGACGGGACTAAAATTGAGGCGAGTCTCGCATACCATAATCCAACATTTTGTTTTACAGTGAGAGTTCTTCTACTCGGTTGGAGATATTTCAGTACCGGTAAGAGTGGATCTTATAGCAAGCAAAAACCACGCACAAACGTGAAACCGCGAGATGGCGTATCTTTTGGTGCCTCCAACATGCCTCCAACGCCAACACCTTCCATTTTCCTTGTCGTTTCGCACCTCTGCATCGTTTCATCGATAAATCCTTGTGAAAAAACATTTTCGTGCAATTAGTGAACGAACAAAGACTGTCTACTTATGAGAATGAGTTTGTTGAAAAAGCACCGAAACAATCCGCCGTCTCCTCATATTCCTGGTATTTTTCGAATTGTCAAGAAATCAGGACCCTCATCGTTTACGTCACCGACGAGTGTGGAAGCGGAATGCTGGCAAACTTCTCGGGTAGTTGCGAAGCGATTGTTCGATACTGAGCAGGATACCGCTTTCGCTCATCATTCGGATCGAACAGAGTTCAGTTTGAACGATTTCTCCGTCGACGAAATGTGTTCTTTATCGAATTCTCCTCTCAATGCTTCAACTGAAATTGAAACGGACCTTTGGACCCAAGCGTCACGAGATTGCAGTAGTAGTGACAACGATGCAAGCACCGAGTCCGAAGGTGACTATTTTTCTTACAAGCGTCGGTGGGAGAGCGACGAAGACGACAGAAAGCCCGCTGCGAAACGGCCACGATTCGAAAAAACAAAGTCCAGCTTCCCGTTTGACAATCGTGGGTCGCCTACAAATAAAATGAGCAAAATTAATTGTGTGGATGCAAAACCAAACAAGCGCCTTGATGAAGTGAAAGAGAAACCACAGTTTGAAAGTCAAAATGAAAACGTCAAAGAAGCGCGCGCATTACAGAAAAACAATGTCTCTATTGGTGACCAATCTACCGCCACAATCAACACCGCACGTCCGCGAGGCAACAAACTTGGGGGACTGTGTGGCAGGTGTTCCACGTGCATGAACCAAGAAAAGTGCAAAGAATGCAAGAGCTGTCGGAAATTTCGGGAAGGACGATGCGCCTTTCGACCTTGTCTCAAGACAGCTTACAAACCAGCGACGTTGAAGAAGTATCGAAGCGAAGCAAGGACTGCCAAGTCGCGAAACAAGAGTTTGGAGGACAAATTCGAGGCACTTTACGGGGGAAAAACGGAGCTTTGGCCGCCAGACTGAAAGTTGTCGACCAAAGCGCTCTTGCTACTTGTGGACCTTCAAAAAAGGCCGGCGGTCGTTGTGGAAAGTGCTCTTCGTGTGCAGATCCGATTTCATGTCGTGAATGTATCACTTGTCTTGGTCGTAAAAAAGGAAAGTGCATTTTTACACTTTGTCTCGCGAAACATTACTCGACACGCACATTGAATAGATTCCGTAAAGAAGCCATCGGCATCAAAGTCGGCAATAAGCAACTGGAAGACAAGTTTGTGGAGCTTTATGGGGGAAGCAGTGTTTTCGCAAGCCAGTTTATAAAGGAGGCGCCTGTGTCTGGAGTAGAGGATATCCCAACTCTCAAACGCCGTTGCGAAACTTGTACATCCTTCACTAGCTCTTTGAAGTGTGGAAAATGTCGAGCATGTCGTCGCATGACTACTTGCACACCGAATGAGCACCAAGGTCACTTCCTAATGAAACAAGGCTTTTATCACGAATGGATCAATCGTGAAGGCACACGAAAGGCTGCATTTGGAACGTTTGTTTCCTGCGTTAATATGGAGGGTATGCTCCATTTTTCTATCGAGTTAGATTTGAGTGTCGGAACATGGCTGGCTTTTGGTGTCCGCAACGAAGCTCCGAATCCACCCTTACTTTGCGTAGAGGAGGCAGATGCATGGGCAGGATACCTATCATTTGTCGCCCAAACTGAAGGACGGAACTATTCAATCCCGAGTGATCGTCTTCCACGAGAAATTCCTATTCATCGTCACTATATTGTTCCAACCGTGATTCATTCGTGTTCACAGCAAAGGACGATTGAACTAGTTGTGAAGGGCTACCGTTTGAAACTGAAGGTTAAGGAATCAAAAATTCCAAAGGGAGGTCTTGGTCTGTTTGTGAAAGCGGAACCCATTGCCTCACTGAAGCATAGAGAGAAGGGTGCTGCTTTCGTCCTCGAAGAAGGGGAGCTTGTCGATTTAGGGGTGTACGGCCCTTTGCGGACAGAAGACTTAAAGCCAGACCATGTCGTCATTGTAAAGGGATTCATAAATAACAAGAAATCAGAGAAATGGTCTTTCGAGGCGTTTGGGGATCCTCGCTTGGTTTTTGACATTACCGACGACGACACTGGAAACTTGAGTAAATTGGCTGAGAAGAACATTCTTGTTTTTACGAACGAAACAAACGGGAAAGATATCCCTACTGTTTTTGCCAAAAATGATCCAGAGGGAGCGATGCATTATTACTTGGGTCACAACGATTGTGGCCAGGGGCCCTTGTTGATTCCGACCGATGGAACCGAGATGGAATTAAAGGTAGACTATGGACCAAAATATGAGATGGTGCGAGTACGAAACGGCTATTCAAGGTTGTCCGGTCAGAAGCTCAAAGAAGCGAGGATGGAAGCATATTCTGATGAGAAGGACATGCTCGACGATCTGAGCAAGCTCACGACTGGAGAAATTTCCGACATTTACAGCTTTTTAGAGAAGTTAAACTCAAGTTGGACAGACTCAAAGACAACCAATGACAGGGGGACCTGTTGGTCGCGCTATGTTGGTGGCGCTTTTACTACTTTGCCGTGTCAAGGCGATCAACAACCGCGAGGACTGTGCTGGTGAACATGTATGGCTTGTCCAGTCTCTTCATCGCCTGTCACTTGCATTTTTTGACCTGTTCGACTATGCTGCAAATCGATCTCTCATATTGAATGAAGGGTATGCTGACTTATTTTCATCGGCACTTGGGTTTTCCGTGATTAAGTCGAGCTGGGACAACACGTATTCAATCCGCCTCGCAATTGAGAACCTAACGAAGTGAAATGCTCACGAGAATGCGGGGGTCGTTGTATTGTGATTTGATTATTACGTCGAGACTGTTCCCTGATCTTGCACTATAGTGGTACTTGAATATGTGGAAGCAATTTCCATCCGCAATCCGCATTGCAGTTTGAATGTTCTCCGTAAAAATGAATAATGTGTTGCTACTTTGCAACGCGTTAGTTAGATGTGTAGCAATAGACTCTACGATGATTCCTTATTACGCATTAAGGCTTTTTTATGTTGTTAAAAGTCAATGCGACGAGTGTTAGCTCAAATCATGACAACCGAATGCAGTCGAGAATCTGTGGTCAAGAGGGTCAAGGTTTGGAGTCATGGGAAGATTGAGTCACACAGAAGTTTTCGTTTCGTTTTATTCATGCAGCTATCTCAGACACATTTGGTGAGGGCTGTCATCGCCACATTCATACGGCAAGACATGATTATTGGTTCTTTTGTGTATTCATCAACAGATGAGGAGAGATGACCACCCAAAACAACACTATGAAAGTGTCGCACGGGGGCGATACATATTTCGATGCTTGTTCTGTTTACATTCGGTGAAAACACCAGCCATGTGGATTTATGTTGTCCAATTTCAGACGATATTCACTTTTGGCCGAATCGGAAATACAGCTCAACTCCTTAGTCTACGTAAAAAATCAATCGGGTTAAGCTGTCTTTTGTACTATAGCCCCAATGTGTAGAATACTTTTTCACGACTGAATTCCAGTCATGAATATGTCATCAAAAAGATCTCCGGGTCACCATTCTTCTTATACCACTCGATCGTCGCTATCGTTGCGACGAACAAAAAGATCGTCTTGCACAAACAGAAGAAAGATCGCTGCGAGAGTAAATACAACTTCGATGCCGACTCAATCTAATACTCCGTATTATTGACTAATTACACGTTGTCGCACTTGATTGTAGTCCGTAATGAGTGAAGTGAACAAGAACGCCGAAAGCATCCTCGCTTGTGCTACTTCAGCGACATCCACCGTTGTCGAACAAGACGCTGCTAGCTTACCCTTCGAACCTCCAGCGACCATGCAAACCGACTCTTTGCAAGCTTCACGAGATGTGACAACATCGTCATGTGACACCTTACCCCAGATGAATGAATCACCGGCTGACCTTTCTGGGCTTTCGGGGTTGGCTTCGGATGGTTCCTTTGCGGACGATGAAACTATGTCAAACTGTTCTTCTATAGCATCTTCCGGAATCGAAGCAAGTATTGTGACTTCGACTGCCAAATCTGATTTCCACATCGACAAGGATTCTGTAAGCAAAGAGAGAACCCACAAGCGCCAGAGAGAGGAGGAAGAAGAAGAAGAAGAAGAAGAAGAAGAAGAAGAAGAAGAAGAAGACGACAGAAAGTCTGCAGCACGACGAGCACTCTTGCGAAAGAAGCCAGCGACACGCTCAAGCAACAACAGTGTCGTGGCTGTCAAAGTAGAAAGTGATGACATCTTTGCCAGCCTGTCGTCTCAAATCCCGATTCGTGTGGTGCTTGTGAAACATGCAGGGCGCCCTTTGTGTGCGGAAAGTGTTCGAGATGCTCTGTTGAACTTTCCTGTGTCTTTTCGCCGTGTTGCCTGATGCCGGAGTCGACACTTCGTCGACACAAGCGACACGCGCATTCTATCACGCTCAAGGATTCGAAATTGAATATTCAATTTGAGAAAATCTACGGAGAGGATGGTTTGATTGATTCGAAGCTTCAGGAAATCGAAATACTACCGGTACCGCGGTCAAGTCTATCGTCGCGGCAAAGGATCGAGCCGGCCGGAAGTTTTCGAAGCCTTGTGGAACTTGTTCCACGTGCACAGATACTAGCGTTTGCGGAAAGTGTCAACGTTGTCGTCAGAAACGAAGTGGAACATGCGCATTTCGGCCTTGTTTATCATTTGAGTATAAGCCGAGTACGATTAATAACCTAGCAGGAGAGGCAAAATCAGCAATGAAAGGCGATGAGCGCCTGGAAGAAAAGTACAAGAAGTTGAACGGAAATAACGGTATTTTTGCAAGCAAGCTTAGAAACGTTGACCGGCCACGAGATGCTGATACCGACTCCTCATCGCGAAAGAGCAGCCCACAGACGACTACTGTGGAAACTGTATATCGTGCGTGGATCCAATTGAATGCGGAAAGTGTTTTCCGTGCGAGGGCCATCATGAAGGGCGATGCGTTTTTGCAATGTGTTTAGCGAACAACGACACAAAGACAAAGTTAGCTAAGTCTAAACAGCAAGCGAAATCGATAATGGTTGGCGATCAACGTCTTAAACGTCGGTTTGACGAACTGTACGGACCAGCAGGTGCTTTTGCGAGCAAGATTATGAGCAAAATCGAGCAAGAGGATCAGCCTGACAAAAAGCTCAAAAGTCGGTGCGGTGTATGTTCCTTATGCACTGAGAAATTCATGTGTAAAAAGTGCCAAGTTTGCCTTGGCAACAGAGACGGATCATGTGTATTCCTCCCTTGCTTAGCGTACGAATACAAGGATTCTGTTCTTAATTCTTTTCGGCGACAGGCAGAGTCGGTCAAGGTGGGCGTCAAGACGCTAGAGGACCAATTTGAGAGAGTTTATGGAGAAGACGGTTTAATCGCCAACAAGGATAATCCTATCAGAACTTTTGGTACTGTCAGTGCTCCTGAAGTAGCGAAAGCATCGTCCAGAGTCCACAATTGTCGCCGATGTTCGTCCTGCTGTTCACCGATCACCTGTAGAATATGTGTCCGTTGTCATAAAGTGACTAAGTGCGTCTTCAGTATTTGTCAGAATTTCGCTTATAAGGAGACGAGGATGGTAATGTACGAGAAGTGGGCTCGTCAAGCACTTGAGAAAAGCTCAAACAAGGAATTCAAAGTGCGATTTGATGAGATATTTAAAAAGATACAATACAGGATCACAAAAAAGCAAAAGCCCCACCAAAGTCAGGCCCTGCCTCTTGCCGTGAGTGCTCCTCATGCTGTTCCCCAATCTTTTGTAAATCGTGCTACCGTTGCAAAGCAAAACGACGCTGTGTCTTTGATATATGTCAGAATTTTGCGTACAAGGAATCCAGGATGGTTAAATATGAGTCATGGGCAAAAGACGTTCTTGCAGTTCGAAAAGACAAGAAGCTTAAGATGCGCTTTGACGAACTGTTCGTAAAAAAGCGCTTCAAAAGAACCCAAAAAACAAGCTGCGAGGTCTCAAGTTCCAAATGGAACTCGTGTTTATGCGCGATGGCATGAAAATAATGTGAGTAATTGGTATTGGTAGTGTGAGTCGCTATCAGCTATTCTTTATCTGACGTCGTTTCCTCCAGCGATGGTATTACGGGAACATCATTGCCCAAAGGAATAGTCTTTTCGACATTGAATTTGACGACGGGGACAAGCGCAAAGCTGTACCGAGACACGAACTTAAGATCTGCAAACCAGGTGAGGGAATGGTAACGGACCTTACTGTCCTAGACGAAGAAGATGATTGCACGGCCGTCGGTGACCGGAACGACGTTGGACACTTCCTTCTGAACAAGGGATATCATCATCACTGGATCAATCGGAACGGGTTTGCAAAGTTTGCCTTTGGGAGAATCGCGTCATGCTCACTAATCAATGGCGAAGTCAGATTCTCCGTGGCCTTGGACCTAAGTGTTGGCCAGTTGTTGGCTTTTGGTGTTCGAAACGAGGCCCCAAAGTCACAGTTGTGTAACCTAGAGGAAGCAGATGCTTGGGCAGGCTATTTATCGTTTTTAGCCCAAACGGAAGGCAAGAATTTCATATGGTCTGATTGCAGCAAATATTGCCCTCTGGAAAGAAAACCCTTTCACCGTCAATATACCCTTCCGACTGTTCATTCGCCTGCACAGCACAAGTCAACCGAGCTAATTGTGAAAGGGCACCGTTTGCGACTGAAAGCCAAAGAGTCAAGAATTCCGAACGGAGGTCTTGGTCTCTTCGCATCAGCTGCGCCTATTGCCGCGCTCGATTCTTGCCAGCGGAGTCGAAACAAAGCTCTCGTTCTCGATGAGGGCGAGCTGATAGATTTAGGTGTTTACGCACCCTTGCGGGCAAAAGACCTCCAGTCCGAACATGTCCACATAGTTAAGAATTTCATTCACAATTGGAAGTCGGAGAAATGGTCGTTTGGTTCGAATGCAGATGACGGTCTGGTCTTTGACATTACGGATGACGGTACTGGGGAGCTGAGTGATTTGGCGGAGAACAACATTTTAGTTTATGTGAACGAAACAAATGGAACGGAAGTCCCGACTGTCTACGCCAAAGAAGATCCCGAGGGTGCGGTTCATTACTACTTAGGACACAGCGCATCTGGCAGTGGACGATTGTTGATACCCACCGATGGTTCGGAGCTGGAATTGAAGGTCGATTACGGCCACAAGTACGAATCGGTTAGAGTGAGGAATGGATATTCTAGGTTATCTGGCAAACTGCTGCAAGTGGAAAAGGAAAAAGCGTCCACATACGAAAAGGACATGCTGAACGAGCTGAATACACTTACAGCCGAAGAGGTATTTGACGCACAATTGTTCCTAGAAAAACTGAACTCAACTTGGTCCGAAGCAGCTACTGATAATGACTCGGGGGCTAATGGTCGCGCTTTGTTGGTGACACTTGTCTTGTTGCGTCGAGCACTGGTGATAATCAATGAGGAGCGCAATGATAACATCCATCTGGATCTTGTCCAATCTCTTCGCGACCTTGCGCTGCAATTTTTTGATCGATTCGACTTTGCCACAAATCGATCACTTATTTTGGACAACGAAATGTATTCCGAATTGCTCTCGACGACTCTTAAGTTGCGTGTGCTCAAGACAATTGGAGACAACACTCACTCAATTCGTAAAGCGATCAAAAGTCTAATTTAGCTCACATTATTTATGCATTCATTAAAAACTATAAACAAAAGTACAGAGAAGACAGTAGAAACGTTTATCTGTTGAGCGGCATGTGAACTCAATAACGCGAAACGATGGAGTGGTACAAAAGAACTAGAATTATCGATAGGCTGACATCAGAACCAACAGCAACCTAATCATTTTTCTTATCCTTTTCATCCTTCGGATCTGACGACGCTCCGACATCCGGTGTCGTCGAACTATCCATGGGCGCGCTTGCTGAAGTAGGGACCGAAGGTACTGGCATTGTCAGCAGATAGTCCACCGCTCTATTCAAATTTCCGTGTACCTGCTCCAAAGCTTGCAAATTGCGCTGCTCATCGTCAAATCCCATATCATAAAGCGATCTCAGTTGGACTGCATAACGCTCCGCTGGAGGACGTTGCTCCGCCACTGGAGCCATACCACCAAGAAGATTCGAAAAGTTCAATTGTTCCGCTGGGTAACCGGATTGTCCTAAGTTCAGTCCTTGAAGCTGATCCTGCATTTGAAACATAGCACGAAGTGTTTGTGGGTTCATCATCTGTTGCATCATTTGATCGAGCATGGCCGGATTGTCGCGAAACATTTGTTCCATCATGGGATTTTGTGCCAGCAATGCCTGTCGAAACATTTCTGGATTCTGCTGGATAGCCTGTTGCATCATACTTTGAACAGCCGGATTCTCCATCATTTGCAAAACTGCTTGGCGTTGTTGCGGCGAAGGTGCCATTCCAGGTGCCGGCATACCGCCAAATCCACCAAACGGCGAGAACAAATCCGGTACAACTTGATTGGTACTACCTGTATTGTTCGCCATGCTACCCATATTCGCCCAAGGATTCATCATGGGATTTGCTGGTCGAGCTTGGTTCGAATTTGCAGATCTCGAAGCTGACGCGTTGCCCCAGGGATTCGGCATGGCTTGACCGGACGCTCCCGCCATGGAGCCTTCACCGTTTCTATTGCCGTTTGTATTCGAAGTATCGCTCGCACTACTACCACCACCGATCATGGATTCCTCCAAAGGCTGCTGGTATTGCTGATACATGGAACTCAATGCCGCCATCCCTCCGGGCATGTTTTCTAATTGCGAAAGCGCCAGATCTTGCTGACGCAAGGCCTGCTGAAAAGCCGCTGGATTGCGCATCATTTGCATGGCTTGATCGAGCGCGGCAGGATCATTCATCATTTGCGCTAACGCCGGATTCGACTCCATCATTTGCCGCAACTGCGGATTGTTTTGCATCTGCGACTGTAGCATGTTGCGCAAAAAATCGGGATTGCTGTCGAGCATGCCTTGAATCATGGGGTTGTTGAGTACTTGGTTCATCTGCTCCTGGCTCGGAGGGTGATTCATCAGACTGTCTAGCGAAGGAGGTGCACCGCCGAATCCGGATGCACCCCACGGATTGAACAGTGAAGCCGTGTTGTTCATGCTGGCTACAAGAGGGACAGGCGGTGCCGCTGCAGCAGGTCGCGGGGCACTAGAAGTCGCTGCTGTGGTTGCGTTTGAAGGTTCAGCTGGACTCGCGTTGCTGCGGTTCGCACTCTTGACGAGAAAGAGAGTTGCGTCGGGGACGATTTCATAATCGGATAAGGTTCGCTCATTCTCAAGAATGCGCCCTTTGAAAATCAAGCGAATGGTGTCGATTGTCGCGTCGTTTAAATATCTATGCTGGTCTTTCATAGTCATTAGATGCTCCTTCACTTGAAGAACGGTGGTGGCTGTAACGGTCGCACCTTCCTCCAGCGTTATAGTCCATTTTAAGCCCGTCGACAGTCGAATCGTAAAGGATAACATAATGATGAACTGCACTCCTAGCTTTCTCTCGCTAAGGCCTAAAATATGTCAATCGCTTAACGAAATATACACGAGTTCTCTCTCTTACCGACGTTAACGTCTATTGTCTCTTGTTGATTCATTCGTTTACTTGCATTGAGTCAATGAACGACGAGAACGCGAGAGATCCGTTTCGATGCAGCGAGAATTCTCTCTTGTCGCTGCGTTACCTGTACACTGAATGAAAGAGTATATTACGTTTATGTTTTCGAGAATGGGTCACACTGTGTCTGGTCGCCGAACGCAATCACGCACTGCGACACACATCTAAGCAGGAAAAGCGGGCATCACCCTAAATCAACACTGTAGTCCATAGTGCTATTTGGCGCATAACAGTCAGAGTTTTTAGGGGAAATACCTGGTATGATGTAGAGAACTGCCCCTCGCGGCACGCGACACGACCCCGCACTGTGATGAAGCTCTTTCGGCTCGCTTCTTTCCATGAGAAACGATTTGTTACGAATTACGAACTTCATTGATAGCAACAACAGTTCGCTGCAACAACTTCAACTTCGATCTGCGTTTATGTGATAGAAAGCGAAAGCATTACTATTTTTCTGCTTTTGGGATTCGCAAACGCTCACTCGGAAGCAGCAAAACGAAAACGGTCTCGTTGTCTTTTATTCTGCTTGTGTCGAGTCAAATACTGATTCATTCTGGAAGGATTATTTTCGTGTTTTCGTGACAGCGTTTGACATTAGCGCTTCTCTTTTCATAAACGAGCTTTGCGCTGCATCACCTTGCTCTAACTGGGGAATCCTTGCTGGAGATCTGAACAGAGCTTTCCTCGTTATTTTCGACAAAAGTTTTGACGCAGAAAAGCCGCTGGCTACTCCTCAAACGCCATCATTGTTTATCTTTTTGCGCTAGCTGAATTCAACCTTTCGCAATCTATATACGGTGTCAAGGTCGCGTCCGCTGCTGAAAATAGATTATTGAGTCACTCGAAAGTCGGTAATAAACAACTGAACATTACAAACACAAAATGGGTCATTCTTGCTCCAAATCGACCGAACACGTCGATTATGCGCCAGCTGGCGCCCTTGAAAGTGATCCTCGTCAGCGGAGGTCACACAAAAAGAAAAAGCAACTTGACACTTACGGCATCCGGATCTCCAAATTATCATTCGTATTCGCACCCGCGAATTTCGTCTCATGGGATTTTCAAAACGGACCCTCCTCTTTTCCATCTTCAGCAAATGTCACTCAAATTACTCGAATCATCGAATCCTTCCAACGCTGGACAAGATCATTTGCTTTATAAGTACCAGCAGAAATATGGACGGACGGATACTGTAGTGACGGTGAGGAAACGGAGTCAAACGAATACTGTCGAGTCAGAATTTACACGGTATCCTGAACCTGTTTCAAGCAATGAGCAATCTCCTTTTCAAGGCGTTCAGAGCATTACTCCCGTAGAGGTGGATTATTCGGAAAAGGTATCGGAGGAAACCGTGTTTTACAATACACGACTTGTCGTACGCCGTCACGCGATACGATCGGCGGAAGAGGGGGTTTCCGGACGCCACATCTATGCAGTACGCTGGCCTCGAGATGCCCCGTTACAATTGACAGGACAAGTACTGCACACCATCCAGCCACTTCAGGAGCAATCACCGTATAAGCCGTCTACAGGTCGGACATCACGAAATGCACAATCATCCAAAGACTCTTCTTCGACAAATGCTTCACCCCCGTCGTCAATAAATACCGCTAGAACCCAAACGGCTATAACTAAAACTGTGTCAGTTGCAACGGGTCGAGGCAGCGGAGTGATTGGTCCTAGCCACGTCGATAGTTATTTTCATGCGTCTATACTGGCTTCGCCTCCAAGGAGGAAAGGTACGATTTTGTGTCGCAAGAGCTGTCTTTACGATATAATCAGCCCCTCACCCTAAAGTTCCTCGTTTCACCTGTGCGATACGTATGCTTCACAGCTGTCGATTGGGTCACTGTTTCAGAGGAACATTGTATTTATGTCGCCGATGTTGGGCTATCACACGAAGAATGCGACCACTTGGTACGAGTGACAGAACAGGTCTGCAGCGGACAGTACTCAGCCTACACATATGCAAAGCAAACTCTGGGTTGTCGCGAATATCCTATTCTCGCTTCTGCCGTCCAAAATGCGGTTCACACGGTTGTTAATGCTATTTTTGAAAATGCTGCAGGCGCCTCGGCACGGTCACTTTCCTTAGACGACCGAGAACCTCACATGGTCAAGTATGATGTGACGCGAAAGGAGAGGCAAAAACTAGACATGCACACAGACAAGTCAGATTGGACATTCCTGATAGCGCTTTCGAACGGATGTGGTATCGATTACGAAGGCGGAGGAACGTATTTTGAAGCGCTCGACGCAACGCTTAACGTTCAGCGAGGGCACGCTGTTATTTTCCCTGGAAAGTTACGACACTGTGGACAACGCATCTCGGCGGGGCTGCGGTTTCTTTTGGTAGGATTTTTGGTCGACAAAAGCAACGGTAGCAAGAATACTGGCGGTGCGACAAGGGGGAAGACGGCTCTGAGAATGATGCTCAAGAACCTTCAACAAACGTGGACCGATAACTGTAGGATTGTATATTAAAGACGGAAAATGGGATTGGTAAATTTTCGACATTGGGCAACGAACTTTTAATGGGATAGCACTGGACATGATAGTTGAAAATGAGCTCCAAGTTTGATAGCTGAAGATGCTCTGCACCAGAGATTAAAAATGTATTATTATTGACATTTAGCATTAATGCGTTCATGTTGAAACCAAAATTATGTAAAGTGAGGTTACGTAGGTACGGCGGTCTCATCTTTTCGAACCTATTCTATTTTTTCTTGCCCCGAATGGATCTTTTAAAGCCTCATTTGTTTCAATAGGTAGGATACCAACCATTGTGATCGCCCAATGTGAACAGGCGCCTTCTCTCTCACTTTGAAAACCTCGCGACTTCGATGCTTGGGTTTCAAACGCTTTCTACGTCCTGTCTTTGGCGTCGCTTTTAACGGCTTAGGCGGAGAAGATACGGAGGGTGCACGGATCGTAACAACAATTACAATGAGCGAAGTAATTGCCAGGAACCACGAGACGACATCAGCAGACGGTGGGATCGGTAGCTCTTCAATTATGTCATCTTCGCCAAAACCTCGTCGAAGAGCAAACTCGATGTCTTCCATCTGCTTTGGGCTAAACGACGGCATGGAAGCAATATCGGTCGCTGAGTTTTCCGATAGGCGAGTTATTTTCGAGGTCCGCGGAAGACAGAAATGTCTTGTTTCACAAGCCAAGAAATCACCGCTTGACCCGGTGTCATGGTTGACGACGGAACCGCTTTTGCAACATATTCAAGGGAGCTCATTGTGGATTGTAGCGCATTGTAGACCTGAAGATGTATGTTGTGCCGACGACAATGCTCCACGAGTAGGGGATCGTATAGAACAGACCACATGTTAATCTGGAGAGTATGCGGCTGGACGCGAGAATACTCTTGAACCTCTTCTAAATCAGCGAGCGCAAAGTTGGAAACACCGATACTTGCCACGGGGAAGTTTGCCGAAAGGTACAAGTCTTCGAGATACGTCCAGCTTCCTTTCAATGAGTTTCTCGGATCCAGACGAGGATCTGGACCGACTTGTTTCACCTTTTCATCCAGAACTGCTTCTTCGTTGTCGCAGTCCATCCATTCGATACTTTCATAGCACCTTGGATAATGCAATTGTATGTGTAGTTTGACATCAACCTTGTCACTCTCCAGAGCGTCTCGGAAAGCTTCTAACGAATCCTCCACGGCGAGCTTGGTACGGTTGTACCCTAAATGAGTATACCACACCTTCGTAATGACGTGTATTTCCGGTTTGACATCCTCTGTATTACAACGTTCAGCACCAGCCACGATGCCCTCGGCAATCAAGGCCTCATTCTTACTTTCTCGGGCCGTGTCGATGAGATATATTTTCTTGTCTGGTTGAATGGCATCCGCTACGAGAGCTCCCACGTGTGAGCGAGGCACATTTCCAGCTCCGAATCCGATCATTGGCATCATTTGATTATTGGAAAGCCTGGTCATTCGAATATCGTTGTGTAGAATCATCTCGTCCGTTCGCGACGGGGATTGTATCTCCGATGAATTCATCGCGAAAGCCGACTCGGCGGAAGGAAGCGCGGAAGTTAGTAATAGGAGAGGAAAGAGAATATTCATTGTTTGATATTTGACTTATTTTTTCAAAGAATGAATCATCTTACATTATTTGTCGAGAAAGTCACAAAGAAAATAATGGGGCGACCAAAATAATACGGAGTAAAAAAATACAAAGACCCGCGATCGCGATGATGCATCGCTGTCAGCATCACGGTTTCTAATTAGGATAATCATCTTCCCGTTGTACTTAAGTAGCAATACAAAAAGTAATACGGAATACGGAGTACTAATCACGGAAGACAACAGACACCGTTTCGCAATTATTCGCAACTCGCAACTCGCAACGCTCTTTTACGCAAAATATCATGACTTGTGATGCCTATTTTATTGCAACAACGAGCAATGGAGCACAAGAAAATATAGCGAACAAATGAATAGTAGGTAACATTGTCATTCGAAAAAAATGAAATCATGACTAAACGGACAACACTTTGGTCCATAGTAAATACGGAAGACAATATTTCAACACGGCTCTTCGACGTGAATTACAATGACGTGTAATGCAAACACTGCTAAGGTCTACTCCATCGCAATAACGACAGTGAAGCTCAAAAATAGGCTGAATGATCGAATTGTAGGCAGCGTTGTCGCTCGAAAGAATATTCATTCGTGACTGAGGTTCAGTCTTGGATAAATGGTTTTACACTTTAGACTATAGTAAGCACAGTTGTACTAAAATACATCTCGGAACTTACTATGCCCTCTACTTTAAAGGGTATACTACAATTCCCAAGATTGCGCACATTGCTTGCAACAAAGAAAAACTTGCAGAAGTGCAAAGCCTCGCCCAGTTCATTCATTCATTGTTTCAATTTCCTTCAAAACTCTACCATGTCGAACGAAAACAACGCTCGCTGCACCTTACTCGAAATCATCCCTTCCTCTCTTCGAAGACCCGAGCAAGTGCTTCCTACGCAGTTTAGGAAGGACTTGCCCACGCACAAGCTACTTCGCAAACCCAGTTTGCAAGAGCTCGAAGAATACGGACGTGAAGTGATGATCTGGCACGACTACGAAAATCCTAATGAGATCGATGGTACCGGTACTCTCACTTATCTCGTGCCTGAGGTTAGATACAATTATTCTATCCCAGAGTGGAGGGATCTCTGACCTTACACATGCACAAAAGGGCTACGATGGAAATGCTTATCATGGGAAAATCAGACAAAGCCATAGCCCGCACGGCCGCGTATTTCATAGAATTGGACCCCCTCAAACACAAAGATCATTTTACGGTATGGGGACTCAAAGATGACGGCACAAATTTTTCACTCGTTAGTCGCAATCGCGTCTTTGATTTCCGCGAAGCAGGACCTCACTGCTTCGAGCAATGGTTCAAAGCAGTCCCGATCGAAGTACCGATAAGTCCTCGTGTTGTGCATCTCACCAACATACTGTTGAGTGCCGAGCAGTCGGTCGTCTTTGCGAAACGATCTGATTCTCCGTATTTGACGTTCGAGAATTGTGCATTCGAAGACGGGGGCACGGCCTTCCTTGATGCACTCGAGACGCGTGAAACAACAATGCCCAGTTTGCAGTTCGAAGGAAGCGTACCGCTGAATGATGACAATCTCATACGTCTTCTTCAAATCGATTTACTGGAGAAGTTGGTATTACCATCTTTGAGCAGCGAGCTCACTTTTTCTTCCCTTTGCGGCGCAAGCAAAGTTTCTTCACTACCATATTTCCTCCTCGGCGCTTTTGGAAGACCCTTTCCAGTCTGTGGAAATTGCGACCAAGAAGCTCACTCTCGTTGTAGTACACAGAGAAGAATCATTTCCCACCGAAGCGATGCTTGCGTTCTTTCGGCGAATTGCTGATTTAGGCCATTTTGAGAAGCTGTCATTCGGCATCAACTATGACTTCATATGGGATGATTGGTTCCCGGATGATGTACCGAATTGCGTTGCGCAAGGGCTCATTCAAGCCGCACTCGCCAACGAAAGCCTGAAGGAGCTTTGTATTGCTCATTTATGGCGTACCGAAGGCCCAGATCGGGGTTGGGAGCCGCATGTTGGTGCACTTTGCAATGGAATGAAAGTCCATAAGACACTTTGTACTTTGAATGTAGAAGTTGATGAGGAAGAGAGAGAGGAAGCGTTCGGCCCAAACTATTCACACCTGCGAGAATTGCTTTCCAACAACCGTAATATCACAGTGGCTTCAGTATTTGACGAGGTTTATGGAGGTGACGACCCAGATATTCGTCAACTTTATGCTGTCAATCGCTTCTATCGGCGATCGGAAGGTCTAAGAACTCTGTCACCCCCGCTGCGACCGCTTCTGGTGGTAGATACCTTGCTGGAATGCGGATTCCAGTTCTCCTCTCTTCTGTTGTCATTTCATGTCGATGTGCTGTGTGAATCTGTACAGTTTGCGCTGTCGGACGGAAGCAGTGATGAAACTCACTGCCCCTTATTTCGGAAAATTCCTTCATCTCTTCGAACGCCCGAGCAAGTGCCTCCTCCGCAATTTGGGCGTAACTTTCCCACGCATGAGCTACTTCACAAACCTACATTGCAAGAGCTCGAGGAATACGGACGTGAGGTGGCAATCTGGCAGGGTTGTGAAGGTTCTGACGAGGCCGATGGTACAGGTACTCTCACGTACCTTGTGCCTGTGGTTAGTTATTCTCGCACTATTCCAGTAGTGGAGTTGTCGCTGATCTTGTATATGCGCCATCAAAGCAGCAGAAAAACTTGGATGCAAATGATTATCATCGGCAAATCAGAAAAAGTAATCGCGCAAACGGCCGCATATTTTATGAGTTTAAACTTCTCAAAAGGCAAGGAACATGGGGAAGATGAGGGCTCCGATCTCGTTCTCCGCAGTGACGAACGCAACTTTGATTTCCGCGCGGTTGGGCTTCAATGCTTGCAGCGAAGGTTGAAGACAGTCACGCCATGCGCTAGGGTTGCGAATGTCGAGAATTTGATACTTAGTGTCGAGCAGTCAATTGTCTTTGCAACGCAATCGCATACTCTTTTGTTCAAAAGTTGTGTCTTCGAAGACGGGGGCACTGCCTTCATAGATGCACTCGAAACCCGCAAAACAACGATGCTTGACTTGACTTTCATACAAAGCTTGCAGCTGAACGACGACAATCTCAAACGTCTCATTCAAGTTGATTCACTGGAGTATCTGGAGTTACCTTGCTTGGAGGGTGAACTTACATCTCTTCCCTTTTCGGCAAAAACAAAGAAGCTACGCTACTTTATCTCTTCGTCGGCACTATTGGAAGACACTTTCCAGTCTGTGCATATTGCGACCAGAAAGATTGTTCTTGTTTTGGAACACAACGAGCAATCGTTTCCGACAGAACCAATGCTTGCATTTTTCCGGCGAGTTGCTGCTTTAGGCCATTTGGAGGAGCTGGCCTTCGGCGTAAAATATGATGGTGACGGGACGCAAATCGAAGTACCGGAATGTATTGTACAAGAGCTTATTCGAACCGCACTTGCTAATCAATATTTAAAGGAACTTGATGCTTCTCATCTATGGGCGCCCCTAGGCCCAGATTGGGGCTGGGACCCGCACATCGCTGCACTTTTCGATGGTTTGAAGGACCACCAGGAGCTTCGTCGTTTGAGGGTAGACGCTGTAAAGGGAGCGTTTGGTACAGACTATTCACTGCTGAAAGCTCTGCTCTCCCACAATCGGAAAATAACAGTTTCCAACCTGGTGAACGTCGTCTTCACAGGTGATTCCGAGCTAGATAAACTTAACGCTATCAATCGCTTCTACCGGGGCTCGGAAGGTCTTGGGGTTTTGTCACAATCGACGCGAACACTTCTGTTGACTAATGCCTTGTTGAAAGGCGCTTCTGAAGACTTTCGTCGCTCCGCTCTTTTGTTGTCGTTTCATGTCGATCTAGTTTGTGAGTTTGTTCAACTTGTGCTGTCGGATGGAATAGAGGAATCTAATGCAGGAGCGAACGAGGACAGTGATGTCAAACGAAGACGCTTAATGTAGCAGAACTGTTTCTGGGGAAAGTTTCAGCATCAGGAGTAGGGGTAATGCTAATGTCATTTTGCATGTTGACTTTGATTGTTAGAATAATGGCGGCAACAGATTGTTCTTTGCCTTTTCTGTTGCACCGTGTAAATTTTAATAATTGCTTCAACATTACACGGCGTTCTGCCCTCGATTATCAATTGAAAATCTTCCAAGTCGACTCGTTCTTTTATTCACGAACCGTTGTTCGTGAAGATACTTTCATCCACCGCTTCACTGTTTCAAAAGTACCAAACCCCGCCGCCGAAAACAGCCCCGAGAACAACATGCGCGAACCAGCTCCCGCATACAAAGCCGTCCATCCGGCGGTATCCAACACATGATGGAAGCAACCCGGTAGATCCACCGGACATTGTCCTACCGACATGCGCGTTTTGAGAACATCCATCGGAGTGAGAAATCCACTGGCGAGTGCCCCGGATACAGCTCCCGCCGCAAACAACCGCCACGAACCCACGGCGTCTTCGCCTCTCGAAGTATACAATGCATACTTCAATTCTTCGTACAAAACAAACCGCAGTGCCGCCGAAGGAATGTTGCGCAACAGGGTCGCTTGATATCCCCGATACAAGCCTCGCAAGCCATGCTGCGCCACACAGTGCTGTATGCTCGTGGATGATCCGTATTGCAGTTGTTGTTTGATAAACTCTTTCGGTACAAAGATCATACTACTCAAAATATTCCCGGACGCGGCCGCACTGGCGTGTAATAAGAGTCGCGACGCCACCGTCGGTGGCTGGTGGGCAGGTTGTCGTTGCACTTGAACTTGTAGCAGCAACGACTTCATGGCTTCGTAGGCCCCAAAATACAAGGCCGACGCCGGAATGGCCCCGATGGCCGCCGGAACAACGCCGCGATACCATTGACGGGACGACCACAAGGCCGCCCAGACACTGGAAAATTGTTCCGGATTCGCTTGTCGCAACGTTTTGGCCGAATCGATCGGATACAACAAAGTGGTACCGACGGCTCCGGCAATGCCACCGGACCAGCCGACGCGGACATGATACCACCACCAAGCTTTGGAGAAGGGTTTCGCCAGAATCGGAACGTCCTTTTGTCGTTGTTAAGTAATGGTCGAGAAAGTGTGGTTCGTGAGGCTGCGGAGGAACGCCACCGACTGTCGGCAGCTTTTGTGTTGCGCTTTCCTTGCAATACAGATACTGATGTTACAGTTCTTGAAGATGTCGCTACTGTTGTAGTAGGACAGCACATGATTAGCAGTAAACAGAGCAACCAAAGACGTGAGCCATGAAGGAGAGACCGCCGGCATGAGGACACAAAAGTTGTTTTACAAAAGATACCATAATCGCAGGCGGGAAAAGCAGATGATTCCCGTCGATTCATTCTAACTGGAGTCTATTTCTATGTTATGATATGACGCAATAATAGATTCTGGATGTTATTTCGCATAACTCTCAACATCTATAAGAACTCCATGGACGAGAAAAGAGGGGTGTGTTTTTGCAAAAAGACACCGCCGCATCCGCCGATCGGAAGGAATATCAAGTCACGAAGAGTCACGACTGTGGCGAGTTACCAAGTAATATCCTTGAAATTGAAATTTCACTATGCAACGGAGTGTAAGTTTACGGCAAAGATGGAGAGTGTAACCTTACAGTACCTGGTAGTCATGAGTCGTCATGAACCGAACAACAAAGGGTTCCGTTTTGCGTCTCTCGCACCCGTCCATTGTCATTTAATTGCAAATAATCTTATATTTACGGGTTAATAAGTCGCAACAATGATGATTTTGAATTACTTGTTAAAAGTTTCTTTTATTTTCACGTCGAAAATCGGAGGATCAATACATCTTGAATTTCCACTATGAAACGGAGTGTTGGTTTACGCCAGCCAAGACTGGATTGGACAGCAGTCATGAAGTATTCAAGATAGACTGCTACCAAATCTTCACATTACATGCCACAATGAATGATGTCAAAACGAGTAACATTATCGATCAAACCGTAGGCTCCAGAAGTTCTGGAACGTACCCAGAATGTCTGTATGATATAATACACGCATGAAAAAATTTCAGAATTTCTGGAACTCTATCAGAAATGCTGTAAGAGAAAATGCATGTTTTCCAGAATTTCTGGAATTGAAACAGAATTCATTTTTGTATGATAATAATATGCTTTGCTCTTGCAAGCTATATTCATCATAATTACAAGTAAGGAAAAACAAAATATCTTCAGAGGCATGGACTATGCAATGCACGCTTTATTGGTGATGTGTGATGTCGATCGCAAGATCATCGTGGGCTATCGAATTCACTATAGACCCAAAGAGAAGACTACTTTTTCCACGACTGCATCGCAGTCACCCATGAGGGCGTCGCGTGGTTGCGCGCGAATGGAGGTGCGCGGCCCCGCCATGTTTTATGTTCTCCGCGGTTCTTCCTTGTCGTCCGCTCTCGGCAATGACGAACGCTTTTTTCACAAGTTCCAAGGCAAGCGTTTTGTTGCATTGTCATTCTA
Source organism: Fistulifera solaris (assembly GCA_030295235.1). Lineage (NCBI taxonomy): Eukaryota > Bacillariophyta > Bacillariophyceae > Naviculales > Stauroneidaceae > Fistulifera > Fistulifera solaris. The sequence continues at coordinate 225,644 of AP026145.1, read as the reverse complement.
TTCATTCATTGTGAAAGAAGAAGAGTCTCCTGGCAATACTTGAAGGAACTGTAGTTAACGCTCTTCTACTTTATTGACATTGTTGCTGCATTCATTCGTTAAAAACATGAAGAGCTTCAAAGAAACGAAAGCATCGTTGATGAACTTGTTGCTCGAAGTTGATTCGACGCCCGTTTTAGCGGCCGGAGGTGTGGTGGTCGGAAGTGTCATGGCGGTACAACTCTTTACTTCCGCCGATCCCATCGGACGTTGTTTTACCTTCTGGCGTCAACTTTCGGCTCATGTGAGTTTGTCGAATGAATAATGAAACTCAAATTGTCGCGTAATCTACCTCATCAACATTCACTCATTCTTTTTTCATTCCTTCAGGAAAAACGACTCACGTCCGGTGAATCTGTCAACAAAAGCGTCGACAAGTACAACGAATTGCATTCGGCTAGCACTTCCACTGACGAACGCAACGAACAGTACAGTTCGTTGGTCAATTCCTATTACGACTTGGCCACCGTCTTTTATGAATGGGGATGGGGCAGTTCCTTTCACTTTTCCTATCAATATCCGGCCGAATCCTTTCAACACTCGATTCAACGTCACGAGTATCAACTCGCCGCGCATCTCGGGTCGCGTTGTTTGAGTGATCCGTCCACGCACATTCTCGATGTTGGTTGTGGTGTCGGTGGCCCGATGCGCAACTTGTGTCACTTTGTGGCGGCCCAAATCACCGGCATTACCCTCAATCCCTACCAAGTGCAGCGAGGCAATGAATTGAATCACAAGGCGGGATTGAGTCATCGTGCGACTTCGGTCCAAGGAGACTTTATGCAATTGCCGTTTGACAATGAAACCTTTGATGGGGCCTACGCGATTGAAGCGACGTGTCATGCGCCCGATCGGGTGGCTTGCTACAAACAAATTTACGACAAACTCAAGCCGGGCGCCGTTTTTGCTTGTTATGAGTGGTGTTTGACTGACCGCTTTGATCCCAACAATGCGGAACATGTCCGCATGAAACGGGATATTGAATTGGGCAACGGTTTACCGGATATTACCACCACGAAAGTGTGTTGGGAGGCCCTGCAAGCGGCGGGTTTTGAACCGGTCGTCGAAAAAGACCTGGCCCTCACTCCCAATGTGCAAGTGTGGTACACGCCCCTCTTGCCGTCGTGGAATCCGCTGTCGCAACGATTCCAGTTCAACTGGTTGGGTGCCATTCTCACCAATATCATGATTTACAGTTTGGAATTCTTCTGGTTGGCACCCAAAGGCACCATCAAGACACAAAAAGTCTTGCAAGCCGGTGGCTTTGCCTTGCGTGACGCCGGAAAAGAAGGTTTGTTTACGGCCATGTACCTCATGGTGGGTCGTAAGCCCAGCAAGTAAAGCTTATGTCACGGAATGAACAAGAAGAAAAAGAGAGCCACCAAGATACATAGATAAGATGTTAAGCAAAAGAAAAAGTTGAGCTAGTTGTAATGAAGTGAAATTTGTGCGGTGTTGTTTATTGTTTCATTGCTAAACTAGCATCATCGTGGGGAGGAAGCTGGACTAACTTCGCAGATTCGATCCACAACTGCTCCGCTTCTTCCGCGACTTGGATCGGTGTCACACCTCGCAATGGCTGTGGTTTCCGATTCACCCAATACAATCCCGATTGTACATTCATATTGGTCGCATGGACGGTCCCCCACGCCCCTTGGGTCGGTGTTTTTGTAAGGCTTGAATCAAGAGACCAAAGATTTGATTCGGATACCGCAAATACCACGGCATGTTGCGGACGACATCGGTTCGTACCAATCCCGGATGAACCGCACAACATTGAATGTGGGTATATTTCTGCGCCAACGAAAGGGTAAAATAAATATTGGCCAATTTGGAGACACCGTATTGTCCAAACAAGGTATAGGCTCGTTCTTGATTGCACTGCAAATCGTGAAATGGAAAGACTGTCGTGTTGTTGTTTTGTGTAGTTTCGCGTGTGCCTAAAATGTACGTACTACTGGTGACATTGATGATTTTGGGATTGGACGATTGAAGTACCGATGGCAAGAGCAATCGTGTCCACAAATAATGTCCCAAATGATTGACTTGAAATACCTGTTCGTATCCATCTTGCGTCAACTCGTATTGAGCATGCATGAGACCCGCATTGTTGATTAACACATCAATGACGGGATATTTCTCTAACAATTGTTTTGCCGCGTTTCGCACGGACGTCAAGGAACTGAGATCCATTTCGACACATTCGATACGGGCGTTCGGTTTGTGTTGACGAATATCCTCGACTGCTTGTTGTGCTTTGACGACACTTCGACACGCTAGAATGATCGTGGTCTGTTCGGAAGCCAAAAGTCGTGCCGTTTCCTTGCCAATGCCCGTATTGGCACCCGTAATGACAATCACGCGCGACGACGAGGAAGTCGGCGTCGTCAGAGGAGGCGGCGGACCGCCTTGCACCACGTATGTTCGTGTATCGTACAAAAAGTAAAGTGACGCCAATAAAATACTGATTTTCACCCCCAACAGCGCTGGATGGTCGTGTCGCGGAGCCAAAATGGTAGCGACACAAGCCATGGTCACGACGAGTCGTTGCGATATGGCGCCGTGACGAAGAAATGTGCTTTCCCACCACAGAAATAAAAATAGTTCCGCGGCAACGGAATAAATCAGCGCTAATGCTGGTGGTAAAATCCAGAACCAAGACATGGTGGTCATATTGAATCAATAATACTGGTAAGGTTAAAGAGAAAGATCCCTTCAACTGCAACAAGACAAAGAATGATGCGGTGAAAAATGAGCCAATAAAAGCGCATCCTCGTCTAATAAGCGAAAGGGTTAGGGATAACCATTTACAACTACTATAGACATAGAGGTGACGAATCATTGCGTGCATGTCAGAAGCTTCCGAACATACTGTCACAGTAATAATGACTATTTCAGCTTATTTTACTAGAAGAAGGAATGAAGATTCAATGCATTCTTGGTAAAGTTGACAGGATACAACACTTGAACCAATAGTCAACTGACCAATGGTAATTCGATCAAAGTTTCTACGTTAAGAACCGTCTCGTGTGTTGTAATGAAACTTAGGATAATAGCATTGCTGTTACGGCTAATATAGCTAACGAATCTAGCACAACGAGTGGCTTTCTTGTGGCAAGACGTCTCGCTTTTTACTAATTCATGACTGAACTGCAGTCGTAAAAAAGTAACATACACAAGGGCCTATAGTCAGTGAGAGAGCATCATCACTGCGACATAGTCGTGGGCCTGACGCACAATCACGACACACTGATGGAGGCCGATGACGTATGAACAGCCACTCACTCCGAATTCTTGGATGAACGATTTTTGCGTTGACCGCTATAAATGCATGATTATTGCATGCCTTATTCATCATTACAACGCTAGATCCCCGCATTTTACCGTTCTTTAGACTCAAAGATATCATATATTTATCATAATAGCATGTCAAGGCGGACTGAAACAAAGCGACGGACTCGTCACAGCAATATGCTTGTCGCCACTGTCCTCGTTTCGACGTTTCTTTCTCCATCGGCATCGGCTCTTTCTATGAAAATGAATACTGCGGCCTCTACTCCTGGGTTGCTTTCTTCAATCGTTTCATTTGCCGCAGACGCTGGTGACAATGCTCTCAGTCGAGTACAATGGCTGGGGTCTCGTGTGGCGGGGAAAGAAGGAGAATTTGAGCAATCACGAAATCGACGAAGTAGTAGTGTAAAAAGTGTTTCATCGTCGTTGCAAATAGACGGCATTGGTGGTTCCGTCATTAACAATCAGCGACGACAATTGTTGGAATATCAAGAATCGTTTGCGGTACAGAATTCGGAACTGCCCGACAAGTACAAAAATTATATCAATCAAAAATCCTGCCAAAGAACGACAAGTATGGGAGGCTTTGGCGAATTTGGAACAAGATAGTAAGTGCACAAAGTAAGAGTGCTGTGTATTGTTGTATCCTTTCAACAATGCTCACTCTAAAAGCAATTGGACTTTGACTTTTGCAGTGCAACAATTGGATCGATTGGCCGGTCAAAAGCCGCAGCTTTCCATGCTGGAGTTTTCTTTGTTGTCGAGTGCTGTTCTCACGGCGGCCAGTGGTCCATTTTTATTAAATGGACATGTCACAGGAGTCTTAGCTCCTTCGGCGGCGGCATTGACGGCGGCGATTGGCATTGGTGCCGAATACACGGGTCGTGTGGCGGTGGCCGACGGCAAGGAAATTGCGGCGTCGTGTATTCAATGTGCGGCCGAAGCCGAAAGTTTTCTGGCACAAGCGGAACGTGCCAAGGCCATTACACCGTTGTGTGTCGGTATTGGGGCGACTGCGGCGACGTTGGCTTTGCTGGTTCCGGTATTATTGGACTCGCTCTCGGCGTCGGTACAAGTAACGACCGAAGTGTACTTGTTTTGTCCGCTGGTGGCAATTTTGTCGGCAGCCGTAGCCAGTCTCGCGTTTGAAGAAAGCGGTTCGTTTTGTCGACAAGCGATTGGCGTAGGAAATAGGCGGTTTGCACGTTCTGGTCTAGTTGGTCGGTCGTGGTTGTCCAGTTCGGAAATGATTGAGCGGAAAAGCAGGACGTTGAGCTCTCGCTGGAAAATTTTTAGTTTATCGATGCTTCCAGCTCCGGTTCTCGGATCGTTGGTCCCTGGCGCACTTCCCACCAAAACAATTGTTGTAGCTGCATTGGCGGCTGTGCAATCGGCCTACTATCTCGCCCGAGCCGAAGGAGACATAGCGCGAGCTACGGACGCGGTCGCTCTCAAGGCACGCAGTGCTGCTGTTTGTGATACCTATGCCAATCAAGGTGCTCGATCGTCGGCCATCTTGCCTTTCACGTCCGCCTTGAGTGGTTTTTGTGCGGCTGCCACTGCAGCACTTGTCGAATTACCTTTTCTTGAATCTTTGGCTGCGACGGGGACTTTTGGATCCACTTTATTACAAGCTGTGGCAGTTGCCAGCTTTCCGGCCCTTTCGGCTCTTTTTCGCCGCCGCTGCTTCCGTGTCGAAAGCGCGATGTGAAGTGGACGCTGAGGCGGCAATGCAGGCTGCGTCAACATTGGCGTTACAATATGAAGATGACGACAATGATCCTATTCTCCGTCCGTGGCAAGGAGTGCTAGAACTATTGCGATTGACATGGAAAACATCGATTTTAGATCGAGTGCGGCGTTTTCGTCGTGGGCTCAATCTTTCAAGGCGATTTCGTATTGCACGAAAGCGCTTCCAGAGACGTCTGAATCGTCAAAAGAAAATATACGGGAGGCTGAAACCCGCAATAGCATGAGCAAGCGATGAACTCGTTCTGATTCCTTGTAAACAATAGACGATAATGCTAATAAACAAAGCTAAATAAAAAGGTTGTTCATTAATATGCGACAAATGATTTGGAAAGTGATTGAATGTAGCCAGCAAACGCGTGACTTCCTTTCCCTCCGTCAAACTAAATGAGCGTTCTATTTTCAGGTCATATATCATAGACCTAACCAGCCGGTCAGAAAGACCCTGGAATTCCAGAGTGCGTGCACGAGACACACCGTCCAAAGATTTCCACTCAGCCCATACAAAACAGCCCAGACATATCCGAGTACAGCCAACGGTAATGCAGCGACCAGAGACATGTGATGCGCGGAAAACACCACTGCCTGCACGAGGGCGGCCAAGCTAAAATTATGTCGAAACAAGCAACTCCACAATCCGGGTAACAAGAAGCCACGGTACAGCAGTTCCTCCCACAGAGGGGCCGATAAACAGGGCGCAATGTAGCCTATCAACGACGCGGTTCGGTCGTTGAATTCGGGCGCCACCAGCTGCGACACGACGGATTCACTGGACAACTTTAAAACGGCGTCGGGTAATAAAAAATGATTGGCCCAATCGGCAAGATTGAATAACCAGCAACTGACACAATAGCCACCCAATACCCTAGTTTCACGAAAAGGATGAAGCAACTAAAGTCAGAAACTCCACAATGCTGGAAAAGATACAATTCATGGGTACTTACCACCAAACCCACACGGATTGACCGTTTTGCGGCTTACGAAACTGAAATCGAAACCAGTGCCAAGGTTTCTTGGACAACTGTTCGCTGTTCGAAGACGTCAAATCGCGCGGAAACGCTGATCGAAAGAATCGGGGAGCAAAGGGAAAGAGAAACAACAAGGCGGAACCCACTCCTACCCACGACAAATGTCCCAACAACACCGACCACGCGCGAAATTGCGGAGTCGTCAACGGAAATCCCTTGGCAGACAGTTCATACAACATATCTTGCCAAAGAGACTGAATCGTCCTGTCGCAAAATACGCGGTAATGAGACAGACGGCCGTCCAGAGGAACGTGGCACGATGTACAACATGAGGCCACGAATATTGATTCCGAATCGCTTCCACTAAATTGGTAGCTGCTTCGGTGGTCGGTGAAGGCGCGGGAGGGAATTTCCATGGCATTTTCTGCGGCACCAACATTGGTGGCTGGGTGGGTGAACGAAATCGTTGATAATAAAACAGCAGTGCGAAGATACCCGCTAGCGAGTCATAACCTATCCCCACAAAATATCGATACGCTCTCCATTCGTTTCCCGGAGAAGCCCACCATTGTATCGGAAAAATGAATTGTCGTTGCGTCAAATAAACCAGATGGAATATGTAGCCAACAAAGACGGTGATCAATTGCAACCATGGCGATGCGTGTATGCTTGTTAGAACTCGCTGAGACCCAGTGGTGAGTGTAGATTGCCATGTTGTCAACTTGTCCGGCTCCGGACTGTCGACTGTTTGCAATGAATGCAACGGGCGGTGCGTCGAAAGACGACGATAGAGTGATTTATGGTTGAAGAGTGTTGTTGTCATGGAAGAGAAGGCGTATGCTGACGGAAACCAAAGAATGAGTCCCAATAAGCACGGTAAGAGCAAAGAGCGCTGATTTGAATGTCGTTTTCGGCTGCTACGCTTTAAGGACGAAAGTAGATCGAAAGGTTGCGAATCATTGCTTATTCTTCTACTTTTTCTTCGCGTATCTCGTTCGAATTCGTCCATTGTATCTGGCTTGCCGTCGCTGTCTTCACACAAGTAGCGTCCTTGAAAAAGCAGTTGATTATTGTCGTTCAATAACCATACCGATCAACAAGCAACTTTACTCTACTAGGTAATGTTAACTGGTTGTCTTCGATTGACCTATGGCCGCTTTGATTGCAATCAAATCCAAACAAAAAAAAATAATGCGCTCCCGCTCCCGTACGTACGTCGCACGTACCCTGCTCCAGTGCTGGACTGAATTTAAGGTTCATTCATGAAAGCATTGTCTTTGTCCTTTGTCCCGAATGGAGTTTTGCTACTTAAACTTGCAAGTGAATACAACGGAGATAAAAAGCCGTTGACGAAATGTAGTTAGGTAGTAGGATTTGCAAATTTTTATTATACTATGGCATAGATAAAAATACATAGTACATTTTCTTTCATACCAAAATCGCCGCCAAAAACATCCTCTTCGTTCTCCCTCGCAAGTGGGGAACTTCTTGCTGCGTTTTACGACACCAGCCAACGTTCGCACCATCATCAACAAAAACCGTCCTCTTCGTCCTCTTGTTCATTTGAATAGTATTGCGATTTCTCCTTTCCTCTTGCATCGGAAGGGATCGGCATTTCGCATCATCTAATAACACAAAACCCGCTTCAGAAAACTTGAAACGAAAAGAAAAGACATCATGTCGAAAGAAGAAGCTGAACTCACACGGGAAGGTACGTTATATTACTAGACTCGTGCTAGCAACAATGCGCATGTCTCTCAATGAGAAAAAGAAACAATCACGCTCACTTTTTTGTGTCAACTACAGAAAAGGATTCCAAAATGGCGGGAAAACGAACCAAAGAAGAAGACGAGGAAGAAGAAGGAGGCGCTCTAACAAACAATAATAACGAAGGTGAATCGACTCCGGCCGCCAAGCGCAAAGGAGAAGAGGAATCAACACCCAACAGTGCGGGAAACAACAACATGGCGCAGTATCCCAACTACAATTACCCGGGATATCCTCCCATGCCACCGCCGTATCATCCGATGGCGTATATGGGAATGCCTCCGGGCAGTTTCCCCGGTTATCAGAATGCTCCGATGCCGTTGCCACCCCGCTCCAAGAAACAACGACAAAGTGAAGAAAAAGCCGACGAAACGAAAAGTAGTGCCGAGTACGGATCTCCGTTCCCACCGGGAATGTTCCCTCCGCCCCCGCACATGATGATGCCACCCTACGGATATCCGGGCTTCATGCCCATGTACGGAGGAGCCCCGCCCGGTCGACCCACCAAACCCCGGTCGGCGGGCATCGTCTTGAGCATGTCCTGTGATACCGAACAGTTGTCCGAATACCAAATACTGGTGCGTCGACAACTCGAAGTCTTTGAAGCGACGCAAGAAGATGTCGAATCCAACACGCAGGGCCGCAAAAAACCCGTCGTCTTGGGACAAGTCGGTCTCCGTTGTCGCCATTGTGCGGCGTATCCGTTGCGGACGCGGGGACGCGGGGCCGTGTACTATCCCGCCAAGTTGTTTGGGGTCTACCAAGCCGCACAAAACATGGCGGGGAGTCATTTGTGTCAAGCGTGTCAACACATTCCCACGCAAATCAAGATGGAACTCCGCAAACTGCGGGTGCGTCGGGACAATGCGAGTGGCGGAAAACAATACTGGGCCGACGGGTGTCGGGCGTTGGGTATTTACGAAGATGGAACGTGTTTGCGTTTGGAAAAGAAGGCGAACGAAGGAGGAGAGGGACAAGAACCGTCGCAAATGGAATAAAATTACGGAGTAATTTGGGATTTTTGTTATGGTAGGGCGAGTGAATGTTGATTCAACTTGGTAATAGAAGAGGGTAATAATATCACACACTATGTTGTAATACGATTACTATTCTTATCGCTACGCTGGTGCTTCAAATGATTGTTTGATTATTGATGCCCGAAGACTGACCCGGAAAACTTCTAATGATCCACAGAACAATCATTATTATTCATTCATTCGTTTATTCAGTAATCTAAAATTTACCTTTTATTTTTCCTTACGCATCCAAATCTTGCACCATCAAAACAGCTTGTGGGACCAATCCACCTTCTTGCAAGGACACCGCATCATCATCATAATGCTGTTTCGGAAAATTCGTCGATAATCGCACATTTTGAATCGGAATCTCGTTTTCATGAAAATACACCATCAAGAAGGATCGCACTGTGCCAATGGTATCATCCGCATGGAAGCGTCGATTGATTTTCTGTCCCGACGGCAATACGAATCGCACCATGGCACTCGGTGTCGTACTATCCGGTTCCGGACGAAGCTGTGCTTTGGCTTGTTGCAAGCGAGTTTCTTGTTCTTGCAACGCCATTTGTTCCCGTTGCAACTGTTCTTCCTGTTCCCGCTTCGCCTGTTGCGCCAATCGTTCTCGTTCTTGATCCGCCAGCAAGGCCGCTTGATATTCCTCATCTTGTTGTTGCCGCAACGCCATTTCTTCTTGTCGTTGCCACTGTCGTGCCAATTGTTCCGCCAAGACGGTTTGGTGGCGTTGAACGGCCGATTGGAGGATTTGAAGGAGCGGTGCCATGGTGGGAGGGGATTGACAGTACTGTACGAGCGCCGGTCCTTGCACGCGCACCAACAATAGCATCGGTCGTGAGACCGTCGTGGACGGTTGCAAGACAAACAGAGCCGGCAATGCCGTGGCTTGTAGGGAATGTTGCAAATGAGTTCCCAGAGCGGTATGAACACTGACTCCTAGAGCCAATACAAGTTGTTGTTGTTGTGAATTGAACATATGCGTTTGCGAAGCAAATTGTTGCAATACATGATTGGCTTGTCGATGCAACGGAGCATGCAAATAGACCAATAACAATTTTCCTTCTTGTGTCGCTTGTTGTTGGAGTGCCGTAAATCCCAGTGTTTGCCAAAACTGCTGTTGTTGTTGCTCCGTCGTCGTCAAGGAAGACACGAGTTGCACAAATTGTTGCGCGGCTTTCGCGGTGACCGTCGGAGATAAGCCATCCAAAGATGGATCATTGGATGGTAAATAATCAAACAAATGCGTCATGAATTTCCGTACCGGCCACAACAATAAACGCAGCATAGTCGTCATTAAATGCAAGAATTGTAACAATTTTCCGTGTGTTGTTGTGGCAGTAGAAGTATTCGCATGATGATGGTGATTGGTCGTTGCGGAAGTGGTTGCGGTTGAGTTACGGTGTGATGATTCCACTCCTCCTTGTTCCGGAGATGACTGTGTATTTGTATGAAGAGGAAGATAGTAAGACTTATTTTCGTGATCAAGTAAATGATGGGCTATGTAGAATACAACCAAAGAACTTACAGGACTGCGAAGGTTTCGATCGGTTCTTGAATTGCTGTGTGAATTGCTTGCTGCCGTCATTATAATGGAAAGATGCTACGAATGAGAAAAGAAGAAAGGACAGAAACAGAAGAAGAAAGAAGGCTAGGACCGTCGAATGCAATATAATTCGTAGTATGAAAGAACTGCGAGAGCATGACATTCGGTGCGAGAGCGACGAGAAAAACAAAAATTAGACCCTACGCGACACGCAACTTGTAAAAAAATAAATATTGGGGCGTGCCGTGTTATCACGTTTCCAGAAAATCGGGGAAGTGAATACTCCGTGAAAAACAGCGGTTCCAGAATTTCTGGACCACCCCAGATTTTCTGTTCGAACGAAATACAGCTGGTCAAGAATTTCTGGAAAGCCCCAGACTTTCTGACTGAATGAAATAAATCTGGTCCAGAATTTCTGGAAACTAGTCTACCAGATTTTCTGTTTGAATGAAATGCAGTTGGTCCAGAATTTCTGGACCGCCCCAGATTTTCTGTATGATTGAAATACAAGAAGTGGTCCAAAATTTCTGGACCAATCCAGATGGACCAGTCCAGATTTTCTGTATGAATAAAATACAACTGGTCCAGAATTTCTGGACCTCCCCAGTTGTCTGTAGAAATGAAGTACAACCAGATTTTCTGTTGTAAGGAAAACCAGGGCCAAAAATTTTCTGGTCCAGCTACTTTAGACTTCTCGTTCGCACACCAAAAACAAAAGATGGTATCTATGCCAACTTACTTTGAAGGCTAATAACATTGTACAAAGAACAAACATTATCTAAACACTCACACAACACAGCCAGAGATGCCCCAATACGTCATTCTCTTCTATCAATATTACCCTGTCGACGAGCAGGTCGACGCATTACGAGAGACCTTGCATCAATTGTGTTCGCATTTGCATTTGCGAGGACGCATCTTGGTCGCACCGGAGGGAATCAACGGTACGTTGGCGTCTCATGAAAGAGAATCGCTACAAGCATTCATTCGGGCGCTCGTGCGCGACGATACGGCGAAATGCAGGGAGGAAAATGATGCTATGAATTGTCCTGACGAGCGAGTGACAGCCGTACAAGAATATTGGAAGAATACACCCTGTCCGGAGTTGCGCATGAAATATGAAGACTTTAAACATTCTGAAGTGAAAGAAGATGATATCGACGTCAATGTAGAGGGTTTGACTGCACAAAATGGTGAAGGTACATCACAACAACCGTCTCTTTTTCCCGATTTGTTCATACGAAAGACAAAAGAACTCATCAATACGGGTGGTGTCTTTTCCAACATTTCTCTTTCAGAAACGGGAGAAGGTTACATGTCACCCACAGAATGGCATCAGGAGCTGTTACAAGCCGATCACAATAATACGGTTTGGATTGATTGTCGCAACGACAAGGAATATCAACTCGGCCATTTCGTTCACGCCATCAACCCCCAAACCACCACGTTTCAACAATTCATTCCCTGGGTTCAAAAGAATGCCCACCATCTAGAAGGAAAACAAGTACGCATGTATTGTACCGGTGGTGTGCGGTGTGAAAAGGCATCGGCGTTTATCCGTCATACGGTACCGACCGTACAGAATGTCAAGCATTTACAAGGTGGAATTCACAAATACTTGGAAGCCTTTGTGATTCCCAAAGGCGATGAAAATAAAGGTGATGCTCCATCATTATGGAAAGGCAAGAACTTCGTTTTCGACGGTCGGAAACACTTTGATGGCAATGACGAAGTAGTGGGGCAATGTCGTCTGTGTCAATCACCGTACGACCAATCCATGGATTGCGTCTGCACCGTGTGTCGAGAACCCGTCTTGATTTGTGATTCATGTCGTGTCGCGCATTCCGAATATCATTGCCATGCGCATGCGCATCTCCAAAATTGCTACTTTTCCAACTTGACGCGCTTTTCCGAAGCACAGTTGATGGAGCAATATCATCAATTGCAAGCGTTGTACGAAACTATACAAGTGGGAAAGAAATACAAACAAAAGCGAAAAACGATTTGGAAACAAATGCAAAAGATTCAACATTATGTGCAGAATCACCGTGGGGCTGCGCCAGACGACGTGGCCAGCGTTTGTCGAAATTGTGGAGACACTGATTGTTCCGGAAAGTGTTGGGGATTTTACAGTTTGAAGCGGAAACAGCGATTGGAGCAGAAACAGGAGGTTGCCGAAAACGAGTCGTCGCCTTCAACTACACTGAAGGCGACATCAGGAAAGCAATGCGATGAAACGAACCAAAATTTGTCGATCTGCCGGAAAAATGGTTGTGAGACGGTAGGGCCACCAACCGCGTATCGACTAGGTGACTTACGCGTTCCACCACCAGTCACTCGTAATTTGTCGTGTCGCATCAAGCCGGCGTGGCGAGGCCAATCCGCATTGCAGGTTATACAACGAGAATGGAACCCACCATATCTTTCTGAGTGTATGGGGCTAGGTTTGTTGCGGATCAACGAGACGGAACCTATCGTTAGTGAACACCGTCTGCTGCACACCAGCGATTCTTCATTGTTACGAATCTCCCATGTGCATGAAGCACCTATTGTACTACCGGAAGGTGACATTCCACTACAAAAAGTGATGCTCTCCGAAGCGGTTGTTTCGCACTACCGGTTGAATGACCCGACTTTATGGGTCTGTAACAAACCAACGACTGTACCCGTGCATCCTGCTGGTCCATACAACCACAATTCTCTCGTCCAGCTATTACAAGGGCAGATGGCAAGCGACAGGACTGTATCGATACATCCACTTCATCGTATTGATCGGGTCACATCTGGACTATTGCTCTGTACACCAGACCCTACGCATGCGCGATGGTTTCATTCCGAGATGAACCAACAACAAATGCGAAAGTTGTACATCGCCATGGTACACGGTCGTTTCGATGGAAAGCAACTTGTACAACATGAAGAACAGCGCCGACGCAGTGGCGTATTACAGTGCCGTTTGGTGGCAGGACCAACGAATAGTGTCGAAAATATGGAAGATAGAATCATCCTAGAATGTTCGGCACCCATTCATACGAGCGACCCTGCCAACGGTATTCGTATCATAGATGCCGTTTACGGGAAACCGGCTGTCAGTCGTTTTCAATTACTGAACTACACCGAAAGTGACGACACATCGTTGGTGCTGTGTAGTCCCTCACTGGACGCAATCATCAATTGCGTGTTCATTTGCAAGCCCTCGGACATGCCATTGTCGGCGATTTGCAGTACGGCAGTAGCGAACCGATTTCTCCCGTACCGCTGGATCGTGTGCTCTCTGCCATGTCACGCGCACATGAGCTTCATGTCGAAGAGAGTGCAGATGATGTCATCGATGTCAAGGAAGCAGAGGCGGCAAAGTCGGTCTGTGCAGCTTGTCGGGATATGCATAGTGCATTCACATCAGCACAATTACTACAAGGAGGACACAGCATTCAGTTGCATGCTTGGAAATATAAAATGTCCATTTTGGAAAGGAAAAGTAGTAACGACGAGCCTAAGGTGTTGCAAGACTTGGATTTATCAGTAGATCTGCCTGGATGGGCGGCGACTTTGCCGCACACGACCAAGATAAATTGGTTGTAGAGTTAGTGCGACTACTTATTTTTCAAAATGTACAAAGCTCCGTTCTTGGTACCGTTAATACATGCTGGGGATGGCAATGATGCCATACAAGGATAAAAATTTTCCTACTTGTGAGCTACTTGATACCTGGTACTCCGTAGACGTTCAAAGCATCGCATCTTTCGTTCTTTACCCGTTGTGATGTATTACCAGTATTCATGTACTAGTAGACTGACTAGAAAAAGCAACTCCACATCCGGGTTTCCCCTCTGTCGATAAATTTCCCTACGAGAGCTACGTAAAAATACGTAGACATTCGAAGCGTTGCATGATTCGTTCCATCAAAGTTTTGCTCTTGTTTCAAAGTCGAAGATTGCCCAGCGATACGAAGACAATACGGTGCGCAACCCAACGTTGACATCTGTGCACTGGAAAAGCCCAGAATTTGATGTTGGTAAAAAGTGTAATATCCGGGTACCCCTGCAGAGATAAATTTCCTACGGCGGCTACGTACAATGCGCGTAGACATTGGGAGCGTTGTATTTTCCTACTGCTTCGCGTTTTTCTGTCAAAGCAAAGTCGATTACTGTTCCTTGTCTCGCGTCCGTGATGTTGGGCAAAGCATTGTTGACATTGGTGTCCAAACGACGCGGAAAGTGGTTTGATCGAAATTACACAATATCCGGGTTTTCCCTCTGTCGATAAATTTCCCTACGAGAGCTACGTAAAAATACGTAGACATTCGAAGCGTTGCATGATTCGTTCCATCAAAGTTTTGCTCTTGTTTCAAAGTCGAAGATTGCCCAGCGATACGAAGCCAATACGGTGCGCAACCCAACGTTGACATCTGTGCACTGGAAAAGCCCAGAATTTGATGTTGGTAGAAAGTGTAATATCCGGGTACCCCTGCAGAGATAAATTTCCTACGGCGGCTACGTACAATGCGCGTAGACATTGGGAGCGTTGTATTTTCCTACTGTTTCGCGTTTTTCTGTCAAAGCAAAGTCGATTACTGTTCCTTGTCTCGCGTCCGTGATGTTGGGCAAAGCATTGCTGACATTGGTGCCCAAACGACGCGGAAAGTGGTTTGATCGAAATTACACAATATCCGGGTTTTCCCTCTGTCGATAAATTTCCCTACGAGAGCTACGTAAAAATACGTAGACATTCGAAGCGTTGCATGATTCGTTCCATCAAAGTTTTGCTCTTGTTTCAAAGTCGAAGATTGCCCAGCGATACGAAGACAATACGGTGCGCAACCCAACGTTGACATCTGTGCACTGGAAAAGCCCAGAATTTGATGTTGGTAGAAAGTGTAATATCCGGGTACCCCTGCAGAGATAAATTTCCTACGGCGGCTACGTACAAATGCGCGTAGACATTGGGAGCGTTGTATTTTCCTACTGCTTCGCGTTTTTCTGTCAAAGCAAAGTCGATTACTGTTCCTTGTCTCGCGTTTGTGATGTTGGGCAAAGCATTGTTGACATTGGTGTCCAAACGACGCGGAAAGTGGTTTGATCGAAATTACACAATATCCGGGTTTTCCCTCTGTCGATAAATTTCCCTACGAGAGCTACGTAAAAATACGTAGACATTCGAAGCGTTGCATGATTCGTTCCATCAAAGTTTTGCTCTTGTTCCAATGTCGATTATTGTTTCATGGTCTGCATTAGCGATGTTGGACAAAGTAACGGTGTCATCGACATCGGGTTCCGAAATGCGCGAATACAGGTGTGATCGTGATCGGGAATACACAATATCCGGGTCTTCTCTGATCTATCCTTATTTTTTTATAATCCGGACGAGTAACCTTATTCCTAATTATTATCAACGTGAAAACAAAAAAATGAGCCGATTATGTTCTCTTCTCCTATTCTTGGCTTTTGTAATCGTAAAAATCATGGATGTTTCGGACGAATGCTCCTGGAAGAAAGTTAAGATGCCTCGCAGTGGAGACAAAGGCACCTTAAGTAAAAGTAGCAGCGATGGCGAGGAGAACGAGGAGGAGAGGATGATTCAGCCGACGACGACAACGTGCCGTTCGCAAAAGCTTGAAACTATCGTACATCGCACGTCTTCCCTATTACAAGAAAACTTACCACAAACAAAGAATGGATGGACTGCTCTTCTATCCAGTTTGGGAGCGATCCTGCTGGGTTATGAAGTCCATTTGCAGACGCAACTTTCTCGCGCACCCCGAGTTTACGGCCAAATTGCCGATGGACCCATGAACGACATTTACCATCAAATGGCGTCATCACACGATTCTCTTTTACACAAACCCTTTCGACCCAAATTATTCATAGGGACACGAGCAGCAGTAGCCAGTACAGCTTCCTATTTATTTCCGGGTCCGACCACCGAGTATGTTGAATTTCGAGAAATTGTGCAAATGACTATGGATGGCGCAACTGTGGCAATTGACTGGGAATTGCCGGTGAAAGAAACTGTTGATCGCGGTGATACAGAATACTGGATCAACACTATTCGGCACGGACCTATTTCGCAACCGATTGTTTTGGTAATGCACGGCATGAACAATC
Organism: Fistulifera solaris; assembly: GCA_030295235.1. Lineage (NCBI taxonomy): Eukaryota > Bacillariophyta > Bacillariophyceae > Naviculales > Stauroneidaceae > Fistulifera > Fistulifera solaris. Next base: position 209,152 of record AP026145.1, on the reverse strand, counting down.
ACTCCAATTATGGATATGTTCGCTCTATGAAACGAGCGTGTTGCAAACGAGGCTGGATCGCTGCGGGTGTCAACATGCGTGGGTGTGGAGGCGTCGCTCTCACCACTCCTCGAACTTACAGCGGCGCCTTTACAGCGGATCTTCGTTGTGTTGTCCAACGATTATCAGCTCGGCTCGCACCAAATACGCCTATGTTTCTGGTAGGGAATTCCTTGAGCGCCAACCTTGTGTGTAAATATCTAGGAGAGGAAGGTCTCTGTGGAACGCTGCCGAGCTGTGTGGCTGGCGGAGCAGCGCTGGGGAACCCAATGTGGATGCAAACAGCGAATACGGACTTTATCATGTCGCCCGTTTTGGCCCTTGGACAAAAGAAAGTCCTGCTGGAAAACTGGGCGTCTCTTTGCCAAAACAACGAGCCCTATTTCAAAAGTTGTGTTCGTCGTGCAATGAGAGCACTGACTTTACTCGAATTCGACGAGGCTAGTAAGTATTGGCTCTTTAAGAAAGTAAACAGTCGGTATCCGCCCACTCAACATTTTTCTACACAGTGGCTCCCGTAATGGCGCGAAACGACCCAGTGTACCCATTTGCTTTTCGCGTGGGGTATAAAGGTATGATTTTTCGTATCGTTCATGTCATTTCACCATCATTTTGTCTGCTCACATTTGAGTTGACGAAAGATGCCAAATCATTAAGGAACGACGCGAGCTCGTTCCGTTTGGCGCGCTTTATATCGGTTCCATTTCTACAGCTGGTCGCGGAAGATGATTTTTTGGTCTACAATACTTTCAAATCAAAGTTAGTTTACAGTATTTCCAATCCCAATGTTTTAGTCATGGAAACAAAGTGCGGAGGCCATCTTGGATGGCAACAAGCAATACTTCCTGGTCAAAGCTCGAGTTGGGCGGATGAAGCAACGACTGATTTCATAGGCGCTGCATTCGACGCCTTTCCTCGGCTCCGACCCAACCATTGCCAAGTCGACTCCTCGTACTTTTCCACCAGCGACGACCGCACCAGATTCTCGGCACAACCGGTTCCTATTCGGAGCAAGCTTTAACACCCAAAAGGCGGGTAGTCACCAAACGTTGACATGTCAGCAGCCGCTGGAGGGAGACCTAATGCAGGGGTACGCAATTCAGCAAAGCCAATTACAAGCGCAAGGCTTTGTCTTAACAACAACTCCAATATTTGTTTTGCAGCGGATGATTCCACCAGTCTTCGCTATCACGTACAATCTTCCCGGGTGGCTTCCAGAGAATCGGCTTCCAATTATCTTTTCTCGTAACGCCATCATCCCGCAGACAGCAGAATGTTTGCAGATTCGCACCTACCGATCTACCGCTAAACGGAAGGTCCATCAGTGACTGATTCGCACCTTTGAGATATTCCAAGCGTTCCGATTTGGTGCACTCGAAGGTAGTCGAATTGGTCAAGCCGAACAGACTGTGAATGGCCAGGAGAATGAGCGAGACCAGAAATAAAGGATAGATATAGAATTTTGCCGCTGCAACTCGAGCAATATCCATGTTGCTACCGTGCGGGGTACTCCATAAGAGAGACGAAACTCCCCAGCGTGACGATCCGACAATATTGCAGCAGAGATGAAATGTAGTTGTCTGTAACATCAAAAACCACCAAAAACGACAATGATTCCTCTCACCGATACAGGTTCCGACAAACTCGCAGTGATGATCGAATGTTGCGACGCATCGGTTGCATTTTTTGCAGTGGTGGGCTCGTAAGGGCGGAGCAAAGTGACAAATGGGACATACTTTCCGCCTGGTTCCCTTATAATACGAATCATCATCGTCGTCGTTATTGTGACTTGTTCTCCTTAAACTATTTGCGTTTGAGTTTTGTTGATGGACCTGATCAAACTCCGGCAATCTTTCCATCTCCATTAAGGAGATCGCTTCGTCGTCATTGTCGTCAAGCCCGATCATGATCTCCGCTGATAAATAACCAGGATCACTCCCGTGCAACAATCGAAAGCTCACCAGTGTCCCAACATACAATACAAGTAATATCCATAGCCGATAGGGCTGATTCATGAGCACTGTGTCGCCAGGGCACGTGATTGTCAAAGCCAATACGACCAAGGAGAGTCCGAGGTACCGTAGCTGCACCCATCGGCTCGTGTCATTGAAGGATGGTTCATCCTGTTCGATTTGAAAACGCTCACTCGATCGAGTTTCTTCAGCAGCGGTCATAGTGCATGTGAAGTATTGTTATCCAATCAATTATTCATTCCCCTCTTTCGCTTCGATGTATCGCACCAAAAAGAAAAAGCCGCAACATTATTTTTTCTCGAAGCAAACGTTTTTTTATCCGGGTACCCCTCTGTCGATAAATTTCCCTACCGGGCCTACGTGAAATACTCGTAGACATTCGCAACATTGTATCTGGAGTCTCTTTCACATTCGGTGTTCCAAATCATGTCAATTCATGTTGATGGGCTCTAACAATGTATGTTGATGAATGCTGCGATCAAATATGTCGCTGTCGCACCCGAGAATGGATGAGGCCGGATATTCGACAAGATCTGTGTGTTACCTGCATCGATAAAATTCCTACGAGACCTACGCGATGTGGACGTAGAGATTCGAAGCGTTGTATCTTTGCTCTTTTCTCCGTTTTGATTTCGAATGGATTGTGATTATCCTTTACCAGCCGCCTTTTATTGCTCTTCGGCCACCTGTGGTAGGCTAGCCCTGCGGGGAGCTTTTTTCGCGCGCTGCAGGCTGCATTTAACAAAGGGATCGATGCAGTCTCATGACTAACATCCGGTCGTGGATTGGTACGTACAACGAACTGTTTGGATCATAGTAAAATCACGAAGGTGCGGATTCGAAGACATTGCCGGCTAAAATCGCAATTTCGCGAAATTCCAATGTGAGAGCATAATTAGCTTTGGATCTATAATTGTAATCAGACTTTAATCAAGCGCGAAAAAGACAAAAATTCGCGCTGCAGGCTGCATTTACAAAGGGATCGATGCACTCTCATGACTGAAATCCGGTCGTGGATTGGTACGTACAACCAACTGTTTGGATGATAGTAAAATCACGAAGGTGAGGATTCGAAGACATTGCCGGCTAAAATCGCAATTTCGCGAAATTCCAATGTGAGAGCATAATTAGCTTTGGATCTATAATTGTAATCAGACTTTAATCAAGCGCGAAAAAGACAAAAAATTCGCGCTGCAGGCTGCATTTACAAAGGGATCGATGCAGTCTCATGACTAACATCCAGTCGTGGATTGGTACGTACAACCAACTGTTTGGATCATAGTAAAATCACGAAGGTGCGGATTCGAAGACATTGCCGGCTAAAATCGCAATTTCGCGAAATTCCAATGTGAGAGCATAATTAGCTTTGGATCTATAATTGTAATCAGACTTTAATCAAGCGCGAAAAAGACAAAAAATTCGCGCTGCAGGCTGCATTTACAAAGGGATCGATGCACTCTCATGACTGAAATCCGGTCGTGGATTGGTACGTACAACCAACTGTTTGGATGATAGTAAAATCACGAAGGTGAGGATTCGAAGACATTGCCGGCTGAAATCGCAATTGCGCGAAATTCCAATGTGAGAGCATAATTAGCTTTGGATCTATCATTGTAATGAGACCACAATAAAACGCGAAAAAGACAAAAAATTCGCGCTGCAGGCTGCATTTAACAAAGGGATCGATGCAGTCTCATGACTAACATCCAGTCGTGGATTGGTACGTACAACCAACTGTTTGGATCATAGTAAAATCACGAAGGTGCGGATTCGAAGACATTGCCGGCTGAAATCGCAATTGCGCGAAATTCCAATGTGAGAGCATAATTAGCTTTGGATCTATCATTGTAATGAGACCACAATAAAACGCGAAAAAGACAAAAAATTCGCGCTGCAGGCTGCATTTAACAAAGGGATCGATGCTGTCTCATGACTAACATCCGGTCGTGGATTGGGACGTACAACCATCTGTTTGGGTCATACCAGGGTACTGTAGTAAAAACATGAAGGTCAGGACTCCTCGGCTGCACACAGACGCACGGACACACAGCCTCGCCTCGGCCTAGACTATCAACGCAGCGCTTCACTGCCTTCAACCTTTAACCAAAACCCATTTCAAACGGTTGACATACTTTTATTCAGGAAATTTTTATGATGAGAGCTGCATTAGTTACCAAATACAGCGGAAGGGCGTCTTTCTCGCGGACAGTAATGTCACCGATTGCGGCAGTGCGTCACAATTGGCAAATGGTGTTGGGAAAGAAATATGATAAGGAGAAGAAGGAATTCAAATACGAAGATTGGGATACGCTCATTCATCAATTTCGTGAGCCCGAAACCTATCAAAAAGTCTCCCTTCACAAACGCCACGTTGCACAAGAGGAGCACATCAAACCAACCGAACAAAAGCGTCGAATCAACTCCAGAAAGGAGCATGCCAGATCTGTCAAGCAATTGAATGATTTAAGCAGTTACATCAAATTCATTCGAGATCATGAAGCAGACATGAAATAAAGTAATAATGTTAATTATTAATCTGTCTACGGTACCGTTGTTTTGTCTATACTCCTCTTTAAAATTGGCGTCCAGCGGACGCGTATTGTTGATAAGAATGAACGATAATAAAAATCGAATCAATTTACATTTAGCCTGGGCAACATGAAACAGACTTTTAATCCAATATCTCCTTCAAGTTCACACCCAACGAGTTCAGCTTCTGCGTCGCCATTACTGCTTTGACAGCTGCCTTCATTTTGCGTTTGGCGTTGAACGCCTTCAACTTCTTGAGATTATCAGCAAGATCATGCTCTTTCAACGAGTTGGCATCGCCAGTGATCCATTTGTTGCTGAGTGCATGTGTGGCGGTATATCGCGCGCTGGGTTTCACGACGAGAAGAGATCGAATCAAATCTTTGGCATCTTCCGATACTTGTCCCCAATACTCGACATGGAATTGATATTGCCCTTTGCGGATCTTACGGAAAAGCTCCCTTTGATTCTGCTCCATGAATGGCGGGTAGCCACCCAGAATGATGTACACTATGACACCCAAACTCCACATATCTGCTTGCATATCGTACGGAGTGCCTTCCAAAATTTCCGGAGCGACGTATCCGGGCGTTCCGCATTGTGTCGTCAAGCTATTGGGCTTGGGACACTTTTTGCAAAAACCAAAATCGGCAATCTTAATATTCGAATCACTGTCGGTAGAGGTCAGCAAAAGGTTCTCCGGTTTCAGGTCGCGGTGTGCTATTTTCTTTTGATGACAAAAGCTGATCGCCTGAAAGAGAACAAGAGCCGTATCACGAGCTTCTTTTTCATTGTAATACGATTTCTGCACGATTCGATCAAAGAGCTCTCCTCCCATCATTTTCTCTGTCACTAAAAAGTAGTAATCCTTCTCCTCAAAGACATCGTACAGCCGAATAATGTTGGGATGATTGAGTTCCTTGAGCACGGAAATTTCATCTTTGAGGGCGGCTTCATCCTCATAGGTCAATTTGGACTTTGTGACAATTTTCACTGCATATGCTTCCTTTGTTTCTTTATGGAATCCTTCTTTGACTGTCGAAAAGGCTCCGGAGCCCAGCTATTGTTGTGTCAGGATGATTGTGTTGCAAAAGGATACCGAGACGCTCGATCTAACTAAAACATACCTCTTTGCCCAGACGATATTGTTTACCAAAATTAGTACCTGCAGCTTGATCTTTTGACTGAAACGGGAAAGATGTGATTAGAAACATGATAAGAAGAATAATTTCAGGAGGATGATATTCTGTCATCGAGGGTATCTATCGTTGTTTACTTACCTCCGGAGGAGTGAGCGCTCTTTACTGGGAGCAACCGCCCCCGTTTCTTTGGAACCTCCGCATCCCATTGTCTATTCTCCTTCAGCGATTGATTGAGAATGAAAACAGTTGATCCAAGGAGTGCCGACGACGTATAGTGATTTCGAGGCGAGAGATGTCGTCAAGATCAATAAATCGGAGACACACGGAACAGAAAAATCTTGTTCCGTTTGGCGCGAGGTTTGGCGGCCTTGCGGCGCGGAAAGACACACTCCGCACTCCGGATCGCTCGCCAATTTCAACGGAAAAGGACTACTTTTCTGCTCACATTCGAGACAGTATTCTGAATAGTAGAAACTGAATCCCGTCTGCAGTTTTATTATCGATGAAGAAAAGACACCATACTACTGAGCGTATGCATCCAATTTCAGATGCTCGCGTTTCGATACTATAACCAAAGAAGTAGGACGGTTCCCGTGTCCAGTAAGACTGTCAATCTTGGGATCTTGGGGCTTATCTTTCACCCAAAGAGTCGAAAAACTCCCTCCTCTTCGTTTGCCGAACGGTCTTTCGCTCGAATGAGCTCGTAGACCCGCATTTGCAACATCATCTATATGAAGCAGAATAAACAACTTTGGATAAACTAGAATCGGTTATCCAATACCCGAATGCCGATAGTTTTCTTTCACAATCATGCTAGATCGTCACAGAAGCAAATTAGTCGACACATCCATGTTATCGGTGGCATCGAGTGAAGCCGTGTTCGGTGAATCGACGAGCACATTGAGTTTGTCGCATCTGCAGTCGCCCAAAAAGGATAGTCCTACCCGATGCAATGTTCGCCATTCGCGAGGACACAAGCGAGTACGGCAATACAACATGAGTAGTAGTAATAATGATGGTTCCTTTCAATCGCTTTCCTTCGGGTCGTTGCGCTCTCCGACGGGACGCTCCGATGGCCCGCGGAGATTTTTGCAATCGACGACACCGAAAACGCGCAAGAAAATGCTGGAATCCATCAAGGGAGCACTTTCCGAAAGGTCACTGAATGATAGTGCGAAACTAGAGAAAGAAGAGCGGATTGGACCGGAAACACTAAAACAGATTCAAGAACACAAGTTGGGTATCGCACAAATGAGACCCAAGGAACGGAGAATTCAATTTCGTACGGAAAAGAAGACGGTAACACCCACTCGCATTAGTCAGCTTCGTGTGGATGATTTGAGTATGCATATGATGAAAATTTGTATCGATGAGGCGGAAAAGACAGAAGCCGAACAGCAAGAGGAAGAAATCAAACGTTTAGAAGCGGGAATCAAGAAATGCTTGGCAGCGATGGAGCGAGTCCAAAAGGATACCAAGAAAGATACGGACACCGCAGCCAAAATACGTGCTGAAAATCAAAATCTGCTAGCGGAGATTGCCCGTATCTCGCCCCCGTACAAACAATCGGTCAAACAAGCGCATCGTCAGCTAGAGTCCAACATTCGGACACTCAAGCAGGAAATCCAGACAATTGACAACCAATTGATCATTTTGAACAATCGCAAACAAACCAATGAATCGTTTAGCGACCGAAAGAATGCTAGTCTGCCGATTAAGAAAGAAGGGAGACCGTTGCCCATCCTTCAACGGAAACGCACTATTGTTCCCGATTGTGAGCCGTGATCGCGTATGTAAAAATAGTAAATGCTGAATATTAGGTAATTGTATTGAAGTAAAAGATGCTACTTCACTCTTTCAAATTAATCAACACGCTTCACATGGAAGAATCTTGAGCTGTTTGTAGATCGTGTTGCGCATTACGAGATTCGCCTTTGAATAGCAGACGGCAAGCACGGCCACCACAAGAGAGGCAATGAAGATTACAACCGCGATGCTAAAGTTAGTCAAACAGTTTTACTCTTTTAATTAACAAGCGCACTCATCATGAGCAAAACTTGATTCTGTTTGTAGATGATGTTCTGCATTACGAGGTCAGCCTTTGCCATAAGTGGGCAGCAGGCAATTCGACAAGTAGAGCCACGATAAGAGAGGCGACGAAACTAACAACCGCTATGCTGAAGTTAGTCAAGCTGAAAGAGAGCAAGCTAAAGATTGCCTTTTGTCGCCCCCCTAATTGCCAGATGAATATTACAATAGGATGTATCAAGTATGCCCCGAAAGATAAATGGGAAAGAAGAGCCCATACCTTCCAGGACGAGAATGAAGTAGTCATACTGCCTTCATCGTGTAAAGAGGTGTCGGTGATGCATGAATAAATGACAACACACAATCCAATACTCCAGATTGTTCTGCTGAATGCGGTGTAAAGGAACGTGACGAAGGGCGACCAAGTCGATCCACATCGTCCATCGCGGGGCCATTCATTGTACTGACAGGGTCGCTGAGCGTATGCTCCGGCAGCAGTGATGAACACTACAAACGTCATCACAGCGAAAGCCATTAGAAGCGAAATGTTCCGCCGACGACTCCTGCTCATGATCTGATTCCCGCTGCCATTGCCCGTCACGCAGCACGCAACCATCATGCCTGCAAGGTAAGACTGCGCACGGACCAGTGGATTTGCATAACCCTCGACGTCGTATCGTACAACGGCAACTCCATCGAAAGTGTTTGTACTCCATCCCCGAGTCCACGTGCAATATGCCGTCCACCAGAATGATGCCATGAAAAGAGCCGCAATCATTTGTGCTCGATATCTGTAATATCGATGTGTATCATAATTGTACGTGACCAGCAATAAGAACGAGCAGAAAGCGTACAACTGCATATCGACGGCGAGATACCAAGAGTGGTAGAAGCAGGTTTCCGTGATAGGCCCATCAATTAAATTGTTCGAAAAGAGCAGATTGCGGACCCAATTGAAATTTTGACAAGGCATCAAGAGTCCTTGCCACTGATACCAGAAGGGGCCGCTGCCGAGAAGCGGAGCTATAAACATGTAAAACCATAAGCAGAACGCGTAAATTGGTAGTATTCGCACAGCACGTGAAACAGCAAATATAGGGAATATGCCACAAAAGACCGTTCCCCAGTTTTGCTTGCCCCAATTCATTTTCCGATCGAGATTATGGACGAGGAGAAATCCGCTAATGCAAAAGAACGTGTCGACAGCCATCCGCGAGCTAAAGAGTAACTGCCCGGTGATGGTTGTGGTCCAGCCGCTGGGTGGTAAAAAGGCTGCAGGGTTGGAGTAGCCGGCACCTGTACTACTTTCAATGGCCATGACGTGACCTAGCAAAATCCATAATAAACTACCGACTCGGGAGACCATCCAAACAATTGGTGCGATCGTCACGTACGGAAACGAGTCTCTGTAAGTTTGTTTTCAAATCAAACGCGCACGTCCAGTGCCATTGAATATAGTCATGACGGGTCTGAGAAAAGGCGTCTGTTTCCATGTGTTCATTGTCATTGTGTTCGCTAAATTCAACGCTGTATTCACTCGTCGTTGAAGGCGTCGCCGTACGCTTGGCGTATTCTCGCGAAGTAGAATCATACTGCGTCAGCATCACAGCAGCTTCAGCATTTTCGGTATCATGATTCTCGACTTCTTCATTTCCAGTCTCAAAGCTGTTCGTTTTCACTATGAGACGGCTTAGCTCACCATTGCGATACACCGATGTTTCCTTGTTCATACTGCGCCTCTTCCAGGTCGCCCGTGCCACACAAAGTGATAGACATAGACATAAGAAGGCAAACGGTGCAACAGCGAGAGGATTCCAAGGCATCTTAAACTCTCCGCAGACCCATCCAGTCCCCAGAAAACTATTAATATCATGAACTCGCTCCACTACGGCGACATATTCATTTCTGAGCTGCTGAGAATCCTGTAACCACTTGGACGTTTGAGGGTAAGCGAGATACTGCTGCAATATTGGAAGCATTTGATGCGAGGCTAGATCCAGGGCCGTGCAATTCGCCGGTATACAAAGGCTCGCAAACGGCAAGCTGGCGGCACGATTTGTCGCCAACCCCGAAATACAGCTGTGAAACTGCATTTCATCGTGTTCATTGAATTGGATCGACAAGCATTCGTCTTCATTTCCCAATCCCCCGCCACTGTATACCCACGGTTGTGACTGTAAGGAAGTCAAGCCCGAAGGGTGACTCGAAGCTTCGACAGCAATCGATAGGGCCGCCAATGCGTCATAATCCTTCGAAAGAAGGAAAAGATCCAAAGCTTGGCGACAACTGCTGGATACGGGCCACGAGGAATTCGTACTGGAAGCTATAGTAAACGCCGACGACCATTCACCGATGACAATGCCGTGCGGAGCTTCGACGTTCTCGGCATCTGGCGCCGCGACACTGTTTTCTTCAATCTCTCTCGCAATCATTGGTGCATCGCAGAAGACCTCCTTGCTTCTTTTATTTACTTGCAAAATAGTAAAATGCTGCAGCTTTCTTTCCGCGCGAGGACGGATAGTGGTACGATAGAGAAAATGCAAACGAAAGGAAACGCGAGGCGCGAAAAAATCTAAATGAATGTCGCAGTGATAAAGCTTTCTCATGGACTCTAAGCGTATGTGTAGACGACTTTTTCCTAGACTGCAATTCAGTCACGAATTTGCTTTTTTACGTCTTGCCGAAGCTAGCCATTCGTGAAACCAATTTCGTTAGCTATCTTAGTCACAATAACGATGAACTTTTACCTACAGCTTCATTACAGCGCGCAAAACGATTTGTTCATGTCGGTCATGTTGACTATAGGCTCAAGTGTTTTACCGAGTATCAACTTTACCACGACTGCATTTCAGTCATGAGGCGACTTTTCCGATACGGATTGCTATCGAACCATAGGTCTTTTTAAAAAAAAACTAACATAATCATTTTTTGCAGTGAAATACCTCCAGAAGCTGCTACCATGCACGCCATGCTGCTTTATGCCGAAATGGTCTGTAAATTGGTCTTTCCGTTATTACTGTAGGCTCAAAGTGTTGTCCGTTTTCGCCACGACTGGATTTCAGTCACTAAGAATCCAACGAGACTTTGAGTTCATACGTCCATTGTTTCGGTACCAGTAGAGTCAATATGTTGTAGTTGCATGTGCAATTCAGGCATCTATTTTTCTGTATTAAGGAGCAGAAGAGAATGATGTTTGAATTTCACTGGCAAAAATGGTTGTCCCTAAACCCTTTCGCTAGTCTAGTTGGACGAGGGTGTTTTGTTGCATTTTTGGTCTCGGCATTATTTTGTCTCTTGTTGCAGGTGAAGGGATCTCTTACAATGACAAATGACAACCACGCCTTGTTTTAAATCCTAGCGCCGGCATTAGACTTACCAGGTATCAGGTGCAGTACGGTACCGGTACCATAACTTACTTTGAGGCGGAATGTTCACTCGTCTCGTGACCGAATCCAGTCACGGGTATGTTGGGTCTATATGTCCGAAGTTGCAAGGCACGTAGGATATTTGTTGCAATTATAGCTCGATGGAATAAAAGCATAAAACATAATATTAATTTTAAAAGTATTATGCGAAAGATAGATACGTTAAGTTGCAATGAGCGATGAGTATCAAGGCAAAATGAAATGACATGTAGCTAAGCGGCTCGTCCGGCACCTCCCGCCACAGCTTGAGAAGATAGAACTTCACTTGAAAAGGAGCGAGTCAACTGCCCGCCGCTTTTGTCGAAAGTCTTGAGTGGGGTCAATTTCGTCACTTCAAGACTGAAACTGGAGAGCACATCGGTGTTGTCACTGCCCATATTAAGCCAGCTCATCATCTCGTTGACAGAGGCCGATCTCGGCATCTCGCTCTTGGTCAAAGCGGAGTAACGAACGCCTCCATTCATGGACGAGCGCCGCCGCTGCCGCTGCTCTGCAACTTTTTTCGGGACTTTCGAGAGATTTACCGAGTTGTTGCAATAGGAGCAGTAAGATGAGTCGCTTCCGTACCCATCGGCGTCATCGCATTCTTCCAGCATATCCATTCCAATGAACTCATAGCACGTTATTGGGCCGTCGACAGCGAAAGCGGTATCTTTGCCAATGGCATCAGAACGGCACATTAACTCCATTCTAGAGACAGTAAACGATGGAACTATTGGCTCTCAAGGCTTGCTGGCTTTGGGCGTTGCTCTCAAATAAAAATAATGAACGCTTACTTCACATCTTCGCCTTGATGCTTGAGAGCTTTTCTAATCTCATTTGTTTCTTCCGCAAAGAATTCGTCATGCAATTCCTTGCTTTGTTTGTTCCTTTGTTGAAGTGTTCTCTATGAAAGTTGGAAGGGAACAGAATGCGAAAGACGGAAAGAAAGCATGAAGCTCAATGCCAGATGGATGCCAGTTTCCAATAAGTAAACTGATCAGTGACCGTGACCTGTGACTCAATCTACAGTTAGTATTTATTAATTAGACAAAGTCATAGAGTCGTAAAGGGACTTCCCACAAAAAAGGTTCAGAGTACTTTAACATAGACGTTTTTCATTTAAATACTTTTAATTGATGGGACGATGGACGAAAACGCAACGAGCGGAGCTCGGAAGGACAAAAACTCCCAAAGTTCATCCTTTTGCATTTATATCATCACATCGTGCTATCGAATATCTAACACATCCTCCTTTTATTACAGCATTTGTTGCGAATTGAGATAAACCTAAATGTTTTCACATTCACATACCGTGCGAAGATAGTTGGCAAGCATCATGTCGCGCTTCCGGAAGAAACCGAACTTTATGAACATCTTCGGCAAGGCTGAGGATGACCGAAGCTTGTTGCACAGCAGTTCGAAGCTTGATGGGTCAATTGACGGCATTCTTTATGATAAAGATTCTGTAGAGGATCAGCCAGTGACTGATTCAGCGGAGGAATGCAGTGGGAACTCTTTAGATGCTGCAGTGGTATCAACACAAAATACATCAAACAATGCAACGACACACTTAGAAGAGACACAGGAAATTTACGTCGACGGATCTAATAATCAAGATCATCCTGAATCCCCAAAAGCAACACAGAGAGATCGTGTATCTCACGTCGAACGGGACAAGCATCTGTCTCCACGCCGCACCATTCGAGAAAAAATTACGCGGGGGGACGCCGATAGCAGCAGGAGAGAAACCCAATTCGCCAAGGAAAAGCTTCGTGAAGAGAAGCATTTCGGAGAGGTTTATGGGCGCAGTAAAATCTGTGGAGCGGAGCCCAAATGGCGGTAGCAAAGTAAAACACATAGGGGAAATCAAAGTCAATTTCGCTGCCGTTGCGGATTCACAGCAAAGTCAAAACTCGGCAACGATCGTTAAACCAGAAACCGATTCTCCACCGAAAACTAAGACGCTCCTCAAATCATTTGTCAAGAAAAATCGAAAGGCAAAGGAAAACTCGCGAGTCGATACAGCTGCCCATGACAGCTTGAAGACGAAAGTGACAGCGACGATTCAAATAGTCCATTCTTCGGATTTGCAGGATTCGTTCAATCAGCTTAATCTGGGCGAATTTGTACCTGAAGTTATTTGTCAGGCGGTGCAGTCAAAAGATCTTGCTCATGATTTCAAAAGGCGGAACAATGATCATTATCGAATGAGTGACTCTTCATCGGATGACGAGTCAACGGACGTTTCCGATTCAACTGATATGCCGAGCACTCAAGCGGAAACTGAACAGGTCCATGATCATGACCCAATTCGCAATGCAATGTCACACCCATCTGAAAGAAGTAATGAAGACTTGAATGCTTACAGTGCGAGGACGGATGAAGAAGAGGAAACACGTTTCTCGACCGGCGCCGGATTTCCTTGCGCGTTTGATTCTCTTGAAGATAAAGCCCATGAACATAGCGGCAAAACCAAAGAAGCAGTGCATTCACTTGGTACGCTCCCTGAAAGTGAAGAAACCAACTCGAGCCGAACACCAAATGAAAAGAAGTATATGCAGACCGAGAAGGAGCCGAGACCGTGCACATACTTGTCTTCCCATGAGAAACCAAGACGGCGCTCATTAAAGGAAACTTTAGCAACTCAGATGGTGGAAGTTGCTTTTTCTCCGCCTTCTTCTCCCAAGGAAGAAAGACAAGTGAGAAGGTCCGTCGCAGAACTTCTTGTCGCTGAGAGTAATGACAAGGGGACATCGTGTAGAAGCCCGCCTTCTAAGAGGACTTCACCTCGTCAGAGAAAGAACGAAGTTGCCCCAAAGTGTAGACAATTTGACGAGAAATTGGGGACACTCCCCATGTCTGAACAATTGAACGGCTCCTCTTCGGACGTACAATTTGCGGAAATGAAATCAGTTCTTGACGACTTTGAACGAATGGATATTGAAGACTTTCTGAAAAATCCAAACGAGCACCTTAAGGATGTTGACTTTAATATGTCGACAATACCACTCGCGTCGTGTTATATCGACGTCAAAGATCTTGACTTTTCTGAGAACATGACAAAGAGTGAAAAGTATCAATACGAAGAAAACGAATTACAATTCCATTCCTCACGTGAGGTAACTGACGTTTCTTTTCGGTATTGGCGGCTTCATGAAGAATTAGAGCAGTCTAGGGTAAGATTCATGATGATCTCGCAAGAAGTAGCTCAAAGTGAGCGAGAAGTGGAGCAACTAAGACAGCGACTCGATGAACTTGAACGAGTCAAGTAACAATTTGAAAACCGTTCAAGAGATGAAATTAGAAGCTTGGTCAAAGTGTAATTTATTGTTATAGCAGCTGTTTCAACTCTTGCTGCGACGAGTAGGAGTAAATTAGTTAGCGCGTCCCGTTACTCCGCCTTCTCTTGCTGTTCCATAACTGGCATCTCTGCCTTCGAAAACCATGAAATTCTCGTTGGGGGCAGTTTGCTGCAAGGGACTTACAGCTCCGCTTCCAACACAGTTCCATATATTCCATGCCTGACTCCAGTCATTGTTTCCAGGCATGCTCGAGTGTCGGGGATCCATGAAGTCGCTGCAAGCTTCAAGGCGCATTCTCATGTTTGCTCGGTATTCACGGCGAGCAGGCCGTGTATCACGGGGATGGCTCTTCAGCTTCGGTGGAGAAAGCGGATGCGGCGATACCGTGATTTGCTCGTTATCTAGACTCTGCATTGCGGCTGTCCTTTGACCGTTCACATAGTTAGGAGAGACTGAATTGCGTTTCCGCGAGGAATTACTCGAGGCCGAGACTTTCGATCGATTCTTAGAAACTAACGATCCAGGTCTGGGGCGGTTTATGGCCAAAAGTGCCTCATCAGGAAGCCCTTCCGCATCGCGGAGTTTTTTCGATCCGTCGCGAACGAGCTGTTTCATGTCGTCGTATTCTCCTACAATTATCAACGAAACCATATTCACAGGCTCATCGGTCTCCAGAGCGTTCATAACAGCTTCCTCGACCAAGTCATTCGCTTTATCAATCTTTGCTGCTTGCCGTGATTTTTCACCTCGTTTTGTTTTAGCCCCTCTATTGCTGCGCGTAGCCCTGGCATTTTGTGATAGGATTGTCCCGTCACGGCCAACAGTAATCCCTCGAAAGATTTGAGCCGTTTTAATTGCAACTTCGGTCATATCTACATCCTGGGATGAATCTTCGGAAGAGCTGTACGTCAAGAATGGCGGAGGCTCACTGAACGGTCCGAGACAAGTTTGTTGTTTGGTAGGGCTTGTTTCATGTACAATTTCCGAATTGAGGTTTAACTTATAGCAACGAGTCTTTACCGCACCTTCTGGGAGAGCCGAAATCATTATGGGAGCCTCGTCTCGCGTATCGATGTCCATGTTATCTTCGTTGTCATCACCGTTCGACTGTCTTTCGGCTTCCCTTGACTGAACACGAAATTGGCTAACAGTGCCATGGGCAACTCTTGGTTGGGGTGAAATCCCATTGAAGTCCATGCTTCCACGTCTGCCCCCTTCACTGAGCCGCTGCTTCTTTTTGTCTTCTCGCTGCATACTGCTGACAGGGAGAAAAAAGCGGGTTGGGCAACGTGACCAGACGGAGAATGACGAGTCTCCGCAGGCAGCGTTGAGCATTGACCCATTGCTGCCTGCAAAATATAACTGAGCGGAGAGGCGATTTTTAAATCTTTTCGTTGACTGTCTACCTTTGTTATGGTAGACAATCGATTCAATGGACAGATTCTGGGTACGAATAGCTGAAGAACAGCAACGAGGGTAATACGCGTCTAGCTGCAGGCTGTCACTTTCAATGATCGCAATCTCTCGCCTTCGAATGTTGGACGATTCAATGCGTTGCAAATACTTTACTCCGAATAGGTGCAGCCGAGTTTGGTTTTGTTTTCTCCTTCCGCCGAAAATGGATTAGCGACTCACTAAAAATGTGAGCGAAGGCTTTCGTGTGCGTTGAGTCCGCTAAATGGATGATTACTATGGGAATGCAGTACCGGATTGAGTGATACTATGAGCGTGATCTCTTATTTGCGAGCTTGCGAAATATTTTTATAAAAGATTCAGTAGACATGCCTACTATTGCCCCTATATCACCAGCGCACTTATAAAGTGCTGTAGTTTAGTTACCAGCCTACAGTATGAATAAGGGGATTGTATACTGCAATGGAAACGACGTTAAAATTCTTCCTCGCCGTAGCCTCTACGTAGAAATTTGTACCGAGAGGCAGAATTTTAAAACGTCCTTTCCAATTGGGTTACGTTTTCGTGAATCATTCCGGTCTCGTGTGGATGTTTCTTAGACGACTAAAGAGACTAGAAATGATGATGATGATCTTATTTACCTATTGAAGTTTTGAAGCCTAAAAGAGCAATAGCGATACTTGTCGCTTCTATCGACTATTGGTTACCGTCACATTGCAAAAGAAAAATGATTTATATTGACAACGAGTTTGTGTAATGAACTGTCTCTTGTTTTTCAGCTGTGTAACATGATTCAGCTGACAGCCAATGGATGGTCCTTCGTGGGTATTAATAAGCGGCGATTTTGAGAGTTACTTTGGTATAATAACGATGCAGTTGGATACCAAGTTACTGGTAAAAGAATATCTCGTTGTCGAGCCAATATGACATGTTTCTAAGCATCGGCGAGCTTAAATGCGCCAACAATTATGATTTGATTGAGCACGAAGCATCAATGTGAAATCAATGAAAAACTAGTAACCAAATAAGTTAAGGTGCGCATTTAACGTCTCGTGAGCGACCTGGTCGGTCAAAATTTTCTAGTTTCCTTTTCAGACCTATTTCATAGCGTGCTCTTTCGTCATCTTCTTCGCAATCTTTTCAAACTCTTTACGATTAGTCGCCAGCTGCTGTGCGATATCTTCCTCTAGAGGATGATCTGGCTGGGGGTCCTGGAGAAGGCTGTAGACTGTCAGCAAGCAGTGTTCAGCGGTCAAGGTAGGACCCCACTGGCCAAGAACAGCACCGCATACTTCGCCCGTCTGTTTCAAAACAGAAGGATGGTAAATTGGCGTTTGGAATTTGAGGACCGGCGCCTTGAAGGGGTATTGAGTGGGGAACTCCAAGCGCAAAATGAAGCTACCCCCAAAATACGGCGAATCCGGAGGGCCGCTCAAGGTGACATCCCAAACGAATAAATCATCTCCTACTAGATCAATGTTCTTGACGTAACTCAACGGAGTCTGTTCAAGCTTTTGGCGTTCCTGCAATAAGAAAAAAAGGAGCAAAGGAACGCAATCAGAAACACTCAACGCGGTTCGACATTTCTTGTCCTCCACAATCCGCACGTACCTTCAACAGGCGTTTCGACATGTTCAACTAAGCAAGTAACGAGTAGGCAGCGTGTTTAAAATCGTTCAACCTTCTGTTATACCTGGTATGAAAGATCTTTGATAAGCAACACTAATAGCTGGCTTTTTTCCTCCAAGTGCCTCTCTTGTCGTGCATCGTCAACGCGGTGTGATCTATCGAAAACCTTAGTATACAAAAAAAGTGTACTTAGTACCGCTAGAGGAAATACTTCGAAGGCATCTTCAAAAGATCCGAGAAAGGGCGTTAAAATTCAGCCTCCGTACAAGATTCTACGTAACGCCTACGGGAAGGCAGAATTTTAACGTCGTTTCGGATGTCCTCCCGTCTTGGTTTCGGCTATACCGCATGTAAAAGTCAGTCGTCAAGGCGTCCAACACATCTATGTTCAACATATTATGCCTTTGGCTATCTCTATCAAATACGAAAGTTTGATTGTTGATTGAGTTCGGAAGGATCGGTCATTCATTCTAGATCGGCCGATTGTGACACTTGAGGAGAATATCCCGACGTCGCTAAACGCAAGATTACAAGATTGGCCATTTTCCACCCTAATATTATAGACCTTGACCGTCGTCTACCTTACCAGTGAATACAGCGAATACATATTTCTTGATAAGTGTAGCAAGGTGTTCGTCTGTGTAATGTGATCGCTTTAATTAGTGATCCCTTGTCGTGAGTACGGCAAAGTGATCTGATCTATAGCATAAAGGTGATACCAGGTACAATGGGTGATTATGGTTGATCTTGCACTGGCGTGGTCGATTTCCTCCGAATATTCACTTTAGGAGATTTACTGCGGAATAGAATACGGGGTATTCTCTTGGTGAAGCTCCGCCTTTTCGCTCTCTTTAACACAGCGACGGTACCCTGTTCTTGATTAGCTGAATCTGAATCTGCAGTCGGTGGTCTTTTTCTTTTCATCACCGTCTTCGTCTTCGTCTTCTACCTCGCAAAGATCTTCAGGAACAGAATCGAGGCTCATTTCCTCCAGCTCTTCTACTAAACCTGTGTCAACCGTGACATCGTCCCATACACAGCTTGCGCCAAGGTCTTTTCGTAGGTAATCCTTATCTGCCTCTTGTTGTACGGAAGCGTCACAAAATGAGTCGCAATCGTCGTAACTAATCGTTGATTCTCCGTCCGAAACCTCTTCGGTTGTGCCAGTTGATGAAAGCTTCTTTGCGTCTCCCTGTTGAGGCCCATGATCGGATTTATGATAATCCATGTCGAGATCACCATGCGTTCGCTTCAAATGACCACTGGCAAGGAAAGTAATAGCTATTCTTGCGTGATTGTCTAAGCTTAGTCGGCGCGGTCGGTTACCGTCTTCATCATCCGCATGCGTTAGGAGTCGCGAAGACCTTCCTGGTGCCAGCAACGAGTTATCAAGCGATGACCGGCGCTTCGGTGTATTTTGCTCATGCGGTAGATCCTCTAATGTTGTATTTAACGGATGCATAATGAAAGTAGTGCAAGGGCAAAGATTCTTTAGCAGCTCTCCATTGTGTATTGTTTTCAATCAACGCTTATTCCGACCGCGTCCTATTTCACAGACGCGGAAACGAGGGGAAATATATCGAAATAAGGCCACCCCCAAAATAATTATGACCGATGACTACTCTTGCTCATAACACTTTAAGTTAAATAGTGGCCAACTGGTACTTGAAAGTCATTGTTGTCTACAATATGAGAGAGAATAGAAGCAAGGCAAAACGAGTTTGCTAAGATACAGATAGTCTTAGCGGTACTGACCTAGGGTGCTATTGGCAGCCAATGTTGTCCTTTCTCCGAACCTGGAACGATGGCGGCAACGAAAGCGTCATAAGCGGCAAGAAAAATCGTATATAAAAATTCTTATCTTGGACAGCTTTCCATTATCGATTCGCACGTCGGGAACCGATACCCAGTGATTGGCTTTGTATCATCCCCCGTCCAAAAATCTTTCAAATTACTCTTATTTGCCAACACAGATACATTCTAGCTTGTACGGCCATTGCTTTGTCTTCACTGCTCCTGTTCGCTGGACACTCAAAAACGTGATCAGCAAATATGTCATTTTTGCTCGCAGTGATCGAGCCACTGTTGACGGAATCTCTTGCTCGAGGATCTTCTTCGAAGACTCTGGAGCTACTGGTATCGCTCCTTTCAGAAGTAGCTCGGTCGGTAATCCCAATGTCGTCATCCGCTTCAAAATATGATTCTTCTTCATCCATCTGCTGAAACTTGCGTTGGTCTTCCAGAGCCGTTCCAGTAAGGTGTCGTTCGTTCGACCCGACCCCATGCGCACCTTGCGACGCAGTGCCGAAATCCCTCGGATCCGTAGAGGATCCATCGCGAGCTTCTGTAAACCCACCCGCATCCATTTTGAGTTGCATATTCGATTCGTAGGCCTTACGAAGAACTGTAAATGTAGAAACGTAAGGACTTGACACATCCTCCAAAGTGGGTTTCTCACTCGAATCGGCAGGGGATAGATGCTGAGTCACAATGTACTCGATAAGAGATTTGATGTTTTCCGTGTGGATAAAATCACACATTTCGATGATTGCCGAAGAGACCAGATTATCTCCCACTGGATTGGAGCGAAATGCTTCGAAAACAGGAGCGAATAGATCGTGTTGTATGATGTGTCGAAAATAGAACTCGTCGTTCACGGACAAGATGGCGCGCAAAAGCCGTAGAGCTGCAAGTTTCAAACATCGGTCCCCAGACGCGCCATGAAGATGCTGTTGTGGACCAAGCAACTTCAATATACTTCCCAGCACACGAGATTTCAGCAAGAAAAACTTGGTGCGGTACAGATGGGCACGAACGCAGAAGCTCAGAAGTTCAACAGCAAAAGAACTTCGAATTGCGCAAGGCGGGACTGTGTGCAACAGATGATCCCCCGAATTGACGCCCTGCTTGAAGGCTGTCAAAATTTTCTGCATCAGAGGAGATTCATCTGGGGATAACAGGATGTCCTCTGGTACACGGCGGACCGGTATTAGAATAGTGAATTGAAAAGGGGCCACCAGCCATGAAATATAGTGCTCGTAGAAAAGCGATAAAAATTGTTTCTGGTCGGTGCTTATTGAAGCGGCAACCGATTGGCTCTGTCGTTCACGCAGATTGGTTTGCTGATAGCTTCCAGCAGGCAGGCGTTCCGCGTCATCAGCATACCCGGGACCTAAAGAGCCTTGGTCAATTGTTATATCCGTGTCGAGAATAACACGCAAAACTTCAGTAACTTGTAAGAGAAGGCCAGCATCCGTCTCTATATTCAACAGGACAAGTAACGAGGCCAGCAGATCCTGAGGAGGGATTGATAACATAATCTGTTTTCTTTCATTTGCTTCAGGTCGAATCGATGAACCGCCTCTGTTGATCCACTCATCGTAAAATTCAAGACAACATATCCTTACAAGACCGGGGTCGTGCATCGTGACACCCGACACTATTTCTAGAGCACAACTTTTTCAGATAAATCAGCGTGAGGGTCGGATAACACGCTCGCCAACAATGATAACAACGTTACTGGCGCTGAAGGAAAAGGAATATCCAGCTGCGCTCCTCCCGGTACCTCGACTTCTATCGTTCCACCAGAAGACTTGATAGTACTTGCTAAGCTGCCAACCTCCACAAACTGACTTGTTTGTGAGGCGTTATCAGGCATTTCGCGTTCTTCATTCAAGTCAATCGGCAGCGTACATATAGCAGGGAAAAAGTTGTCTTTGTCACATTGTTGTAATGACATTCGGACCATATTGAATAGCTCACGAAGAAAATATAAGCAACCACGTTTGCGGAGCCTTCGCGAAGCCGGTGTGCGATCCTGAGGTGCAAGGTATTGTTTCCATGACGTTGTATTGAGGGAAGCCTCTCCAACGACAATTGACGGGTCGCCAACCAGAAAGTCGTCGTCCGGCGCGACTGTGAGTGCCAACTTGCTTTCTCCGTTTGCGTGATTTTCAAGGTCGATCCAGTCCAGTGCAGCCAAAGCGTATACTTCCACGGCAAGCAAACGAATGACCCGGACTAAATAGCTGTCTTTAAGAACGACCTCTTTTCCCGACCCTGAAAGCATAACACCTTTGACAACATCAGCATGTGTAAACGTAAGTAGTGAACTCAGTGTAGTCAGTGCTGATTCATCCATGGTTGGTCGCAATAGTGTGTCACGCAAGAAATTGACCCTAAATGCCCGGTGAATTGCGGAAATCAACTCGGGGTCCTCCATAGGGACCACTGTCCGAAACTTAGCTCTTTCTTGCAAAAACCATCGATGATTTGCCTTCTCTCGCAAGTCGGGGTCGTATTCTAAACAACTGCAAACGCCTTCAAAGATCGAAGCAACATTGATGACCAGTTCCAGAATTGAAGGTTCATTAAGAAGCAAGATTGTTTTCACGCATGCTGCCAAAGTCGCCAGCTTCCCGTAGTCCCCTTTCGCCTCCGCTGCCGGAAACAAACCGATCAGCTGTTTCAAATAAGAGCAATCATCTTTCGCGATCCAAAGTGCCAAGTATTCTCGTTGCTGAGGGGCATATTGCGTATGTTGCAAAGCAGCGATCGTGTCCGCTATATCTTCCAAATTCTCAAGTGTTGGTGGACTTGGTAACGATTGCACCAGCGCTTGCTCCAGTAAATTGTTGTAATGTACCTCCGCCTCAGAGACAGAGTTGGTGTGCTCATCGGTCAAATGCGCCCATAATTCTTGCTGTTGCTGCCTATGTAGATTGGAGTGATGCTCTGCCGCCACCTGAGCAGCCATATCCTGAACACGGTCTGGTTGCGCCTGCTGTCGCATAAGCTCTGCCGCATAATGCTGAACATGTGTAATCTGGCGCCATATATCTAAACATCCCGCATTGTCTTGAAATGATAACGCAAGGTCGACGCCGACATTGTTTCCAGCGCCGACAGGACTAGAGTGATGATGACCGTGGCTGTGCTGATGGTTTGCTGAATTTCGTTGCTGCTGATTTGGGTCTCCACCGTAGTACGGCTCGCACCAGGTTATTATATTCTCTCCTTGTCGTTGGTACGCGTCCCGAAGCAAAATCCTCGTCCTCAACAAAACGCGCTGCTGACGATTCTGCTTCGTTACTTCGGCATGTACACATAATGTTGCTTCGCCTGTTTCTTGATACAGCCATTGATCGGAGCCAGGAGCGAATGACTTATTGCTCTTCTGCTGTTGGCGGTATAAGCAAACGATGCGACCCGTCCCACAATCATCCCAGCTTCCGTCTGCATTCAAACGGTACAACTTTACCCTCCAGCCCTCTGGTTGAGGAAAAGAAGAATGCGGTGAAAGAGGAGAGCCATCATTCCCAGCAGTTTCAGCGTCATTGTTAGTTGTATGCTTGTGTTCACCATCAATGATCTCTCCTCTCGAACTCGTGTCGGCGTCTTTTCTTGGTTGGTTTTCAACAGCTTTGCTCCCCTCTTCGTCGCCAATATCTTCTTCGCTGCTACTACCGCTACTCGAGTTTCCACCTGTCATATCGGAAGTTGTGATTCTCCGTTTACGCTTTTTAGATTGGTGTAAATTCATCCGAAATGGGATCGATGAATTGTTCCTTGTTCGGCCATCTTCCGGTGCCGCTGTCTCGACCGTGCTCCACGTTCGCGATGATTCAGTTTCCACTGCTTGCTTCTCTAAGCTTTCATTCTGCGAATTATTTTGATCTTGGGAAGACATTGCGATGTATTTCAATCAGACTGATACTGTAACAGATGCCACGCGCACTGACGAAGGCGCGCAATCAAAGATGATTCGAAAATAGCTCGGTTTGAAATCTATTTTTCAATCAAGATTGTAAATATCGTTCAGCATCGACAGCGTCTCCTCCTGTTTCAGTGCTCAAGAATTGAAAACAAAACGAATTTTCTTCTGGCAATGTTGATTCCCTTGTTCTTGTTGTCAGTTGGTTGTTTATTGTTGTTGCTCGTCAAAAGAAAAGAGAGAGCAGCGGTGCGGCGGTGTGGGCGCGGCGGAGAAATAATACACGGTCCCAGGTTATGACAGTCAAATATTGGTATGTATGGAGACATATAGTAGTCTCGTCTTCAATTACTCCGTACTACTGCAACACGCTACTGAAACATGTTTTCTATTATAATGAAGCAGCATTGTACGGGGGTGGAAGAAAATACACAATACACGATCTATTTTTTGCGAGATCTATTTGATGTTTGTAGTTTTTATAAACAAACAAAAGTAACAACCTAGCTAGATTCATGCAATTATTCGTCTTCCAGAACGACTAATCACCATAATTAGGATGAGCTCATGAATGGAAACCTTGCCTGACTCCTATCATTTTCAATAACTTCAACCAGACTATGTTGCACTAGTCGCTTCTTTGCCTCGGGCTGACAAACTGGCTCCAGCAGTTGCATCTAGAGTCGACAGTTTCCTTTCCCATTCACTCTGGGATGGAAAGCCGTCCATTCGCGCGCGTCGTATATCAGCAAAAGACTCTAATGATGTGGTCAATTGCACTTGTATCGGAAGCTTTCCAATCCCCAAACGCCCACGAAAAATAAAATCGCGCAGCGTTCGTAACGTGCGACCCAATGCTTCGAGTTTACTCGACGGCGGTGGAGGGAATGACAGATCATACAAAGCGTGTCCTTCGGGTACCTGTTTCATGGAATAGGCAATCAGCGCTTGGCGCAACGAAGCGCTTTGATGGATGCATTTCGCCAATACGACACTATCGGTAAGGGCACTGTTTACGCCTTGTCCCGATACGCCACCCGTTGCATGAGCTGCGTCGCCACAAAGTACCGCTACATCGTTGTAGTGATAAATATTACATTGAACCGACGAGGCTTGAGACGCCTTGGGGATATTCGCCAACTGCTCGGCCGCCGATGTTAGCGCTTCCGGTCGAAAGGAGGGATAGCGTTCCTGCAACACTTGTTCTATTTCGATCGCATCACTTGACACCAAAAGTGGATCCGTGGCATTGGAACCGGCAAATAATACGCAACAGCGGCCACTGTCGGAAACCGGCTCGACAAAGGCTGTCGTGCTTCCTTTTGCGGCATCACGAGCGAGACCGCTGTTGGGTCCAACTTGTCACTGGGAACATTGGGTAATTGCACCGTTTTGAATTTCCCGGGTAGCTCTCGTTGGGTTACTTCGAAGGCAGGCCATTCCTTTTGCATAGCTTCTCGAACGACAGAATTAACACCATCACAACCCACAATGAGATCAAACGCAACAACTTCACCATTTTCTGTTTGACACATTCGATCTTTGAGATTAATATTCGCGACCGGCGTATTGAATCGAATTGTCAGTCGATCCGGATTATATTGCTGTTCCAGTTCTTTCAACAGAGCCGCACACAAATCACTTTGAAAACAAAGCAAGGATGGCTCTTGCTGGCCAGCGCTGTCTCGTAATTTCAACGCCACGGGCCCCGCATGCAAGCGAAATCGATCGGAAGGAAATCCTGCAGATCGCACGGCTTCCCATACTTGGGGTGCTTGTTGCAGCGCCGTCCGACCCCGTCGGCCGATGCCGAGAGCATACGCTCGTCCCTCCGTAGGCAGAGTTCCCAAGATGGGCCGTGCCCGCTTTTCGTAAATGTTGACGGATGCTCCCGCTTCGAGCAATCGATGTGCCAACAACAATCCTGCCGGTCCGGCACCCACAATCGTGACATTGAGTGATTCCGTCAACGACGAAGATGCGGATCGTGCCGTCGCGTGACGCGATGCGACGTTGCGCAGCACGAATGCATCCGCAGAAGCGAATAAATAACCCAAAATTAAGAATTGTACAGCTCGCAGCATTGTCAACACCAATCGAGTATGAATGAAAGGGAAGAAATTGGAGATCGCAGACGACAAAGAATGAAATGCATTGATAATGGCGACGGTTGCGAGGGTGTTGCGTTGTAACATTACCAGGTACCTTGCATGCGCGGTAATACGGGTAATACAACATCATAGGTAAAACAGCACACGCCCACATTTTCTGGACACGTGCAAAACCACACGCACACATTTTCTGGAGAAGTGAAAATATAAGTCATCCACATTTTCTGGACGTGTGAAAATATCACGCGCCCACATTTTCTGCGAACGACCTCGATCTTTATTCGAGACTCAACTTTCATGGGACTTGGTCTACCTGGTACTCATGCCCTTATCTCTTTCTCATTTTCTCGCCCAATCAACTTCCATGGAAAACCCAATAAAGACCGATGCGCCAAAGAAGCGACGGAAAAAGACTTTTATTACTCGTCCTATCTTGCAACATTCATCCAGTGAAATACGTTGTTTTTGATATTATTAACATTTATAGACCCACAACTGTCGTCATCTTTTCCATGATAAGGAGGAACTGATTGTTATTTTGCACCAAACTAATTATCAACTTGTGTGAAACTCTCTGATGGATCATCAATCCTCCGACGCGTCGGAAGATACCTCACAACACATCACGTCTTTACTGGAAGTCGCTGCACAAGCGCAAGAATGCTTGATTCGAGATTTCTATGATCCTACATCAGCAAGTGGCTCAACGCCGTCCGTTCCTATCTTTCATGGTGATGAAGTCGTTGTTTCCAAAGACCCCGTCAATTGGTCGCATCACACGGCCGATCATGAATTACGAACGATCCGGATTGTCATGGATTTACAGTCGGGTTCTTTTGGAAAAGGAATGGAACATGCAAGAAGTCGTTTTGCGGATCGGAGTATTGACGGGCATTATGTGTTACGGTCCTTACAGCCGCCCTTGTCAGAAGATACCGTCATCGATTGGGTGACCGAATTGTACATGTTGACGGAAGCGGCTCCCAAACATCCTCATATATTACAAGCGTACGGAATGCAGAAAGATGAACAGACTCTATTATCACCGGGAAGAACGGGAGCTTTTCTCATTATTGATCGTGTCGTTGAAATGCTACCCGATCGCATCGATTCTTGGAGACGCTCCGCCAAGGGATTGCACGAACGACTGGAAATTGCCATGGACGTGGCTTCGGCTGTCGCGTATTTGCATTCCAAAAAAATCGTCTATCATCTCACACCGTCCAAAGTGGGGTTCGATTCGCGCTATGGACGCATCAAATTGTGTCAATTTCGACACGCCCGGCACGTGCAGTCTCCACATTTTCCACGGAGTTTGCGACAATCCGATGATTTACGGTGCGTTTTGCCCTATGCGGCTCCCGAAGTCTATACGGGTATGGTATCGTCGGCATCGGATGTCTACGCTTTTGGCATCATGTTATGGGAAATGGTCACATTGAAAATCCCCTTTCGTCGTTGTTCGAGTCGAGCAGAGTTGTATTATCGAACCGTCACAGAACAACAGCGACCAGAGCTAGACCCCTATTACTGGTCGTCCTCTTTGATCGAACTGGTAACCAGTGCCTGGGATCCCATACATCGTCCGGCCATGAAAGTATTGTGCGACAATTTAGAAAATGCTCTGCTGTTCAGTGGCGACGAATACGACAACGCCAAGCACGATTCGGGTCGTACCCGAGGGACGTCGGATGGAGGAGATAGTAAAAATGGATCATTCGTAACAGTGGGAACGTCGGGAGTTTATAGAGATACTGACGAAGAAAATGAAGTAGAGGAAGAGGAGGAGAAGCGTGACAGTGTCACCCGCAGTCGATCGGCGGGCGATACGCCCCCGAGCCAGAAGCGAAGACCGCCACCACCCCGAACGGTTTCGGCGGACGGTTCCTTCCGAACACCAGCACCTCGTCGAAAGAAAATATCGGCGCGAGCATCGCCGGCTCCGCAATCGGCTTCGGCGGTCGAAGACCGAAAACTCAAACTCAGTCGGAGTCCGGATAGTTCCAAGGGACGCGATGAATCCGGTCAAACGTTTAAGACTCCCAGACGGGGCAGTCGCAAGTTACCGGCAGTCGACATGAGGACACCCGACAGTCGCAACAAAGATACGGTCGAGATGGGAACGACGCCTCGTCGTTCACCAGGAAGTGGACGCGTCAAGGAGAAAAGTGAATCGGAGCATGTACTTCGTCGATCCGCTCCACAAAGGTCCAGCCACGATAGTTTAGTCAAAGCTACCCGTCGCGCGAGCGAAGACTTGACAACGTTAAAGTCAGCAGAAAGCACACTGAAAGCGCACTCGAAAGCTCCTCGACGTCAAAGTGAATTTTACAACACTAGCTACAATAACGAAGACGAACCAGCAATACGTCCCGCGAAAGGCCGCGGGCGCTCGACCGGAAGGGCTTTCAGTGAAAGAGATATTTTCCAAAATCGATTGTCGTCACGTGATAACGCCGAGCCTAAAACACCCCGAAATCGGCGTCCGAGTGGAAGTCACATAGCTGCACTTTTGCGGTCGAAATCACCATCCAAGTCACCGAATGACAAGACCGATCGCCAAGCGCAGCGAAGTCGTTCGTTCAGCAATCAGCCTTCTAACCAACCTTCCATCACGCCCAATAGCAAAAGTAGCGGCGATTTGAAGAGCTTGCTTTCCAGTGGTAGCAGCGACAAAGCCAAGGTGATTTCAGATGCCTCGTTGGCAGAGGCAGTCGGCAATTTGCGCATTTAAAGAGGCCTCAAAAAAATTAATAAGTTTACCATTTAGCTAATAGCAATATTACATGGCACTTGTAAAAGGAATGTGAGCTCTCTCAATCCTGCGATCTGATTCTGTCCGCCCTGTCGTCTCTCATCATATATCGGTTTTGTAAAGCCACATCGTTGAGCGAGCCTCCGAGTTCCTTTGTAACCTCGCGAACGACAGTCCTAACGAGCCAGGTAACACCCTTTGTCAGCAACCCAGCTCCTCCCGTACTATTCAGCTTTTCGGCACTTGCTGGCGAAATGCGACCAAATAGGGTTTCCACTGGGGGAGTATATTCAATTTCAAATACATTATATCCCTTCTTGACAAAATCAGCTATTGTGTCATCAACCGCTTTGATCTCATCGCAGAGCTTTCGTTCAAGTGCCGCTGTTCCGAACCATGTTTCACCCGTGGCTACTTTCTCTATGTCCAGTTGGGGTCGATTTTCTGCGACGAAATCTCGAAACAAGACCAAGATTTCCTCCACATCGGCCTTGGTCTTTTCAAAATCTTCTTTGGAGACTTTTTTGGTAGGCGTCAGAGTCCGTTTGAACTTTCCTGCTGTCACCGTTTGAAATTCAATGCCCTCCTTTTTGAGTCTTTCGTATACGTTCGGAATGTCGGTGATTACACCAATCGACCCCAGCACCGCGAATGGACTCGCTACAATGTGGTCGGCGACACAACACATCATATACCCACCCGACGCCGCGACTTGTTCCACCGCAATGGTCAGTTTCAATCCCGCCGTCTTGAGACGCAGCAACTGAGCCGCCGCTAAACCATAGCCAGTAACTGTTCCTCCTCCCGTCTGGAGCACAATCAGCGCCTCATCAATACCCGGACGAGCCGAATTCACAATGGCGGTGACTTCTTCACGGAGTGTTTCCACCTGAGATGCGGTGGCGTCACCGGGAAAGCGGGCGACGAATAAGTTCGGGCGAACATGATCCTTCGAAGAAAGAAGTTGGTTCAGTGGCCGATCTTGCAAGTCTTGTAACAGGCTACCAATGCCTCGCGTGGCGACATTCCCCATCAAAGCCGTGCGAACGGAGGCAGCATGTTTCGGACCGACAATATTCACCACATCTCGAATAAAATCAAGCTCCAAGTCTTGAATTGATTTTTGCAGCTCCAGAATCTTACTATTGACTTTTTGCTCTTCAACGGGTTCTTTCGTTCCACCTTGGTTGCATTGGCCGTAACGTTGCTGACGGTCACATGAGGATCCAGTTGATACAGAGAGGAGGCGTCACCATCCTCCATCATGGCCTTGACCTCTTCATCCACCACATTTTGAGTCAGTTGCGCTTGCAGAGCATGCAGCTCGGACGTAAAAGAAGCCCCTTCCTCCAGAAATTCCGCTTCGGCTTGTTGCAATTCACGCCACATCGATGAATCTTCCGCCACCGCCTTAACCCAAGCATTCTGAAAGGCCGTTTGCCGAAAGGCGGCTGCCGCCGCGGCTTTACTTTGTGTTGCAGCGGTCATGCTGTATTTGTAAGAGTCGTACACGCGATTCAAATTTGTGAGCGTAATGTACTGTTCTGCGGGGACTCCGACATTTTGTGGGAGCGGATCGGGTTGTCGCGATCCCAAAAGACGTTGGAAAGGACTTTTTCGTTCCTTGTCGGTTGATTGATCTTGATCTCCATACAAGTCATCGTATAGCTGATAAACGGGATTCTTTCCTCCGAATGAAGATCGTTCCGTGGACTTTTTGTCTTTTCCGCGCGCCATGGCGAAAAAGAAGGCCGCTGCGCCGATGGTCAAAATCGTAAACAGCGCCGGTACTCCGTTAATAATGAGAGTCTCCAGAAGCAAATTCATAAGAGCTACAGAACCCGATTCCGATGTTGCTATCAATGATGTCGGCACAGCAGAAAGTGTTGTGGAAGAGAATATAGACTCTTTCGAGAATGAAATTGGCAGCTTTGGGTGTACTGCCGATGACGATGAGTAAGAACGTTGATTGGGCGTCACGAAAGCCTCTGTTGCACTCAGCAACAATGCCGGACTAACCAAAAGTAACAATCCCTTCATAGTCAGTACGTATTGTTTCTTGAAACGACAAATCAAAGATAAATAGGACGATTGTAGGATGACGATGCCGACGAATGTGCTCTCCGCAAAACGGCGGATCGAGGAAAAAAAGCTCACGATGATGTGGCACAACTCTTCATCGCACCGTTATTTGACTATACTATAGTCGAAAGTGTGGAGCATTCGAGTGGATTTTAGTCAGGAATCAATCCACATGATTGTGAGACCTCTACCTAACCTTCACCTTCTTGTTGTTTTATCAGTTAATGAATTACGGAGTACCGGTATTTTATTTTTACAAATACAATGCGATATCCGGGTGCAGCATTTGCAACGCGTACATCGATCAAGCTTGAATTTTTTAGACTTTCGTATTTACTATAGACTAAAGTGTTAGTTCAAGGGAAACACGACTGCATTTCATAAAAAGTGTCACGGCCCGACTGCTACCTAAACGCTGTTCGCTTTTCAAAAAAAATATTACTATGTGATGATTTTCATTACAATACAATAGCTTGCAGCACTATTTTAATGCAGTTGGCGATCCATGATGTTGAAAAGGTTTGGAAATCAATGATTTTTTATTTACTATAGACTAAAGTGTTAGTTTAGGGTAAACACGACTGCAGTTTTATAAAAAAAAAAGTGTCAAGGCCCACTGCTACCTAACCGCTGGTCGCATTTCGGAATTCATAAAAATATAAAATGGTCATGATTATAATACAATAGCCTACAGCACTTTTGTAATGCAATTGGCGATTAATAATGTCGAAAAGGTTTGAAAATCAATGATTTCCGTATTTACTATAGTGTTGTCCGTATTTCGCCACGACTGCATTTCAGTCATGAAACAATAGTCTTCTCAACAGCCGCAGGGAATGTTTTCCTTGCACAAAAAAACTTCCGAATTTTGATGATGGGCGAAGTCATGTTGGAATGAGTGCGAAGTCACTAAAACAAACAAAGAATATAATTTAGAGGAATGCGGGAGAAGACAAATGCGTACAATTCATTCTCAATTGGCAATATTTATTTCATGACGTCAGCATCTAGGGAGCACCAACTGCTTAGGAAATTAGGAAATCTTGCAAAATTGACTTCTCTGTTTACTATTCATAAATAACAACGTTTGCGGCACTTTTTATCGTTTACATCGATAACCCACATGCACCTGATTCATAACGGTCTAAGCTTGTCCACCCATGACTAATTAATTGCACGTTTCCGCTTACCTGAGTTCGCCCAAATAAAAATAATGAACTTCTGAGTATTCATGGCAAATATTTTCTGAAAATATTTTATATATTAAGAGCACTTACAGTGGAATGCTTTTGATCATGATACTTTTAAAATTTTATGCATATTTGCACTCGATCTTTGGGTCGATCTAAGGATGCCGTGCTGAGTAGCAAGGCGTTCTTTTTCTGGCCTCTCTTCGCTTCGAAACATTGGTTCGTTTCACAAGATGCTTTTGGATGCGAAAGATTCATCCTCCATATGCTTTAGCCGCCCGGAACACGGAACGTTTCGGCATCCACGGTCAATTCTTCCACTTCATGGAACCAAATACCAGAGGCAAAAATGACATAGATTCCCACAAGTATAGCACCCACCAACCAGTTGGTGCTACCACTTTGTAATATCGCTCCCACCACCATGACTCCAAAGAATAAACTAACGGTTTCGTAACCGTGAAAGAAGAGAGTCATGGATCGATCCATCATCATTCCAATCAACACACTGCCGGGTAATACAAAGGTGGCTATTTGAATCGCACTTCCCACCGTAACTCCCACACATAGATCCATTTCGTTCCGGTAGGCAAAGAGGAACGCACTCACTTGTTCGGCCACATTGGAAAAGAACGGTACGATGACCATGGATGTAAACACTTGACTGACGCCCATGCGTGCGGCAAAGCCATCGATCGTTTCTACTAAAACATCCGTAATGGAGGATACGCACAAGGTGATGATGAAGAGCCACCCAATACCGACTCGTAATGAAATAAGCGGCCCCGAATGGTGCGCATGAGAATCGTCCGACGCGTTGTCGTCATCGTCGTCGTGATGGGTACTGCTAAAATCCAAATCTAAAGCATGTTTCATCTTTTCCGAAGATACACTGGAATGTAACATGGCGTCGGAGATTGGAATGCTTCTACCCAAACTCATTTTCCGTTGTCGTCTCCGGTGATGCACCGACGAATCACCGTCCGCGCTCGTGTCATCCTCCTCTAAATTCATAAGATCGCTCCCGTTCAAAAGCTTCGATTCGGAATGATGCGATTTTCGCCGCAGTACCCGTAGTTCGGTTTGTGAAAACGATTCATGATGACTGTTGATAACATCTTGATTCGCGTGTCGAAGAAACCGCCGGCAAAATGCATTGAATTTCGTCTTGGGACGAGGTTTTTCGTCAAATTCGTCCTTGTGCGTTCCGAGTTGAAACAGTAAAAAGCATAGATATAGAATCAGCATAACAGCCGCATTGACTCTGGAAAATTTAACTTCTTGTTTGGAGGGAATGCGATCGTCGCGGTTGTGTACATCTAGATCGAGTTGCCCCGTCAACACCAGCGCCGCCGGAAACAATAATCCCGCCGTCGAAAGCATCAACATGAGTACATTGACATTACCGGAAGTCAATCGGAGTTCCTGCACTTGTCATCGAAAGCCCCCGATCAAACACGCAACACCAAATACGAGTATCATATTCGTAAACATAGACCCCAACATGGCCAATTGCACGACGCGGTAGTAACCAGAATTGAGAGCCGCCACCGATATTAGTAATTCGGGAGCATTCCCGAAAGTCGCATTTAATAAAGCACCGATCGTTCCGTTGGTGTGTTCCGCGACTTGTTCTGTTATAAATGACAATCGTTCGGCCAGAGGAATCAACGCCAAACCCGAAAAGGCAAAACACGCCGCTTCATTGAGCGTCCCGGAGGCTTCTCCCAAGACTGCCATCGGTCCCAAGACAAGTAACCAATTATAGCGACTTTGAAAGACAATATCGGTCGAAGAACGGAGTTCATCGAGCAACGAAGAGGAAGAAGCGCGACGCGGACTGTTTTTGCGCGTCAAAGGAAGCGTTTCTTCTTCGTCTGCGTGTTTCGTCATGATTTCTGCAAGTAATGCTCCGTAGAATTAAGTTTTTGCACGAAAAGCCACCCAACAGGCAACCACAAACCACAAATGCGATTTCAACACAACGAAAGAGACGCGAGCGTTATCGTTTGCGCAGCTTTGCGGCACACACGGCTCTCGTCCTTATGACTTTCCTTGCGGTTTAAAGGATAAGGTTAAAGGAAAAAATATAAAAAAAGTAATATACACTTTATCGTATAGTGCACGCAAAGAGACGAACAAACTAGGACGACTACCAGGTAAACGTTGCAATACTTTTTAATCAGCAACATCGCTACGCAAATGCAACGATGTATGCGTTGTACTTGCTTGATTTACTAAATTTTATCGCTGAGAAGTAAGTTACGCAGTAGTATCTAGTATGTGTCCGTAATCAACGGTGCCCGCTTTTCTCTGAGACTGACGACTCGCTTTGAACTCTATCACGGGAAAGACCTTCGAGTCAACTTCGTCGAGTCAATCCATAGCAATGAGGTTTATCAGTGTCGCTGCTGTAACAGCAAACTTCATTGTTCCCATTGCCCTGGATTGACACGAACCACCAATTCTCCTTCCCGCAAGCCATATCCCACGCGGGCCTTACAAGACAGTCGCCATCGCGGATTGTTGCGGAACATTTGTTGCTCAGTCTGTCCCGGTGGACTCAATAGCTCTTGTCCCCGAAGGATGCTGACACTACACGTGCCACAGGTCCCTTCGGCGCCGCAGCTGCCGGTCCCTCCGCTGTCGAAACGTCGTGCGAGCGGGTCATTGAGTTTAATCCCTTTAATCAGCATCGATCGTCGCAGATTTTCGCCGGAAAACAATTCTATTGTTACATCTTTTTCTTTCATAGATGGTGGATATTGTATCGTGACTTGCACTTTTGGTTTACGACGAAGACGTTTGAGCGTAATCACCATACTTTGGCCGTCTTCCGCTGGTGGTAACGACAAAACGGCATCGACCGTACCGTCGTAGCTCAGACACTCGGTCGAAACCGAAACAATTTCATTATCTTGTGTGTCAATGACTTGCAACTTGCTGATGGAATCTCCTACCATGATTTCGGAGCCGTCGGCGCAACCGCCTTCCACCAAACCCGACACAACGGTAATCCCCAAACCGTCTTCTCGACCGCCGGCCAGCTCCAGTAACTCCAATCCCAAACCTTTTCCTTCGCGACGAGGGATCTTTATTTTCACAGTATCCACTAGAATTTCTCGTTTATTTTTGGCTTGCAAATAGATACCTTCGTCTTGCAGGGGCGTCGCCGGTTGCAGAACGGCGGTCCATTCGTTCGCAATAATGTCTGGATCTAGATTGTATTGATTCATATCGACTTGAATCGGTCCTGCTCCGGACATGGCATCGGCAACGGATTCGATCATCGTGACGGGGATGCCTGCCGCCGAGGAATGGAGTGCCGATGGGGGATGGGCATGGCTCGTTTGTTTGACAACGAATGCGTCGGTTGTCGAATAGACTAGCAGGCAAATAAGGGGCGCGAATGACTGCATTGCGTTGATAGGAAGAGAGACGGTTGTATCTACAAATGTATGATAAGAAGAATTGCAAACACTGAGCCAGTTGTTTCATAAAGGCGGCGCTGTGTTGTCATTCACTCGTCATCATTCATTTTTCTCACAGAACATTGAAAGCGGAAAGGTGCGCAAAACGCACAAGGATGACGTCCGCCAAGGCTTTTGAGTAGGGCATATAAACTGTACATACAAGGTACACTTTTCACAATAAAGCTTCGCGGAAAGAAGAACGGATGACGCGGCACCCAGTACTTAGGGAAAAGAAAATGGTCCTGTCTTCGGTTCTTGTTCTAAGGCTAATGAACTGAATACCGGTGTCGGGGCACATGTATTTTTTGGTGGTGAAAACGAATGTGTCCAAAAGTGCGCCTATTTTTCCCATTCAACGGCGAGCTTTCGAGCACTTGCAACTTGCAACGCTTTGCTCTCGAATGGCAACAAGGTCTTACTTGCATGGTTGTTTGCCTCTGCATTAGGTGCGCCAAGCGCTGAAATACACACACGAGGATCGCCTCCTTACAAATCTATTGAGGAATAGTGCAATAGCGACCTTACACGAATCTTTTCATCGTTGACAGCCTTTGTTGTCCATTTTTGTGACACATTGCTTCATCTTATCTCTGCAACGAAAGCACCAGAAAATACTCAGTCACCATGGTGACTCCGATCAAGGTCGCCCGTCGCGACAATAGCGATATCGTGGAGGAATCACCTGAACAAACGGGCACAAATCCCTCGCCGAGAAGATTTTTGCCTCCTTTCCGAAAGAAGAGCAACAACGTCAAATCTCCCAACACAATCAATGCCGACTTTGACGTTAACCCGGTCCCCGAGACACCTCAACTTATCAATGTTACAATCGGGGATGACATTGAAGTACTGACCCCTGAATCGAAAGAACAAATGGATGAACGAATTCGTCGAAACCTTTTTCCGGAGGAAACAGCGCCAGACGACCTTACCGAACCATTTGGCCGTCTTGCAACTTCCATGTCAGTGGAAGTAACACCCGATGGTAAATATCTTGAATCGCCAGACGCAGTAGAAGGAATAGTCATGGCGCCACAGTCATTTCAGAAATCCCCATCGGCCGTCAAGAGAACGGAAGACCTCTTGACCCATCGAAAGGCAACATACCAAGGACCCGTCTCCGTGGACTCTCCGGATAACTCGGAAAATGGCTCTGTGTATTCAACTCCTCCTTTGCCCGATCATGGAGTCAAACATACAGCGTCTTCTACGGATAGTTTATTGGAGGAACCACCAGCAATCGTTGACAACGTTCCGGACACCCCCGTTCTTGATAATGCCATGCCTGTAGATGAAGAATCGAGGGATGCTGCTACAATCGATGATACAATTATGAACGACGACGACTTGTCGAAGAAACCAGAAGGTGACTCCAGCTCGGTTCGTGACAATGTAGCCAGAAAGCTGTTTGGAACCTTCTGTGCCGACGATGTGAACTTTGGTGCTCCATCGCACTTTCGCTATACGTTTCGTGAAATCAGCTTATCCAAGAACCCCGTACGACGGCTCATTGACTTGTTCTATGACAATGCTTGCACTTCGGGAAATCTGGAAGAATCTGATCGACCATACTTCGATGAAGACTTTACGCTCCGCTTCATCCGGCGGATGACAACGAAAGGGGTCGCATTATTGTACCTTCAAGCACCCGGAACAGTAGGAAACAGGACCAGTGATTGGAAAGGACGAACCGTAGCAATGCACCTAAGGAAAGGTTCTCCGGATCCAAACGAGCATGAAGCGGTACAGCCCAGAATATCATGGACGACGGTTATCGGAGGTCAAACTCATGATGCGCTTACAACCTCGATTGATCTCTTTGATATTGTTTCCATAAAATCTTCGAGCAGAGACGAGCTGCTGACCAATCAAGGTCTAGAGGAAGAACGGGAAGATTTCTGCTTTTCACGATAACTGTCAGCAACGGACAGGTATACATCTTCGAGTCCAACACACTGGATGAACGCGATAGTCTGGTGAACGGGCTCAAAAATGTGATATCCAGATT
The DNA here is from genome assembly GCA_030295235.1 of Fistulifera solaris. Taxonomy (NCBI): domain Eukaryota; phylum Bacillariophyta; class Bacillariophyceae; order Naviculales; family Stauroneidaceae; genus Fistulifera; species Fistulifera solaris. The sequence goes on along the minus strand of AP026145.1, from coordinate 172,358 downwards.
AGCCTTTCAAATTACGGTCGGTGATGTGTCAGCTTTGAAAGAGCTTTACCTTGAAGAAGACGTCTTGGCATCGAATGCTGCGCTAACTGGTGATCTGCCGGTATTACCAAATCCAATGCAAGCGATCAATCGAATAGCTCACATCATGCTGGACTAACTATGTCATGCGTTGACTGATGCATTCAAAAACGATGCCTTCATGTGTTTGGATAAGTCGCTGTGTAACAGTACTGCTTTCATTTACATTTCTGCACTTTCTTAGCGTAAAATGAGTGTCCGCCATCGTGCTACGACTTTTTAATCAACTTATTAAAGAGCTGATAGTATTAGTAGCATCCAATCTGATCGCAGCCACGACTTTTTTTTTCTTGTCGAAAACGGGAAAGAGGGATGATTGATGCACAGATGGCAGCTCTTTCTCGAACCGTCGTTAAAGTGCGTCGCTACGAGATCATGATAAGAATGATACTTTGTGTTATTAAACAATCGTTCAAAGCCATACTATGTAACTGTTTGAAGTGGAGTGATGATAAGCCGAAGTGTGCGCTGATATTATAGTCAAGATTTTCTGCAATGGAAACATGTAGGCATCTACACAAATCATTCTCCCTCTTATTATAGCAGAGGTTGCTCGGGAAGGCTTTCTATAAATTCAATCAAAATTTTAGCGGCCGCTTTGGCTGTAACGTCTTTGCTATGGATCGCATTGCGTCCCGTCAACGTGACAGTGTTCTGTGATTGGTCAAAGAGAGGGCACGCTCTGAAAGATATGCCGGCCAGTTCAAATAGTGGTCTTCGCAGTGCGTCACTATCCACCAAGCACATTGCCTTAAGCGTATCATTGCTTAAATCAGCCACTTGCTGGTTCTCGTCTCCGAGAAAAGGGAAGATAATACCCCCTACTGAGGGAATCAACCCTGCTAGGGCTTCCCCCGTTTCGCGATGCTTGAACATTCGACCACAGCAACTTATAATAGAACACAATAATTCAATCTCACTTTCCAAAAATTGACACGCAAGTGCGGATTGTTGAGGGTTCGATCTTTTTAGAAAATGCGTCATCAGTCCACCAATAGAGGGCCAAACAACATCCCGAAATCTTCTAGCCATGAAATCGTCGGAAGCTTCTGCCAATCCAGCTATGAGCTCGAATAATTTCGAGAGAAAAAATCTTTTTCACTAACATCTATATGCATCGGTTGCGACGAGGGAGATGTGATGACCAGTGACGTCTTATTCGATGGTCGCACTTCGGCGCTCACTGATTTCAATCTACCCGCAACAGCAGGCCACACGCTGTGTATTTGCCTTAAAACGGCAGTGCGAGGACCGTTCGTTTCTTCTTCGCCCGTGCGAACTGGTATCGCTGCTACGATGGCAAGAAAGTGAAAAGCAGAAATCAGAGCGTCGCAGCTTCTTACTTGTATTGACAAACTTGGATGCGAAAGTGTGTAGGCGTTCCTTGAAATGAGAAGCGCCATGAAATCGGTGTCTCTTTGCAAATGACTAGTAGGTAAAGTCAGAGCCTCAGGAATTTCCTCTTTCGTTTGGTCTTTTTCCCTCCTATACTCAGCAAAACCATTCACAGGAGTAACTGGAGATATTCGGTAAGACTCCAGTAGGTCAAGCCATGGTTCCGGAGAATGAAAATATGTGTCTTGATTCATTTCCTTAATGCAGCGCTTGTAATAAGCATGAAGTAGAGCCGACATGTTTTGAAATAGAGTCAAGAAGACGGCGGCCAAACGAACGTCGTTTTGCACATTTGACCCGGCGAGATCGAAACGCAACATTAATTCTCGTACGACTTCTTGTGGCGACATGACTACTCTAGCATCCATCTTTTGAAAATCCCAGGGACCAGCTTTCGCGAAAGAATGTGTGATGGAGCTGATTGCGAAAATGGCTACCTCAGTAGCTATCAGAATATCGTTGCTTATTGCGTTCTCTTTCTGGACTGGTCGCCCCCCTGGAATGCGAACTTTCAATAAAATTGCGCCAAATATCGCATCTACTCTGTTGGCAATCAATCCGTCGATTCCTGAGTACGTGGCTAGTTTTTCAATTTTGCCAAGCACATGAAGCGCCCGATTTGAAACTTTGGACGATTTAGATATAGCCCTTTCGAGAAGAGGAAGTAATGCAATATCAAAGTGCCCGTCCGATGGACTCGCATCCACAAAATCAACAATCGACTCGACAATGCCCAGAAGCGCCACTATTAAGTCAGCATTTGCAGCCTTTGCGCTGGGAATCGAGCTTTGCTTATTGATGAGCGTCGTAACTCCTTCCGGTTTCTTTATTGATGCTAGATCATCATCGACAGGCAGATTCCAAAGCGATTCACTGAAGATCAGAGGAAGTGTAGAACGTGATAAATGGTGAATATATTTTTCTCGCCGACACTGCACCTCCGTCTTTGTAAGGCCCCTTAACAGAAACGACGAAAAGTATACCGTGCCGGTCCAAGAATTCGCCCAAACGATTTGATTCAATCCACTTTGCGAATAACCAGCCGAATGACGTGATTCGAAGTCAGTATGTAGATCTGTCACACATTGATCAACTAGATAAACTGTTGCTTTCGTCCCTAAGAGCCTTGACAAACTAGAGAGCGTCGATTGAACGGCGATTTGGACTTCTCCATTTTGTTCTTCTAATGCAATAATTTTCGCTTTTCGTTCTTTCTTCAGTACGAGCGATGAAAGGGACATTGGATCCATTTCTTCGACATTATTTCTCTGCGCAAGAGGATTGCAAAGTGAGCTGAAGACGTCCCTGATTATGCACATGTTTTCTTCTGTCATTATGAGAGCCTTTAATTTTCTTGTTGTATCTTTAGACAGTGACATCGCTTCCAGGTATCCGTTTACCCGCCGCAGCGACGAGACGAGGTCCGTTTCTCTCGCTGCTTCCATCAAAGCAGGCAGTTCATTGACTAATGACATAAATCGTGGACCGACAACGCGTGGAATCGAGCTCAAATATTCTGACCCTACTTTCTTTTTGTAATCGGAAAGGATTAAGATAGCTGCAGCGGAGATGTCTTGCTGAGCGTCCTGAGAAAGAACAAGACACGACTCAAAAGCCACGGTGACAACATTGCTACCTGGTTCCCAAAACGACGGCGATTGAACCATTACGACGGATAGAAGCTCAAGAAGAACTTCTCGAATCTGTTTAGTGCGAGCCATTGTCGTCATATTCATCAGAACCGTCATTGGCATGGGTAGGAATTTGTTTGCTCGGGAGACAAAGTCGTTGCTCTCAACGTTGCCGGAACTCGATTGATCTATTTCTTTGCCACAATTCAACGTCAGTGCTTTCAATTTTTCAGTCACCGTCTTTTCCATCGAATCCTCGCTGGTTTCTCGTATAGATGCCGTGTCCGATTGCACGCAACATCGCAACAAATCCGCAATGACGGACAGGGTCGTGGCAGCCACTTTCGATGATTGTTGACCAATGCGCATGGCTTGCAAACAGCAACGATAGAGGCCCGCAAATATTCCCGGAAAGATATGCCTCCAGACGGACGCCATGGGAACCGTCTTCATAATGATTCGCAGTGTTTGCAGTGCTTGGAGTTGCAAGTCTGCATGGGCACCTTTTCCCGATTCGGAGGGTTCCACCACAGCAACCATGCAATCGGCCAAACGAGCGAGCAAAGCTCCATCCAGTGCACCCGCCAATAATGGAGCAAACGTTTGTTGTTGCGTCAATCCCGGGTGATCCACCAATCGACGGATACTTTCGAACAAATGCTTCAAACAGTTGTCTCCTCGATCTAAACTCGTGTCATGGCGATAATCATTTGCCATATACTGACTGGTCGGGAGGGCAAAGGCGCATGCTATGAGACAGCGAATGAACTTCTCTTCGGGTGGAGATTGCAGAAGATCCAGTATTGTCGAAAGAAGCGAAGCCCCTTGTTGCACAACAAGAAACGAAGCACTCTTGACCGCCGATTGATCCTCTTCAATTCGTTCCTCTCCATTCCAGCCGATGACAGTCCCCTTGAAGATTGCCAGTATCGGAAAAAGAACATAGTCCAACAGGAGGCACACTGAATTAGAGAGCTGCGTTTCCGAGAGTTTATGTTGCGTCGCGAGATGAGGAAGAAGACTGACGAGCCGCTCTAACAGTTGCGCCTGTATTTTTAATACGGATAAAAGACTCTTTACGTTGCGTGTCGGGGCTGTCACAAGACCTCGATATTCTTGAGTGGCTTGTAAGAGTGGATTGATGATAGGTTGTAGTCGAAGAAAGAGGAGTTTGGCTTCGAAATCCTCCTCGCTCTCCGTGGCTGATCCGCCGCTAGGACGATTCATGATGATCTGATGAATCCTTTTTCGTTTGCTCGCCGTTGTCGAATCTTCTTGTTAACAGTCATAGCAGAGTTACACGTAAAAGATGTTGGTAATGCGTAGAGCGTAAAACAGTAATCGTCTATGATGATGAGCATTACACCTCATCACGCAGCCACGGTGCAGACTTATTTTATTGCGCTTGCCAACGACGAATTTTTCTCGTGATTGAATTTCAGTAACGAGTTTAATTAAAGATTACTCCGTAATCCGTACTAAAGATCATTCCGAAAGAGTACTTCTTCGACCTTAATTCCATTCCTATGCTTTTCATACCTACAATGGACAATGGTCACGAAAACAAAGGAAATAGGATCTGCTACAATAAATCATGCCTTGAAGGTTGTAACGTGAGGGCATCTATCGAATGAAGACGCCGACACGCCTTTTCTAAGTACGGAAGGACGTTAAAATTCTGCCTCTCCGTACAAGTTTCTACGTAGAGCCTACGGCGAGGCAGAATTTTAACGTCGCTTCCCCGTTCAACTCATCCACGATTTCCGTTTTCTGTTTACAATTCGCAAAAGTCTTTCTGTTCCGATGGACGATAATGCTCAGGAGCGCGCGTGACAAGCCATAAAGCCATAAAGTAATATTACAACAGAAGGTGGCCAAACCTTCTTCACAGGCTCAGTAGTCGATACTTCCCATCCATCAACTACGTTGGAGATTTGAGTTGCTGCAATAAGTGAAAAAAGGTCCAAATGGGAGATTCAAACTTCATGTCGTACCAGTAATTCACGCCCACCGTTTCACACGATTGCGTAACTCGATGAAACCACAAGGCCGGCAAGTACAGTAATTCACCTTCCTTCACCTTGACTTCCACGGGATGTGTGTACTTCAATAATGGAAATGCCTCTAAATACTTGTCATTGTGCTTCATAGTTATATCAGCGGCGATCCACCGCGTTCGTTGAGGATCACCGACACTGTAATTGTCGTTTGCATCCTCCTCGAGTTGTACCATCCATTCTTGCCGATCTGCGTCCCAAAGAAATTGACCGCTTTCACACTCTTGCTCGTACAGGAAAGGAGCATCCGCAGGAGGACACAGTGTAAATACCTTTTCGCCCGAAGCCACATAGAACAGATTCTCGTAATGATCTTTGTGCATAGAAGAAACGGAACATTCATTTCCCATCCACAAGTTTACGGCTTGCGGTGGTCCTGTGCCGAAGGCTTCTTCCGCCCATGCAAACGTTTGAGGTAGTTGATTGGTGTCATGAGTCGTCGTCGAAGATTTCCAAAATTCTGTCAACTCTTGTCGAAGACAATCGTTTTGCCGCGAATAGTAAAAGACGCTTTCATCCTCCAAGGCTCCTTCGCTGCTCGAATCAATACCATATTCTTCCTTCTCAATGATTTGAAATACACGAGAGCATGGTTCTTGACCTGAATACACACGTTTGTGCTTGATTCGCTGATTGCTTTGATGAACGAGTTGTTTGTGAAAGGATTCGATCGTCGTGCATCGTTGCTCTGGCTGCACAAATATCGTACGAGTACAATCGCTTTTATTCGAGTCGCCGTCCTCTACAGGAACCTTTTCGTCGTTCTTTTCCGTAGAAGTCTGAACACGGCGAAGCACATCCGCATGTCCATCGGGTGAAACATCAACGACGAGTTCCATCTGCGGATCGAGTCGCACCAAATCGGGGATCGTACAACGAAACGATGCTGCATTGCGAATGATACAAGGCCGGCTGACGGAAACATAATCACGCAAATACTCTAGAGCCGACGGGGGATCTTCGAGTATAGCGATAGAAGGACACTCATCATCATTGCGAGCTCGTGATGATGAACACCAAAGAAATTGCACATCCTCCACGAAACACTCTATGCCTTTGTCGTCTACTTCAAATAGCGGTCGGCTTGTCATGTCGTTCTTTCTTCCAATACATGACGATACCGCACCAGGTATATTTTTTTTTAATAAAAAATAAAAAAAAAATACTTCCGTAGTCTAACGTTTGGTTTTATCAAGAGATTGTTGGCTGGAAGGTTCGGGAAAAAGTGTACACTCACGTAGGCTTGCGTAGAAAAATGTACCAAGCAGAGGTGCGTTCCCGTGTCTCCCTGGCGCCTTAAGAGGCGGAAAAGTGATCGAGTCTTATTGGTTTTGATCTATTTAGACACACGGAAATTCTGTGTAAAATATCTTTGCCTCAACAGAAATCTGTGATTTTAGTTTTAGTAGTCTATCGTGAGTTAGATTGAAGTTAGGTCTAGTGGTCAAGTTGATCTATCTTGTTTATCGAGACTCTCTCTCTCCTTCTGTTAATGCGTAAACCGAGGAGTCGTCGACTAAGGGGCTTTTAGTCGGGAAGTTGATGAATTAATCGGCGATGTACGTTTGAAATTGTTTTCCACAGATAGCGTCGACACAACGTTTGCAGGAACGCGACAAAATGTAAAACAAAGAAGCTGGAAAATGTTGGAAACGACTTGAATGAATACTTGACAACTTTAGTTCCTTTACTATGCAGTTGTATCAAGATTGGATTTCGTCATGACAAAAGCTCATTTTGATGGCGCCATACAGTTGAGTGCTTTTTGAGTGACCGGAAAACAAATTTAGCTGGAGATACAACTACGAAAGGCCATAACCTAGATTGATAATCAAAAATATAGCCCAGACGATTTGTAAGTTAAATTTCCGTTTGAAAAATTAACGAAACTTTCCTCAACAATACAACTGACGTAGGCCGTTTCATAGCTTTTCAGAAATAAATTTAGCTGGTTTTTTCGATACAGGAAAGAAAGAATTCTGAAAATGACCCGAAACGACTATATTAGGGGTAAGTAGTCAACTATGCCGTGCCCGATTTTTTTAGAACACTTCACACCTGAGTAAAGAGCCAAAAAATAGCCTAGAAAGTAATGATGACCGAGCACCCCTCACCCCCAGACCCCCTTCATCAAAACGAACGTTACACTTTTCGGAAAATCAAATAGAAATGAAAAAGGTTTGACAATAATAACATGCAGAACCTTATACTCCGTGATATTTGTTGATCATGTCGCAGTGATGATGGTTCGACTCGACTATAGGTCTTTGTGTAAGCAACCTTTTCCACGACTGCAGTTCAGTTTTTTCTGTCACGAGACAACTTTTTTGATGCGGATTGCTATTGAATCTTCGTTCCTTTTCCAATTGAAAATAAGCTAAAATTGTCCAAATTACTATTTAAGTTACCTTCAGAAGCTTTTGAGATGCAAACAATGTTGTTTTATGTCGAAATGGTTTGTAATTTGCTGACATCCTAGTTTAGTACGGAGTATACAGTAGACTCAATGTGTTGTCCGTTTTCGCCACGACTGCCTTCCAGTCACGAAGCTACATATTTCCGGGCTAAACTGTTACCGAATCTTAGGTCATTCTCCTAATGATATAAGCAATTAGATACCTTCGGAAGCTTTTGAGAAGCACACCATGTTGCTTTATGTGGATTAGGTCGGCAATTCACTGCCTTCCTGTCTTACTACAAAGCCAAATTAGCTAGGGTGAATCTGAATTCATACGTCAATTCTTTCAGATAGTCGCGTGGACGCCATATGTACTTGGCTAAACTTCTCCGTATTATTTAGAACCCCTAACTTGTGTGATAAAACGTCATGAGACAAGAACAGACCAACCAAAATGATCTCACATTCCGCATTGAAGTACTAGATGTAGGTTCCATTCCTCCAGTATTTGAGGGCGTGGTAACCGGTGCTGTTTCTGTGGAATTATTGGGACCCTCAACAAACAACGGAGTTAAATCTATCCGCCATACATCATTGAACAATTCTTGAGACGTTCGATCGTATCCACTGGTGAAATACACTACAGGCGATCCTCGCATCACAAAGGAGCCTGGAGCCCAGCGTGACCTGCCAGGATGCGGTGGAAGGACATGCCATCGACCGGTTTTTGGATCAAAAGCATGAAATTCACCTTCTGTCATGGACCGATGATCGTCGCCATCGCCACTGAGCACAAAGCCCATCGAACCAAATAGTGGTACTGTTCCAGAATCATCTTGTGAGAGTACGCTTGACGATTCGCCATCAAATTCCAAAGAAAATTGTGTTCCCGCTACACGAGCTTCCGTTGTGATTGATACATCTTCTTCGTTGAAACTCTCAAAATTCGGTTCGGCTACCCATGTACGATTCTCCATGCGAAACCAATCTCGTTCGATGCCTTGACTGGAATGCCCCAATCCTGTGTAACTTTGAGCACCGAGCGAAAAATGAAACGGATGATGACGTGCTGCAGCGGGAGATCGGACGCAGCTTCCCATGAATCTGTGGCAATATCGTAAATCCACCAATCGTTTAAATTTCCTCCACTGTCGTCTCCCAATCCGACATGGATTTCCCATTGTTCCACGGTATCCTCAACTCGATTACCTAGATTTGTTTTGCGTACAGCATTCATGGCAGGATGTCGTCGACCTTCAATGGGCATATCTGCTAACTGCTTCCAAATGTGAGTCACCATGTCAAATTCCCAGAAATCGTTCAGAAGCCCCGCTTCGCCGGCTCCCAGACCCAGATAAGCTTTCGAATGGAACGGAATATTCAACACAACACCGTAGGCGTAACCACGAGGTGTTCCCGGAAAGGCATTTCCCGTTTGGTTGGATATGTCCGTCCACGCGTCGTTCGCTGCATCGTACATATAAAAGTCGGACGTAGCCGTCTGATCGATAGTCGATCCGGTCAACAAAAAGCCGTGTGTTTCGTTCGCAAAGGTAATAGGATGATGCCTAGCCGGTCCTGGATAGGCTGTGACGGCTTCCCATTCCAATACATTGCTGCCGAGCAACGGCATCGGCAAAAGGAGAATAAGGATTGTGACACCCGACCGAAAAGAAGTCATTTGAATCGGCTTTTAGAGACAATGCTTGTGCGCGTTTATTTCCGACAAAATTACTAGGTTTCGATAGTGATTCAATTGCGAATAAACAGAAAGTCAATTAAGTGTTCACCATTTCTGTAAAAGGAGAAATAATCACTGCATCAACGACCATCGACAAAGGAGTCAACGAGTGAGTCACAAAAATTGAAGAAATTTTTTGAAGAAGCGTTTGCGCGCAAAAAATTGGCAACCCATGTGAACTTGAACCCTAACGTATTGTGCGCTCATCAATCTCATCGTTATATCGCCTTGCCATTTTTCGTTGCATCTCTCGCACTCGCACCTCGCACCTTCGCCTTTCTCTTGCTCGACCACAAGAACAACATCCGCAAAGACAAATAGAACTATCGAGCGCACAGACATCCATTATCCAAGCCATTATCCGCTAATTCCGTAAGATGATAGATGATAGATAATCATGAAGATGGCGGACTACTTGTACGGACTCAAGACCTCTCTCTCTGTTCCTTACCCCAGACATCCAAGACAGGTCAACTACGATAGTGAAATGACTTTACGCTTATGTAGCATGTAGCCGGTAGCCAGTAGCCAGTAGCCAGGGAACGAATCAAGAATCTGAACAGAAAATATGCATAATCTTGGTGTTTTTTTATAAGATTAAAGACGCCGCTCTTGGGCCTAATGCGTAATGCGTGAATAGTGAATAATCAAAAGTAGAAAGGGAATGAGAGATGAAAGAGAACACGTTTGAATGTCTGAGTCAGCGCTACGGCTTTTGGCTTTTGGCGCTTGGCCTTTGGCCTCTACCAGGTAGGATTACAGATTACAGTATTGTAGGGACTTTTTAAGAGGTTTTAGGTCTTTGCGGCTTGCGGCGGCTAAAGCAGCGTGCGGCGAGCGGCTCTTGGCTCTTTGGGCGGAGTTAAGAGTTAAGAATTAACAACGTACTTGAATTCGTGGATGAATGTATCACTGGTCATTGATAAACTGTAGTAGGCTGTAGACTGTAGACTGTAGACTGTAGACTGTAGAGAAAAGCAAGAACCAAGAACCTTAGAATTTTAGTTTCCTACTCCTACGTCATCCATCTGCCATCTGTAATTCTGTAATCTGTAATTTTTACATCATGTTTCATGTTTCATGCTTCATTCGTGCAAAATGCTGGTCGGCTCTCTGGACTCTGGACTCTGGAGCGGCGTTTGTTGTGGCGCGTGCATAAAAATCTAAAAACTAATCACTACTTAACACTTTATTCATGCAATAAACTTTGCTGTCGTCTCTACAAAGAGCATCATACTTGGAGCATCTCCGCCTCCATCATCCCACCCTGGCATTTACGCCCAAAGTTGAGCTCTTTGGTCATTGGGTCTTCAGAACTTAACCATAACATCACCGCATCCGCCCACATTACCGCCTTCCCTACACTTTTGAAGAGCGACCACCTTATTAGAAAAAAAGTCAAGACTTTTCGGAAATCTTGAGCCTTCACACTTTCAAAGCTTCTAGAGAACTTCTTGCGGGGCACGCTATCAACGCTTACGCCCCATTTTGGATATCGTGGGCCTCATTCTCTCCTCATTTCTCAGAAGATTTATCACAACATTTACAAATAACAGAGTCGGTTCAAACGAGCAAGATGCTTGGCTGGATCAATGATTGCGCTGAAAAACTTGTTATCAACAAGTTCGGGTTGGAAGCATGGCACACTGTCAAGTCAAAGGCGAAGTGCGACGTAGAAGATGGAGGATTCTTGAAACTCGAAAGCTATTCGGATCAAAGCACCATCGATCTCGTCGCTGCTGCAAGTGAAGTATCCGGACTTACGTTTGATGAAGTTCTTGAGGCGCTTGGTGAGTTCTGGGCACCATATGTGGCTGGCGAAGGCTACGAGAACCTTCTCTGGTGTCAAGGTTCGACACTCAAGGACTGGTTAACGAATATCAATGCCATTCATTCGCACCTGCAGACGACATTTCCCAACAAGATGACAATGCCTGAGTTTTGGGTAGAAATGGACGATCATGACGAATCGATTATCTTGTACTATTTGTCTTCAAGAGGCAACTATCTGGCTCCCATTGCCAAAGGCATTGTAAAGTGCGTGGCAAAGACTGAATTTGATCTTGACATCGTATTTGACAAACTGACGTCTCAAGGAGTAAACGGTGCAAAAGTCACCAGGTACGTTACGAAATGGTTGCAACGATGCCTAGCATCAACCATCCACATAGTCTCACACCGCCACAATCCGTATTTGCACAATCAGTTGGAGAATCACAACCGAAGACCCTCTCGACATGTACAAGCTCACACAGAAGAAGAGTTGTTACGGAGAAAACCACCCTCCCACTGAAGTCAAATGCCCCTTCACTGGTGTCGTGTACAGTGCTCCGCCTGACCTTTACGTCGAAAGCCACGAGGAAAGTCCTCTAAAAGGGCAAACACGTGCCCCGTGACAGGCGTGACGTTTTCCAACGACGCCCATTGCCCGATCGAGAACAGCGATGTGAACACATCCATAGATGTGTTGAGCGAAAAAGATTGCATGAGCAAGGTGGACAGCACCGTCTCTGATTTCGGCCATCGAAAAGTGTTTCGAAGAGCATCGCTCAGCGATCAATCTTTAGACACGTCCATTACGAAAAGCTATTCATCAACGACTTCGGACCCAAATGGTGGATTGTCGGCAAGGGTAACCAAAAATTGTTTCCCTACCACATTACTTTGGGCCCTGATTTGTGCATTCTTCAAGTCGGTAAAGCGCTACCCAAGCTTTTGAACTTGTATGAGAGCGATCTTCTTGGCATGCCCGCTGCACAGGTCTTCGACATTCAAAAACCTGCAGCAGCCGTCTGGAGCTCTAGCTGGCTCCGAAAGCTGGAGGATCAAGCCATGACAGTTACACCGACCATGAAATCCGCTCAAAAGCTGGTGTTCAAAGGTAGCGCTGTTCGTCTCGATGACCGCAAGACAGCAGACTGGATCGTTATCTTGTGCCCAGATGCCAACAACTTAGACGAGCTACGCGACATGGGGCTGACATTGAGTGATCTTCCTGTGCACGGATCTCACCGCGATGCTGTGTTCCTTCGCGAGCATCTCAGTAGCCAAATGAACGATGCCCTCAAAATGGAAAAGCTTAGCAAATCCCTCCAGAAGGAAAAGAAACTACTCGAGTCCCTTCTGCCCGAGCACGCCGCCGAAGGATTGCGAATGGGTCGCAGTGTCGAGCCGCGTCTTCACAACGATGTCACCGTCTTCTTTTCAGACATCGTGGGCTTTACAAGCATTTGCGACCAGATCTTTCCGTGGGAGGTCATCAACATGCTCAATCAGCTCTACTGCATCATGGATTGCTTGGCTTTAAAGTTCAATTTGTTCAAGGTGGAAACGATCGGAGATGCCTATGTCTGCTGCAGTGGGCTTCCCGATAGTGACGAAAACCACGCTCGCAACGTCGCCAACTTCGCTCTTGCCGTCAATCATTGTTGCGGGCTCGTCAAGTCTCCCGTGGACGGAAAACCGATCCAGCTGCGTATCGGCATTCATTCCGGAGCTTGCGCCAGCGGTGTTGTCGGGGTGACCAACCCACGCTATTGTGTCTTTGGTGATACTATCAATACGACTGCTCGTCACGAAAGCACGGGCAAAGCGGGTATGGTACACTGTTCCGACGCAACGCGAAAGGAACTCGAAATGAGTGCACCCGAGCTGTTTGTATTACAAGATCGCGGATTGATTGAAATGAAGGGCAAAGGCCAACAAAACACCCACTGGTTATACGCTTCCGAAATGAACGAGTTTGCCAACCAAACTGGTTTGAAGGCTCTCGAGGAACTCGTGAAGAAGGATTTGGTGAAAATGGAATCGTTTAAAGCCGAAGACACCGTTCGCAGCGACACGCAGCAGTATTCCCCGGAAGTGGATTCAACTAATTACAGCCCCAAGAAGCATGTTGTCAGGCGAGTGTCCACAGCGCTCACGGAAACGTCGACCAGCACAGAAAATTCTGATGGAAATGAAGAATTGAATTCTCCTCGGGTCGCTCACAGCATTTACTTCAAAAATGAATGTGCAGCGGTGGAAGACCTTTCGCAGAGAGAGTTGATTTCGCTGTTGTCTCCATCTCTCGAACTGACAAGCAGAAGCTTGTACTTCATGTAAGATCGTGTATCATATCAACTTTATAATGCATATGACAAATGAATTACGCCATCATCGTTGTTATTGTTTTAGTTGAGTTTCATTATTTCATTACTCCGTATATTTTTCTCATTCTGAGCCTCGAGCCTCGTTGCGTTCGTCCTCGTTGATCGTCGTCTGTATGTATGTCGTCGTCTCGGCGGAGACACGCTAAATCTATGTACGTAGTACCTGGTACCTGGTACCGTACTTGTAATGCCATCCATCGAACAAACATTTCCGATTTCTGCGCCAAGCATCATTTTGCTACTGTAGAGGGAATTTTGTTACTATAGAGGGAAACTAGGTAATACATGGCAAACATGCTCTACCTGGTAGTGGCGACTTTGATTCGAAGAACTTGCCGTTCAAACAGGGATGTTAGGCAAACGGTAAACGCGACCTGCCACTAAGTTATTATCCCGCTGAATAAAGCTTCAAATTTGTAATACGAAAATTTAGAGGTGAAGCTTGTGAATTTGACCTACTGGTTTATGCTCGCAATTCAGACCAGTAAAACACTTTTCTCTCGGTGTTTACAATTCCGTTTGACAAGGATGTTGAAATGGCCCTTTTACGCCGATAATGCAAAGGCCGTCTCAAAATCAACCGAAGTCGGCGCTAGAAAGGCAAGGTTATAGCATAATTTGTTACAAGTAGATAGATCTCGTGACTCGGACTTGATCGCGGTCCGCGACCATTGAGTTTGTGAACGTGGTTCGATGCGATGGTTGACGGGTTGACGGGTTGACGGTTGACGTTTGACGGTGAACGTTGGGTGAACGTGAACACGTGAACAGTCATTATTTATTTTTCTCGTCTAAAGCGGTCATTCAAGGCCTTAACGGAAAAAAAGAACTTTTACTCTTTACTTACTTACTGCTTACTCCGCGGAAATGTCGTCAGTCGGTCGTCACTCGTCACTCGTCACTCGTCACCCTTCAACACGTAATGCGCAACACGTAATTCGTACCAGTAAACAACTAAACAACAGTGAAGACGGAAGACGAGAGCATGAGCGATGAGCGGTGAGCGGCGAAACTAGAACAAACAAAAAGGGCTTATTATATGTCCCAAAGACCACGAGGAAAAATATGCAAGATGCCAGCACACAGGACCCAGGACCCAGGACTCAGCTCGCAGCTGTCAGCAGCTTCTGCATTCTGCAATATTTTGCATTCTTCTGCAAACCGAAAGCCGAAAGGTTGCATGTGTAAATGGCCCGTGTCCCGTGTGTCGCTCAAAAGCAAAGAACTCAGGCAGGAGAACAAAGAAATCAGAAATTAGGATGAAACCTGACACACAGCACCGGAGTAAGGGACATCGAGGAACACCTCATAAAAAGAAAACTGACCGTCAAAGGAGAAAGTTGTACCAGTGAAAAGTGTACAAAGTAGTCACCTAGTCAATTTTCATTATCTAGAGTACCCAGTACTGTACCTGCGGAATTTCTCAGGCCTATAGTAAACTTATAGGGAATGTTGCAGCACGCATGTTATTGAATTCTCGGGATGTCGAGTTAACTGAAAACGAAATAGTAAAGTTGCTGGGTCCGAAAGTCGAGGCATTTCGGGATTTTGCTACTGGCGACCTTTCGCGGAGTCCGGCAACGGGTAACGAATCAGAGAAAAGCGACACTCCGAGAACCTTTTTCATTTGGACAAATTCAAACTTTTCCCATTTTCAAACCAAACGACCAATCATCTCTCCAAAAATAAGCCACCGAACAATGGAAAAGCCAAGCAACATCGGGTGGTCTTACTCTTGTGCGATTGCGCTGAATAACAATGCAGTGTCGCTTCTTTCGAAGGGGCATTTGAATGAAGCCATGGAAACGTTCGCCGACGGAATACAAGTCCTCAGAAATGCAAACGAGGATCCATGCGCTCATCGTGAAGCAGAGGCTCGACAAAAAGTTCATAAAGCCGACCAGATGCTTTCAGAGAGTCAATTTAAAAAGGCGTCGCATCCAGGCTGTGAAGGTGTCGAAGTCAAAGTAATAACCGAAGACGATATTGCTGAGTCCGTGCGCAACATTGTGCACGATGCCATCAACAGTTCACAAACTCTGAAACTTTTCCTGATTCGCATCGAACTAATCCCAAAGAATGAAGTGGAAATACAGAAGCACATGGGTGGGCTTATCGCAGCATTGCTTCTCAATAATTTCGGGAACGCTTACATCAGTGCAGCCATCATCGAGACTGACTCACACCGAGCTCTTGATCTCTGGGAAGCAGCATACAGGCTATTTCAGTTGGCGTGTTCCAATTTGGTTGCAATTTCATCCAAGAATTTCAAGATTGAGTACGACGAGCTGACAGTGCGATTATTTCCCCTATCTGTCATCATTCTTCAAAATTTGGATCGGATTTCAACAGTTCTCGGCTTTCTACCCGATGCAAGAACTTACCATTCAACAATGATAGATGTCTTGGAGAGCTTCATAAAAATGGATGCCCTTTATCGAACATTCGCTGGCCAAGCAGCCGCAGCGGCTGCCTAAAATGTGATGTTTCTTGCTGGCTAGTAAAAATGTAAAATACGCATAACGCATAGACTCGTTTAAATGTACTTGACTTTGATATCTTGGTTAGAAATTTTACTATTGAAGCTAACCACCTTAACGACCTTAGTTGCTTGCGCTAGCAAGCAAGTCGTTCGCTTTCATCACGGCGGAGAAAGTGAAGCATTGCGGAGAAGAAGTCGTGCGTTTGCAATCCCGTTTGGTGTTGCCGTGGCCTTGAAAAAATGCGAACACGGATTATCTTCTACTCTAGACTGAAGAGTATAATGATTTTCCTTGATTGGGAAAAGCGGACATTCCTCGTCTCGTGACCGCGACCCGTGACCGCTGATCCGTGATCTTTATTGCGCGCTTGATTTTTTTTGATTTTTTGCCCGTTCTTTGAATGACTTGTCCTTAACCCTAACTCTCAATGGACACTTGAATTCGTTCATGTTCCACGTGGAATCTAAAGGCAACTGCGCGGTAGACGCGCGGTGATGAGTGGATGTGGTGCGTTTGTTTTCCCAATGCCTTTTGTGCCTGTTTTATTATTAGACCAGCAATTTGAATACGGAAGCGGGAAGAAGAAAAGGGAAAACGACGAACTTTATTTCTACTTTGAATAATATTTACTACAAGAACTTGAAATAATGCCACACGCAGGAGCTGAAGCTTTAAAAGAAGAAGGAAACACCTTCTTCAAAAACGGAAAATACGCCGAAGCCATCGAAAAGTATCAAGCCGCGACGAAGTTAGATGACTCTGTTCCGGCGTACTGGAGTAACATGGCGGCTTGTTTCGAGAAACTGAGTAAATTCGAAGAAATGGCAGATGCTTCTCGCAACTGCATCAAAGCAGATCGCAGCTTCGTCAAAGGATACTTCCGCCTTGCCGTGGCCTTGAAAAACCTCAACCAACTAGACGAATGCGTCAAGACGCTCGAAAGCGGATTAGCAGTCAGTTCGTCGAATGCGGATTTGAAAAACATGAAGAAGCAAGTGCAGGAGCTAGTGCGTGCCGATCAAGTTGCCGCGTACTGTCAAAAGGCCGAGGAGCTTCTTGCTGCCAATGATGTCTACGGTGCTTACAAACAGATCGATTTGGCGAGTCGCCTCGACTCGGGAAATCCCATTATCGAAAAAAATCAAGGCTAAAGTCAACCCGCTATACGAAAAGGCTGAAGCGAAACGCAAAGCGAGTTTGAGTGGTCCAGAATTGCACAAAGAAAAGGGCGATGACTTGTACAAGAACGCTCAATTTGAGGCCGCCACCGTCGAATACACGAAATGCATCGACGCCCTCATCGCGTCGAACCAAGGAACATCGGATTTGATTCTCAAGGCTTACTCTAACCGCGCTGCCTGTTACAAGCAAATTAGTCATTTCGATGGAACCATTGCTGACTGCACGTCGGTACTCGAAGTCGAGCCTGACAATGTCAAGGCACTTATTCGACGCGCTCAAGCCTTTGAAGGTGTTGAACGTTATCGCTTTGCTTTGCAAGACGTTAAGACTGTTCTTCAAATGCCTGCTCACAAGGTTGGAAAGGCCAATGTCGATATTTGCAACATGATGCAACACCGCTTGCAGCGCACGGTCGACCAGCTCAAAAAGATGAACAGTGATTAGAAATTGTATACGAAGTATGAGTCAAGGAACTAATAGGTCTAATGAAGTGAATGAATTCCTCTTCTATAGTAGTTGTAGGTTCTTTTACTTGTAGCCATTCCTCTAT
This sequence comes from Fistulifera solaris, assembly GCA_030295235.1. Lineage (NCBI taxonomy): Eukaryota > Bacillariophyta > Bacillariophyceae > Naviculales > Stauroneidaceae > Fistulifera > Fistulifera solaris. The sequence goes on along the minus strand of AP026145.1, from coordinate 154,692 downwards.
TCCGATGTGAACACTTTGTTGTGATCGTCGTAACCTTAGAGGCCATCGTGCATCTGCATTCAACTTCACTTAAAGGAATTTTAAAGCAGCTGACCAAATGTATGTCTGGGTTACATCTAAATGTCGACTTAAATGAATTAGACCAGATTTGAATTTTTTCTTCATTTTTTATTCGTGATGATTCGTGACTTAGGTTCGTCTGTCCTGCGATCGCGCCTGCTCACTCAAGTCCACCAAAAAAAACGGAACAAAACGAAAAAGCGACAAAGCGACAATACCAGTAAAGCGACAATAAACTACTACATTTGGAAGGATTTTAATTTGTTTACCATCTAGATCAAATAATGTCTGCCACAAGTGTGAAAGAGACGACACACAAGGTGCAGTCGACGGTGCAAGCTCTCATTGATGAGCATGCGGAACGATTTTATCACTCGACGGACGAGGATCCTTCATCGCACAAGCCCGTATCTCAAAAACCCGGTTTGGACTTTTTGCACGTCAAAAATTCTGTTTTGTTGTCGTACTTGATCGACCTAGTTGTACATTTGAAAGGTGGAGGCGCGGATGACGAAAACCATTCGAGTCGTCTTTTAGAGATGAGGACTGTTTTAGAAAAACTAAAAACGATGGATGCGAAACTGAAATATCCTATTGAGAAATTATTATCCTTGCAATCATCAAGCTTCGCAGCAGCCGGTGTCAGTGATTTCAACACAGCAGAAGATCCGTTGGCCTACAAACCGCAGTTGGCAGATGAGGAAGAGGACGACGACGATGAAGATGACGAAGATGGGGCGAAAGTTGCTTCGTTCGAGCGCGGAGAAAGCAACGAGTCGAATTCCGAAACAATCTATCAAGCACCACGTCTACAGGCAGTTCCCTACACACATGATGCTACGCACACTTCCGAAGTTCAACAAAAACGACTCCGTCAACGATTACGAGCGGGAGAAATTGCTCAAGCCCTTCGGCACGAATTTACGGAAACACCTGAGACCGAAGACAACCAAGGCGCCGGTGAACGCATCAACGCCACGCGTGAATACCAACGCATGGAACAACGTCAAAACGAGAAACGAAAGTACGAAGAAGATAACTTTGTACGTTTGACAGTGACACGGCAGGAGAAGAAAGAGAGAAAGCGCCTGCAGCGAGAGAATTACAGTAATCTGGGGTCTTTGGCGGCGAATGTTGATAATTTAGTTTTGGACCGCGATCCGGAACAACGAAATCGGCATTCAAAACGGTTCGAGAAGCACAAAGCCAAAACGACGACGAAGAGTAAGCAGAAAAAGTCTAGACGGTTCTAAACTCAAAAGATTTGGATTGTAGCGATTTTGCATTAGCTGTTTTCATTGAGTAGCTGCGGATTGGCTAAAGAAAGGATTGCCTAGAATTGGGGATGTTTGTTTCAGCATTCGCTGTTCAAGTGGGATGTGAACACATGACGAAACTACCGGTAGTCTAGTGCATAGGTTTTTCGCCTAGTCATGTCTATCACGACTGAAATCCAGTCTAAATCGATAAACGAACAACAATCAGGTCCAAAAAAGTACTCCGTAGAAAGCTGCAGATCATCGACATTATGAAGCGATCAATAGATTGCAAGGTAATTCATATTGAGTTTGCCCTTTTGATTGTTAGTGTTGAAAACAATTGAAAAAGCTGGTCCAGACTTTGTGGACCATAACAGAATTTCTGTATATTTAGATATATCTTGTCCAGGATTTCTGGAAATCTCACTTTCCTTCGTTATGATCCAAAACACAGTTTCCAGAATTTCTGGAACGCCCACTTTCTTTCGTCAGGATCAGAAACCACCTTGTCCAGATCTTCTGGAACGTGCACTGCGTTTCGGTCTAATCGAAAAAGCTTGTCCAGAATTTCTGGACTATCACAGAATTTCTGTATATTTAGATATATCTTTTCCAGAATTTCTGGAAAGCGTACTTTCCTTCGTTATGATTTAAAACACAGTTTCCAGAATTTCTGGAACGCTGTGGTCGGATCGAAAAAGCTGGTCCAGAAATTCTGGGACGTGAACAGCACTTCGGCTTCCGTAGGATCGCACGAACTCGGCCAGAATTTCTGTAGGATTATAAATTCTTGAATTTATGTGCTCATCACGATGAAGGATGAAGCGTCACAACATGTACCTTTACGGCGTTGTGAGACGAACAATACACAGTTTCAACTCAATGAAGCTCTTTAACTGCTCAAGCACTTCACATAAGGAAGCTTGAAGTGATTGCAAACGAATTGCATTTCCAGACGCACTATCACTGACCAAAAACATGTCATCCTCCGAAACTCAGTCTAATAGGGCGCTGAGTGATGCCGTAGCTGGTACTTTGGCCGGTTTGATTTCCTTATGGTCTTTCTATCCGCTCGATGTTTACAAGACTTTGATTCAAGGATGTCCTGCGGTGTCTTCTTCCACAAAACTACATTCCTTGTTAGCTGGAATTCAATGGAAAAGCGCGCACACGGCGGCGAGCAATTTTGTTTATTTTTATCTGTATTCCTCAGTTCAACGCATCGTTCGAAAGCGCCACCGGCAGCAGTCTCCGTCTGTCTTGTTACGCTTGCTGATGGCCGCAGTAGCAGCGATCGGTAACACTTTTGTGACTTTGCCCTTGGATGTCATTTCGACGCAAGAGCAACAACAGCAACAGATTCACATGAAACATCTAAGTGTAATCAGGCCTCAAACATTTCCTACTCCTTCGCTAAATTCTGCAAAAATTCAACAATATGCTTCCGAGCTATCGAAATACTGGAAAGGACTATTGCCATCTCTTTTGCTTTGCGCCAATCCGTCCATTCATTACACTGTCTTTGACAGTATCCGACATCGAATACTTCATCGCGACGCCAGTCATCAGCAGAACCGGCCATTGCATTGGATGGAAGCATTCTGTCTGGGTGCGATTGCGAAACTAGTAGCGACAATAGCAACATATCCACTCATTCGCGCAAAAATGTTGATCGTGACACAATCGATTCAAGGCGGTCTGTGGAATACGTTGCGAAAAGAGTACAACGAAAGGGGGTGTTCTGGTTTGTATCAAGGATGCCGCTTGCAGCTGTTGCATACACTGCTGAAAAGTGCGTTGCTGATGATGATTCGAGAGCGTCTCACCGAAGTCACGCATAGCTTTCTTAGCGCAGACAAACCTCTAGTGTGAAGCGGTATAAGAATATCAAACCGCACGCTAGGCAACATTACGCTGACACAAAGTATTTACTCGTTAACGAATTCTTTTATAATATTTACGAAATGGTACTTCTGACACGTCTCGACTTCTTGAATAAAGCATCAACTTTACTGGCGTCCAGACATTTCATTCACACCCGTAGCACTTGAGAACGAGTCCTGGAGTGACCCGTAGGAATTCGACACTGGCTGGTAGCTGCGAAGGCCATCCAAGTAGCTGTTTCCCGATCTCGCATCCCCCATCTTTCCGTCTATTGGGGCGTACTTGAATGGAGCTGGATTCGCCGGTGCCAACGTATTCAAGTATGAAAAACCAGTCGAAGCAGCAGTTGCAGGCGCGGATGGAGATGCAGCAGCTGGAGCAGATCCATAGCTTGCTGACGCGTCAGGGGCTGGCGAGTAAGTTGCTGCCGACGGTGGTGCTGAAACAGGAGTGGTAGAGTAGCTGGACGCAGGAGGAGCGGAATACGAATCGAACGACGTAGAAGCCGGAGCCGCGGAAGCGACGGCATTCAAGTACGGGCTACTCGATTTGCCGTCAGCCATCTTTCTACCAAAAGGACTGAATCCTCCACCAGCCTTAGACGGTCCAGCGACGGTGTTCAAATACGAACTAGAAGACTTTCCGTCGCCCATTTTGCGACCGAATGGTGAATAACTACCAGGCTTGGCGGCACTGGCACCTCCCATATTGCTTAAGTAGCTGCTGGTAGAGGCAGGCGGCGCGGTAGCAGAAGGCTCAAAAGCTTGAACAGGAGCAGACGCCTGAACAGGGGCCGAATAGGATTCGTACGAAGTGGAAGCCGGAGCAGCGGATGCAACAGAATTCAAGTACGGGCTACTTGACTTTCCATCAGCCATCTTTCTACCAAAAGGACTGTACGCACCACTGGCCTTAGACGGTCCAGCCACAGTGTTCAAATACGAACTAGAAGACTTTCCGTCTCCCATTTTGCGACCGAATGGTGAATAGCTACCTGGCTTAGTTGTAGCTGCGCTGGCACCTCCCATATTGCTCAAGTAGCTGCTGGTAGAGGCAGGCGGGGCGGCAGCAGAAGGCTCAGCAGCTTGAACGGGAGCTGCATACGAATCGTACGACGTAGAAGCCGGAGCGGCGGAAGCAACGGCATTCAAGTATGGGCTGCTAGATTTGCCGTCTGCCATCTTTCTACCAAAGGGACTGTATCCGCCACTAGTCTTAGAAGGACCAGAAACAGTGTTCAAATACGAACTAGAAGACTTTCCGTCGCCCATCTTGCGACCGAATGGTGAATAACTACCAGGCTTGCTTGTTGCAGCACTGGCACCTCCCATATTGCTCAAGTAGCTGCTGGTAGAGGCAGGCGGAGCGGCAGCAGAAGGCTCGGCAGCTTGAACGGGAGCTGCATACAAGTCGTAAGAAGTAGAAGCCGGTGCAGCGGATGCAACAGAGTTTAAGTACGGGCTACTCGACTTTCCATCAGCCATCTTTCTACCAAAGGGACTGTATCCGCCACTAGCCTTAGAAGGACCAGCGACAGTGTTCAAATACGAACTAGATGACTTTCCGTCGCCCATTTTGCGACCGAATGGTGAATAACTACCAGGCTTGGCGGCACTGGCACCTCCCATACTGCTCAAATAGCTACTAGTAGAAGCCGACGGAGCCACGGCAGAAGGCTCAGAAGCTTGAACAGGAGCAGAAGCCTGAACAGGAGAAGAATAAGATTCAAAAGAGGAGGAAGCCGGTGCAGCGGATGCAACACTATTCAAGTACGGGCTGCTAGATTTGCCGTCTGCCATCTTTTTTACCGAAGGGACTGTATCCTCCACTAGCTTTCGAAGGACCGGAGACGGTGTTTAGGTAAGAACTCGACGACTTTCCGTCCCCCATCTTGCGGCCAAATGGTGAATAGCTACCTGGCTTGGTTTTAGCAGCACTGGCACCTCCCATATTGCTCAAATAGCTGCTGGTGGATGCCGACTGAGCCACGGCAGAGGGCTCAGAGGAAGTCTCAACAGGTGCCGTAAAAGAAGCAGAAGCTGGCGTAGCGGAGGCGACACTATTCAAGTATGGGCTGCTCGATTTTCCGTCAGCCATTTTCCTACCAAAGGGACTGTAACCTCCACTAGCCTTAGAAGGTCCAGCCACATTGTTCAGATACGAACTCGACGACTTTCCGTCGCCCATTTTGCGACCAAATGGTGAATAGTTACCAGGCTTCGCTGTAGCAGCAGTCGAACCTCCCATATTGCTCAAATAGCTACTGGTAGAAGCCGATGGAGCGACAGGAGAGGATCCAGAGAGCATCTCGACAGGTGCCGAGTAAGATTCGTAAGAAGAGGAAGTCGGTGCATTCGATGCAACAGCATTCAAGTAAGGGCTACTCGACTTTCCGTCCGCCATCTTCCTTCCAAAGGGACTGTAGCTACTGGGAGGAGCAATGTAAGCTTGGTTGTTGTTGGCGGCGCCACCTACAAACGCATTGACGGGCGTCGCCGGCGAGGACGCTCCATAGGCGGATGAAGCTTTCATATTGTCGAGGTATGCGCTGCTTCCCTTTCCATCCGCCATTTTCTTCCCAAAAGGAGCAAAGTTTCCTGAAAGTTGAAACCCCTCGTGGGGATTGATGCAGAGAAAGAGCATCGAAACGGCTGCAGAGAATCTCATGATGAATTTGTTGTTGAGAAAATGTAGTTCTGGAGAAATGAGTTTGCGAGGAGGAAAGCGATCGTTTCTTCTTCAAAGCTTGGTTTCCTTTGATGAATGCGGTCCTTTCTTTCAATGCGAATGAGATGGAAACCTTTTAAAGGAAATGAAGAAGTAATGATAGCGAGAATAAGATAGTGAATGTCAGCGACGGCAAACGTAATAACAACACGCCAACAACACGAGAAAGAGACGTCATTGACTTTTTGAAGCTCGCGAGAAAAGACGGTAAGATACCACGTACGACGTGCAGAGCAATTGACGCAAGCGCGAGATTTCAGTTCAACCGGTTGCAATGACGTCGACGTTGCACGAACAGGCCGGTGTCGTTCAATGCGACAAACACATTAATACAGAATTTCCGTCTGTATTAAAATACGCAACAAGATATTTACTATTGTCCAAAGTGTTGTCCGTATTTACCACGACTGCACTTCGCAGTCATGAATCTATATTCTTTCGCGCGACATTGTTATCTACAATTTGTTCGTTCGTCATATTATCTCGAGCTTCCTTTGTCATTGTTGCAATGAAATAGTTCTTAGCAGCGTTTACACTACACGCGTTGATATTTTTACGTCGAATCCTGCGAAACGTTGTTTGCCGTTTATTACTATCTACCAAAGTGATGTCCGTATTTACCACGACTGCACTTCAGTCATGAATCGATATCCTTTCGAGCGACATTGTTACCTACAATTCGTTCGTTCGCCAATTTTCCTTGAGCTCCGTTTGTCATTGTTGCAGTCCAATAGCCTTACGCAGCGTTTACATTTCACCCCTTCGAATATTTGTACGTCGAAAAGCCTGCGAGACGTTGTCTTGTGTATTTACTATGGGCTCAAAGTGTTGGTTCAGGAGACCACGACTGCAAAGCAGTCTTGAGTCATGAGTCATGAGTTAAGAACCTGCTCATTGTTAAGAACCATATAAGGAGTAAATATTATCGTTATCTCGCCATCATTATTTTCCTTTTTCTACCACAAATACAAGTACTTTATAGCGCGTTGAAAGTCAATAAACTAAAGAGATTGAAATGCTTGTTAGATGCAAGATGTAATATTTAATGGAAAAATATAATAATGCTAATAAAGCCGTAGTCAGCCAGAATCATATTGTGTCTCAGTACTGACACGTTCAACTTCTTTCACCGGTGCATTCTTCGATTCCACAGCAACTGCAGCAACTGCAATCCATTTCACAGTCGACTTGAAAATCCGGGATACTCAAATCGGCGCACATGTGTTCAACGTTTCCCGTGAACAAGTTGTCTTCAACTGCAAACGTCTGTAATTGAGATAACTTTCGGAAGGAATGAGGGATGGAACCGTACAAGTAATTGCTGTACAGCCACAAATGCTTCAACTTGGAGTGGCTACCCCATTCGTCTGGAATGCTGCTTGTGATATTGTTGCGTGTCAAACTGAGCGACTCCAACTGTGGCCCCAAAATCGTGGGGAGGGTGCCTGTTAAGGTCGGATTGCGATCCAACCACGTCTCCACTAAGGCACTCATGTCTTGCAAAAACTCCAAATTGCCCGTCAGTCCTACATTATCAGCATAAAAGTACTTGAGATTGGGCAAACTGATGAGGGATTGGGGCAGAGTACTGTTCACTTGATTGCCGGAAATTTCCAAATACCGGAGTTGCGCCATGTTCTCAAAGATATCCTCGCGTAGCGGTCCGTGGAACATGGTGTGCGAGCAATCAAATTCTTCCAGATTCGTGAGTGCAGCGAATACCAGCGGAATACCGTCGCTCTCGAACAATGAATCCTTCATGTACAAGTACTTGAGATTGGTCAGCTTTCCCAGAAAGTGGGGATGAACATTGTACGCGTAGTTGCCTTCGATATTCAAGAATTCTAAGCCGTGACTCAAGTACTGCAACTGCGGAGGGATTTCTCCTGTCAAATCGTTCGAGCCCAGGTCCAAACTGGTGACGTAGCCGAACTGATTGCAAGTAATACCGTACCAGTCACACTCGTTGGCGTACACCAACCATCCTTGGCTTTCGGTCCAAGGAAAAATGTCTTGAGGTTGAGCATCCATCAAACCTTGATTGTAACGAAGCCAGTCGTTGTTGACGCGGTAGGTGGCGTAGTACAAGCACGCGAGGGCATATCGCTGCAAAACCCGATCTTCCACACGCATGCGGAATTCTTGTAACGAGAAAGGATTTTGTAGCATCCACCGGTAGGCTAGACTGGTGTACGAGTCTCTGTTTTCCAATTCATTGGCTCCTACGGCTTGACGCAAGTAGCGATCCATCTCTTCGGACGTGATCAAGGGACCGACATTGCGGGGCGTGGACGAAGAACTCTGTAGTCCAAGATAGACAGCCACTCCGATGACAGCCATTAGCAGCAATCCAAAGGCAAAGACTGCGCGCAACAACCAAACACCACGACGCGATTTCGGGCGTGGCAAGCAGCAGCAAATCTTGCGACGGCGTGAGGTCGCGGTCGAGGCGTTGTCGTCGTTCGATCGAAAGACGCTCGCCGTGGGCGGAAAGGCGTCCTCGCCATATGTTGATGTTTCGCCAGGATTATCTTTGTACGATAGACTCGACATGATGTGTTTTCTCTTGTGTTGTTGTTTGAATCTATCAAAGAATGAAGAGTATGAGATTGAGATGTGTAATTATTCTCTTTTTCGCAACGTTCTTTGTTTATGCCGCTCACACGATTGTTCCTTCTTCCACCCATTTTTTAGCTACGCTATGTGAGTCGCCCTTTTTTGTTTTCGCGGACCAATTCGGACTCAAAATGTGTCCGTTGCTATGGATTGGTAGGGGAAACGGTTATGTGTATCCAATGACATGTAGTCACTTCGCCTATTTGATTTATTTGCTTTCGCGCACCGCGATTGTCTGACTGTCGTCCTACATTGTCGTACAGTGGTCGTTAACCCGATCCTTCATAACGTCTCGAATGTCATCCACGTGGAAGACGACCTCCTTCCTCGTCGCCTTGCGATGTTGTTTTTTCGCTTTGCCGTTTTCGATGATCATTCTTTCCTATATTTTCTTCGTCTTCTTAGGTTGCTCTTTAGGCAACCCTGTTGCACTACAACCGCCAGATTACTCTGGTGTCGATAAACGCAAACTCATGAAGAAGAAGGAGTGGCTGTGTTTCGTTTCGTTGTCGACTTCAACGGCCACAGCTGTCGCTTCGCATGCCTCACGTTCTTTGCGTGCGACGACAGCCTTGCGAGGCGGGGAAACAGAAGCGAATGCACCTGACAACAATCATACATCCACTCACGAACCCAAAGACTCGCATCATCATCATAAAAAGAAGAAGAGCAAAAGAAATCACCTCCTCCGAATTCATCGACCGAAACAAACACTACATCCAGCTCTTCCTCATCTGCTTCATTCACACGACAACAACAGCTACTGCAAGACATCTTGAAGCAAGACGATTATTATCAAATATTAGGATTAACTCGCCAAGATGGTCTGCATCCAGATGCCGACGCCAAAATACAAAAGGCGTATCGAAGGCGTGCCGTTGTGACACATCCCGACAAGACCCAGGGAGATCGACGTGCCTTCGACAAAGTCGCGGAAGCGTATCAAGTACTTTCGGATCCCGAACAGCGGCAATTGTACAATCGATACGGCAAGGCGGGTTTGCAACAGCAACAAGGGGGCATGCCCTACGACATTTTTCAACAGTTCTTCAGCCAGGGACGTCCATTCAACAATCAACATCCCATCAATCGGACCACTCGTTATCAAATTACCGTTACCCTGGAAGACTTGTATCACGGTATCACCAAGACGATTCTGGTACCACCACCCAATGCTTCGCCGTTTCATGAAACGCATCATCACGCCAAACATGTATCCGTACACATTCCCGCCGGAGCCGAGGCGGGACATGTGGTGCTGTGCAGTGGTGAAATTGATTTTGTACCGGATGCGACGCCGGCGGATCTGGTGCTAGTCGTACAGCAGCAACGGCATGATGTCTTTACGCGCAAGCACTATGATCTGGCCATGTCCTTATCGATTTCGTGGAGTGAAGCGTTGGGTGGTTTTCAGCGGCGCATTCGACACTTGAATGGAAAAGACATTCCTATCGCAGTAGCCGGTGCAATTCAATCGGGAGATGTCTATCGCTTGAATGGATACGGTATGCCCAAAACTGGTACTGAATTCGGTGATTTATACATCGAGTTTGAGGTGCTACTGCCACAACATCGAAATCAGTTGACGGAGGAAGAATACAATGAGTTGAAACGACTTGTTCACAAAATGGAAGGCACAAAACCTGCGCACGTGAAAGATACTTTGGAATTGACACAAGCCAAACGCTCCGAATTCGGAGTCGCTAGTGGAATTCCACCGAATGACACACGTCATCGATACGAAGAGGAACAAGAAGAACCACACCCTTTCTTTTATCATGCACAGGGCACCAATCCTTCTTTGGCATGCGACAAGGTCCCATGTATGAAGAGGACAGTAACGTGCAGTGTCGACAAATGTAAAAGAGTACATTGCAGCAATAACCGCATTTAAAAGATCTAAGAATAGATTCGTTCGCGAAACTGTTACGTCTATTTCCTTGCCTTCATAACATCTCGCGTACTGGGCAGCAAAGAAGCTTGTCGGCGAAGCTCACTTTGCAGAACAGAATTGTCGCTCCATTCTTTGTCTATTTTCTTCCGCAACTGGCGTAAAGAATGAGGACGTGACCCAATCGCTAATTGTGTTTCAGGGTCTAGATTTAACAATGTCCGAAACATCTCATCCCAAAAAGTGACGTATTTTAATCCTTCCAACGGTTCGTTTGGAACCCAATCACCGTTTTTATCTTCCTTCAATTCAATGTGCGAGCTAAAAAGTAATACATGAACGCATGCACAGATACCAAATGTGTCTGCGTCAAACGACCACGGAAGACCTCTCCTCATCGCGACACACATCATCTCTTTCACACAAGAGGGTCCTACGAATCTCTTGTTCATCACATTGTCGTCACTCCTGAATACAGCACGCCCTTCGTCTTTAGCCAAATCGATACCTCGCCCAAAGTCGATTAAACAAAGGTCGGATCCAATAACAGAATCACCCGCCATTGTATGAGATTGCGATAAAACCCAGTTGTCAGGCTTGACATCACAATGCTATTCAACAAGAACAAAGAAAATGAGAGATGAGATAGAATCGCAACCCACTCGTCCCTGCATGACAGACGTACCAAAATTTTCGCCTTCCAGTGAAGTGTTTCAATGTATGAAAGCATCAACGAGGTGTAGTAAAGGACTACGATCTCTGGCACGGATTCGTCATGTAACGTATAAGCATTGACAAGGTCAATAAGATTCAAACCCGACGTGGTCACAGCAGACATTGCGAGCAAGGCCCCGTCCGCAAAGAATATTAGCGACAAAGGGTCAGGAAAGAAGAGCTTACTCGTTCCTATGCGCTTTTTAGCCGTTTGTAGCAGCTCAAACTCGAGGGCGAGACAGTCGATCGGTGCCTGAGATTTGATCGCAATCTTTACTGATGTTTCTGATTCTAGCAAGGCGACGCTTCCGAACGAACCTTTTCCAAGCTCCGCTACGATCTTTGCTGAGCTGTGACTAATTCTAATTTCAACACCCTGATTTACTTGCTGTCGCTTGAGAGGACGCGGTAAGGCATGCTCTTGTAGATCATAAATTTTCTGCGATTCAGAAAGCACGCGAGTAAGCGCTGGAATATTGGGAAAATGAGATGCTGCATTAGCCTTTAAATGGTGCGTCGAAGATTTGATCAAATCTTGGTATACATTTGCGTAGTCCGGGAAAATATTCTTAGCATTGGAGGCGGGGTAATGCCTTGACTGGCTGCTAGTAAAATTGGTTAAATCTGTTTCATCACAAGTGGGTAAGACGCACATGTCAGCATGGTTTGAGTACGAGTTTAAAATGGACTTACTCACTTTTACCGTTGCAGTCGTCACTATCACCCTCAATGCTCACATCGTCCAACATCTGTACGACTTCATTAAAAAGAGAAAATGTTGCGGTGTCACCGTCATTCTCTTCGTCGCAGGAGTTCGAGTCATCGCTCCTTTCATCAATATGCTCCAAGACGCCACTTTTCTTTTTCGATCGACGTGCAGCTCTTCATTAGCGGTGTCTTTAGAAATCATTCTACTTGCGTCTGGCTGTAACTCATCGATGAATATATCAAATGCCTGACTTGGCATCAAGGTGTTCTTACACACGGGCACCTGTGCTGTTTCAACCCGAGTATCCGCTCCGGGAGCATCTGTGTAGATTTCAAAGGCAGTCGCAAATATCGAAGGTTCCTTAACGGCTGTTGCACGATCCGCCGGTGGCACGTCGTCGTGTTCAACGTCTGTAAAGATAGCAAAACCAGTCCTCGGTTCCGTTACGACAAGTAATGAAGAGTCTGGATCACAATCAGCCATCACTTCTTCTTGCTGAATAATGACTGAAGTATTGCATGAGTCCGAGACACCGGATTCGTTTAGAATGGGACCCAAGCCACCAGAACGATCTTCGATTCGACTTCGTTCCGTTAGCGGAAATGCAGGACTCGAAAACATCATTGATAATTCTCTCAACGCCAATTGCGTATTGATAGTCGGATCGGCAACCCCGCCAACAGCTACAGAAGACGTTGCGCTGTCTGTTGTGACGTTTGGGTCAGTGGGGCGGTTCTGTAAACCTGGCGTGAAAGCGACGGCTTGCGGAGCTACCACTGATGTAGCGCAAGCTGATTGAATGGAGATGGAATGATAGGAAGCATTGGTAGATTCGTCCATGGACATATTCGAGTCGTTTTGCTCCTTGTTACGACTCGTCGCAAATAAATTCACATTGGAACAACTCGAAACGAGCTTAAAATAGCTGGCTTGAACTCGAGCCTCCTCAAAACATTGCTCCACGCCTGAGGGACTCTTTAGCAGCATCTTGTCAAATCCTCGTGATTTCAGTTGCGAGGGCGCTTCGGGCCGAACAGGTTGGTCGGATTGCACTTGCGATGGGTCTCGCACATACCGCAATGGATCGTTGGTTAGCCGTTCGGCTACGCTATCTACTCCACGTTCTTTAAAAGTTCTGTCATCGCGGACTTGGCGATGGCGCTCAATAGCACGGCGCTTGTCAGCTTGCTCGCGTTCATGCCGCGCGGCGCATTCTTCATCGACATAAACGGCAAACGCCACGGGCTGCTTGGGTGCACAGAGAATAGGAGTAGTGGAAGATATATGACTGGTAGATAGAGCTCCCCTTTCATTCCAACGTTCTGGAAGTATAGTATTTTCCTTAAGACGGTCCTCTTCGCTTTCTAGAACTCGGCCGTCTGGTTCAATTAGGGAATCGTTCAAGGCTTCGTTTTCTGTTTGTGTATCTTCTGTATAGATCGCAAATGGTTGATTTTCATCCTGTCTTTGTAACGTACTTCGAGTCGAACTTCTCCGAGTCGCAAAGTGGCTGTATTCGCAGGCATGCGAGGATTCCGCAGCGAATTCGGTCTCGATGTAGCCCGACGATCATTGCGACGAAACGAATCTTCCGACAAGCCTCCTAACACGCCTCGTCCATCTTGCTGATCGTCATCGTCGTCGGCATCTTGATTGTTGGTTGAATTGAGCCAGTACCGACTCATCCTGCGCTGAAACTGCTTGTGTCGTTGCTGCAAATAATTCAAAGGCGCCGCCTTTTGGACAAACCCTTGTTAAATATCTTGTCCGCAAACGCGTAATCCTGCTCTTTCTCCGCCACAAAAGCCCAAGCCGCCCAGAAGATTGCAACTTGCGCTCCTATATTTTGCTGATACAGATATTGAAATATTTCACGCGGTCGTTTCGTTTGTTCCGCATAACGACAGCAAACGCGAATGAATCGCAAGTCATTTGCATACTTGCGGACGGGACACAGAGCTCGAAAACAGCGCTCTAACAATAAGAACTGTTCGTGAGTATCGACTGGGAATGATTCCTGATGAAACTTAATGTACGAAAGCCAATGAATGAGGGCATCGTCGTCGTCCTGTTGCACTAATTTTTCGTAATGACGCAACATGCGTTCGAGCTCACGTCGATCCTCTTCCGTCGCGACCGCCGATTGCTCGAGCAATGCGACATTGCGACCTCTTTCTAAAGGAGCAGAGTTTTCTTTTGCTTGTTCCCAAATAGGAGTCTCCATTGTGTGTTAATTACAACTAACAATAATAAATGATGAGGATGTTGCTTGTGTTGTGTGTTGCGTGTTGCGCGTGGCGCTTTACCTTACAGTACCAGTTTGAAAGCGTTTGTCACCTCACTTTGTGAGTTCCTAAGTGTTCTCCGCCGGCCGGTCTTGTTGTCACATAGTCGGTGCGATATTCAAAACGGAGTATCGCCTTACTGTTGATTTATAACGTCTTTAACGTTGTTTCACTGGTTCTCCGTCTACAAAGTACGTTAGGAGGAAACACGTCACGACTGATTTTCAGTCACGAGAAAGGAAAGGTTTCTCTGAAATCAAAAAAAACTTTGCGACCTCGTCGTAGACTATTTCGTATGAAAAATTATTAAAATACGAAATTGCGCTCTACTCTTGCTCTACTCATAGCAATCCATTATGTATCAAGTCTCATTCTCATCTCTAGAACATCGTGCTTGTGCTCTTGTCCCTGATCTGGAGTTAGACTATAGTGTTAGAGTGTATATGACTTTTTCACGACTGATTTCAGTCCTGGGTCATAAACGCGAGGCATTGCGCATTATTTCAACCAAAGACAGCGGAAATACTTGGGAGCAATACAAGTGAATATTAGTTAACTTATTATGACACGACTTTCTCTTTCGAGGTCAAAAACCTTTTTGATAGCAGACGGAAGAGAAAAGCTGGAAACGATTCTTGCACGCAAGAAGTATCGAACGAGCCGTCGCCAGGCACAAGCCGCTGCCGATGCCGTGCCTCTTACGCCGTGCGATGACGATATGCCGTTCTACACGGTCAGTGTGACCATCGGGACGCAACCCTTTCAATTAGTGGTTGATACGACGTCGACGGATTTGTGGGTGACATCGCAAGATTGTGTGGATTGTATAGAAACACAGAATCGATATGATGCGACAAACGCGACGCCGTTGTTCGACAATGCTTTGGAGAACATGTACGAATCCGTTACCGGAGGAGATCAAGTACGTTATCAAATCCGCACGAAGAAGCATCTATTTCCTTGTCTTTGTTACTGATTCAATACTCTTTCTTCTTTCTTCACCCTCTTCTTAAAGGTAGCGGGGCTACTGTACAAAGATAAAGTTGCGTTTACCGATGAAATCCAAATTCCCGAACAAGGTTTTGCTGTCATCGATAAAATGGAAACATACTACGATCAGGCATGTCCGAATCAGTGGGATGGGTATCTTGGTCTGGGTCCGCTCAATGAAGGATTGACCGGAGAAGGCCAAGTCGAGCACTTTGCTACAGTCATCAAACAGCTCCATGATGCATTGCCTCGTCCCATGTTTGCATTGCATCTCACGGGCGATGAACTGTCATCCGAGTTACTACTGGGGGGAATCGATCGCACTCTGTATTCCGGATGCCTGGTCTGGCATGAGGTGCAACCGCTCGAAATGGGTGTCGACATTTTATGGGACTTGAAGGTCGAATCATCGCGGGTCGGGAACGTCGAGTTACCACTCGTCGATACGGCGGTGTTGGACAGTAGTGCTTCCTTTTCTCTGGGTCCTTCGTCGGTCGTTGCAGCATTTTTGGAAGCAAACACCGGGATGGTATTGCGGTACACGAGGCGAAGCATCGGGGGCCATGCAGAGCGTCAGTTGCGATACTACTGCTTTTGAGTTCGGCTTTGGTCCATGTGAATCTCCCGTCGATGCGTTGATTTTGAATATTGATGGAGTTTCGTATAAGTTGACGGAAATGACCACCCCGCTCAGTACGGACGAAGTGGTCGAAGTCGAAAATTTTGATTCCAATGTTGACCAGTGGTGCTTACTGACATTGCTTCCCGACGAGAACCTCTCTGTATGGTTACTAGGAGAACAATTTTTCTTGAGCAACTTTGTGGCTTTTGACTTTCATGAGAACAAGGTTGGTTTAGCTCCGAAACGGACTGCCGAGAACGATGATTCGCCTCCTTGTGCGGATGACGAGGATATAGATATTTACAACGGTGTCACAATCAACCCGAACAGCAGTCCTTTTCCCACTTACGCACCCACCATTGACGAAGGTTACACCAAATCACCGACTCCTTCGTACTTCGAAGAAGAAGGGTCGTCATTGGCACCTTTTTCTTCGGAAACAAGCGTACCTACGAGAACAATGATCCCAGGCACCACAGCAAGTCCTGCTCCAGTACCCTTCCTAACAAAGGAACCAACTCAACAACCTTCTTTAGCACCACATCGCAATGTGATGCCGCCGCAGACATCTCCGCGTTCACCAACTTTACCATCGGGAAACACTGACGATGCTTCATCTGTCATTCCATTGGTTGTAGGAGCGACCTTGTTTGCCTTGCTGGCGTTCTGTCTTTTTAGAGAACGACGTGGTGTGAGAAATTATCGAAGGGCTGCCTGGTCTGACGGATACACGATGGGAGGGGATTTGGAGCTTCGCGCTATTAGCTGAGCCAGCGATACGGTAACTCTAGCCATTTTAAAGAACTTTGCTGTGATAAACAACTCAACTAAATAAGCAACACTTGGTACCAAGGTACGGTACCAGGGCATTGAAACACAATCATATCAAATACTCTGTGTATATATTATTTTACAGCATAAGTTGAAGTAGAGAGTAAAGTTCATAGTGCAAGTCTTTTCGGACAAACGGGTAACGCCCGCCGCTTTGAGATTCCACTAGGCTTGGAGATGTGTGATTACCTTTGCTCCATTAGTCTACATTAGGTCAGAATCTTGCTACTCCGTAGCACTTTGCGCGTTGTATTTTATTACATCTCGCCCACCTTCAGCTCATTTCAGCCTCTGTCGCTATACGTAAATAATTGAGAACTATTTACGACCCAAAAAAGTCAATAAACAGCTAATTTCATTTTCTATGGTATAGCGTGTACTATAGCGTGAAATGTAGGTTCTAATCCCTCCGACTGAAGTTCTTTTCAGTCCCGGACGTTTTATTGAGGACGAAAAATTTCGGAATTCTCGAGGCCCTTAATTTTTCTTTCGCATTTTCTCACCTCAAAATGATGGGAAGAGATTGAATCATCATGCTATTAACGACAAGATTGTATTTCGTTCTGCTGCTATCAGGCAATGTCTTGCTTCTCTTTCTAGAAGTGGGGGCTTGGACGATTCCTGTTCCTTTTCGCATTCAACAAAGTCTCAAGAGATTAAACCGAACCGTCACATTTGCTAGTGACCGTAATGCGAACCAGATTGAAAGCTTTAGCACTCCTTCCATACACGGGATAACACTCAAAATCGCTGTAGACGCAAAAGGTGCTGCAGCTGACTTGGGAGCCAAAATACAAGAGCGTTTTACTTGCGACGCATCCTTAGATATGGTGCATCGGTTACGAGCTTCATGTCAAGCCGTCCTTGTCGGAAAAGGAACCGTACAAGCCGACAATCCCAGTTTATTAGTCCGTAGGAATGTCACAGTTACGCAGCAACCCTTACGGGTCGTTCTTGATCCATCTCTCTCCTTGTTTTCCTCATCGTCGTCGTCAACTCCTCCGTATCAACTCTTTCACGACGGATACAAAACGGTCGTCTTTCACACCATTGACGCAGCAACGACCAAGATAAAAACACTGCTCTCGGAAGCGGTACAATTTCGACGTGTCCCTAGGACCGAGGGTGGAAGCATTTCACTCACTGCCGTCCTGCATATTTTATCGGACGAGTTCAAAGTCCATCATCTCATGGTCGAAGGAGGTCCGTTCACTGCACAACAGTTTCTTCAACAGAAGCTGGTCGATCGATGCATTCGTGTGCAAGCACCCATACAGTTCACCGATCAACCGCTTGATGCCGGTATGACCGATGATCTTTTACAAGGTACAGCTGGTTTGGTGTATTTGGGATCGGCCTGTTTGGGCGTCGATTCCGTCTCGTATTGGTCGAGGCCTCGATTGCCGTGGCCTGGTATTCACTTGGAAGACTGGCCTTAACGGGAGACTTACTCAAGTAGAATCGCTATTATGTAATCTAGAAGAGGTAAATATCTTACAAGAACATTATTGAACTCATGCGAAGCCGCGAACACTGTGCCCCGTTACACCACATTCGTCGTAGAAGCCGCATTCATGGCTCGGTCTAGAAGTTGCAATCGCTGCTGTTGCTTCCGTCGCATCTTGATGTAATACGCTAACGCCGCTGACAAAACGAGAAAACTCCCCACTGACTCTAGTCGCGTCCAATTCCCGCTCCCTAAATAGTCCAACCAAACTATCAAGAAATCATAAAACCCGTGAAATAGGATGGCCGGTCCAAGAATAACAAAATCCCAGAATCGCTTGCTTTTCGTTTGAGTAGTGGCGGGGGCTTCCACATCTCGTTCCACAACACCCAAGCTTTGTAAAGCAGCGGCTAACGGGTGCACAGGAAACAAACTCCGAGCGAACAGTATCGATAGTTCCAATTGTGTGCTTGTGCCACCGTAGACAAAGACATACACCAAATTTTCACAGCACGTAAATCCCATGGCGGTCGATAACATGGCCAGCGTAATGGCAGCTCCGCGCGCTTGCTTGGATTTGCCGTTTTGGTTGAACAACAAGTCTGGGTGTTCGCACATGCGATATCCGTAATACTTGCACAGTTCTTCCACCATGGCAGCCAAAATGAAAGTGGCAAAGAGTATGTAGAACGTGGCAAAGATGGGATGCTCGTGTTGCACCGAATCGATAAAATCGGAGGCACTCATCAAGGTCCAGGGGTTCTGTGCAAATGCATTTCTCAAAAATGAGGATTCGTTGGTTTCGGGAGAATCCACTGCCTTTACACCCGCCACAGCCATTGCTAGTACAATGATGGTCTGCACCAGCAACCCTAAAAAGACCTGCCAGGCCACAGCCAAGAAAGTCGACAAGCAAAAACCCGCGGCAAAGAACTTGATCATGGCGTCTACACTGAGTTGCGAAGGTTCTGGCTTGTTCAGAAGTTTCTTGAACACAAATAACAATCCAATAGCCTCACACCATGTCAAAACGAAGATACCCAGATCGATCCATCCAAATACGTGTCGACTCGCCCGATTGTCGACGATGACGTGTCTCATGTACCATGGACCTACCACGCACCAAAGAATCAAGACGAGTACAAATATGCAAGCCCACTTTATCAACTGCAATGATAGCTGGGATAGTTTGTTGCTGCCGGTATAGTCACGATAGGGTTGCATGGTTATATAATCAACTTGTCGGTCGGCAGGGGGTAGAATGCGAGCGAGTTCACGAGCTTCTTGTGCCAAAGCACAACTTCCCCACACTTGCACATGATATCCAGCGAGAGGAGAAGGAAAGCACCAGTAGTACAACCAAGCACAGAGTGTATGCGGTCGTTTTAGATCCGCTTCTTCGTCGTCATCGTTCGCATGATCTTGCGCATAACATCCGATCATCCAACAGGGATGAGCGCACCGCAAATCGCTTTTCCGTTGACCCAAATGGTGTTCCGGTTTGTATCTGTAATCGCTGGCTTCATCTTCTGTATCTTCTGTATGTTGCGATGATGAAGAGGAATGCCCTCCGTGCAGCATTTCATATTTCGTCCGCAACAGTTGCTTTCGCACAAACCTTCGTTTCAGACTTCCCTTGTAACATTGTACCATGAAATAAGCAACAATCATCAATACGACAGCAGTACAGGCTATTTCATTGAGTGTATGATCCGGAATATGTACCGCCAGTAATCCAGCGGTAAAAAAAGAGGACCAGGGGCAAAACGAAATGGACGCTGATGCGTTTACAGGGCGTCGGAGGTCGCACGCCCGTCACTAAAAAGCGATCTCGATCTGACTGTATCAATCCACAACACGTCAAACTACAACAATCCGTCGCAGCATGCTCTTCATCTTGAAAAATAGCAGCAATTGAAGTAGAGAATCCTCTATAGGAATGCCGAGCCGTTGACGCCGTTGGTTCGGAACAGCCCGAATGAGAAATCGATGACGGAATCGACTCCAGCGGATCGGGAGGAGCGAAAGACCTGTAATTTGTTTCCATTTTCGACTAGAAAGGAGACTCAGTGACAGCTAAGAGATTCAGATTTCACTGTGGGTTTGTTTATGGAAGCAATGATCGCTACAAGGCTACAAAGGGATAGCAGATCATGGCATCATTGCCCAAAATCATTCTGCACCGCGGTGCGGGGTGCGGGCTCGATATGAAGGTGCAAAATGCATGGCGGAGATTTGCGTGCGGTACTGAACTCTATTGCCAAAACGCCCGGTCCGACACTGCTGCTTATGGTGTATAAAGTAGGTTACCTGGTAGTGCAAGTAAGCAAAGGATTTGATCGTAGGTCTTACACTTAAATCATTGCATTATCATCGTTTTCGACGCATCAAATTGCACTAGAGCAATAGAAGTTGTTGAAATCGATTTTGGCCTAGAAGTAGCCACAGTCGGTTGAGAACGATAACTTTAAAACACTCTATTAGGGATTCGGTTCTTTTGTAATGATAGGTCGTAGGTCGTAGGCGTAGTAAATTCTGGCTGATAAATAGTACCGCCGCTTCTTGCAAAGTAAATAGAGACGAAAGGCAAGCTTCGACATAGACGGAAGTTTTAAAACCTTATAAAAAGGAAAACAATGTCTTCGGATTAATATCACACAACAGCACCCCTGTTTCGTATCGTATCTCCCTCTTGTTTTATAGGTAGTACTCCGTAGCTGAAAGGTGATAGGTGATAGCCGATAGCTAACCGCTGAATGCTGACACACTTAGCTTTTCTCCTGAAGAAAGTTGAACCATGAACATGCTTGTGATGTAAAATAAATAGACTAGCTACGTGTAACTTGGAACGTTAGGGCGTTAGGGGTTAAGGATTTATGGGGTCAAGGTCAAGGGTCAAGGGTCAAGAAAGTTATAAGGTACTGTATGAGGGTCACTTTTCACTTTTCTCTGTTCTCTCCCCAAACCACA
Organism: Fistulifera solaris; assembly: GCA_030295235.1. Taxonomy (NCBI): domain Eukaryota; phylum Bacillariophyta; class Bacillariophyceae; order Naviculales; family Stauroneidaceae; genus Fistulifera; species Fistulifera solaris. The sequence continues at coordinate 133,687 of AP026145.1, read as the reverse complement.
GTAAGAACTTCAGACCTGAGACCTGAATGAATCATGCATCACAAGAAGGTGTGCGTCATTAGGCGTTACGTCATTGGTCATTGGAATTGGATATATAGGGACTCCGATCTCCGATCTCCGATGTCCAATCTCCAATACTAAGTACGTGGGTATCAATATTTCGGATTCGGATTTCGGATACCAAGATCCACGATTCCAGATTTCAGATTTCAGACAGTACTACTCAGTTCGCTGATACCTGCCAGCACCCAGCACCCAGCACCAACTGCTACATAAATTGTATTGTTAATCGAGTACAGAAATGTACTATACGTGTTTATGTAACACATATTTCTCCGTAACGATATGAGTTCGTTATTGTTTCTTATGGATGACGTGTTTTTCAAATTTCTCCGAGAAACTCCTACTGTACACCCTAAAAATCCTATCCTACATCCTACACCCGACCCTACTGGTACACCGTACACCATCGTGCAGTCATCGAAACGGTTCGGTTTTCGTAGTGCGTGCTACGTGATACGTGCTACGTCAACCGAAAAAATATGCAAGTGCAGGCGGAGAAAAGCAGAATAATTGCCAGCAACTTAGCAAGCACATTATTTGACTTTTTCACTTGTTATCGAAAGCAAAGGCCGATACTTCACTTTAGCTTCTTTTTCTCCATCATCAAGAGACAATGCAACCTACAACCTATGACGTTGCCTGCTTCAATATGGCGATGACTTTGAATAACATCGCTGTTTCACTTATTGACAAACGATGTCACGCAAAAGCAATCGAAGTCTTTTGCGACGCTCTAACATTGTTGAAAAGTGACCACCCGTGCGGGGATGCTGCACATGACTTTGTCTCCAAGGCGAATCAGTACATCGCAAACTTCCATCAGCACCAAGTTCGTGCATCACAAACCGGGGTTTTTGCTTCACCAATCATACTTTCCGATGACGATCTCATTACAATTGCAAGGGGTGAGCTTGACGAGGATGTAATGCAAGATAATTTTCCTTTCAGGTGCTACCTGATACAGTTTTCGGCGCCTCATGATTTTGCGACGAAAGCGTATTATGTGGATGTTGTGGTCGCTACAGTGCTGAATAACATGGCGAGTGCTTACATCAGCGCAGACACGAAGCAATCCAGCTTGGAGGGAGCACTCGCGGGTGCTCATGAGTTATGGTCACTGTCTTTGTCGAGTGTCGACTCGTTTCTTTATGATGTAAACATCGTAGATGAATACATGAAGATGCAACAGCGTGCCATGCAAATTCTCGTTTTACGCTGTGTAAAGGAAACAGCGACCTTGATGAAAATGGAAGATGTGGCATCTGCGTTCAGTACAGCGCTGTTGGAGGAGTACATGAACTTCCATAATATGCTCATCGCTCAATCAATCAGTTCGACCCGATCGTGCGGTGCTGCAGCTGCGTGAAGAAAGCGAGCCTTCGATTCGCGATGTCTTTCGTTGTATACTAATAACTGCCTATAGTGTAATATTTACTACATCAATAAGTTGTCTGATTTCGTTATCAATTATCAACACAAAATTGTCTGCGTCGAGTCTATAACCAAATGATCAGACTAACTTCCTTTGTTTAGACTTGTCCAGCTTTGATTTCGTTCAGCCATTTCTCTAAAATATCCATGACTTGCTGTTGGGCATTCTTCACAGCGATTGTATCATCGTCGTTGGGGTACTTGGGTCCTAGATCCGAATGATGCGCGCCATCCTCAATATTGATCGCCAACACTGTGTCACTCAGATCATGCAAGAAGCTCCCCGTCACGGCCCATCCGTCGTTCATTCCATTGGTGAAGACAATATTGGAGGCTCCCTCCATTTGATCAAAGTTCCATTCGTTCTGCAATCGCATAGGATTCCAGTGAAAGCCTGGAAATCGTGCGGCACAATGGTCCTCGAGCCATTCATAACTGAACTCACGGGGATAGAACATGCTGGAATTAGAGTAACCAGTGCGAATGACCAAATCGGTGCAGCACTGGAATTCCCAAATAAGCCCTGTGCGACCTTCTCCCGTACCACTCCAATCACTGCCCATGAGACGGGAATGCTTGCCAGCGGGCATTTCCGACATCATGTCAAAGCAGGACGAACCATCCTTGCGTTTAACAAGTCCACCTCGAATGCTAAAGAATCCGTGGAACTTTTCAAACGCCGTGAGAGATTCGTTTTTGAAGATCTCGCAAACACGTGCATTCTGTGTTTTGGGACCCGGTGGATAGGAGAACATGTTAAATTCGGCAAAAATGGCCGGGACAATGTAGACGACACCTTCTTCGACCAGCGTTTCGAGATCATGAAAGTACGAAGGAAGCGTGTGGGAGCAATATCCTAATTTCTCCGCCGCTTGATGGACCGACCAATCGCTATTTAGAACGGTTTCACGGAGTTCGTCAAGCAAGCGACGACTGGCATCCCGACAACCCGGTGACATGGCTTCGGCGACATCCGAGACCTTGTCATAATAAGAGTAAGCATCGACATTTTGACTGTACAATTGCACCGGTGCACTGCTCGCGTAGGACATGTCAATGTAATCGGGGAACAAGAAACGCGCCATGGCACTCAAATAACCAGGATACGATCCTCCGACGGTAATGACGGGGCAGTACTTAGGACTGGTGCGTGATAAACTGCAACCGAGCTCCGTGCGTGTGGCTTGTACAAGCTGCACCAGATCGAGGAGAGCCTGATCCGGACTCAAGTAATGCGAATACTTTGCCACCGATTCGTGTTTGAGAGGACGTGACTTGCCGTAAAAGCGATGTTCCGGTTCGATCACAAAGGCACCAAACTTGGAGGCCATACCTTCTTCAATAAAGGGATAAAGGAGACTATCGAGATCATCTTCGCCACTAATAACGACAAAGATGGGATGTCCTGGTCCCTGAAAGTGTTTTGATACTTTATAGAAACGATGCGACCAAGTGCGATGATCCTTGGGATCGAGTTGATCGACCGACTGATGAGGATACCACATTTCTTTCCCATCGAGTTTGTTGTCAAGTAAATGGCGTTTGCGATGGTAAGGAGTTCCGTGCATCATCATATGTGCTGTCGTCCAGGAAGCAGACGGTACTGTAATGTAAGCCACACATCCCAATGCAAATGCAGCCAAGAGGAGAAGGGGCGCACGACGACGGTTTTGTCGCTCGTAATCGATGGAGAAACTTTCGTCGGCTGTTTCTAGGAAAGCCACTACTTCGTGGGCATTTGTAACAATAGGAATACTTCCGTAACGTGTCATGCTTGATGTTTATAATGAAGGAAAAGCGACAGAACTGAGATAGCACAGGATTGTGAGAAAAGATGCGCAAGAATTATTATAGTCGAGAAGATTGGCATGTTGCGATGCGGATACTTGTACGTCGCGGAGTTTTGGCTTTTTCTGAACTTTCGTGCGGAGGAGGAAGCGGCACTGGCGAACCGTCCAGACTACTATTTCATGTATAGTGATGTTTTGGGAAAGATTCAAAAGTCGCACAGTGACCCAACAAAGCGAATGATGGATGAATAATACATTTCGCGTAAACCTTTCATTTATAGACAACCATTCTACTTTGCATCAAACCATCATCGATAATTTTTACGAAGTATTTTGTTCATAATCAGGACGCAATCAAAACGTTGAAAATAGCAAAGATGCAACGTTTCGGATGTCTACGTAACATTCACGTAGGTCTCGTAGGATTTTTATCGATGTAGGTAGCACCAAAATACCCGGAATTTTTCAACTTTGACCTCATCATTTTCGGGTCCGAAAGCGACAAGAGATCATCAGAGCAATCCTCCGCATATCTTCACAGTTTCCCTAATCATGATCTGACATTAATTGTAACGCCAAACATGAAAAGACAACAATGGCACTGTTGCGAATGTCTACGTGCGTTTCACGTAGAGCCCGTAGGGAAATTTATCGACAGAGGGGGAACCCGGATGAGATGAAAGGCGCGCAGTAGAATTTTTGCATTGAGCATTTTAAGGGCAAAAAGAAAGTTCGAAGGAAACAATAACATCATTTCGTTTTCCTTTGTGATCCCCAGCTCTTCGTATCTTTGTTCGCAGAAAGAGAGACAGCCATGCCGGATTGACACCATCAGCTTTAGCAATACGACAATAGAAATCATCAAACAACGCATATGAGTTCTCCCTCTCGCCTCGCGTTACAGACGCAACTTCCTGCTTCTCCGGAACACAACAATATTCGAGATGTACCTCATTTTTTCATGCAACAGCAACAGCAACAGCAACAGCAGCAAGAATACTCATATTCCGCGACAACACCGACGCGCAATTTGTTTGACAATGCAGTTGCGGTGTCTCCCTTCGAATCATCGCGCTTTCAATCGTTGGCCAGTTATGAAAAGTTTAAACCCAAGGCGCTCGCCTGCTGCACAACACTCGAAGGGGACGCGTTAGGAGCTGTGGCAGGACCGCATGGTGTCGCTCTCTTTCGATGGACGAAATACACAAACCCGTCATGATGTTAAACCGTGCGTTGCCCGCTCCGGTCTCTCTGGCATTTTCCGCTGTGCCGCAGAATCCGCTGCCGCAATCCAATTTGATGCTCGCATCCGCGCAAGGAAATGGTATTCTTGTGTGGGACGTGAGTGGGCTTCGACTAAGTCCTTTGTGGGGACGTTTGGGGATGGAATCTCGGGCTTCCATTGTTTCGTTAGCGTGGTATCCGGGTCCAATGGTCACAGCGGCTACGGACACGTCACTCGCCGCATGGGATTTACGGAGCCATCCATCTCGTCCTTCGTTGCGCTTTGGTGTACGGAAAGGGGATGCTGTTGCTCCGTATGTGCAAATGGCTCCGGGACATGAACCTCACGAATGTGCGGTTCTTGACGCCAAGGGAATGTTGCGTATTTATGATTTGCGTGTGACGGATCGGCAGTCCGCCGGCGGAGTTTTGTATTCTTTTTCGGCTTTGTCCTATGCAGGAGTGGGATTGGCTACGATGGACTCGGGTTGGTTGACGTGGGGTTTGGACGAGGTTGGAGGTGACGGTGTTGTCAAAGTATGGAGCCGAGAAGAGGATCCCAGTCATTCGTCCCGTCGTTTGTTGGGAACGATTACTAAACCGCACTTGGCATGCGCACGCGTGTGTCCGAAACCTGCTGAATCGTGTCTTGTGACTGTATCGTTTGAAGAGAATACGGCACAGCTAGCCCAATGGAATGCTACTATGTGGAAGGCCACCTCGCGTGGACTACAACCTTCGCTGTCTTTTCTCGGTGGAGCCGGACTGGAGCAAAAGCAATTTGAAACAACAAAAGGCGCGTTGTGTGCTGCAGAGCTGGTTGTACATAGAAATAAAGAAGATTTTACCCTCCTTTTGTGCACATTGACTAACAACGGCTTCCTGGCGAGTTATGTAAGTGAGCAGCATGATAAGTCACCGGACTTAGTATCACCGTCTGACATTCCTTTTCAATTTAGAGTATACCTGAAGCCATGCCGTTGCTCAGGGCAGAGTCAAATACATCAGTCGCATTGCCGGTCTCACCTAATAGGAGACATTTTTCGGATTCTTCTCGAGTGTTTCCGCCCGAGGGGGGAAGGTATCCCTGGCGATGCTGCTCGCCTTTGGCAAAGATCATTATTCGAAGGCAGTTCGGACCGAGATTTCCGTGCGGAAGCTAGCGAAAAGGACCTTGCCGCTAATCCCGCCATCGATTATAACGTCTTTGACGTTGAAGCTTCCAGTTTATTGCCTGCATCGGCTATCACAGTAGGAGCCGTCAATGATAGTACGGCTTCTGCCGCAGAAGAGGAGGAGAAAGCAGAAGCTATCAGATTTGAAACGGTTGAGCTAATGAAGAACATAGACACGGATCGAATCCCTTGCCCGCGCTTGTGTGGAGTAACATTTGGTCCAGGTGTCGGAGGCTTGTCAGTGTTTCACAATGGGGACATTCGGAAGGTGTGGTCATGGTGGGAAAACAAAAATAGTGCTAAGCGCTCGGCCTTTTCTGGCACGGTGGGGCACGCGACTGTGAACAGTAATAGCATCAACGACAGGGATCAAGAGAACCCGCCCACGACTGTAAGAATGGGTCCTGCTTTTCCACGGTCCTTAAAGGATTTACACGAAATGACGGCGGCCGCCAGAGACGCACAATGGGGTGGGACCGAAGACGGTGCGTCGTCTGCAATAGCTCATCTAGAAGGAGACAGTTTCTTTGAACATGACAGTGCCTCCTCGTCGGATTCCGGTGACGAACACAACGATGATTTCATGAACAGCGATGCAAAAGATTCCAAGGACTTGTACACTCAATACTTTGGCGAATATCAACAGCCAGCTTTCTCATTATTTGAAGAGCGCACAAGACTGGAAGAAGAAAATGAAGTTGTAGAAGGAGCGCTTCAAGACGGAACCCCCTCTGACGTACTTGCACCTTTTGTGAAGATCACCTTCGAGTATGACCCTCTGGTATTGAACCGGCAAAGCGTAGTCTTTGCAAAGGATTGGAAACTTGGGGATATAAGTGCTAAGAAAAAGAGCGGAGAGTCACAAAGCAATTCTCCAGGGTGGCCATTGAGGCATCACTCACACCATGGTAAAACCCGACAGGTTGTTCTCCATGTCGTGTTACTGTTTTGCTCACGCTTCCTCTCAAAAAGCAGGCCGGCCAAACTACGATGAGTTGCTTCTTCGCAGAAGTTACATCGATACAGCAAACGAACCATCTATCAATCGATCGACATTTCCAGGAATTGAAAGAGGAGTGCATAATGGAGAATTTAGTGTTCGTCCCAATGTCCAGGACTCGATGGTTTTTCTAAGAAAACTATTTACTCACCAACGGGAAGGTGGTGATGCCGTGAATAAACTGCTATCACCGCCGGATGGACGTCTCCGTAAGTGTCCCTCGTCTTGTTTACATCATTAATGCCTTACAAGGTGTGCTCTAATCGTTACGAGCAGTTACAAAAGGGCTATCGCGAAGAGGATTTTGGCCTCATGATATTCAATCCGCCCCCTCGTTCAATACACTGCAAGATAGCCACAGCAAAGCGGACAAAGAAGGTCGAAAGGCGTTGGGAGTATTCACGCTACGAAGGGTACCTACCGCAAATGTTGTCAGCCTTGAGTTGCAGCACATTAAAGAAGTCTGTCTCCATAACGCACAAATATGCAAGTCCTTCGATGAAATCGAGAAGCACGAAGTTTGGTGTTTGATTGCTCAGTTGGTGGATATGCGCCTGAACGAAACCAGCCGCACTAGATTCGATGGCTGGGGTGAGTTTGGAGGAATGTCTTTTCGTGTCTCGCTGATCGATAATCTTTTGAAGTATTACGAGTCGCTCGGAGACGTCCAAATGCTGGCGTCTATTGTTTGTGTTCTGCGAAGCAAGAACGATTCCGGCCTTGACGCGGGTAAACTTATTTCCGATAATAGAGAGGGAAAGTATGATATCTACATCCGACGTTATGCGGATCTGCTGTACGGATGGGGCTTGCTAACAGTCCGCGCCGAAGTATTGAAGCATTTGTCGCCTCTCCCCGAATTTCATCGCACCCGGCGTGTATCGCAAGCTCTTGATGAGGATGTGACGTCCGAGCCGACGATTGGACTCGTTTTCTTGTGTGCCCGATGTGGAGGGGAAACAAATTTGGGAACAAACTACTGCCATACTTGTCGCGATTATGCCTTCCGATGTAGTATCTGCGACAACGCTGTTCGAGGGCTGTTTACTGTGTGCAAAAGGTACGTCAATGCTCGGTTGAACAATGCTAGCGGCAATGAAACAAACTTATTTCAATCTCCGATAGCTGCGGCCATGGCGGACACATGAATCATTTACAAAGCTGGTTTTTGAAAATGGAGGAGTGCCCAGCCGGATGCGGATGCAAGTGTTTATCGCTTTCAGCAGCGCTACGACCAATTGGGACAAGATCAGGAGTCGATTAGACCTCTCAGATAGAAAAGCTTGTTGATGCATTATTAATAGAACACTAGTCGCTATCGTTTTTGAAGGAATCAACAAACCGCCTGGAAGAAAAATTGTTTTTCTTTATTATAATTATGTGTTACTGCTTGCATTTCGGGTGCAGCTTTCTTCCTTACTAAAATGACCTGGGATTAGCCTTGGTTCCTCTTTTGTCTGTCAAGAATTTTCGTATCTTACCGAAGGTATTCTCTTTTCTCTAGCTAGAGAGATGGAGAGAGTAACCTTAGATGTTCAGGTACCTATCTCACTCTAGCTAACTATAGGTCTTAGGTACCGTGTATCGTGTATTATGCTATTAGATGATAGCTACGGAGTATAAGAGCATAGAACATAAAACTATTAGCTTCACTTCTTACAATACACAAGACTCCTCCTCGTGATTTGTGATTATATATGCTCATTGCTAAAGACTCATGCGGTTCTATTTTTTTTAAATAAAAAATAAAATATGGGAACTCACTCTGATCTCTCTCTAGCTAGAGAGATCAGTGTGATCTCCGAGAACAGGGAACGAACGAACGGGGAGACAAAGGACAAAAACCAGAGATCAAAGATCTAAACAGCCAATAGCCAATAGCCAATCGCCTTAGCCAATACAGTAAGGTTACTGTACAAGAAAAACCTTACGTTTTTTTTTTATGAAAAGAATGCGCAATAATAAAAGGAGGACTGTGCGGCGCACTGTGCACTGTGCGGAGTGCGGCGTGCACGAAGTGTGGCTGTTCTCTGTTCTCTAGAGGGTTCGATGTTTTATTTTTTAAAAAATGTTTGATTTCAGATTTCAGCACAACGTACGTAGTAAATTCATAATAAAAACGACTTATTAGGCGGAGAATCTTTAATTTGGTTTAAGCCCTACTTGCTTTTAATTTTTAGTTGTACAGGTATTTGTATTCTGCATCCTGCATCTCTCTGTGCCTGTCAAGCCTAAGGCTTAAGGCTACTTGTTACTTGCTAGTCAATGCATACTGCTATTCAATAATTAATGATACTTAGACGGGTATACCTTTTTTAGAACAAGAACCACTACTGTTCTGTATCGTTGCTTGCGTAGAACCATTTCGCGGTTTTGAAACAATAAGCTTCTAACTATAATCTAGAAAAACAGTACAAGTACACTGCCTTGAAATGTACGATGTCATGACTTTCAGGAATTATGCATCCGCATTTTAGGAAAATTAGGAATTAAATATTTAGCATGGTGTTATGTGTTCTAAATTAAAAGTTGTCGAACTTACATAGTGTGGCGAGGAATCGAATGGCCCTCCGTTTTATTTAGTGTTCTCTTTAGCTCTGTGTCTTCACCCTCTGGCGCTTGGCAAGGCGCTTGGCGCTTGGCGCGTTTGATTTTCTTCTGTTTATTTTAGTTTTCTCCGAACAGTCTCATCACCGTTTACATGTACTCCGTACCTGGTACGGTATCATCATCACATGCACAGAGCTTATTATTCGCCAGCACCGTCCTCATCGTTAAAATTTATCAAGCATTCAATTCTTTCGTAGGTTGAATTCTCCTCAAGCAAGTTGATAAGTGACGAGTCCTATGGCCCCTATGAGCGCCTCATCAGCAGCTCCTAACGCGAGCATGGCTCCTACCAAGTCGAAACAAAGTGATGACACATATATGATTGAAGTACTGAAACAACAACGAGATAACCTCAGTAAGGTGGCGGATTTACTTCAGGAAACGGCGCACCATCTAAGAATGCACCGCTTACAATACCGCTAACAATACCGCTTACAAATGGCAGGCATTTGCCAAACGATCCTCGTGCTATACACCAATGGGCACCCATTTCGGGGATGGATTCAATGCCCCCTCCAACCATGGAATACAACCAGTATCCTCCGCATTACGCTTGGCCCAATGCACCAATCACTGATAATCGGTTCATGGCATCCTCCAGATTGCCGTACAACGAACCGGTGCATAGTATCGGAGACCCTCTCAACTGTGGCGCGCCTCACCTCAATCGATCCTTTCGAGGAATGCCCCGAGACAACGGAACAGTAATATCCAGCCTCGATTGTAGTGAACGCAGCTACGCGGATGCGAAATCGACTACTTCTTCGCATGCAAGCAAGGCCAAGCATGGATACAATAACATGAGTAAGGCATCACAACGTCAAGTTGATACGAACGGCAGGCCAAAGGGGGCACCTCATCAGAGACAAAGCCAACATGGTCCGATGGTCCGTCAAGGAAGTGAGAAGCTGGATTCCTCCGAGTACAGCACCCTGCTTGCAGGACGGCGCAAGCACAAAAGTAGTCTAGACGAATCCAAGGTGGCAGAGTTTGAGGCTCTTAAAGCGCACACGAACCTATCTTCCAAGAAGGCGGCAAAATCGAAAAACACCGCCTTGACTGTGTCTCAAAAGATGAAAGCAGTTTCTTTACGCAGCGCCAAGAATGGTCTTGCTCCCGAGGGCGATCGCACCTTGGAAGGCACCACTCCTTCCGGCTACACAGCGAAAACATCCGACAGTTCTTCTGAGTCGAGCCACCGCTCAGACCCAACGAAGCATAACTCAGGATTGTCTTCCACTAGAAAGCCACGCGACAAAGCGTTCAAAATGGATCCAGTTTGTCTTTCTTCTGTATCTCTCGAAGAGTTTCACAATCATACTACTGCGACAAACGACCCCGCACGCGCATGGATGATCGAGCAGCAACTGAAGCCGTCTGCTTTGAAGAAAGAGAAGAAAGAACGTCCCACAAAGGAAGCAAATGAATATACCAAAATGCTTTCTGCTGTCGAGTCTCGTCTTGAACTAACTCCGCAAATTCTTTCGGGCCGTCACCGACCTTTTGATGAGCGGTTACTGAACAGTGAAGGACATATTATTTAATTGCATTTTTCTCTGTATTTTGGACGCATTTTTGCGTGATCGATGATTCCAACAAAAACGATCAACATTGCAGTAATTAACATTTAAAAAAACGGTTAAAATTCATTTTCGAGATCGTGTCCGTAGCTCGAATCCTGACGCAGCGGAAGCGAAAGAAAACTGCCTTTGTGATAGTTTGTACATTGCCAATCATTATACTCGAAAAAAACAGTTGGAGGCGCCAGGATCAAGCGAAACATGCAGGCAGGCGAACAAGCGAAACAAGGGAGAAACAAACGACCGAGTAGAATGGCGATCATTACGGTACATACTTACACCTGGCGTAAACGTCCTTAACGAAGAAACCCGAACTTCGCATCATTCCTCCTGTGTAGTTGTACGTTTTGCGATGATATTCATGTCTATTTTACGCACTGATGAGCTGAGCTTATGAGGTGACTTGTTACAAAAGGAGCATTATTTATTTTATTAAGACCCAGGTCCGCGAAGGGAATAATCAGGGTATGTCGCACTTGCCGGATACCCCAAAATCCAGAAAATCTAATTTTCCGCTCGCTGTCGCATGAAAATAAAAATTATATCACTAAAAAGCGCTTAAAAAATGAATTTCACCTGTAAAATTAGAATTACCAGAAGTTGTTTATAAGAAAAGTTATTTTTGTTTTCATAATGATCTAAAACCGGGTGATGGACAGACCCAGTACCGGTTTCTCAAAATCTCAGTACCGGTCCACTTAGTTAGCCGATAGCGGACAGTAGGATTCAGTACCGGACGACATCATCGGCGATCGTCGTTCATCGCTAATGCTTCACTTTTTAGGTGATTATTCAATCAATTTTCATTTGTTGGCGAAAGTAAATATATCGTTGAGTTCCTTATAATAAAAGCTATATCACAGGATTAAAATTGTGTTAATATTTCGTGTTTTGCGAAATTCCGATTTTTGCGAACACGTTTCCGGCAACGATAGTGTACACAATCCTACCCTGATTCGCGGACCTGGGTCTTTTTATAAAAAAAAAATTGTAAGCGAACGGATTCATGACTGAACTGCAGTCTTGGCGAAATTGGCGAAATACTGACAACACTTTGGTCGACAGTAAAATACCACAGCCAACGTTTCGCAGGATTTTCTTCGTACAAATATCAAGAGGTGTAACTCAAACCTTGCGAGAGACTATTTCATTGCAACAACGACAAGTGGATCTCATGAAAATGGGCTAATGAACGAATTGTAGGTAGCATTGTCGTTCAAAGTAAAATGCATTCGTGACCGATTTTCAGTCGTGGATAATTTGAGGATACACTTTGGATGAAGTATGAAGGTTGTTTTCATTCAGAGTCAGACGGAAATTTATAAACTAGCCGCCTTCGGCATCTAGGGCTCCTACGGGAAGCTTGTTTTGTGTCCTGGGTACATTGAATAATTTCCGAGAGGGTTACGAATACCTTTGCGGTTCAGAGCACGCCACGATGCTTGATATCAAAAAGATCTGTAACTCGTTGACTTCCATATTTACTATCGTCGCGTGGAGTTGTATAAAAAGAAATAAAGCAAGAGCTGATATAGGCCTAAAATAGTTACACCAAACATTGGAGCAAGCCCATAGTTATGGCTAATGAATGGTAGGCAAGCATGATACGAGACCCATAAGAACTGACCACAGAACCACCATCGGAAGGCAACGTGGATGTTGGAGTGGTTCCTAATGATGGCGTACCTGATGGTGAAGTCCCTGATGTTGGAGAACCTGCTGGGGGTCTCCCTGTCGGTGATGGACCTGTTGGGGTGTTTCAGCAGGCGGCCTTCCCGAAGTCGGAGTACCTGTTGGCGCTCCAACACCGTTGTCACCTCCAGGCTTTGTACCGCACGGATCCACGGACTGGTCCCAACAATACGGCCCAGCTTCATCATCCGACGGCCAAACAAAACTACTGACGGGCGCGATCCCCGGAGGACAGACGGTTCGGGCCGTGGATTTCGGGATAAAGGTAGCTCGCTGAAATGCCCCAGAATTCGGCGTTGCTGCATACTGTTCCTTTAATAAATCAAACTGAGGCTTCATCACGTACTCGCACGGAACATCTATATGATCGCATAATTCTGGCTGATAATATCCAATACCATGATCACCATCCGAATACACTTGAAATGGATAATAACCGCCAGTTCTATTTGCCCATATCGCTTCCGTGGAAAATTCAAACGCAAACGTCCCTACAAAAGCTTCTTGATACTCTCCCTCGTGCAACCATTTTGCGGCTCTCCAGTTTCGCTGTCCCTCGAAGCCATCAATGGTGGGAAACTGAGGTCCATTACATCCAAATTCCGTCAACTTTAGAAATTAAAAGTGAAAACCGCGAAAGCATTAGTAAATTCTGCGCACCCGCAAAGAGCAAGGGACTCTCTGGAACTTACCAAAACGGGAAGTGAATAGTTCTCGAAATCAGAAAGCAAAACAGGAAATGCCTTCGACTCGTTTACATATAAATGATCAGGATTGCAATCCAAGTAGATATTTAGACCAAACCAGTCTGGAACGGCAGTGTCACCGCGCTGTTCTTCACAGTTGTAATAGTCAATTAGCAAAGTGCGATCTCGATCCGCAAAGGACAGGCCCACGGGGACTTTACGAGGCATAGCATCGCAGTCCGCAATAAAAGTCTTCATATCGGAGAGAAATTTACGCTGGCAAGGCCCCGTGTCAGAGACGTTACTGTTCAAATGCACTTCGTTGGTCGCATCGAAGCCGAGAACGTTTTCGTATTTCGAAAAATGATTGATGACTTGCATACCGCGCACTTTCAGTGAGGGCGAATAGCACGCCGGTGCGGGGTCCATTGTAATCGAGCAGCCGTCGCACGTCGCTGAGAGACCGACTAGCACGTAAATCCCCGCTTCTTGCATCGCACACATAAAACCATCGTGATCTTTGCTAGTGTCGACGGCATATATCCGTACAGCATTGATTCCTAATTTCTTCATCCATGCAATATCTCTTTCCCACAGCTCACGATAGTCTTCATGAAAGAAATCAACACCGTTCACATTGAGCTCACCCGCGTTCGGTCGCGGATAATAAGCGACGCCTTTCAATCGCACGGATTCTCCCGTTTCCGAGCTGAAAAATTGATTGCCGAGAAACTCCAAAGGAGGCAAGCGGTTGCCGAGTGAATAAGAGAATGATGAAAGTGCACAAAGCCACCAACAAGCTAGCTTTAGACGTGTCATCTTCGCTTACAGATACAAAAGAAAATAATAAAACAATGATAAGAGAGCGAAATGAAATGAACTGCCGCACTGTCGTTCGTGTTGCGCTGATAATAGCAAAAGCGAAAAAGGATGAGGTCAAACGGCTCTCAAACGGCACGATTCATTCAAACACGGGATACAAACACGCGGGAATGTTTGCAGAGAGAAAGGAACCGCATGAAAAAGGGCACGTGTGACTCAGACACGACTCTGACGTTGGAGGACGGCTGGCGCGAAAATCTCCCCCTTTTTCAGTCGGGAGTGTCTGAAATAAGAAAAATGACCGTGCAGTAGCGAATCCCGCTGGGTAACTACTGACATTCTCATGAGCCAATAAAAAGAACTAAATTAGAAATCACGACCCAAACAACGTATCTGACACTTTTTCTCCGTATATAACCAAGACCACTCTGCTTCTACCTGTACCTTGACCGGTTACCGCTGGACACCGGGCTTATCTTGTTTGATTAAAGGGCACGGAGCGGAGTAGAATTCCAAGAACCGTGTCTTGTGTTTTCTCTGTGGTAAAGAGTAGTCCTGTTAATGTTTGTCAAAAGGTGAAGGAGTTCGAATTTCGAAAAAAAAAGGTAAGGTGGGGGGGGGGGGGTGGGGGTGGGGGTGGGGGAAATTTCGCAAACTATTTCGAGTATACACTTTTGAGTAGTTTCCGAATCTCAAGATCTAGCACAGAACATTTCACATTGACGATTCGACTTCAAGTTCTTCGTACAATTAAATCGGTTCCACAAGAATGTACACTACGAATTTGTGTAGGCTCGTTACTCCCAAAGTTCAAACGACAAACCATGCCGTTCATTTCAGCCCCATCATTTCACACTTCACAATTCACACTTCCCTCTCACACGAGGATAAATGCAGCCCTCCCTGAGTTCATTAATTAAATGCAACTCAGTTCTTGAACAAGCAGCAGCAAGCGTAACATACAAACAAAAACCAGAGGTGTTCAATAGCAAACATACGATGACTCCTACATCCAATCAACATTGGCTGGACGCGACAAACTCTCCAATCGTTTCCCCCCTGCTACACATCGCCACAAAAACGCCGACTTACCAGTGAATTGCGTCAAGCGTTACCAAAATTGATGTTAGTGGGAGATGACTCATCATCTTCCGTGTTGTCGGAAGCCTCGTTCTCTTCTTCTGCATCGATCTTGTCACCGTTCGACCGACAAAAGGGCCCTCTTTCATTTCAGAAACAGCTAAAGATTGCCCAAGAGCCTTTGCAGCGCATGCTACAAGCAAGACACAAACAACAGCAACAATTGCAACAACCACAAGTACAGCAGCAACTACACAAGTTGCCACCGCCGCCTCGGAAAAGCTGCGCATCGACGCATTCCTCGTCGGCAGGGTCATCCGAGAAGGTCGTTTCACCTCGACCTCGCACTTTGTATGCACCGCGTGTAAATCAAACCATTGTCAGTGGACTCCACTTTTTGTAGACAAGAAAGCTAAAGTAATATAACAACAATTTTGTGCGTTCTTTCCGACTGCTGAAACTAGAGAAACTATACGAGACGTGCTGATTCGGTAATTAAAGTGTAGTACGCAGCAACCACACGAAACGATGCACGAGCGCATTAGTACAACAGAGCACATGCGCAGGCCTATATAGCGCTAGAGCAGGCTTATGCAACGCTATAAAAGTGCATTATGTAATTTAACAAGAACAATTGTTTAACTCGATGCTTGTCCAATAAGCACAGAGCACTCGTGCGACTCCAGTGGTCTCATTATTTAGTCCTGATCACCACGTACTCGTCGACGATTTAAACTTCCTCGGCTAATATCCGTTGCGCTAGCGATCTTGAGAGCATCTTTGAGCGGATCTTTTGGCACCACTTTCTTGACGGGTACAACTGGAGGCGATGGTGGCCGCACCGGAGCCGTTGCCGGTGCGGGCGGCCGTACGGTAGGAGTAGGTGCTCTGACAGGAGCTGGAGCCGTAGGATTGTTGGCCTGATGTCTCTCTTCACATTGGGCACTAACTCTACGACTAGTGGTGCACGGTGGCACGACATTGTCGGACCTTGTCACCAACGGAAAACCCGCAGCAGCCCATTGCACTGCACCCAAGCCATTGTATAGATTCTTAAAGCCAGCGTCTTCTAATATCTGCAATGCCTCTTGTGCTCGGTTGCCGTCCGTAGAATAAAGAACAATGTGACAAAACTCGCATCCCTCCAAATCTTGTGGAGTCGCTTTCTGATTGGGTCTCCCCGCCAAGTGCAAGAGTTCTAAATGCGTCACATTGGCAATGTGTTCTCGATTATAGTCTTCCGCCGATCGAACATCTCCAATGACATCGAAACGACCGTCTTCAATGCCGCGAAAGAACGTTTGGGATGTCAAGACGCGTATAACAGCTTGCGTCGAAAGGACGTATTGACTCAAAAAGAAAACGAGCGCAAAAGAGTTCATTCTACTGTGATTTGCTGCGTTTGAAACAATGGCAATGCTGCCTGCAGTGTTTCTTTGCCAGTTGATTCGTTATTATGCGCCAATCTTTTGTTTTCGAAAGGATCAAAGCTATTTTTGGGCATGACATGTCGAGCAATGCCATCATTTGTGGCAACAACGGCTGGCTTTCGAGAAATGTTCTTTTGTTCGTAGATGCCAATCATTTGATAGTACAGTGTACGCGACACACGTTCCCGTTGTCTATGTATCCATATTAGTATCAAAATAGCTGTTGACTTACGTGACATTCGCATTTCCGTTGACGATGAATTCGAGTGGCGCGAAAACTCAACGGAGTCGCAAGCAAGGTTAAGACTTATTGAACACGCTTTTTGAAATTTTCGCGGCACGCGAGGTGCGAGGTATCTTTCGTGATATCTTTCGGAGAAGACTCTTCTTCGGAGATAGACCGTGTCAACGAAAGCATTCTACTCCGTGTAAAAGAAAGATGCCAACTGTCTTTAGAAGCTGCTACTCAAGAATCATCTCACTTTTTCATTTTTACTAATCGTTCACAATGAATCACTAAGCACTATCGACGACGCAACGCGCCCGATGCGTTCAACCACGGACGCGCTTCTGACGGCGCACGTTGCCTTGCGTGTTGACTTCTGGGTACAATTTCAAAGCATCTTTGTCCGCTGAAGGAGGAACAATCTTCTTTCCAGGAATCTCCGCGATTTCGATGTTGTCGGTATCATTTTCGGTGGGGCGAATGTCCGAGTTGGCGGAACAAAATTCCTCGGAAGTGCCCAGACACCGCGCCGCCGCAGCAATCGGTCTCGTCGTTACCAGCGGATAGCCGGCTTTCATCCAATCGTCGATACCTAACCCATTGAACACCTGCTCAAACTGTCCAATTGATTCTAATTGCTGCCGCAATCATAGCTTTGCGTCCGGTCGAACTGTATATAGCCACACGACACGAGCGGCAACCCGCGAGACGTTCCATGGCTGTCGCCAGTTGTTCGGCATTCACTTGATTTTCGCGCAAACCGAGTTCCGGTACCAATATGGCGTTTTCAATGTGCCCGTTGGCATATTCTCGTGTCGATCGCGCATCAATAATGAGATCAAACGATTCAATGCCCTGTCGAAAAGCTACTGACGAAAGAATCGTTATTTCTGCCTTGAAAGGAACACACAGCAAGTGCGCGACGATGATGAGGAACAGCCCTTTGAACGTGATTTGTGGATTGAAGAGAACATGGTGATGATAGATGAATAGAACTAATGAATATTTGCGCCATCTATGCTTTTGGCTATTATTCGAGTGACTTGAGAGATTCATTTTCAGGGTATCTTATGCTCGATCCGTGATGCTTCGTTGGCAATTGGTGTTTCAGAATCTTTTCCCTTCCAAAAAGTGACCAAGTGTGAGGAAATAATTAGGGACTAAAGTCACACGACTTACTTGAGTTGAGCCATTATTTTGGTGGATTTTGGATCCTGGATTCCAAATTCCATGTCCGATTAATGGAATCTGTAGCCTAAGTAGAGAATCTGATACGGCTGTTGTATAGTAATACAAAACAACATTTGATTCTTGTTTCTCATTTCGTACGACTGTGAGAGTGAAGTGGAGGAGAAAGTGTAGTTTCGTGGCTGTGCGCTTCCGAGCAACGCCTCGTTTTTTCCGCTCGTTTTGTTTTTGCGTCGCATTTGTTTTCGCTTGTCGTGGCAATCACACAAAAGGCTTCTAACTGTCTTGAATACAATCATGAGATCCTTTCTTTCCTTTTCCCTGTTACTGTCATGGGCGAATGCTATCGATCCTACTTCTATAAGTTATAGTAGCAGTTACAGTTATGCTGAAGACGATTTCGTGGAATCGTCGCTACAATACGCTCATCATCATCGACGGCACTTGGAAGCAATCGGAGGATGTTCTTTTGAAGAGTTAGTGAGCCTCAGTAGTACATGCTCACTTTCTATGTACTGCAAAACGACTTCTCCAAGTACTTTGATTCAATGCGGCGGTGATTTGACAAACCGATGGGTTATTCGTTTGGAAGAAACACGACCGCGATGTTACAACAATCCCAACGATCGGGTCAATTACTTCTTCCCGGATTCTTCTACTATACTGCAAGACGGCGCATATTGCTCCACAACTACTCTTTCGTTCAATTTTGTAAGTGGCAGTATTTTGACGTCGGTAGAATCGAGCGAAGTGTTTACGGCGCCCGAAAAATACAGTCAAAAGACATTGCTCTCGGTGCAGTCGGTACAGCCGTGTGATAGCAATGCGGACTGGACGACATTCGGAAGTCAACCGTATTGCTACGTGCAATGTCCTCAAGAGTTGTTTGTGGATGGAGAAAGCTGTCAAGTGGCTTGTCTCGACTGTGATGGCGGTGCACGCCAATCATTCTCCTGTCCCAATTTCTACCCCTACTTTGGCTACAATTGCTTTGATACGGAACTAAATAATTTTCAATCGGAAGCCTTGGCCTTTTTCAATCAGGGAGATGCTACTTTTATGCCGACAGCGGCACCCGTCCCAGCTATTGTACCGACTTTTGAACCCACACCTCCTCCAACAGATGCCCCGGTGCCTGCTCCCACACTTTCTCCCACTCGCACTCCAACTGCAGCCCCCCAGACCTCTCCTCCTACGACGCCATCGGAAACGCCGCCACCCACTGGGGAACCCACTCTGGCTCAAACGGCAGCAGAGACGGATAGTCCTTCGCAGGAACAGAGTCAACTGCAATCGCCGAAGCCATCACGGTCACCGACATCCTCACCGACCCCGCTGAAAGAAGAGCCAACACGACCCGTCGCCCCGCCTGTTAAGCGCACAGAGGCGCCTGTTATTGTAGAGAGTCAAGCACCAACGGCAGAGAATTCTTTCTTTGTGGAAGGACCGATTGCCTTGTCGCCGGTCTTTCTATCTTCCGATGCCACGATCTGGAACTATGTGCTAAGTTGTACTTTGGTTTCGTGGCTGATAGTTGTTTTGGCTTGTTAGTGTGAGCATAATAGAATAAAACTAAAGATAGATTGACCGTAACATTGTCAGTTTGCGAAATAGCTACCGAGTGTTAGAAGAAGACCGATGTCTTGGACGACTCAGCTATTGATAAAGCACATGCTTGCACCAAGACGATCAAATCAGAGTTATGTTTTGTCGCATAGAGATACTAAAAGTCACTATCTCATCGAAAAACTTGTCGAAGGTATATGAAGACGGAAAATTGTGAGTAATCTATTTATCCCCGTCGTATTGCATCAAGGTGTTCAAAGTCTTGTTGGATTGCAATACAGAACAGGTGAGTTTCTTACAGCTCGTTCTACAGTCAGCGCGATTGACTCCCAAAGAATCACGCCTCATTATTTAGAACGTATAAAAATGTGTCCTTAGAATAATCATCATCGTCATGAAAGTTTTGGTCATGAGTCATGACGTCATTTTCTTCTTTCGGGAGTTTTCGAAGACGTTTTCTTTACGTAGCGTGCTTCACGTTCGTACTTGCACTCAGCGGTCAGCGGGTCAGCGGTATCCAAACTCCGAATACTGTACGATTATTGGCGCAAGGAAACACGTAGACAGAAACCGCATCGTGCCCCATACTTTATGGACTATACATTATACATGATGAAGAATGTGTCCTCTCTAGTAAATAGTAAATGTCTCCTTTCGGAATGCTAAACGGCAGTGTTCGCATTTACTATGGAGAGCTGTCGTGGAATGACTTGGCCGCCGGCTGAGCCGCCGACCGAACTGTTCGCATTGGCAACTTTATTGATGAAATCGATGAAGCACTGTTCGCATTTTCGACATCATGGTTTAAAAGCAGCAAATTGTTAGCCTACTAATAATATCAACGGCAGACATGAAGCACTCACAATTCTCGAGCCGTTTGTTCCTTCCTGCATTCACTCATTTGAGCGGATTACAAAAGATGACAGCCGAGTCGAATGTTGCCGCGGCTCTTGCCTTGAATAACATCGGACTTTCTCTCGTCCGTCATGATTGTCATGAGCTTGCCATTGCGGCTTTCTGTGACTCGCTGAGCCTTCTTCAGTGCCTTCATTCACCAGAGAGTGTCCATCTGATGATGGATAGGGCGAATCAGTTTCTTGCCTGTTGGAAAGACTTTGTTAGCCTTCAGGAACAAAGAAGAGACGATTGCCATACATGCCTGCGCATTTCTCGACGAGATATGCCCCACGAGTCGCTCACAACTGCTTTGCGCAATGAAGTCGATCAAATCATATTGTTGAATTCTACTTCTTTCAACCTCATTTTTCTCAGATTTGCCGAATCGCCCATTTCACGTGCCGAAAGATCGCCAACCCATTGCGCAGTTTTTGAGTCAATTATACTCAACAATCTAGCAAGCGCCTTCATATGCGCCTGGGAACAGCAGCCAAACGAATTACAACTTGCTGACAAAGCACTAGAAATATGGGGACAGAATGCGATTTTACTGGAGAGAATGCTATTCAACGGCATCTACGATGATTCTTTGAGGTCGCAGGTCTCGTCGTTGCACGTTTTTGTATTGTGCTGCATCGAGAGAACCGCAACAGTTCTCGGATTACAAGCTGTCGCTGTCGAGCTCTCCAACCAGATCATGACTGAGTACTCTTACTTTTGCGAGATCGATGAAGAGGAGGGAGCCTACGAGATTCCCAAGGATATCGCAGCCGCGTCGGCCGCTTGAAGCATGTATGGTCGATCGGTTCCTAAACACTATTTTTGGTATATTTTGCACAGTAGGCTAATGTAAATGATAATGAAACTAAAAAGAAAAAGTCATTTTGATTCATGTCTCGTTTGCAAAAGTCTACTACGATGCACCTGTTGAAGAAACTTGACGTTCGAACTATGATACATGATCAACTGCTACGGTAATGCCTGGTACTTCACAAATGTCGACGCTTCCCGCTTGCTTGTTTGGTTGCTTTTGGATGACTGATGACTTCTTTGGCTTTGCGTGGATCGACACGAACGGTGAGAGCCAACGCTGCTGTCCTCTTGATTTTGGACGAACTTCCCACTTTCAGAGCTTTTCACTAGCGGAGTGTGTTTCTCTTCCAACTCCTCATTCGGCGTCAAGAAACTTTTATTCGTAAGTGGAACTCGACTTTCTTCTACATTTGATTGACGCCGGACATCATCCATCCCTTCAAGTCGGATCTCAATTTCTTCATTCATTCCCACAAGTCCGATCTCAATTTTTTCATCCAGCTGCAGCCATCCCGATTCATTGGATCTGACAGACGATTTGACGCTCTTGTTTGTTGATGTGTGGTCAAAGTCGTCAGACTTTGTGTTATCGTCTTCAGAATCATGGTTAGCAGCTTCAAGCTTCACCTGTGGGCTCGTGCCGATCTGGCGTGTTTTTCCCCATGAAAAATCGTCCATATGGGTGAAGGCGTAGATTGGCAAAATGAAATAGAAAACAGGAATGCCCACAACAGTGAAGATTGCAAACCACCAAATGTAATCCCAACGACTGCGTACCAGAAAGGAGAGCATTTGCATAACAAAAGTGGCGCCGTAAAACATAAGGACAAAGGTATCCAAAGTCTCGGGTTCCGAAATGAATAGATATGCCAGATAGCCGATGTAAACCAAAGAAGCGGGAAGAATCATCGTTACAATCATGTCCATGATAACCACTGTTTTCATGCTGAGAAAGCAAATTCCGCACATGTTTTCGACTTTCAATAGCTCGTACATGTTGTGAAAAGTGCTATTGATCCAGCGTCGTCGTTGAGAAAGTAAAATCGCAAATGTATGCGGGACGATGGTCCAGCAAATGGCTTCGGGAACAAAAGAGAGACGCATTCCGGGAAAATGCTGCAGCAAGAGGGTGGTGAGCATTCGATCTTCGCCCAGCTCGAATAAATTCTTCTCATGCAAGGAGGGTACATCGTTTCGACTGTAATCTTGATAGACACCATCGCTGGCGATCAAGCACTTCATGTCGTCCGTGAAAACGCGATACCTGGAGATTGATTTGAAATCAAAGTAAGACTCGTAGCTTTCATGCAAGCAGCAAACGAGAGCACGTAGACCAGAACGTACATGGTAAAGCATCCGGGCAAGCAAGTCACGCAACCGAAAACAGATTCGAATGCCTTTTTCAAGTGATGCGAAGAATAGTACTCAAAGACTTGCATCGCAGTGACCAACGACTGGCTTTTGTTATCCACTTGTGTTTCCCCGCAACAGGCAAGGATCAATTTATCGTGCTCCATCGCATACACCATGTGATTAATCGACTCTTCCTCCACTCGAGTATCCGCATCAATAGTCATCAAATATTCAATGTCCTTTGCTGGAAGACCCAAGCTGAAGAGTTCTTTCACCATGGCCATATCCAGCTCGCATGGCTGGCGATTGTGGTGAATACGGTTGAACATCCCCGTCAGGACTAGTTGTGAATCGCGCTTTCCTCGGTTACCGGCGCGAGGGCTGCCACGTTCTGCAGGGCTACCAAGCTTCACAACGACAATATACTTAAGCTGCTTGGTTTCGCTGCCATTTTTTGCATCGATCGTCTCGCTGTATGTTCCCGCATATACACTGGCAAAATTGTCTCGGTCCTTTCCTAGACTGACAAAATGATGCTGCTCGTCCTTATCGAAATCAATGGTGAAGCCAAGGAGGTCGGCGCAAATCTCGGGCGTGCTTTTCTTCTCGCCGCTACCGGTAACGAATCCGTCGCAAACGATGACCATAATTTTGTTCTCATACGGATAAGTAGTGTCGAGGCAGGAGCGAATGGTTTTCCGCAGTTCGGTCTCTCCTTCGTTGTAACAAGGAACCATAATCATGACAGCAGCCTGAAGATGCTCTTCGAGGAACGTACGAGACTTTTGAGCCAGATACAAAAGAGAACATAGAACTTGTATTGTCAACATCCCTACGACGAAGAACAAGAACATATACATGAAGATGCCAATCGACTGGCAAACGGGATCGTATCGGTCGTCCAAGTATGCCTCGAAAAACAATTCATCCAAGCAAAACAAAAAGTCATCGTTCTCGAAGACGTCGTAAAACACCTGTGTAGCATCTTGATTCACCTTGTTCACAATGGCCAAATGCAAGCTCTTGGCCAAATAAGCATTGGGATGATCGGGGCTCTTATCAATTCGATAGGTATGTGGATCGCGAAGCCCGTTGATGTACTGCGTGACGTTGTAGATCTTGTTTTTAATAAGCAAGTACTGCATATCCATTTCCTCCTCAAGTTCCCAACGCGGTATGACAACTTGCCCATCCAACCAAGGGTCAAAAATAGCGTACGATGTTTGTAACCCGACAATCGAATCGTGGCAATAGGCACCTTCCGAAACATCTTCCTCCGTCAAGTCGCACTTTGGTTGCTGGAACCGCGCAATATATTTCGATTTCTCCGCGTCAAGACAGTAGTTAGGCAAAGCCGTCAAAGGTGCACGAGGAAACAATTTCGAAGCGTCCTTTTGGATGAGTTGTTTCATGGTGCCGTCATTGCCCCCTGGGTGACGAAAGGTGCTGTCGAATATGTAGATCCGTCCGTAGAGTGACGTCCACGCCTCGTCTCTGTGCTGCAATTCCTCCGCTGTATATCTCGTACTCGATCGGCAGAAGTAAATGGGCAAAAATCCGATTCCTCCTACCACAAAAGCGCTGAGGGCGAGGGCCATGATACAGATTGTAACCTTTTCGCGCCATGCCTGTTTGACGGTGGCACCTTCGCGAGGAATACACGAATCCGGCACAAGACACGTCATCCACCAGCTGAATCGTTTCCAGAATTTGGAACCAGGAGGATGTTCGGGACGAATATATTCATCCAATGGTGGGTCGAATCCCCCGTTTCGTTCTCTCTGTCTCTCTTTTTTCGATTTCTTTTTTCTTCTTTTTCTTAGAAGATTTCGAAGAGGCCGAGCGATACGAAGAGCGTGACAAGCTGGAGCGATGAGACGACCTCGATCGACTCGAGAAGCTAGAATGAACGCTGCTGATACTGCGACCGTCAATGTCATCCATCGGAAAACGAGGCGCCGATATGAAACCGGGGTATGGCTGCGGGGGCATGAAAGGCGCAGGCGGCGACATTGGCACCATGGGAAAATGTAGATCAAAGCCACGGTTGCCGCGTTGGCTGCGATGACTGCCGACGCTCGCACTTGACGAAAAGTGCCTCGGCGGAGGGGAATGAGGATACAACATCTCCATTCCACGGGGAGAAGAATGCATCATTCTAGACGGTAAATAATTAGCGTGTGACATCGAAAGCTGCTCCTGTAGCGCAATTACTCGGGCAGCAAGCTGTTCTTTTTCGCAACTCAAACGAGCCACGTCTTGGTCCGTTTGACGCTGCTGGTTCGCAGCCATGGCTTGTGCCATGGTTGCCTGATCATGCATCATCTGCTTCAAAACTTCCATAGCGGCATCATTATCCAGAGAGGAAGTCATGGAAAGCTCTGACATTTCTCGACGGTTCATTTCCGCTGCAGAAGAAGAATCAAAAAAGCTTTCTTTGTCGCTCGCGGTGTTGTCATTGTCGCGAGTCATGGTTGCAAAATAGAATAATTCCTTCGCATCGCCCAAGAAATGAGAACAATCTTGAAAATCCTGGACGACACACAAGACAGAACAAAAACATGAAACATCATGAAAAGTTTGAAAGGATAATGTGATAAGATTTTGAACTGCAAACCGCGAAACATGACCTTCGTTGACGACGTTGTCGGAAATTCGAAACACTTGATATTATGATATGTTGCATTCCGTCTATTCGGCCAAACTTATGCCCCAAAAGTCGGGCGTCTGATTTCCACAAGATCAACAGGTAACGGATTGCATAATGAAGAACACAATAAATAACATAAACAAGCAACGATAAGCGTTTGAGTTTTGTGTTTAAAAAAAAAAAAAAGCTCTCATCGTCGCGCTTTTATTGTGCTCGTCGTTGCTAATAGTGCGGGATCATGAATGAAATCCAGTCATGGGTCTCGGGCCGTAAACCAACACTTTGAGGCTATAGTGATCGAGACACATGGCTATCCAGCAGCATTTCGACGCGAAAGGTCGGATTGTCGCGTTCCAAACGAAATTGCTACGTATAGTTAGTTTTCAAAAGTTAATGCAACAAAAATGCGATTTTCGTTTGTTGGCTAATTCGTTTGCCTTGATCGTCGTTATTATATTTACACAAAAACGTGACTGAAATCCAATCGTGGTAAAGTTTACTTACACTTATCAGTATAGTCAGATAGAGAATGTTCGACGAACAAGAGGACGGATTTTTGTCTTATCAAAGCAGAAACCTTTTCTAGTAGTAATTACATTGTTTCTGAAATACGTCATCGTCGTTTTGAACACGCGACCAAGAATACTGACTCAAAATGTAGACAATCCGTGCTATCAGAAGTCAGAAGCTTATCTGCTTTCTGCAGGAGGCAACATTACTCCGCAACAAACAAACAACCAACAACCAATAAGCAGGACCAAGGCTTTCTCTTGTCACTTGTCAATGAGCTCATCATTTTCCTTGCTTTTCTTTCCGTCATAAAATCAAAAGGAAAGCAAACAAAAGTTAAACAAAGCTTACAGCGAATGAACTCCGTTCATTGCCTTCAATCTGTTCTTACTCTCAATAATCTCGGGGTCTCTCTGGCAAGAAGAAATTGGCTAGACCATGCTATTCAAATATTTATCAAGACTGTGAATATGTTCTGCGAAGATACGACTCCTGTGCATACAAGCGCACTGCTGAATAAGGTAGAGCAATCCCACGAATCTCGGCAGCTTTTACCAATCGTACCGATCAGCTCCATTTCTCCTTCAAATACTATCATCGTTGTCTGTGCTGACAAGCTCATCCGGCACATCCGGAGTCAGTTCCGCGACGACTTTGATGTCACGCGCGTGGAGCTGAAAACATCTCACGCAATGCACTTGATATATTTCACTGAAACCATTGACTTCAGCGAACCTGGGGCTTGGGAAGCTGTTGTTGCCATCATTTTCTACAATCTCGGAATCGCGCATTTTGCTGCTAGTAGCGCGAAGGAAGAAAAAGGTAAATACTGTGTTGGCTGCTCACTATTTGTGGGAATATTCAGCGTTTCTTTGCGAAAGGCTTATTTACGAGAACATGGATGCCTCTGTGGACTGGATTACATTCGGTCGTTGTCTTCTCCTATTGTTGTATCGATGTTTGCAAGACACGTCAACTGTCTTAAATTTAGAAGAAGAAGACGATCTTTTCAGCTCTTACGTGGCGGAAAGTGCCGCTTTGTGGGGAAACGAGCTCTTCCGGGAACTACCCTGCTCGCAAACGGTTGCCGAAGCAGCCTAGAGCGCCAACTAGGTACGTGTCAAGCGCTTATTTCATCTCTCTTTTCCGATTGAATAGAAGAATATATGACGGAAGAGAAGTTTCAAACAACGATGTTTGTTCAAACGTCTCACATGTTTCTGCTGGCGATGTAGTAGCAGTCAACAACTGAATCATACTTGACATCCGTCCTTGGTTAAGTTGCTCATGTACGTATTAAACTTTTTCATAACAAGCATTCTGTCAATTCGATCTATATCCCGATGTAGGTTGCATAGTAGTATAGTGGCTCGCTATTAGACATTACCGACAGCAAAAACATGATGGCGGTCGGAGCATTCCGCCGCTGTTCGCGAATGTCATCGAAGCTAAAAATTCCAAATTGACATCGTTGCCATTCTTCGTTACTGGTATTAGACGTTTTCTCGGCGGAAGTTTAATCTTGGTGGGCGTAGCTTTGTCGTCGTTTATTTCTAAGGTGTCCCATGCATATTTTGGAGGAGTAATGGTAGAATGCGGCGCCTTTGGAGGCATTTGTTTCTTCTTGGACCAAGCGTATGCTGCAGCTCCTACCGCCGCTATGCAAAGTGAAATCGAGGTCGTGATGATAGCCCTTGACATGAATGGGACAACCAGCATGCGCTGTGGCTTTTTGGGAGATTCAATTGAGTTTCTTCGCCAAAAGATTGCAAGGCGCATCCATCGTCGTCCTCTTCTCTATATTTTTGTCTTTTGTCGACGACTTATCCTCCTCAGATTTTCACCGTCTTCACCGTCGATAATTATCCCGAGAGTCTTTCGAGTCCCGCGATTTTTAAGAGTGGGAAAGGCGAGGACGAAAATCTGTCTATGGACAGACACGCTAGGTCTGGAGGGAAAGAATGAATCATCGAACATTATTGCTGAACAATAGACTAATAAATTAAAAATCTTTATTCGTCAAGATAGCTCATTTCTGACTGACCAGTCTCGGCGCTTTGTAGCTCCCCTAACGTACGCCTCAGGCAAAAACGGAACTCATCTGTAAAGAGGATGGGGATTGGGTCGATCTCTTCTTTTAACTCATCTGAATCGACCTGCGTCTTTGGTTCAATACCTGACAGAGAAGGCTTTTCAACATTGTCGCGAATGTAGTGATTGGCCGCCTTGCTAATGAACGTGTTCATGAGCGCGAGAAGAATAGAACCTGCGGCAATGAAAAAGAATCCAGTTCTGGCCTGTGCTTCGACAAGGAAGCATTGTGCATCGTCCGGTTCGATAACACCGAAGTAAACGAGCTGCGAAAAGAGGCTTTTTAACGCATTGAGTTGATCGCAGTAAATATTAACCATGTAGTAACTGATGTTTCCTAATTGCCTGCAGAGAAAATTTAGTCACACAGCCCAACGTCTAATCCACGGGTAGAACTCGATTTACTGCACTTACCAGCTTCCAACAACGACAGACAACGCATAAACTTCAGTGTACTGCCACGCTTGCAAAATGTCGTTGAAAAATACCAGGCGTTTTCTTCTTGCTTGATTCATTGATACAAACCAGCTGGAAGGGAGAAGGGCGGTCTGCAATACCGGAATGATACAGACAGTTGCAATTAAAAGGGCACTAAGCGCGCCCAAACCGATGTAATCACCCACATCGCCACTGTAAGTAGCCTGCTTGAACAGAATTTCAATCATCTTGAATAGCGAGTAGTGGGTCACCGCTTCGGTATCAGGACCTTTTCCCAACTCAACGGCTATACCAAAGAAGCCCATCACTTCCGCCGAAAAAGAGGGTAGTACACATCCAGCCACAACAAAAGCAACAACGACAGCTCCCGAAAGCAACAAAAGTGGGGCTACAAAGGATCTAGCTACAAGAGCCTTGTTGTCACCTCTATGAGGACGACGATAAGCTGTTGTTGCCAGCGAAACAGGTTCCTGAAGTTCCGCTTCCGACGATGTCGAGCTCAAAGACTCATTTCCAGTTTCTTCTCCGTCCATACGAGCGGTCGGTTGTCTCAGACGTTTCCTCGACTCGTCGACTGCCTTTACATGATAGTGAATGATGTAGTGAGAGCTGACTTGTGAAACGATTTGAGCAATAAAGTTCGCATACAATCCTAGCTTCGGAATGACCATAATTTCAATGTTGTACAAGTCGTCTGGAAGGATTCCACCATTGGGGCTGAAAGAAAGAAAAGTGATTAGTTGAAAGGTGTGGAATTTGTCGCAGGAATCAATATCATCACGTACCTTTGAACCGTTGTACGAAAGGCTACCAAAGAGATCATCAACGTGAAAATGTCGACCATACTCCACTTGGCCAAAAAGTCAAGCCACAGAAACGTTCTCCCGCGCTTTTCAACAGACACAATCGATGGTGGAACAAACCATAAAATGAGACTCATCGTTTGTTTCAAATACGGCCACACTCCGGAGAATAAAATGATCAGGATTGCTAGCTCGTATCCACCAGCCTTCCATAGATTGATAGTTCCAGTAGCAATGCTAAACTCGAAGAAACTGTCATTGCGGTATTCTTGTTCTGCGAGCGATATAATCAGACTGACGGAAGCTGCTATGCTTAAATGACCAGCCAAAAGAGACCAACGCAGCCAACAATGACAAGCGGGATGAGTATTCTCGCAATGAGGGGAATCGCTTGCGAGTTGTAGAGAGCGGATGAAGTCGCATTCATTTTCGTTTTATCTTCTTTCTCCTTTTGTTGATGCTTCCACACAGAGAGAGCTTGCGAGTCGCTGATTGTTTCAAGCCATTTTTTGTGCTGGCGGCGGGCAAAGACGCGAATGATAATCATGAAGACTGCCAAGCCGATCATGAGAGCCAAGGCAGCAATGGCAAGTGAGATGATAAATTCCAACGATTCTTCTCTTTGACGGCATCAAAGTCATCGAAGTCACGTTCGGCACTAGCAGGATTGTAATCCGGGTGATGGGGACACTTGAATCGAGCATTAGCAATCTGGCGGTCTAATTGCAAAGCCAAAAGTCAGCACCAACCGTCTCTGTCAACAGATCCAATATACCTTCCGCCAACTCAGTTCCGCTTTGAGTTCCCTCGGCAGAAGAAAAATGTTCGGCAACTTTGAGCATCGCTTCGCTTTTACAGTCCGTACAAGTCACATTTAAGTTTAGTTGAGCAAAACTCGTCGTGAGATTGCGAAGTACATAAGGCATCGGTCCATCCTCAAGCCGTGCGCCCCGGCTGTCGAGACTTGGAGGCTGCAGAAGCGCCATTAAGCAGTTTACGTTGGAAATATCTGCAGGTTTAAGCGGCACAAACATTAGACTCGTATACATTGATGAATGATTAGCATGCGAAGGAAAGCATGGTACGTACCCTTCAGAGGAAACTGGACAAAAGCGTCCGTCATTACATTCAAAATGAGATCCAGAACTAAGCTTAGACTTTCAGCTTCAATCTCGACGCTCATTTGATCATCGATCGACACACCTGTTGCAAAGAAACGTGATACAATTGTAAGCCCAAATCAGACATTCCTTCAACCCGTCATACACCATCCTTTTTAAAAGCACGTACCGCTTCCATCCATTTGCAAGTTGATTTTGGCGCCAGCCCGGAGCGGTTTGTTCACACCAACTGTTGCGACGTTATTGATCAGGTGAGCTTCTCCTTGTACGGTGTCTAGCAACGAAAGAGGCTCTCCCATCGTGTCCAAGTTTTCGGCGTATATATCGAATACACGGAAGTGCACATCGGCATCCAGGAGCGCGAATTTTTGATCAATCAAAGCATCTTTGTAAGCAATACTTCCAGGAATACCCGACTGCTTTTCTGTAAAAGGAGCGATGAAACGAGTATTCAAGGGAATATCGGATGATCCTTCAGCGGGAGTCAATAGCCAGTCTTGAATAAACTTCCAAGCCAATGCAACGGTGCTGCCGTAAGGAGTGTCCCCACTGGTTCCCAGTTCGATCGCTTCCGAGCGAGTGCGGAGGAGGTCACGAAAGTCCAAATATGGCGAAGCTTCATTGCCTTGGACAATGCTAGAGCAGGTAGGATCCGCAAGGTTCTTTTCAATGTAATTTTTATTGATCATGCGTCGGATGGGTCCTTGGAACGCTCCAGGGATCGATTTGAGCATCAATGGCTTATACATGGCGAAAGTCGCCTGAATGACAGAAGATAAGAGGCGGGAGACACCCGGAGAACCGATACCTGAAAAGACCGGATCACTTAGACTACCCAAGGATACACCGAGACCAGAAATAGCGAGTTCCGCCACACTGTTCGCCATGCATGGCAAGATATAGTTGAGTCGCAACAAGGATCCGATTTCCGTATTACCGACTTCTTCTTCCAACAACGCTAGTAAGGCCGCCAGGCTCACCTGCACATCCTGCATATCCATCGAGAGGGTCACAGTCTCTCGTCCTTTCACCGGTATGGTGGACAGTAACAGAGTATCCGGAAGAGTCGATGTCTGAAAGTCGGCCACCAGCTCAATTTCCAGTGAAAGCTTCTCCCACGCCATTTCATTTTGAATGGTATAATTTCCAATTCGATCAAGGGGATTGAACACTTTCAAAGTATCCAGACCTTTGATCTTGAAGGAATTAAGATCGATATCGACAGCAAAGATCTTGTTGTGCGTTTTGAACACGGAACTCGAAATTCCCAACTCGGCCAGGTTCAAAGCGAACATTCCGTTCGCATCAAGTAAATAATCTCGCAACCAAACATTGACAGCGAGATCTTGAGTGCCGAGGTTGTTGGGGTCTGTCACCATTTCTCCCAACATTTGATCGGCTTCATCCAACAAGGACTGCACCGTTTTGCTAATGGTTCCTCCTCCCTCCATCAACTGAATGAGCGTCGTGCGACGATCAATTGGAACATCCAAATTTCGTTCGTTGCGCAACGGATCCAATTGCTCTTCGGTAATCGGTTCCGTCAAATTCCCAATCACATCGTTGAGTTTCACAATCATGTCATCGAGGAACGAAAAAGCCGTCGACGCGTCTTCGCATAATGCTGATAATAGGAGGAAGTGAAAGAAGAAGAAAGCGTGAGTATCTGTTACAAATCGATGCACTGTTCTTTTGTACTGTTGCTTACCCGTCTGTGCCCCATTGCTCACTAAATCTTCGACACCCTCACGAAACAAATTCGCAATCGTATTTTCCAAATCCCCCGAAAAGGACATTTGCTCAATTTGCAAACTCGCCGCACATTGCGCCACTTGCGTCGCATTCGGCGGCGTCGTCGCAAAATCGGGCGACGTAAAGCCCAAACCCAACTGAATGCGACTCTCGGAAATGGTGGCCGTGAGCGTTCCCGAATTGGCGATGAATGCGCCGTAATTGTAAGCATAATTGCCCGTACAAGTCATTGCGAAGGGATATAATTCAATGGCAAAGTTCATTTCGGTGTTTGTAGCATTATAATTGGATTGCAAGTCACCAATATTGATTTGTTCGCAAACGAGGTTGGTGACTTCGACCGTCAAAGTAAACAAAAGGGTCGTTGTGATGGGTTCGGGATCCGGAACAACCAATTGTACGCCCGAAAGTCCGTCATTGATGCTTTGAAAATCTCCGATTTCGAGATATCGTTGCATGGCATTTAAAAAAGAAGAGGATTCGTCATACGACAACCATCGTAATTCCGCGTGCGAAGGAACGCAACACAAAGTCAAGAACGACAACCACAAGGAAACGACGGCTTGACGTGTTGTATGCATTATTCAGTCAAACGGCAGTCAAATCAAAACAAATAATAACGTTCTTTTGATAGTTCCCTTTCCGCTCGTCGCTTCTCGACTATAAGAATTACAAATAATAACAATGATGTGTTTTTCTTTCTGGAGCTGCGCGTTAGCAAACGTTTGGGGGGAGAAATTTCGGACTTGCATGCAAAAAACGCAAGACTGCTTTTTGTGTGTGTATCTTTATCGAAACAAGCAGTACCGAATTCATTGGCTATCGCATAATATGTACGGGTCGTGTCCTGTTTCATTTCGATCCGTTTGTTCGCATTTTTTCGCGGCGCGGGGCCACCACTTTCCCGTTGACACCTCCCCAACGACACTCCACCAATAAGTACTTTGGAGTACCAGTCACTCCGGCCATCCACGAAAGTTTCGAAAAATTTCGCAAAAATCCTCTCCGCGTCTCGGCGTCTTCCGGTCTTGTTTTCGGCGAGTCTTTTCGACAGGAAAATTCCTAGCTAGACTAGAGGAGACAAAGTACCGTACCGGTGCGAAGCTTGTCTTTATTCCAAGTTTACTCTCTAGCTACCGGACCGGTACAGTACCAGTACTCTAGAGGTAAGACGAAAGCACGTTCTTGGGTCAAAGGGCTCGTTGGACGACTCCTCCTCCTCCTTTTTCGAATGTAGCGAAAATAGGTGACTTTCAATCAACTAGAGCAGAAAGCCCTGTCCCATGTACGAGCTACAAATGAAATTACTTGAATGGAAAAGAATGGAAAATGGTAAGGAATAGAAAAATTGGAATTAGTCAGGGCAACATCAACATCTAATTCTTAATAATAATGTAATGAATCATTCGATCCTGCAACGATACTACCAACAGGCACATGTCATTTCTTAGACAAAAAATAATTCATTTTGTCGAAACTTGGTCGAAAGGACGTGGCATGTCATGGGCCTTAATTTCAACGATAGTACAACATTGTAGACAACGTTTTTCCACGACTGCATTTCAGTCATGAAGAAAAATTATAAATCAGTTCAAGCCATAATTTGAGCCCAAGTACAGCTTACCTTCGCATTTTGCAAGCCACGGGTTAGTTCGAAGTGTTTGGATTACAGAGCTTCCGTCTGATGACCCAAATGCGTGTCCAGAACAAGTAAAAGACATACAGAAATTCCGTCAGAATATTTATAATGCGTTTCCACATTTTCTGGACAATTGAAAGACACGACATACAGAATTTCCGTCGGAAGGGCCAACACACCTGGTACATGTCCAGACATTCTGGACCTCGAAAAAGTTGGTCCAGATTTTCTGGAGACGCAAAAAGTTGGTCCAGATTTTCTGGACAAGCAAAGTCACGTCAATCAGTACCGAGTTTCCGTCCGGATTTCAGAACCAAAAGAAAAACACACCCAGAAGATGATCGACACCGTCAAAGTGAAGTGTAAATCAGAGATATCCGTCGCCCATCCCTTTTTGTGACGTTCTCCTGCTTGCTCATTGCTATCTAGTTTCTAAAGTGGCTCTGTAAGTCGTACTGGAAAGGGAAACCGGGCTTGTTTGCACCAACCGCGGCGACGTGTCTCGATTGCGAGCTTCTGTGTTTCGTGATACAAGTTTTCGAATTGTGCTGAACCATTTAAAAGAAATCATGTCAATTCGCGTCAACAAATTGATTGCTGCAAGCGGCCTTTGTTCACGTCGACAAGCGGATCAATATATACAAAATGGATGGATCCGCTTGATCGACGCTCCCACACAAGCTCTGCATCCCGGTCTCCAAGTTCCTTCCGACACGAAATGGGAATTCTTACCGGCCGCATGGCGTGATATTCAGCAGAAAGTCTCTCTTATTTTGCACAAACCAGTCGGATACGTGTCGTCACAACCGAATCCTTCAGCCAAGCCGAGTATCCAGCTGCTGACGAATGAAAATGAATGGAAGTCGATGAAATCAAAACCACAACAGCCACAGCAAAGGAAAGCTCCAAGGAATTTAACCAATTTAGCGGTAGCTGGTCGACTCGATTTGAATTCGAGTGGTTTGTTACTATTTACACAGCAAGGTGCGCTGGCGAAAGCTGTGATTGGCCCCAACAGTCAAGTCGAAAAGGAATATCTAGTCCGCGTACGAGATCCTTCCTCTGAGATGCTGCATTTTGATCAAATACAAGAGCGCATTCATTCATTGCGACAAGGAATAAAGGATCGTGGAGACTTTCTGGAAGCTGTGAGTGTAGAGGTCTTGAATGAACACCAAATCCAATTTGTTTTGCACGCCGGTAAACACCACCATCTTCGACGCATGTGTGCCGCCGTGGGATGGCACGTCGAAGCACTGAAGCGAGTGCGGATTGGAACATGTTTATTGGGAGGATTGCCTTTGGGGAAATGGCGTTATCTAAGTGATGAAGAACTCGCGGCATTTCTGTCACCTTCGTAACTGACATAAAATGAATGTCGAGCGATGTAATTTGAACTATGTATATTATTTTTCATGATTCATTTGATCTGAAATGATACGTAACTATTGTTTGCTGTTAATCTGCACCTATTGTTACCTTAGATCTAGCAATAACGTCTACCACGGTTTCCCGAGTCTTTTATGGCCTCCAAGCTCCAAGACCCAATAAATACAAGTAAGTACGGCACGGACCTCGTCCGGATGATCTACATTATCGGAGCTGTGATCTCCTTTTTCCGTTGATCAAAAGCTTTTACTTATATACTAATGACAACGGAAGCTTAATTACAGAAAAAGACTTTGCTGGCGGTACTGGAACATAATTGTACTTGCACACAGCGCGCATCCTCCCTCATTTCTCCGCCCCAGCAACTTCTCTTCCATAGAATATCATCGCACGCACAAACACACACGCAAGTTTTTGTTGCATATTAGTTCCTCATCGTATCCACTTAGTTGAAACGAGATCCTAGTTGTGGCAATCTTTGATCGATAATTCTCAGACTCTTTTCTCTATTAAGAACTTACTCAATCCCCGTCAACATAGAAAGACGAGCGCGTAAAGAAAGCATCTAACGAATACCAGCAAACGTCTTTTTTTGCAAGGCAACCACTTTCACCATGCAAACGGTAGCCAATCCTATTGTGAATCCGCAGGATGTCTCAGATTCCGCCGTACCTAGTACTAGCAAAATACACAGTAGCTCTGAAATGTATCCAGAAGACGAGCTACGGCAAGCGCAAAACGAGTTATCGCAAGGATCTGGTGACACTAACCCCAATCAGGCCGGTTCGGAAAAATCTTCTCCATCTTCCTCATTTTGGAAACAATCTCTTTGGTCGACTGAACACTTTCAGCAACGATGGAATGATATGGTGAATAATGCGTGTACAATTTCGCCTTGCCATTTGTGGGAAGTTCCGAACGAGCCTCCTGTCGTCGCCGTCAGTTCAACCGACGAAATTCATCCTCCCACCGATCTCAAGCCAAACGACGGTGCGTTATCGAAACAACCGACCGCCGAAGCTTCCTTGAACAGCTTGTCGATGAATGCGAAAGTATCCAACTGCGACTCGGTTCGTCCGACACATGCCGCGATGGAAGGCACTCCCCAAGAGGACCACAAGGCCGAATCAAAGCGACAGCGGGTTCCACTTGAAACTCTGCACGTCCGTCAAGATCAGACACTCACGATGGAGCGGAACATTAGTGAACTCACGATGCGTTCTTGTTATACGGCGACTCTGCCGACACAAAAGAACGAACCGCACTCCAAGCCACAGCGCCGCATGGCGTACTACGCGGTGGGGAAACATCATCAACAGACGGGTCGAGGCGGCAATCGTCGCTGCTACTTTACGGGTAAACTCATCATGGACGGCACTCCATTTTACGCTGGGTCGGTAGAACAAGGTCTACGGACATTAGTGGTATTTTGTTTGCCTTCGGCACTGAACTTGCCGGATCCTGAGAAGGCACGCCAGTGCGCGAAACCATCGAGCACTAGTCGTCGGTCATGGCTATTGGGCGGCAGTAACGGGTCACGCAAAGGCCCGGAGAGTGTAACGAGCAGGAGTGTGACGAGCAAAAGTTATGGAGGAAGTCGAGCCAGCCGAATGAGTAGTCTAGATGATTTGTCCATGAGTATTGACGGTGATTTAGATCCCAACTGGAACTTGGATCGTAGTATGCTCTTACAGATACTGCCTCCTGCCAATAAACGACTGTTGCAACAAATGGCGGACATGTATGGTGATCAGTTTGAAACGTTACCGGTACAAGTACGAGATGCAAGTGTGTGGAAGCTATACGTCAAGTTCTGTTTCTTTTCTGGTTTGCCAATCGAAGAAGGCGAGCTGCATTACAAAGTACGAGACTCCGTGGCAGAAGCCGTGTACGGAGAAGAGATTGCGCTATCACATGAAGTCATGGAAGCATCAACAACATCGGCGGAAATACTCTCCCTTCCAAATCGAACAGTTTTACAGTATTTGCGACAAAACTATACTCAACAATGCAGTAAACTCGATGATCGAGTATTCCAAAGAGAAAACTGGGAGCGCGTGGCACCCGAAGTCTAGACTGGCTAGAAATATTTGATGTTTCACTTTTAAGAAAAAAGACGCACCTTTTTGAGAGATAGAGAGTAATTACCCGAAGGTTCAAAACATGAATGATTGTAACAAGAATTAGCTGTAATGAATAGAATGATAAACCGTTTTACACGTTTGACCAGCAAGCGCTTGATTGAGGATTTGCTCCATTCGACAGTGGCGAAGAGCGATTGATCGAATGACCCCCACTATTCGTTAGAGAGCAACAACAACTGATGAATGTACTTTAAAACCTCGTGGTTTTCTTCTTCTATTTCCGACACAAGGAAGCTGAAGTACAAACTGTCCGTTATCGGCTAAATCAGGTTCGTCGAAATCAAAAGTAGGAAGAAGAATGGTGACAACAA
The DNA here is from genome assembly GCA_030295235.1 of Fistulifera solaris. Classification (NCBI taxonomy): domain Eukaryota; phylum Bacillariophyta; class Bacillariophyceae; order Naviculales; family Stauroneidaceae; genus Fistulifera; species Fistulifera solaris. The sequence continues at coordinate 96,213 of AP026145.1, read as the reverse complement.
ACTCAAACTTTTTCTGCTCAAGTAGCACCGTCTCGAGTTTACTGTTGAGAATGACAATATCAGCTTGAAGACACAGGGCGAATTGCGATTGATTTTGATGAAGGTCGTAGACGGTGCGCTCCCACGCTTGTACTGCGAGGTGCAACTCCACACTGTCGCTTCGTGTCCAATGACCGTCTTGATCGTAAGACGTATCCAATTGAACTACCGGATCGCCCTGTGATGCGCATCCCGGTGCTAGAATCGAAAACATGTAAAATTTAGACCCCGCTGTATTTGTAGGATTATTCGATACACCATCCAAGGTGCCCGAGGTGTCCCTAATGTGAATTACATTCAAGCTGTCGGTCTCATCCGTGTTACCTTCGCCTACGTTGAATTCAGTAAGGTCGTCATCGATACTTCCTATCTAGAGAAAATTAGGAAGCAATGCGTTTCCATGTAAGAAAGAGCAGAGAAAAAAGAATGGATGGACCATGAGCGACCACAACACACTTACTTTCAATGATGGCGGGGAGGTGCTATTCCGCGACGTAAACATAAAAGCGCCCACAGAAAAGAAGTTTTTCTGACAAGCTTCATGGTTTGTCCTTTTGTTCAGCAACCATGATATGAACATATGATTTCTGAGGTATGGTTTGATTTGGCGCAAGCAATTCTCTTTTCTTAGAAGTTGATGGCGCATTTCTCCGTACTGGTACGTTTTCGGGAGAGAATGCAGAGAGAGCAAAAAGTGAGAAAGTGATGGTGATGGTTGATGGTGGTCATGAAACGGAACGCGAGAAAGAGAAGAAGGGTCGTCCGGTACTGATCAACTCACAAAAAAATCATGCGCTATGGATGAATATGTACAAGTATAAATCAGATAGATTTTCCCTGGTTTTCTCGCTGTCTCTACATAAATGACTAAGGGGATTTTGATGTTAATGCGTCTGTTTTACACCTGTGATGCTTCAAGGTGAACAGGTCTCCTCTGTGGTCCGTCAAGTCTCTTTGTAAAACAATAGTTGGAATCGAAGCCAGTTAGTCCAGGTTGCTCTCAATTCGAATGAAGCAGATTAATAACCGGCACTGTTATCTTGACCATCTATGTCACCTGAACCGGCCATAAAAGAATAAAGGGAGGTAAATACACATAGAATAAAGGGCGGCTGGTGGATGATTCTCCAACGTCGGTTCTTTCGTGCCGATAGGTCGCCAGCAATGGCTACGTAAAGGACAATTAAGGATTGTCTCATGACGATGATACGTTCAATAAGACTCAATAAGACGCTCTTTATTATTAAATTTTTGTTACATAAGCATCTGAAACACGTTCAGTTCATTTTCGTCGACCGGCAGAGTTGCTTCGTCACATAAATGCGTTGTAAAGTTCACCCCGTGCAACACAGAACATCGGCCCACGCTGCTTGTGTCTGGGATCCGGCAACCAGCATGGTGTCATCATAGATTATAGTCCAATCATTAGATCAATCCAAGTCTCCAGTAAGATCAATGTCATCCGGTTGACCAATATCATTTTTTCTTCTCTTCTTCCATCTCTCGCGACTCTGCTGTCGGCGACCCATCTTCGGGCGAATATTGGAGCTGTTGGTTGTTTCTCATGCGAGCTTTCGCCATTTGTAGAATGAGGGCCCTTCGCGAACTGCGGTCTGGATTGTTGTCATCCGTCCAAGTCGAACCATCCATAGAAGTCCCATCCGACCCCGTTTCCCATGTTGTTCCCGACTCGGGACTTTTCGGCGTTTCAAAACGTGCATTAGTTCCAAACGCGTCATTCGGCTTTTCAGGTATAATAGTTTCTTTCCTACTTTCTCTTTCTTGCCTCTTCGCTGTTTCCAAAGACCTTCGTTGTCGATTTCTTTTTAGCATTTCTTGGGCGCCTCGCATTGCAGGAGATGTCGATTTGGACCTGTCGATTTCTGACTTCTTGGGAGGACGACCTATATCAGGACTGGGGATGTGTTCGTCATACGTTTCCATCGAAACCGGGCTCGCAAAATCGTCAGTGACAGGAGATCTCGGTTCCTCGTCCATTGGAGTTACATAATATTGAGTGTCAATGTGGCCCAGTCCAGTTACATCATTCTTTTTCAGACTTGGGGGCTCGTCTTCAGGAGGATCAAATCCACGGACACGAGCACCGAGGCCGTCAAGGGCTTCATCCATTGGAACTGCTGAGTTGTCATATTCATGCATTTCAACCCGTCGATCATCCATCGTCTGTGAATTGTGATAATGATCCGCTATGTCTGTAGATTCGGGCGGACTTGGAGGACCGTGTGGTAAATACGCTCCCGCGGCATGTTTGCTCGGCAATGGGGGAGGCGGTGGTACATCGTATCTTACTGCATCATGTCCGTGATGTACGTTTTTAGTCTCCGAATTGTAAAGTTTCTCATCGTTGAACTCTATTTGTGCAAGGGGCGAAGATTCCGCAATAGTTGAAAAGGGTTGTTCTCGAGAGTCACTGGCAAACTCATCATACGGAGAGGCAGGTCGACCTGATGTCTGGCGCATATACGACTCAAAATCAGCAGCACGTTGTAATGCAATTTGCTTTGCTTTTAAAAAGTGTGGGGGTAAAACCTTGCTCCATGCATGAGGCTGTAGCAGGAATGGCGGCCTGTAAAAAACAACATCGAGAGACCGTGAGCAAAAAAAGCAGAGACGATGTAGCTAATAGACAGATGAACTCACAATGCTCGACACGGTCCAAGGTGATATAACTTAAGATCTTCAAAATCTCTTTCGGTGAGGTCGTAAATCGACTCAACATGCTCTACCATTTCAACTGTCTGAAGGCTTTCATCAATGGGAGCGTCTAACTTGTAGAGCTCTTCAGCAGTCAATGAAGGCGATAGAAAAGCAAGCATAAAGATGAGACTTCCATCAAAGTCGGCTTGATAATACACATCTTCATCGGCATTGATCGGCCCGCCCGAGAAGAAACAAAACCTATCGACCAACGTCCATTCTGAGGGATCTTGAATCAAAGCAGCTGGTGCAGCATCGCAAGCAGCAGGGTAGTCGGTTTCGAGCAACACAAGAGTATCCCGATTCAAAGGTTCGACGTCGTCCGGCCGGATCATACCTACAGCAGAAGCCAAGAGAAAATAATATCCTCCAGAGGGGTGTAGCCTTTTGTCGAATCTATCCAGCACCCGGACACGAAAAGTGTAAGTAAGGAGATGGCAACAAAGCAGAGCAAACTCTGCGCAGATATAACTCACGAAAAAGGGAACACCGTCCGGAATAGGTTTACCCGAAAAATGACAATACTTGCTAATTCTCCTCCACCCGCTACTGAGAAGCAACTCATCAGGTAACCTTGAAAATTGATTTGGGTATGTTTGTTCGACTCGTCTCAAATCTTCATCACAAATGGTCGGGCAACCTTTCAGTTTCATCGCGCCAGCTAACATCAAGACAACATTGCCGGTGAGTGTTAATCCTTCGTAGTGCTGCGTTGAAGACCCAATACCAGATTTCGTAAAATAACATCTCTTGGCAAACGAGCTGGCAAGTGGTTGCTGCATTGCACTGGAGGGATTTCCACGGCGGGGTTGATCGTCGATTTCGGACTTTGTCTGCCTTGAATCTTTCGTCCTGTCAGCATAAGTACTTTCATCATATTCGGACTGTGATATATACGATGCTGACTCTAACGTTTCTGTTTCGTGCCTTCCTCGCGGTCGTCGATTTTTTCGCTGTTTATAATCATTGGTCAAAGTTGTTTCATCTTCCGAAACGGCACGTGAATCTAACTCCGATTCCTCTTCCGATGACGATTCGTAAACTGGTCGTCGACGACGTGAATTGGACGAATGAGGATCTAAATACGGCCCGCACATTTGATCAATCATTTGAGCGGCCGGATGATCATTCTCCTCCAGATTTTTCAGCCCATTGCGAATGCCCGCATGCAAATCGGCGGCAACTTGTTGCGCTCGAGCGGCAACCTCCTCCACAGAAGTACCTGCAGAAGACCTGCTACCCTTCTTTCCGCGTTTTCCACTACTACTTGGAGAGTTTCCCATTCTTTTGTTGAGTGTTGAGTCGATTCGTTGAGGAACGAATGCAGAAGGAAAATAATTCAAAATTCAAGAACGTGTTTTACTTTCACTTCAGTTGCCGAAAGTGCTCGCGTCTTGCTTTATTTTCTAGGCTTTTCAACGTCCAATGTAACCTTTGACGAGCTTGCAAGTCGAGATAACGAGTTCAAGAGGTGCAGTGATTGTAAACACGTTCAACGTTTTGAATAAACAGAGCTTTCTCGACGTGTGATAATTGTTATTTGGATGGCAGGGTGCATGGTTGCGCTTACACGTTCGAGTTCTTGAGGTCCGCCAAAAGAGCCTGTTTCATCTCAACGGACAATGATGATGAGATAAGATGGTCTATACATATCGTTAAAATACCGCTCGCGGAAAGTCTGCGCTAAACAAAAATTAAAAGTTGTTTTGTAGTAATGCTTTCTTGAAAATCAGGTAAATTAGTGCACAACTATATGTACAGACAAAAGTGTGCGTTGGTCATTATTTAGGTGTTCCACATAAACATGTAGGCAGAGCAGTAACGGTAAGACGGAAAGAGAGCTAAGGTGAACGCCACTCTCCTCGACTCGATGCCAAGACGTTTCATTTCAATGATCGCGGCTTCATTCGACTTATCGCAGCTCGTATAACACAAGCCAGCCTCTTTTCAGTGTCCACCTCGAGCAAATGACAAGTAAGCGGTCCAAACAAAGCTTACAATGTGTCGAACGGGAAGCCGTAAATACAGAGGAACCGAAAAACATACGAGATCTGCCGGTAACCACACTCGAATCAAATCCGTTTCATCTTTCACAAAGTTTGTCTGGTAAGTGTCGATGCCGCTGGCAAACCATTCCGCAGGAACGCTGGATCCACTGAAAACGGATGCCTTGAATATGTAAAAAGCCGGAAGATAAATCAAAGTCAAGACAGTCAAATCCAAAGCAGTTTGTGCCGCCAACGCTTGCAAACCTTCCCTATCCTGTAACTTCTCTTGCCACGTTTGTTGAGTAAACCGATCTACATCAAAGAGTTTCTTGAATATTTGTACCTGATACAAATACTGAAATCCTCCCAAATAGAGCGCTCCGAACAAACAAAACAAGAACGATCGTTGCAGATCCAGCTCGGCAATGGGTGTTTGCGCAATGACTACTTGCGCTAAGAAATCGGCGGCCGCTGTCTTGGTGGTGGCAATGAGTATATTGTTGGCAAAGGGATAGGTTTGAGCGAATTGAACGTAAGACGACGATGCTTTGGTTGTTGATTGTATTTGATTTGTACTGACAAAAGTATCGTCTTTGGTTGTCGAAGTGGTTTTTAAATTATGAGATAAGCGCTCCAGAAACGTCGTTTTCGAGTCGGCGAATCGTTGAATGCTATTTCGCCGATGACGCGTCCATGGGAAAGGTAAAAACGCTCTCGTCAGGGTGCAGAGCATGAGCGTAACTAGCAGCGCGAGGAATTGATATTGTTGTCGCATATTCGCTTGAGGGCCTCTATGGAGTTTGTGAATTGCAACAGGAATTGTCGTTTATAGGACTATGAATAATAATTATTTACCTGGTAAAAGGATTTATGGTGCTCCCAGCATTCATTCTGTTTCGTGTTTTGTGATAGGACAAACGCCGACATGAATGACGTAACGAATTGCCACGTCATGCTGAGACATCGGCAATTGTTCCCGCCCACTTGGGTCACGGGTTATTGTGCGACAACACTCTTCTCTCTGCTCGAGTGACACTACATCTTGCGACTTTCCGTTGAAATGTCCGTTGGGCTTGACTGTGACTGAACAAAGTAGCATTACAGTCACGAGTGGTTCTTTCGCAAAACAAATGTGGAGGAAAAATCATAAATCATACTCCGTTTATCCTCTCACACTTCTCTTCATGTTTATTGCTATCGTTGCAGGTACCAGTACAGTACCAGTATTGTCGACTCTATTCCCCTTTCACTTGTCGTAATTAAAAAAGCCAATAGAGTTGTTATTCTTCGCTAATAATGCTGACAATCGACAATGCATGCATCATTATCGTCGATACGGAATTCTTTTTCGCAGAGCAAATGGAAATGGGCGATGTTGTTTTCGTGCCTGTGTCTCGGTTTATCGCAAATCTCTGTACAGCAATGGCAACATCTCATGCCGGTTCAAACAAACATTCAACAAAAACAGGATAGACACAGTGATACGAAGCTTAAAATATGGGATGACGATTTCGATGATGATGATGATGATGATGATGATGATGATGATGATTCGTCGCCAACGACAGTAGTTTATTCTGTGCCTACCAAGACGACGAAAAAGCGGTTTCCTACAAAAATAAAGGCAGCAATTTCCATTGATGACATTGAGAAGGAAGATGACGACACAACACCTCAATCTTCGATTGACTTTATTCGAGCGAATTTTCCCGAGTGCCTTTCGAAAACAGGAATCATTGATCTGAAGAACATGGGTTCGTATCTCCCTGTTCTACCCGGCACACAACCGCGTTACGATCATTATTCTTGTTTCGTCATGAAAGCTCGTTACAATTGTGCTCATCCACTTGATTACGACAAACCAGAGGCTTCGGATTACGAACTTGTCTTGAACTTGGGGCATGATAACAATACGAAACCGTGTCGGTTAAGGAGTCTCGTCGATGCTTTGGGCGGTCCTGCAGGTCTATCAACACGCCCCACTCCAACGACTGACACCGTCGACAACTCGCCAACACGCATTGCGTTACACGGATCATCCTATGTTCGACAAATGTGGGAAGCGATGGCATGTGGTTTCCGGAAAGACATCACTCAACTACTGGTGAAGCAACCCGGTCCCGATGTCTCCTTGTCAGCAATGGCACGACGCAATTATACTCTCGTTGAGTTTTCAGAACTCGGCAAACCGATTCGAAGCAAGGATTGGATACAAAAAGAAGATGTCACGGTGTCTCCAAAAACAATTTGGCCGACTATTATCACGCCGGTGTATCCCAAGTACCGGACGAAACCATTGATGGCTGCAACGACAGCGTTGCCATGGTTCGCTTTCGGGAGTTGGTGGAAGTCTACTATGTGTTTCGTCCTAATGATTTTAGTGCCGATGCCTTAAATCGAATCTATTCGGACTATTTTCAACTCACCAGGAATAACCACGCATCATCGACGTCGAAAAAGGTAATTTTCAACGCACTCGTCTGGAATATAGGTTTGGAGAAACCTGAAAATATACTTCCCGATGGAGTGCAGGCGAAACAAGAAATAGGGGTGGAATCGTGGCTTCAAATATTAATAGCGCTGCAGCGTCGAGACATCGGCGTATATTTTGGAGCAGACAACCCTTGGATCACCAAACCACCGGACGGTCATCCCTGCATGCCAGGAATTCCGGATGATGAAGTAAATCTGGTTTTGTACAGCCTGTTTACCGGTTACACCATCATCTGAAGTCGTTAAAAAATTTGTCGCTTGAGACGAAAGAGAAGAAAGATGTCGACGCCGCCTTTGTTATTCATTGCCATGACATGTTCTTTAGTCGGTCCATGCCGCACTATCATATTTCCCAATTCTTAGGTGTCCGTATAAAGTCGGACACCGTTTTGCAGGCTAACGCGAACATAAAACATTACTCCATATAAAGTTAAAGTAAGCAAGCTATTCATAGATTTTACGTGGTGTAATGAAAGAATGTGCCTAGACTATACAAGGATTGGAAACAGTGAATAGCGCGAAAACAGGGGTTCGTGACTGAAATGGAGTCGTGACGAATAACGAAAAACACTTCGGGCGTAGAGACAACAATTTGCAAACTGTTTCGACATAAAGCAAGACGGCGTGCAAGGTAAAAGCATCTGAGGATATTTTTTGCCGCAAAAATGACAACTGTAGCTTATTTTACTTTGAAAAGGAACGAATGCTAAGTAGCAATCCGTATCGAAAAAATGATGACGCGTGACTGAAATGCAATCGTGGATTACTCAACACTTCATTCTATAGTGAATGTAACAAATGTGTACTATTTACCACTTTCCGCGCGACGCACATACGATCGAAGAGCCACACAAAAAAATTCTTTCGGATAAAAAAAATGAGCGCTATTACTTTTTCTCTGTCTGATGTCTATAATGCATCAAACGAATCATAATTCGTTGCCAAGCATGTTGTTAGCTCTACTCGTCCTTGCCTGTTGGCTCATTCCGACGGAGGCCTTTCAAATTCGAGACGCTACTTTTTCGGCGCGTCGAACGCATCATCAATCGGCCAATAACACATTCGATCTTCCGACGGTATCGGAAAACGAATCGGCCGCGCAATTGCGATCCGTCACATTCCGTAATATCGATAAACAAAACGAACCCGATGTCTTGTGTGATTTTCTACTCGAATTGGGAGCCTGTTCCGTTTCCATGACAGATGCCGATCGCGACACGGACGTGGAAGAACCCATGTTTGGGGAACCGACGTTCAATCAAGATGAAAGACTACTGTGGTTACCGCCGGTGTGGAATCATTGTCACGTTACGGCACATTTCTCGGCGAGTACGCAACTGGAAACGCTTGTCGAGACGGTCCAGGAGTTTTTGGGCAGTGATCATCCATCCTTGTCGTATCAGTTGGAAGTTGTACCCAATCGCGACTGGATTGTGCATGTGCAACAAAGCTGGAAGCCGATTGTGGTAGCGAATCGATTTCTTTTGACGTTTCCCTGGCACAATCAAACGCAAATACAGAATGATTACAACATGGATCGTTTGATTCCTCTTACACTCCAGGGAGGCGTTGCTTTTGGGACCGGCGAACATCCGACAACGCAGTTGTGTATGGAGTGGCTGTCCATGCCAGAAAATATCCCTTCATCGGATGATCCTCTCGTGTTTTTGGATTATGGAAGTGGGTCTGGTATTTTGGGTATGGCGGCGGCCAAAGTGCACCCTCAATTATCGACCATTATCGGAATTGATTTGGATGTTGATGCGTGTTTGATTGCCAATGAAAACGCTCGTATCAATCAAATCGAAATGCGCAATTATCTTCCACTGCTCGAGTGGTTTGTCGACAACAAAGAAGGCAACGGAGACAACGAGTCCATGAGTCTGGTCTACAAGGCGTATGCTCGAGTGGGAGATCACAGCGAAGTCGTGTGGTCTTCGGACGAAGGAGACGAGCAGGTGTCGCCATTTCCGTTATGCGATGTGTGCGTCGCCAATATATTGGCGGCGCCATTGATGCAACTGGCACCTTTATTATTAAAACTGTTGCGACCGGGGGCGAAATTGGGAATGAGCGGAATATTGGCATCTCAGGAAGAGAATGTCATTCGGGCGTTTGAGGAAGCAGGCTTTGTAAATGTACACAGACCGCAGCCCGTACAAGCCGGTTGGATCCTTTTGCAAGCGGAGAAACCATAGACTGGCTAGCTAAAGGATCTGCTATATATATCAGCAACGGATGGTTCAGAAGTCGCGTTTTAGTCAAGTTCAGCAGGGCAGTTAATCTCAGGAATGCGCTTTGAAGAGTTAGCAGTCGAGTGTGGTTATTCATTATGCTTACAGAGAATGCGTTTCGATAGGACCCAAAGAGTATCACGAGAAAGAGTACCGCAATGCGGAGACGAAAAAGAAAAGCAAACCTCTTTTATGCTTGTTTACCGTGCAACAAAAATGGAACAAGCCGAAGAACTCAACATACAATCTTGTGCACATGTAGACTGAAGAGGCTGATACTCGCGTCGTTCGACACGGCGCAAACACAAAACATTAAATTGGTAAACGGAGGTTCCCGCCGCAAACGTTGTTATAACTACAGCACAAAAGCGACCGCTCTACCTTTACAACTCAACAGGGTCCTTTTGTAATACCATTTCTTAGAAAGTGACTTTCGAGAAAACTCCCAGGTTGTTTAACGTCGAACACGTTGATTCGAAGGTCGGCTAATAGTGGCAATGTAGCCCAAATCCAAGACTGGATTTAATCACGAGGTGGAAAAGGTACTGTAGGGTAATCTGTAGCCGTAAGGCTCGCGCTTTCATCGCTTGAAAAATAATGCGATCATGCCCTGCTGTATATACCTGGTATTATCGCGACATCGTCAACGCGCTTCCCATAATTGCCTTTCAATCAATCTTCACTTCTTTGCACAGTTATGTCTTCTTTCATGGTAACATTGAGCGCATTTAGTACTTCTCGGTGATAATAAAGCGTGCTTTTCTTCGATTTCGCGCGCATTGAACGTTTATTTTGAAAGAGCAAACAAAAACATGGTACAAATGACGCTCCCCTGCGACGTGCAACGATGGAAAATTGTGGCTTTCTCTGCGTTTCTTCTACTCGGCTTGACGCGGATCTCTATCGAGCAATGGCGTCAGCTTACGCCCGCTGAATCAGTCGATCAAAAAGACGAAAGTAATAGCAACGGTGGCCTCAAAAAGACGTCATCTTTGAAAGCGGACGAGGAGTACACCGACGGAAATATTGTGTCGATTGTGACCGGAGAAATAAGGAAAGAAGTGAAAGACAAAGAAAACCTTGCTGTGAACAAGAAAGTAGTAAAGGATGACGAGGAATTTACCATTGGGGCATTCAACGAAGACGCAGCGCACGACACTGGCAGCACAACACCTCAATCTTCGATTGACTTTATTCGAGCGAATTTTCCCGAGTGCCTTTCGAAAACAGGAATCATTGATCTAAAGAACATGGGCTCGTACCTACCTGTTTTACCCGGCGTTCAACCGCGATACAATCATTACTCTTGTTTTGTCATGAAAGCTCGTTACAATTGTGCTCATCCACCTGATTACGACAAACCAGAGGCTTCGGATTACGAACTTGTCTTTAATCTAGGACATGATAACAATACGAAACCGTGTCGGTTAAGGAGTCTCGTCGATGCTCTGGGCGGTCCTGCAGGTCTATCGCGACGGCCCACCCTAAAAGGTGACACCGTTGACAACCCGCCAACACGTATTGCAATACACGGATCATCGTATGTTCGACAAATGTGGGAAGCCATGGTATGTGGATTCCGGGAGGATATTACGGCGTTACAGGTGAAAAACCCAGGTCCCTCTATTTCGCTCAGCGCATTGAAGAAACGCGGCAATAAGCCTATTGAATTCTCCGAAATCGGCAAGCCGATTCGAGGCGCTTCCGTTATTCAACAGAAAGGATGCCATGGTGCGCAACAAAAGATCTTGCCTCGTTTTATCATCCATCGGCGACTCAAATTCCTGATAAGACGATGAGTGGTTGTGACGATGGCATTGCTATGGTTCGCTTTCAGAATGTGACCGAAGTTTACTATGTTTTTCGTTCGCAAATGCTGAGCGAAAATGCTTTGAATCGAGTCTATTCCGATTACTTTCAAATCCCTCTCAGTAATAGCACTGATGCATCGGTTCCCGTATCGTCGAAATTCGACGCTCTCGTTTGGAATGTAAGCGCGAAGAAACCGAAAAACACGTTCCCCAAGGGAGTAACGGCAAGATACGAGTTTAGTGTCGCTCACTGGCTTCCGACATTAAAAGTAATGCAACGTCGAGATTTGGGTATCTATTTCGGAGCAGATAATCCTTGGATTACCAAGCCACCGGATGGGCATCCCTGCATGCCAGGTATTCCGGACGATGAAGTCAATCTTTTGCTGTATGTCCTCTTCACAGGGTACACCATCAAGTGAAAAAATCGAAAGGCACAGCGCACACAACCGAACGAATATGAGGCATTAGATCAAGAATACTGGTTGGGGATAAAGAGAGAACGAAAGATCGTCATTAAAGCTCAATTTCTCAAACAGCTGAGCGGCACCACAGACATCTCTCGCGCCGACACATATTCACGACATGAAAGCATTGACTAAACTAAAATATTTTGCTGTTTTTTTAGCTCGGTGTCCGAATCGTCCCCTTCGCCATGCCGTATAATTTGTTGAACATGGCAGCACCATCGTCACGCAAACCGGAATGCTGATAATCGTTAGTGATCCAGGCCTTTCCTCGAGAAAGCGGCCCTTGCAACATGGCCTCACAAGCCTTGAAATCAACGTACATATCATCGTAATAAACAGACGCTGCCAAACGAGTTTGCTGTGTCAACGAAAGAACTTGCTTCACGCGTTCCATGTTGTAAAGCGGCTTCCAATCTTCTTTCTGTGCCAATGCTTCTGCAACAGAACCCACCCCTTGTAGCTCGCCATAGTCTTCCGACATCCACGGAAAAACCATTTCGCCAAAGAACAAGACAGGGTTGACGGAGTTCTCTCGACACGTTTGTTGAAAGTCCCAAACATCCGGTTCCTCTGCTTTCAACTTTTCGTATTGCCGATGTGCGGACCATCGCGTACCTCCCTGTCCATCAGCATAAATCGATTCGTGCAACCAATAGTAAATCGGATGATCGTCAAAGCTCTGTTCCACCTCCATTTGTTTCCAAAAAGGTCCGATTCCAAATTATCGAGTCGTCTTCGTTGCTAGGCATCGATAACACAGCCGATTGCAACAACGCATGCATGGATGCAAAGGCATTTGGTGAACCGCCCAAACTCAACCCCAGCTGCAACAATCGACGTGCCGTCAATACACCGCCCGAGGGCAAAGGCACCGGCTTGTTTAACAAAGCTCGCACCAATCGTTTCACTAATTTCACATCGCCTGGAAACATGCCATAATACAATAGACTGCGCTGTCGGACACGCTGCCACAAACTCGCGTAAACTTCGTCGGTCGCCGTCAACGCAGGCGGTATACCTCCTGTCAAAAGACACACTCGAGGCGGATGAGTGACTTGCGACAAGTACGTTAGGGTACAGAATCCACCGTACGATTGTCCCAAACTAGCTCCCCAAGGCCGTGGTGCGGATTCATCAGCCGTGGGCAACAACAGTGCATCCCGGATTTCTTCCGCGTCTTTGACAATTTGATCTGCCCGGAATTGCGTCAAGTATCCGGCTACTTGAGCAAGAGCACTGTCTTGTGTAGCGCTGTCTTTCTCATCAAAGTACTCCGAAAACAAAAGTTCCAAGGATTGTTTCGTGACGGGTGATGATTTGCCCGTTCCACGTTGATCCATCAAGACAATCCGATTGTATTTCGACAAAGCCGCTCCCATCCACGAACCGGTGCTGCTCAATGATAGACTCACCGCGGGTATCGGTGCTCCAAAGCCCGGTCCTCCTTGCAAATACAAGAGCATTTGATCGGCATCTTTCATGGCCGCATTTTGTACATACCAGTCCGCTCGTTTGCCAGGATTCGATTCCTCGAGTAAAATTTGATAGTCCTGTGCATCCGCAATCGTCTCAACAATAGTAAAGGCAACCTGTATCAAATCTTTCTGAATGTTATTATCATAGTCCAGTGGCACACGCAAGACATGTTCCGTCACCATGACGAGTTTCGCATCATTCGTCGCATGAAACGTTGGAGGTTGCACAATTTGATGCTGTCGTCGTTGTTGCTTCATGGCCAATTCGAGTGTTTGTCGTGCTTTATTTGTCGGTGTTGATGATTGTTGCTTTTGTTGTTGTGCTTCTTTTCAGAAGGGGATTCGGTATTGTGCAACCAACCCGTTCGCAACGGTTCGGAAGAAGAAGACTCGTCGTTGTTGTCGTTCTGACTTTCGGAATTTCCCCAGAATGGCGAATCTTCTTTCGGTAAATTGTGATTCCAGCCCGTTTGTCCTTCTTTTCGTATTTCACGCGGTTCTCCGTTAATTCGTTCGGATAATCGGAAACAGCGTTTGTCCAGAGGAGGCGAAGAAGAGGATGTAATTGTTGCGAAGCCGCTCGTACTCGAAGGACTAGTTGTTGAAGAGAACGGCAAAGAAGGAGTCAAAAACAAAGAAAAGGGATCTTCATTACATATAAATTGATGACGACAGATTATGAAATGAAGAAAGATGTGATAAACTAGCTATAGAAACAAACCGACCTTTTGTGGGGCACAATAATAACAGCAACAAAACGTAAAAAATGATTGTGGCAGGCGCCCGTGAGAGGCGGAAAAGTTAAGGTTAAGGACATGAGAAAGAATTCTGGAATGGAAGTCATCAGTGTCTAGCAACATAAGGTAAACAGAGATTCTGTATGCATATTAGAAATTGTTTGCGGTCAAACAAAGATTCTGTGGTCGTTCCAGTTCCATATAATCTGGAATCGGTAGTTTGGGTCAAACAGCGATTCTGTGGTCGTTCCAGAAATTCTGGACTAGTTGTTTTGGGTCATACGAAAGTCTGTGGTCGTTCCAGAAATTCTGGAATAGGTAATTTGGATCAAACATAGATCTGTGGTCGTTCCAGAAATTCAGGACTGGTTGTTTTGGGTCATACGAAAGTCTGAGGTCGTTCCAGAAATTCTGGACTAGGTTATTTTGGGTGATACGGAGTACAGAGATTCGGTGGTCGTTCCAGAAACTCTAAAATCTATATTTTGGCACAAACATAGATAGATTTGGTGCTCGTTCCAGAAATTCTGGAATCGGTAATTTGGGCCATACGAAAGTCTGTGGTCGTTCCAGAAATTCTGGAATCAGTAATTTGGATCAAACATAGATTCTGTGGTCGTTCCAGAAATTCAGGACTGGTTGTTTTGGGTCATACGAAAGTCTGAGGTCGTTCCAGAAATTCTGGACTAGGTTATTTTGGGTGATACGGAGTACAGAGATTCGGTGGTCGTTCCAGAAACTCTAAAATCTATATTTTGGCACAAACATAGATAGATTTGGTGCTCGTTCCAGAAATTCTGGAATCGGTAATTTGGGCCATACGAAAGTCTGTGGTCGTTCCAGAAATTCTGGAATCAGTAATTTGGATCAAACATAGATTCTGTGGTCGTTCCAGAAATTCAGGACTGGTTGTTTTGGGTCATACGAAAGTCTGAGGTCGTTCCAGAAATTCTGGAATCAGTAATTTGGATCAAACATAGATTCTGTGGTCGTTCCAGAAATTCAGGACTGGTTGTTTTGGGTCATACGAAAGTCTGAGGTCGTTCCAGAAATTCTGGACTAGGTTATTTTGGGTGATACGGAGTACAGAGATTCGGTGGTCGTTCCAGAAACTCTAAAATCTATATTTTGGCACAAACATAGATAGATTTGGTGCTCGTTCCAGAAATTCTGGAATCGGTAATTTGGGCCATACGAAAGTCTGTGGTCGTTCCAGAAATTCTGGAATCAGTAATTTGGATCAAACATAGATTCTGTGGTCGTTCCAGAAATTCAGGACTGGTTGTTTTGGGTCATACGAAAGTCTGAGGTCGTTCCAGAAATTCTGGACTAGGTTATTTTGGGTGATACGGAGTACAGAGATTCGGTGGTCGTTCCAGAAACTCTAAAATCTATATTTTGGCACAAACATAGATAGATTTGGTGCTCGTTCCAGAAATTCTGGAATCGGTAATTTGGGCCATACGAAAGTCTGTGGTCGTTCCAGAAATTCTGGAATCAGTAATTTGGATCAAACATAGATTCTGTGGTCGTTCCAGAAATTCAGGACTGGTTGTTTTGGGTCATACGAAAGTCTGAGGTCGTTCCAGAAATTCTGGAATCAGTAATTTGGATCAAACATAGATTCTGTGGTCGTTCCAGAAATTCAGGACTGGTTGTTTTGGGTCATACGAAAGTCTGAGGTCGTTTCCAGAAATTCTGGAATCGGTAATTTGGATCAAACATAGATTTTGTGGTCGTTCCAGAAATTCAGGACTGGTTGCTTTGGGTCATACAGAGATTCTGTGGTCGATCCAGAAGTTCTGGAATCGGTACCTGGTAATTTGGGTCATACGAAAGTCTGTCTTTCGTCGTTCCAGAATTTTTGAATCGGTAATTTGGCTCAAACAAAGATTCTGTGGTCGTCCCAGAATTTCTGGAATCGGTAATTTGGATCAAACATGGATTCAGTGGTCCTTCCAAAAATTCTGGACTGGTTATGTTGGGTGATACACTGATTCGGTGGTCGTTCCAGAAATTCTAAAATCTATATTTTGGCGCAAACATAGATAGATATGGTAGTCGTTCCAGAAATTATGATATCGGTAATTTGGGTCAACGAAAGTCTGTGGTCGTTCCAGAAATTCTGGAATCTATATTACTACTGTAGAAAGACAAATTGGATTAACAGCATCCCGTCTAATACTTTTTAAAAAAGATACCGCGCAGATCCCAGAGTTCGACGCAGCCGTGCTCTGACACGAGGAGCTAAAAGAAAGGGGTCTCACAGCGCCAAGCCACCGAGCTGCGAGTGTTTCAACACATAAAACGCACTCGCAGACGGTACATCTGACGAAACTTACCGAGAGACAAAAGCCCCTAACTTCATCGCCGTGCGAGAGTTGGCTCGCCACACCTGGCCAATTCAATTCAATGACATTGAACATTGAATTGTTTGATATAATAAAAGAATGTCACGCAGATCCCAGAGTTCGACGCAGCCGTGCTCTGACACAAGGAGCTAAAAGAAAGGGGTCTCACAGCGCCAAGTCACCGAGCTGCGAGTGTTTCAACACATAAAACGCACTAGCAGACGGTACATCTGACGAAACTTACCGAGAGACAAAAGCCCCTAACTTCATCGCCGTGCGAGAGTTGGCTCGCCACACCTGGCCAATTCAATCCAACGACATTGAACATTGAATTGTTTGATATGATGTAAAGAAAAACAAAAAAAATGGCCGAAGAAGTGTGGATTCGAGACAAGACGTACCTAGTCACAGCCCTGTCTGATTCTCTGTCGTCGGGATCCAGACAGATGGGATTTCAGCGAGCACCCTCGTGACAGCTCTCTCGTCCTCACTTCTCACCTTTCGGCCCTTCGTAATAATAGGGTAAATTGATTAAACTACTTTGTGTATTGAATATTCTCCTTGCAACGCCGCCCCAAGTACGGACGGGTGCGATTGCAAGGACCGAATGCTTTCACTTTTCTCGTTGGCGGAACAACAGTCACCGCATCTACTTCTTCACCCAAGCCAACAACCTCATCTCCAGTGTCCTCCACCCCTGTATCGGTATCAATGACATGGTCTTCCTCTTTCACCTCGTCCACAAACACCAAAGTTGCTGCTGTCGGTGCACTAGCGCGACTACCAACACAACCACGATCTTCGACTGCCGCTTCTATACCGGGGAAGCTGTCAGCGTGATAGCCAACACTTCCATCGTCATCAGCATTAAAATTGTCTTCAGCATTGGCGTGATCATCAACCTCTGCATCGCCAGCACCACCTTCCGTATCCTCCACATCCTGTGGCAGTGGCTCGACCGGAACACCACAAAAGTGATAATCATACCACATAATACATGTATGGTAAAACTCATTGTACCATAACAAATGACGCTCGTATGAAGCCCACGAGGAAAATCCGGGAGGAACGTGTGCACTTTTTCGCAAGTATGGAAGAAGACCTATCGAAAATGCCGTCCAATGAGCTGGATGGCATTTCTCTCCCTTTTCATCCACGAAAAACAACTCCTCTGAAAAGGCCGGAATGTGCTTTTCAAACTTCCAGTACGTGTGTTTGCAAAACGCGGATTCGTCGTCACTTGGAAACACTTCAAACTGGCGCTCCCACTTAACTTCCTGGCTTTTCATGTCGGTGAACTCCTTCGACATGAAGCGGCCATCGTAGCAACTCGCCAGCTCTTCCGCGCTCATCTCGTAATACGGCTTGATAAGGACGAACGAACACAACTGGTCTCCAGGTGCAAAACGAACTCGACGACGGCGACCACGGACCCGATTTTCGAATGAATGGACTTCTTGCTTTGAAGCAGATTGTTGTGTGCTTGGCGTGGAGCGACAGCGAAACTTACGCAAAAGACGAATGCGGTCGAGATCAATAGAGCTAAATGCCTCGAGATTCCGCAATCGCACGGAATGATGCGTCAACTTTGTCGCTGCGGAGGACCGACGAAGCTCAGCCAACAACAAATACAAGCCAACTGCGGAAGCACCGATCCATTGGGCAGCTCCACAAGCCGCAACAACTCCAATCAACATAAGAAAGAGGACCAAGACGAAAGACACCTGAAAAAAGACACGGTGGTTTCGCTTCAAAACAAATTGTTTCCCAGTAGCCCCAAGTACCGGAGCTACAGGACGAAACATCGTGAGACTTGGAGCCTCCAAACGAACTGGAAACTCCGTGTTCTTCGCCAAGAGAACATCTTCACGATACGTACAAGCGCTTGCGTGAAAAGAACGAAGCAAACAGCCGCACGACGACCAAACAACGCCCACATGGTCGAGCACAAACTCTTCAGCGCCAGAAGAGCAATTTCTGCGACGGTCCGAGCGCAGAAACGCATCAACACAAGCCCTGCAACGCAAGCAGGCACAAGAATGATGCGAAGAACCGACAAGAGCGACAGAACAAGCAAACAGACGCAGGAGAAAACACACACCGACTCCGAAAGCGACTGAACACTTGCGCTGTTGCGCAGCAAACTTACAATCTCCAGAGCAAACTGAATCTCCGCCGGAGCGAAGAAACAGCCAATCCGGCCGACAGGAGACGTAAGGATGCAAGTAAAGAGCACGAAGCTCGCGAAAGTTTTGTTTGTTTTGATAGATTTTATCATTGTGTTGCAAGACCTTGTTTCAAGAGAAAAAAGTGCGGCAAATCTACTGTACCGCGCGCTGCACCGCGGAAGCGAAGCGCGGCGACGGGCTGCTGCAGGAGAATACGATACCAGGTACGGGTATAATTTTGGTTTTATATGTATTTTGCGACGAGGATAGTATAGCATAATCTGTTAATTTAGTCTTGTATGTATATGCCCAAAATATACAGGCCTCTTTGTTTTACAACTTCGTTTCCTCTTGTTTGAAAGGAAAAGCGCAAAAGGTGATCCGAATGTATCATTATTGTCGCCTCTTTCGTTTTTTCTTGCAGTTGTTTTTAAGTGTACACTGAATTCTAAAGCGATGGTTTTGTCGCAGTCGTCAGGAATCGCCAGGTATGCCTTTTCTTTCGCGTTTCCGTTGTGATGTCGTCGTACATGTACTCGTTGTTATTGCAAGTTTCGCATCCCTTTGTCGTTATTGTAATGATTATTGTCCTTCTCCGTATGAGGCGTGTTTTGAAGATGAAGGGAACATGCGAACGACATTGCGGAGAGGGAGAAATATTGTCAAAATAGCTCCGGGTCGCGTGCGTGAAGAGAATTCGTCGTGGGTCAGTTACTGGGCTTTCCTTAGTTGTTAAAGAAGTAAAAGAAGAGAATCAAGATGACGCTTTGGCCGATTAAGAAGGCGCTGAAGATATCAAGCGTTCCGTCCCATATTTTGTTTCATTATCTCGTTATCCTCATTACTGTTCCTTAATTCTCTTTGTCTCCCTTTTTCTGTAGTCTTTGGGCAGCATCTCTCCCAATTACTTTTAAGCCGCTTTCATCAGTGATCTTTTCAATCAATCCTTCGTCTTCTAATTTCTTGTTGAGTAGCAGTGCTTGTGTAGCAGCCATACTGTCTGCTCGCTCATAAAAGTTTTGAATCGTCCCCAACAAGCCATCTTTCTTTTTAGACTCTTGCGATGCGCTATTCTCGTTCACTTGTAGCTGTTGCTGAGAATCGGTCGCTGTAGGCGAAGGCAAAGAATCCCTCGGTGACAACTCAATATTCGTGCTCACAGGCTCAACAATTTCCGCCAGGGCATTCAATCGCTTATTCTCGCGACGTTTTTTCTTTTCGTCGAAGAAGGCCCACTTTTGTTCGTTTGTGCCCTTCGTCGCTGCAGTTCTTCGAAGATCCGTTCCGCTTGCAGTCGTCGTGTATCATATTCGGCTTCAGCTAACAAACCCGCTCCGGCACCGCCCAACAAGAGAAGACCCCCACCAATCTTGTTCAGGAAAAGAATCGAATCAGTACATTCGATTGCTCGACCCAACCAAAGCCCGCCTCTTCCAAAGTAACATCCATCCTCAATTCTGATAAGAATGCATTGAAAAAGGCGCCGAGGACTCCGAGAAAGCAAATGACAATGTATCCGGCGATCCGTTTTTGACGATCTTGTGCGGCCGGTGTCTTGGCTTCGGCGGCGTAAATGTCTTTTCAATTTCTTTGGGTATTTTCGATTCGTAAGGATTAAGTAAGAAAGCCAGTGGGCCTTTATTAAAGTCGTTATTGTTAATTGCTGCGGTTTCCTCGTCTTGTTCGGTTTGTTTAGCCGTATGAGTGATGAGGCTTTGAATCGCTTGTCGCCGGTGCTGTTGATATACAAAAGGCACCAACGACCATGAAAAACCAGGTACGGGTATAATTTTGGTTTTATATGTATTTTGCGACGAGGATAGTATAGCATAATCTGTTAATTTAGTCTTGTATGTATATGCCCAAAATATACAGGCCTCTTTGTTTTACAACTTCGTTTCCTCTTGTTTGAAAGGAAAAGCGCAAAAGGTGATCCGAATGTATCATTATTGTCGCCTCTTTCGTTTTTCTTGCAGTTGTTTTTAAGTGTACACTGAATTCTAAAGCGATGGTTTTGTCGCAGTCGTCAGGAATCGCCAGGTATGCCTTTTCTTTCGCGTTTCCGTTGTGATGTCGTCGTACATGTACTCGTTGTTATTGCAAGTTTCGCATCCCTTTGTCGTTATTGTAATGATTATTGTCCTTCTCCGTATGAGGCGTGTTTTGAAGATGAAGGGAACATGCGAACGACATTGCGGAGAGGGAGAAATATTGTCAAAATAGCTCCGGGTCGCGTGCGTGAAGAGAATTCGTCGTGGGTCAGTTACTGGGCTTTCCTTAGTTGTTAAAGAAGTAAAAGAAGAGAATCAAGATGACGCTTTGGCCGATTAAGAAGGCGCTGAAGATATCAAGCGTTCCGTCCCATATTTTGTTTCATTATCTCGTTATCCTCATTACTGTTCCTTAATTCTCTTTGTCTCCCTTTTTCTGTAGTCTTTGGGCAGCATCTCTCCCAATTACTTTTAAGCCGCTTTCATCAGTGATCTTTTCAATCAATCCTTCGTCTTCTAATTTCTTGTTGAGTAGCAGTGCTTGTGTAGCAGCCATACTGTCTGCTCGCTCATAAAAGTTTTGAATCGTCCCCAACAAGCCATCTTTCTTTTTAGACTCTTGCGATGCGCTATTCTCGTTCACTTGTAGCTGTTGCTGAGAATCGGTCGCTGTAGGCGAAGGCAAAGAATCCCTCGGTGACAACTCAATATTCGTGCTCACAGGCTCAACAATTTCCGCCAGGGCATTCAATCGCTTATTCTCGCGACGTTTTTTCTTTTTCGTCGAAGAAGGCCCACTTTTGTTCGTTTGTGCCCTTCGTCGCTGCAGTTCTTCGAAGATCCGTTCCGCTTGCAGTCGTCGTGTATCATATTCGGCTTCAGCTAACAAACCCGCTCCGGCACCGCCCAACAAGAGAAGACCCCCACCAATCTTGTTCAGGAAAAGAATCGAATCAGTACATTCGATTGCTCGACCCAACCAAAGCCCGCCTCTTCCAAAGTAACATCCATCCTCAATTCTGATAAGAATGCATTGAAAAAGGCGCCGAGGACTCCGAGAAAGCAAATGACAATGTATCCGGCGATCCGTTTTTGACGATCTTGTGCGGCCGGTGTCTTGGCTTCGGCGGCGTAAATGTCTTTTTCAATTTCTTTGGGTATTTTCGATTCGTAAGGATTAAGTAAGAAAGCCAGTGGGCCTTTATTAAAGTCGTTATTGTTAATTGCTGCGGTTTCCTCGTCTTGTTCGGTTTGTTTAGCCGTATGAGTGATGAGGCTTTGAATCGCTTGTCGCCGGTGCTGTTGATATACAAAAGGCACCAACGACCATGAAAAAGCGCAACAGAAAAGAAAAGACAAGAGAACTAGGAAAGTACGATGCATAATTTGAAAAAGACTCGAACTGACGAATGGATGTTTGAGAAAGAGCAAATGTAAATGATGATCTCCTCCCCTCGCCATTGTCACGCAACTGATTATTTCATCAGCAGATCGTTCCGTACGTACTGCGACCGTCTATGGCGTAAAGTGTAGCGGCTACTGCCTACCTCGTCGCTCACTTTTTCGACAACTTCGAGCTAGTGCGTTTAACGAATCATGGAGGGTAAGAAAGCCTAGTATATATTATCCCATCCCTCGCTTTATCGTGCTTATAGAGACCAAAACAGTCTACGAAAGTGACCTTCCAGTTCACAAAATAAACAATGGACTCGCTTGCGAAAGTCGACTTCAATGGTAAATGTTCAGCCCCTTTTAAGTCTTTAAGGATGCAACGCGCTTCTGCCTATAAACTGCATCAACCCGCTCATGGGATAACAGCACATCACTAGTTGGGCTACAATGATTGTCAGTTTTTGTCGTCTAAAGGTTGCTTCCAGATAGCGTTCCGGAGCCGCCAAATGCAACGTTGCTTCACCAACAGTTTCTGTTCAAACACCCGTAAAATACTTCCCTGCCACAATTCCTCCAAACAGTAATGCTCCTGTCGTATGATTGCTGCGAAAACGCTCCATTAAATTGTGCGGATTGTCAAATTCAGCTGTTTGCACTTGCCACGCCAAATGTGTATAGGCCGCCGTCGCACCCAAACCGTACATCCATTCATTGAGTCCGGCCACATGGCCAACATAGAGCCATTGCAAGCCGGTTGCTGCCGCCAAAGCATGCAACAAAGGTCGAGGATTTGCACCAAACGTCAAAGCTGTACTATACAACCCCAGAGCCCGATCGTCATCTTTGTCCTGATGCGCATACAACGTATCATACACCAAGGTCCATGTCACTCCCGAAGTATATAGCGGTGCAATGATACTATAATCCATGCTTCCATGTGTGGCTGCCCAACCAACCCATGCACCCCAGTTAAAGGTCAATCCCAGAAACAATTGGGGATACGGAAAGAATCGTTTCATGGAGGGATATACCGCCTGTTTAAATGAGTCGAAGAAAAGGATAAGAACATGATATTCAATGATTCATAATATGAGCGGTGATGCGAGTAGATAAACACCGCAGCCAAGCAGAAATAATTAACGCCACTAAGGGCGACAATCAAAGGCACTCAATCTGGACTTTGAACCTACCACCAAAGGCAACGACGCCACACACCACTGCACACAGTACCACATATTCGGCAAAGATACTAACACTCCCAGCGCACCCGTCAATTGGGCTACCAGAAAAGCATACGCCTGTTTTCGTGTGACAGCTCCAGACGCCAAGGGCCGATGCGCCGTGCGACGAACGCGAGCATCAATGTCTTGATCCCATAAATCATTGATCGTGCAGCCAGCGCCCCGCATAAAGAAAGCTCCCGCTGCAAATAAACTCAAAAGTGTCATATCCGGTGGCGTGGTGGCCAAGGCAGTACTCCACGCACAAGGCCACAGCAATAAAAAGGTTCCGATGGGTTTGTCGATGCGAGCCAAGCGTGCGTACGGTATCCAGGTTGCTGGTAATGCAGTATCAATCCACGTCAGAACCGGCGTATCCGCAGTCTCATCATTGTTGTTTGTCTTTGTTTTGTTGTCGTCGACACTAGAAGAAAAGGGTGTTTTTGATGAAATACGGAAGAATGAAGGAACGCCCCTGTTCGAAGGCAATCGAATGCCGCTAATAAGGTAGTAACGACGATGGATCGCGACTACATTATTACGAAGACGAACGGGTGTGCGGCGTATCATTTCATTGAATGTTTGAAAAAAAAGAGAAAACAAAGGTGCCGATTAGTAATGAAAAAGGGTTGAATGCGAAAGAAACGAGGAAAACTTGCTATGGTAAAGATCGGTGCACGGGAGAATGACAAACGGATTATTAGCTAAGGTCGATCTCACCGGCATCCTTATAGCGTGCGAAATTGGTATCTACTCATTTCCCTCCTTACCACTAGCCATGTAATCATAACGGAGTATAATTAAAGGGGGCTAGTTCGTTAATGCCGGAATACAATTATTCGGGTGATGCCGACCGGTCTTGTTCGCATGATAAAAATCCGTCAAATTTTGTACAGTTTCCTCGACTATCTTATCCACGGCTTCTTGTGTGAAGAATGCCTGGTGCGCTGTCAAGACAACCTTGTTGTTTCCGAGTAACGCAACGAGGTCGGCGTCTGTAACTGTCTTGGCGGACCAGTCCTGAAAGAAATAGTCCTGTTCGTTTTCATAAACATCCAGTCCGACACCAGCAATAGTACCGTCCTGCAATCCCTTAAGCAAAGCCTTGGTATCAATCAGGCCACCGCGACTCGTATTGATTAGAATAAGGCCTTTCTTGAGTAGTTTCAACGTTTCAAAGTTGATTGTGTGTTTCGTTGGGGGCAACAATGGCATCATCAAGAAGAGAATATCGGATTGGCTCAAAATCTCTTCTTTACTGACGTAGATCGCACCTTTTCAAGAACTTCTGGGTTTTCCGACACATCATAGCAGATTACATTGGCACCGAATCCTCGTAGAATGCTGCACAAAATAGCTCCAATCTTGCCCGTTCCCATGACACCCACTGTCTTGCCGTGTATATCCACGCCCATCAAGCCGGCGTCCAACGTGAAATTTGCCATCCTGACTCGACTGGTGGCGCGATGAATCTTGCGATTTACACTCATCAACAAGGCAATGCCCATCTCGGCGACGGCATACGGAGAATACGCCGGAACACGAGCGACAGTCAAGCCAAACGCACGAGCTGCTTTTGTATCGACACGATCGAATCCCGCACAACGCATGGCAATCATGCGAACTCCCAACAAGCTAAGCGTCTGAATGACATTGCTGTTCGCCGTATCGTTCACGAACAAGCAGACGGCATTGTATCCGGCAGCGAATATAGCACTGTGCTCAGACAACCGTTCTGTCGTAAACTCCATCTCGATAGAGATGCCTTCTTCTTTGTGCTGTTTGTTGAATTCTTTAATCGCAGGTTGAAAGCCCTCAATCGTCCAGCTGGTTGCATCATAACACAAGACTTTACACACTTTCGGTTCGGTTGTCGCGTTTCCTTCGCGATGACCTGCTTTGCTGTGACGCACCAACGCTTGCAGTGACTTAGTACCGACCCGAAGTTCTCTTGATAACGCCGACATCATCTCCAAGGCATATGCGGGTTCTTTCGTAATAACTTCACGAAACTTTTCGCCCTCAATCAACCAAGCTTTGACAGATCCTTTTGCAGATACTGTTGCGTACGCGACAGCCCCCGCTTTGAAATTGTGCAGCAATCCCGTGACTTGCGCGCGTCCGCTGATCGTATCAATGAGTACTGAAGAATCCTGCATCGTGGAGTTTCTTTCTTTTGCAGGTACTTCGCGAAGCGTATTGCGCGATTCATTCGCAGGAGATTCATCCACTGACAATTTCGTGCGAGTTACGGTTCCGTCCTCCAATACCAGAATACCTCTTATTTCCTCCCCTTCTTCAATGAAGATGTGACCATCTTCGACGTGAATCGGAGTCATAATGGCAGCCAGTTCACTAATTAGTCCATCGGGTGCGTTGGCAAAATACGATGCTTCCTTCAAAAGGTCGACTGCTTTCTCAAAATGTTGCGCCCCCGAAGTCATCTTGCTCGATGGCTTTAATGAGTTCATTTCGCTACTTAAGTAGGCGGATGCATGGTAACTTTGACGAATGCCTGTCGAAAAGACAGGCTTCAAGTGGGGGCAAATTCTGGTCTTCGAAGAATTTAAACCGTCAACACGACGACCACCGACGGTGGCACACGAAACAAATCTTTGTCGACCTACTACCGAGCGCAGATCCCTCACAACAGCGAAAGTTGCATGTTTCATCGGTTAAAGTGCTTTAAGTTAAAAACATCGATGTATTCAACGCATCGACTTTGCGTGACAACGAGAAAAATGCGAGATCATCGTCGTCGTCGTCATCTGAAAAGAGTTACTTCTCCAGAAAATGTGGGAGCGTGATGTTTTCACATGTCCAGAAATTGTGGGGGCGTGTTGTTTTCACTTGTCCAGAAAATGTGGGAGCGTGTTGTTTTCAAATTTCCAGAAAATCTGTGGATCGGATTTTTTATTGGCGGGGGCGTGTGCCAAGCGTTTTTCCTCGCGCGTCCTCACTGATATCATTGTTGTATTAGTCACAACGACCATGTCGTCTGATAACAACCTTCTTCCTCTTTTCAGTTTGATCCCCAGCGATCAAAGCATCACGCAGACTGCGTCTGATTTCACAGACGCGGCCGTGGATCATGTATACACGTTGCAACGACAACCAGTCAATATTGATGAACTGGATCGTTTCAAGAATATTGCCGTGTTAATGAGCACTGGAAGCTTAACTTTTATTAACGTTACGTACAAAGGGGACTATCATTATCAACAATATCGCGATAAGACGAATCATCCGCTCTATTATGCAAGAAAGAATAGGACGAACCTGTCAATGACGTTTGACAACGATAAGTCGAATACACCGTCGATCTCCATTTTCGGCCCGACCGATGAGTCCATCCTGGAAAGTGCAGTCTATTTTGCGAAACTCATACCCGGATCTATGAAAGCCGCTTCAGTTTCCATTGACTGTCACGACGATTTTAGCTGCGACTTGAGCGATTTGTTACAGCACGTTTTTGCCTGCGCATCGAATCCCCCGCGGAGTATAAAAATCTGCACCAACAGTCTGACAAGCGAAGCTGCCGCTATCATCGCTTCGCAGCCCTATGTTGTCGATCTGAATCTTCACCTATCGCGATTCGACGATGGAGGCAATAAATTTGTGGATGGTTTAAGTGACCGACAGTGCTGTTTTGGGTCTCTCTCTGTTTGCTATTCTGCTCTGAGTGATTACAATAAGGATCGTCTATTTACCAACCATCTGTCTCTCTTCAAGCGGCTTTCTGTTCCCGGGATATCCAGTGATCACATTGTGAAAGCGCTCGCTGCCCCGTTGGAAAGGATAGATTTCCATGTCCCGGATGATTCCTCTTTTAGCGACAACATAGAAGCTAATTTGTCAACCGTTGATATTCGTCTACATGAAGCAGTTGTTTACGTGAACACAGCGCAAGACGAATTTCCGGAAAGATTTCTGCTATCTTTTTTCCGACGAGCAGCTCACTCACTTTGCTTGGAGCGCCTTGCGCTGCTGATATACGGCTTGTACCCGATTCCAATGGTAATCCAAACGGAACTCATCAAAATGTTAAGGACCACGGAGCAGCTGACAGTTTTGAACTTGGGTGGGCTCTTTTTGGAACTGGACAGCTCTATTCAAAGAGAATTATTTGCGTGTCTGGAAGATCATCCATCTGTTCAGACTTTATTTTTTCGTGAGTACCCTGTTGATGCTGACCCTGGTTACACGTGGCTACAGAATTTGATTAAGCGAAACAGATTCATCGAAGTAATCGATATGCACGACAAGCCTTGTACGGATGGCGACAAGGTCGATGCTTTGTATGCCTTCAACGACTTTTTCTTCGACTCCGAATACTTGCAGGAAGAACTACCGGCTACTCGATTACCTCTTGTCATTGAGGCTTTGTCTCAATATGCCGCCGACGATTTGCAACGTACTGCATTGCTGGTCGCCCATCACGTTGACGTACTGTGCAGCGCGCTATTTCAAACATAAGAATGAAACTATGAAGTAACGCTTAACGCACCACTACCTGTACAAAATTGTGGGCGAATGAGTAGGCGAATCACCCTGTATTGTTCCGCGCTTTGAGTTTGTCAGATCTTCCACTGTTCGTTCGATTCTCCTATCCATCATTAGCTCTATCATTGTATTGCTTTGCGCGTTTCTTGTCTTTGAAAGTCTTCTTATTTTAGTTGCGTTGCAAGACTATTATTCGAAGCATGACTGGATTTTTAGTCATGAATCATGAAACAGCATAAATACATCGCATTTATTTTCCCATTTCATTCATTATTTTTTTTTATTTTCATGCCCAAGATTTGATGCTTGCAACAATAAAAAGCAAAAGTAACACAGTGCTTCAATAATGAGTCTGGAGGCCCCAAAGGCGCTATCGCTGCGACGAGCCATTCAATACCTCGAAGAACGACAACCCATTTGGCCTTATGAACAAGCGCTTCTCCAGCCTGTCTTAGAAATCTTACGTACGTGGTTTGATCTTCCCTCTATTATCAACAAACGTTCGCTACGACACGAAATAGAAGAAAGCATGGTTGCCTTATACTACCTTGATTGCTGGAGAGAAGCGGCAAATCCGGAGCATTTCGTCGTGATCGATGTCTGTGGGGGTAAGGGGATTTTCTCCTTGTTACTTCAATACTATGCTCGCCAGCACTGGCCGGCTCAGCAACTGCGCAGGATTGTTTTGTTAGAGAAGGCAACCTCGCAGCAAATCGACTGGAGTCACTTGAAGGCTCTTTCGGATCCGCCTGTCACCCTACTCGAAAATTGCAATTTACATGACACTGATGAACTGGTAGAAACGTTCGCACGGTTTTCTTCGCCTTTGGCTTTGTCTGGGATCCACTTGTGCAAGATGCTCACTCCATCTTTGATTACTCTAGTGAATCGACTTGGCGAAGACCGTTGTCCTTACGTCAGTGTTGCTCCATGTTGTTTGCCTCGCGTTGTGACTTCCAAATACCTTGCGGACGAAGAACGCATCCTACAAGTTGGGAGATACGAATCCGATCAGGACCGAAGAGAGAGAATCAAGCTTCATTTGCTGCGAAAGTCACGACGAAACCCGGTCAAAACGGGATGTTATCATTGTCAAGGAATCGGGCACGAAGTATCCAAATGTCCACTCCTTTCGTCAGCCATGCTGCGGCAAAGAGATGTAGAGATTTGGGGACCTTGTTGGAAATGCGGTGAGGTTGGACATTTCCGCGAAAACTGTCCAAAGAAGAATGCTCCGTTGACGGTAAAGTTTCTAGAGATGCAGACAGTATCTGTCGCTGGTGTTGTGGATTCGCCGCATCCTCTTTCCGTCTACTGCGAGCGATTGCTACCTGCTTTTCATAATCGAACTATGAAAGTGATTGAAACGGGACTCGAGAATCGTGGGCATAGTTTGACGAACTGGAACAGTCAACGAAAGTCGCTCTTTATTGTCCCTGTTCCCTGAATTGACAAGGGGTTGGAAGGTGTAAGCGACGTGAGCCGTCACTTAATTCATAAAGACGGCGTGTTCCTGGAACATCTCGCGGATAGACTTTGCAGAGTTTGATTGGAATAGACCGACGCAAATAGAACGGAAGATACAAGCATTGTCCTCCATGATTGTTGTGTCACACCACGATAGATGATACCTTTTGTGATGTCACAGCTGACGTCGGATCAGAAATTCGGTACTGGAGCCACGTAGTAAAAGACATTGGTATCAGAAACATCGAAGCAAGAGGTTCCTGGAGCTTCGAAACGCAAACGTGCCGTTCCTGAGAATTCAGAGATCCAATTGCGACGAAAGACACATTACGATGATAAAGGACTTGCGGATCATTGATCTTTATCTCACAATTCGTTCTATTGCTTTGAAGATTATTGTTTAAGGCATTTTAAAAAGTAGTTCGCATCAAGTTTTTGCAATCAAATGTCGGAAAATCAGGAAGGTAAGCCATCGTGCATCGGATCAAGAATTCCCCCGACAAACGAAATGAAATGCACCTCACCTATCAATAATGTAAATTTCAGGCAAAAGTCTGGCTCAGAAATGGGAAGACGTCGTCAAGACGGCACGGCGGCCGATCATGACCTCGCTTCGCGTCGTCAGTGGGGCTAGTGCACGGAATCCTATTCGCACCATTGTGGCAGTAATTGTTCTCTCGTTGGGCGTCTTCGTGTTGGGTCTCTTCACCAACTTTGAAGTAGAAGTCGACGGTGAAGCGCTTTGGACGCCCCAAAGCTCCAAGCCCATTCAACACTCAAAGTGGATTGACAATGTTTCGGGATTTCCTCGAGAACCTCGTCCCTTTGTCATGTTCTTTCACCAAAATGGAGGCAATGTCCTCGGTCAAGACCAAGTCAACCGTGTCTTTCAGGCCTTGGATGCGGTTCGGTCGCTTCCGAAATACAATGAGGTCTGCGCAGACACCATCGGTTCGAAAAAGTGTGAAGTGCATGGGATTGTTGACTTCTTTAACGAGTCGGCAACTGTCTTTCAAGAACAAGTTTCTTCGGATGCCGACGCTGTGGCGGCATTGTCAGCATCCGTATACTCGGATGGCCGCCCCGTTTCGGAAAATGATATTATGGGGAAACCAGTTCGCGATGCTTCGGGGCAACTAGTCTCAGCAGAGTCATTTACAATTCAAATTGACCTTCCAGATACCACCGAGGCTGAAGATTTTGAGGAAGTTGCATTAGACGTTATCCTTGAACTGAGTGGTGAGTGGGAAGGGGATTCTTCTACTGCACTACGTCTGGAAGTTCAAGCGGAGCGTTCTTTTGATGACGAGTTTGGTCGAGCTATTGTTTCAGACATCCCTTTGGTTCCTGCTATCTTCATTATCATGTCGATCTTTTGTTGCGTAGCTTTCGCGCAGCGCAACTGGGTTTACTCTCAGAGTCTTGTCGGATTCGGAGCCGTCGTCTCTGTCATGCTCAGTCTACTTTGTGGATTCGGATTTATGTTTGTGTGCGGAGTTCCTTTCACATCGATGACGCAGATATTGCCCTTTGTCATTTTCGGCATTGGCCTTGATGATGCGTTTATTATTAGTGGTGCCTTCAGTCGATCCGACAAGTCAAAGACGCCCGTTGATCGTATTCTCGACACCATGGATGACATTGGTATGAGCATAGTCCTGACAACGCTCACTTCCACGCTGGCCTTTGGCTTGGGTTGCCTTTCGAGCGTGCCGGCCGTTTTCTGGCTCTGTCTCTACGCTTGTTTCACCATCTTCATCGTTCTCATGTTCCAGCTCACCTTCTTTGTTGGATGCATTGTGGTGGATGAGAAAAGGATTGCGGATCGGCGTCGCGATTGCCTAGTGTGTTTCAAAGCCCGCGACGATCAATGCGAGTCGGACGGCGAACATAACGATTTAGAGGATTTTGCGACCGAGCTGATGGGCCGCTATGCTGAGTTCCTCATGAAAAAAGTGGTGAAAGGCATCGTGATAGCTGGTTTTACCGCATTGGCTGTTGCCAGCGCATTCAGTGCTTCTAAGCTGAAGCAGGAGTTCAAGTTCACAGAAGTTGTTCCGAATGATTCATACGTCGCCGATTTCTTCAATGCTTATAATGAGCACTCCGTTCGATCGTCTGTGAGTCCTGCCGTGTACTTCCGCGGTGTTGATCAGTCAGATCCTGTGATTCAAGACCAAATGGAGAGTTACATCGAAGAGCTTGTATCGATCGACGCTATCGAAACGGGCCCCGACTTCTTTTGGCTACGCGATTTCAAACTTTTTGCGGCTGAAGATAATGTCACAGGGCTGACGTTTTCCCAGCAAATGGAATTGTTTCTCCAAGATCCAGTGTACCGGGAATTGTATGCAGATCATATTGTGTTGGATGAGACGGGAAATATTCGCGAATCTCGATGCTCGATTAACATGGATAATGTTGATATTGAAAACGTTAAGGAGCAGATTGATGCTTTGGAGAATCAGCGCGACGTGACCAGCTCACAGCCCATCAATGAGGGAAGGGACGACTGGTTTTTCTTCACATACGATGGCGTGTATGACATTTGGGAGTTTTATTCTGTCTCTGTGAATGAGCTCATTCTTACAACAATTACCGGCGTTGTTGCTGTAACAGGCATTGCGCTATTGCTGATCCCGCACTGGTCTGCTGCCGTTTTCATCTTGCCTCTGGTGTGCGTCCTCTACGTGGAACTTCTCGGCTGGCTGCAGTGGTTCGGCAAAGCTGTCAATCCTGTCAGCTATGTAACATTGGTGATGTCCATCGGACTGACGGTTGATTATATTGTCCATGTACTTGTTCGCTATTACGAATCAAGTGGTAGCCGCAGCCAGAAGGTAACAGAGACTCTTCGCACTATGGGTGCTTCGATTCTCATAGGGGCCGCGTCGACTTTTCTGGGCATCTTACCCTTAGCGTTCAGCACAAGCGAAATTTTTGGTACCGTCTTTGTCGCCTTCTTGGGATTGGTTCTGTTAGGTGCTACCCATGGGCTGATTTTGTTGCCTGTTGTTCTGTCAATGTTTGGTCCTGAGAACGTCAAAGCGACTGCGATCTCTCCGGAAAAAGATGAAGAGCTGTCAAGAACAACATCGCATTAAGTATTTTCTGCAAAATATTGTAAATTTATCAACTACGTAAGTTCATGTCATGTAAAACACAAATCTCTTGAGACTGATCACTCCTCGTTACTAGTGATGAACTGGAATACAATTATTTGGATGACGGATACCTGACTTGTTGGAATGGTAGTAATCTGTCAGATTCTGAATTGTATCACTCACAATCTTATCCACTGCTTCTTGTGTGAAGAATGCTTGATGGGCGGTTAATACAACCTTGTTGTTTCCGAGTAAGGCAACAAGGTCTGAGTCTGTGACTGTTTTAGCCGACCAATCCTGAAAGAAATACTCTTGCTCGTTCTCGTACACATCCAGCCCGGCTCCCGCAATCGTACCGTCCTGCAGTCCCTTCAGTAGTGCCTTGGTATCAATTAAGCCACCGCGACTCGTATTAATCAAAATCATACCCTTCTTGAGCAGCTTCAGCGTATCGAAGTTGATGGTGTGTTTCGTTGGGGGCAATAACGGCATCATCAAGAAAAGAATATCCGACTGGCTCAATATCTCTTCTTTGCTTACGTATTTACCACCCTTGTCAAGTACGTCCGGATTTTCGTGCACGTCGTAACAGAGGACATTGGCGCCGAATCCGAACAGTATGTTGCACAAAATAGCGCCAATGTTTCCAGTCCCCATGACACCTACTGTTTTGCCGTGAATATCAATACCCATCAAACCGCCATCTAGCGTAAAATTCGCCATCCGGACGCGGTTATTCGCACGATGAATCTTGCGATTTACGCTCATCAACAAGGCAATGCCCATCTCAGCCACGGCATATGGAGAATACGCCGGGACACGTGCGACAGTCAAGCCAAATGCACGAGCTGCTTTTGTATCGACACGATCGAAGCCCGCACAACGCATGGCAATCATGCGAACTCCCAACAAGCTCAATGTCTGAATGACATTACTATTCGCCGTATCGTTCACGAACAAGCAGACGGCACTGTATCCGGCGGCAAATATAGCACTGTGCTCAGACAACCGTTCTGTCGTAAACTCCATCTCGATAGAGATGCCTTCTTCTTTGTGCTGTTCGTTGAATTCTTTAATCGCCGGTTCAAATCCTTCGATCGTCCAGCTGGTTGCATCATAACACAAGACTTTGCACACTTTCTGTTCGGTTGTCGCGTTTCCTTCGCGATGACCTGCTTTGCTGTGACGCACCAACGCTT
The DNA here is from genome assembly GCA_030295235.1 of Fistulifera solaris. Lineage (NCBI taxonomy): Eukaryota > Bacillariophyta > Bacillariophyceae > Naviculales > Stauroneidaceae > Fistulifera > Fistulifera solaris. The sequence continues at coordinate 62,853 of AP026145.1, read as the reverse complement.
GCAACGACTTGGTACCGACCCGAAGTTCTCGAGATAACGCCGACATCATCTCCAAAGCATATGCGGGTTCTTTGGTGATAGCTTCACGAAACTTTTCGCCCTCAATCAACCAAGCCTTGACAGACCCCTTTGCAGACACTGTCGCGTACGCTACGGCACCTGCTTTGAAATTGTGCAGCAATCCCGTGACTTGCGCGCGTCCGCTGATCATGTCAATCAACACAGACGAATCGTCACTACTCGCTGATTCGCTGTGCTCCGAAGGCATTTCACGTAGACTGCTGCGTAATTCGGCGACATCGCTCTCATCGACGGACATTTTCGTGCGAACGAGCATTCCCTCTTCTAAAATAAGAACACTGTGAATTTCCTCTCCTTCTTCAAAGAAATTGTGGCCGTCTTCAACATTGAGGCATTGCATTTGTCGAGCAAGCTCTTGAACTAAAGCTTCGGGTGCCTCTTTGAAGTAAGCCGTTTCTTTCAGCAACTTCTCAGCATCTTCCTGTGACGACATGGTTACTTTCGTGCTGTTTCTTCCCTTATAAGGGCTAACAAAGGAAAGTTTGAAGCACAAAAGCTTCACAATGAGCAGCAATGAGAATCCGAACGAACTTTGCTGATGATGCGAATGAATCTTTTGTGCTCGAAAAAGATCCGCGCGCGAAAACGACGACGAAAGAGAGGAAGAAGAAATGACGTGGTATTCATGACTCAGCAGGATAATAGGCAGTCGTATCCTCCTTGGTCGTATCAACATTCCCCGTCCCTATGGTCTTACATTTAGGTCATAGCCAAGTGCGAGAGCATGAACTACTACTTTGACAAACAATCTATTTTGTTTTTAAAAATAATTACAGCTTATTGCGCTATTTACAAATGAACTCAGAGAAATTGTGACTGGAAACTAGAGCCCTCGTCACATCGAGTGAATGTCGTTCCCAGATAGCTCGTCGTTAGTTATGCGAGACAATTTCAATTTAGACGACCTCTCATTATCCTCTTTGGGTTCTTTCTGTGCCGAATGCATGCATTGTTCTGCGCTTATAGCCACTTATGTCATTTTATCTAGCTCTCGTCTCAGCAATTTTGGGGCTCTAAATACATTTCAAGCTGCGTCATCACGAATGCATCGTGAATTTCTCGGTCCTCTATCTGCAAACATCTTTTACACTGATCGACAGTGGTTCCAACTCTATATTCTTTCAGTACCGTGCCCTTCTTCCATTGACTTACAATTTGTTGAATTGAAGGAACCAAATTCGGAAGCAATAAATTCATGGCCACTTCCCAGGAACCATCGCCGTATGGCAGCGTCAGGGCTTCTACACCAACAATACCTCCATCACGTTCTCTCAGACGTTGTGTCAAAGTCCGGCTGACAAGGGATTTGCTAGAGCATAATACACGCACGTTGTAGTTCTCGACAAACTGTTTCGGGACGCCGACGAGACACATCCCTGACTGCGTTTCCTTTGATTGCAAGTAGTTGCTCGAATCATCTTTTTCATGATCAAAGAACGGTGTCTTTTCTCGACGAACTTGCGCTAGAGGATGATTGTTGGGATGAGCGTGGCCGTAGTAATGAACGATTTGACCCATGTCTTCCATCCTTTTTCCAAGCTCGTGAGCCGTTCGCGTCAAATCCGTAATAGCACTAGACGTCATGTCTGTGTTCGTTTCTTGATAATCGGCAAGAGACATGACAGAGATGTGATCTACCACACCTACTTGCGGATGAAAGTACTCGGAATTTGTTGTTGATGACACTTTCGTTATTCGCTGCTGCTCATTTTGAAACTCCTGCAAAGCTGTTTTTGCCAATTCGGATGTAACTGAAACTAGACTTTGTGCTGATTTGGCAGCAAAATGAAAGGATGTGCGGTTGTACGTGCGATCCGCAAAGGCATGAACAACGACAACGTTGGGATCGTCACGACATTGCGTTTGTGCCTGTTGCAGTAAGTTCAAAAGTAATGGGATGTGTTGCGGCAGTCTCCCTGCTGTTATGTAGATATTACAAGCCACGAGATTCATTAGTGACGGAGATCGACCTTAAGATTTCTATTAATCATCGCCTTTTCGCGCTTTTATTATTATTTTTACTTCCAATGCGTTTATTTTGCTGGCGGCACTTCTAGATAGGGCGGCACTTGGTGTGACGTGACTCAATACATCACTGTCACAATTCGGGACTTCCGTCACAGCTATGGTTTCACGAAGCAAAGTATAGGCGCCGGTTTACCTGTTACAGTTAAAATAATGTTATCACGACACATTCACGTTTCGTTATAAAATAAAATTAATTCCAGCGTTCCCAACCGTACGTCTTGTGAGAGGGCAAAAGAACGTTTGGCACATCTTCGGGACAAGTTCCAGTTCCAGCGAGCGTTTGCAACCACAAACTGGTAGTCGCGAGCGCTTCGCATGCTAACAAACGCACGTGCGAAGCCGTCTCGGCATGATGAGCAATGTGAACTAACGTTGCGATCACGTTGCGAGTGTTGGTGATGGCTACGACTGTGCTCGGTTCGGTAGTAATGTTGTACAAGGTCGCCACAGCGGCTTCTTTTTCGTCAGGATCACTACGAATGGCACAAGAAGTAAGCAAGTGGAGGACGTGAGCACTGGCCAGTACAGATTTACTGGAAGCGTCACCCGAAAGATTCTGAAGTCCCCGAAGAGCCGCGATTCGATTCTCCGGATATTGGGAGTTGGCGCTCGCGGTAAAGCTAGTGATTACTCCATCCGCATGCGATAGTATTGAGCAGTTGCTGGGGAGTAGCGTCAGGTTCCTCATGATCTCCAAACATTTGCTATGAACTTGATTCATTATTTCCATCATTACTTTGACACATGTCCGCACCAGCAATTTATTTTTCGCCAGAATGTGCTGGTAAAACGGGACGAGGTTTCGTTAGTGCAATACTGGAGGATCACGCGTGTGTGAATGCAAACAGTTCACTTACCGAAATAGCGCATGATCGAGATAGATGAACCAAAACAGCGCAAGCGTTCAGTCGCGCTTCTTGGTGCAGTTTTTCAATGTCAGTATCCATGGCTACCATCTTAGTATCACTGTCGTCATTGTCATTTGACTCTGAGCTGCTCTCATCGCCATCGGATTCCTCGGAAGACTCCGACGAGCGAGCAGAAGAGTCGGCAGATGATTCAGCAGACAATTCGGAATCGCTATCACTGGATGTATCGGTGTCGCTCTCCGAGGAGCTATCATCCACATTGTCGACAACTTCACCCTCTTCATCGTGTTCTAATGTTGAGGCAATTTGTCCAACAACGCGCGACAAGCAGTCGACCAAGCCATTCACAATTCCAAGACCTTCACGGCACTCTGTAGACTTCGCAATGAGTGCCAAAGTAGAGCACGCTAGAACTCGGCTCTCCCCTTTATCTTCGTTAATCACATTGATTAGGCATTCCATCAGTCCAGGTTGAGTAAAAGCGTGGACTCGGTTCTCTTCGGACGACAAACATTCCTTAAACAGGTCAAGGCACGAACTCGAGCAGTGATGGCAATGTCACGGTCAGTATCAGTGATTTCTTGGCGTATGGCGAATACCAGGGCTGTCAAAAATGTATCCGTTCTGGCCAAGGACAATTGATTCTTTTTAATTAATGAAAGAACTTTGAGTGCTCCGCATGCGTTTGAGCGCCGTTGTAGCGATGTACCCATAGCAGCAACAATCAACTGCTTCAACTCTGCTTGGGGCTTGACCCACATTGTTGGGCGAGAAGGTATTCCATGAGAATGAGATTGAATGATTTTTTCACTCGCACGTGGACCCCGAGCGGGCTTTAAAACAGGAAAGCTTTTGCGAAATCGCAGTTTCCGAGAAGATTTCAATAAAGATTGCTCGTCGTTGCCTTCATTGCCTTCAACGAGCTGTTCATCCTTGTCTTTCTCTACTTGTTTCACTTCCTGCTGAGTAAAAAGCATCCGAGCTTCTCGAAGACTTCTTGATATCGACGACGGCGAACCCAGCCCACTATACAGGCGAGGAGAGGGGGCTAGTGGTGGCTTGGTCGAGACTACATTCACACATTTTTCTTCCGGAATCTTTCCCTGCGGAGCAGGCTTTCTATCTTCTTGAGTACTTTCCGGCGCGGCTGGCTTTGCTGGACTTGATTCCTTAAATTTTATTGTTGTTGCCGCAGCATTATCGCCACTTCCAGGTGCTTGTTCTACTGATAACGCGGTCTTTGTAGCAGCATTGCATTCTTCGTTGTCGTCATTTTCATTTTTTACTGGAGGTGCTTCCGGCGCTGGAATAGCTTCGTCAGCTTCCTGCACATTATCTGATAGCCGTGTCGGAATAATCATGTCGCTTGTCGTAACTGTGACCTCCACTGATTGTGTCTTTGTTGTTGCTGTGCAGTCGGCTTCTTCCTCGATTGTGTTCGTTGAAGCCTCGACGGAACGTGGGGATGTCGCGGTACTCTCGGACTGCACTATATTCTCTGTGGCCCTCTCTGTTTCAACTTCCTCCATGGCTGTAAAGGTTGTCGACTCATCGCCACCCTCTGTCGCTGACACATCCTCGGGCTCTCCAGCAGTAAATTGTGTGGACGCCTCGTCATCTTCTCCAGCAATTGTTAATGACACAACATCGTCGCCTTCGGGTGAAGACTCCGCCAAAAGTTGCGCCCACTTGGCAACGGCTTGCTCTTCGTCACTGTGATCGCTGGCGATACTTTCATGATACGAATTGGCTGTCATTACACTGGACACATCACTTCGAAAGACTTGTTCGACAACTTCATTTTCACGTGATGCCTTTGACAAAGACCAGCATCAGCGGTGGCTGAATCTTGTGCATCATCATAACTTTGATTGCCCACACCTGTTTGCTCGAGTTCATTTACTTTTCTATGGCTATCCTCTTGCTCCTCTCCCATTTGAACTCCCATCAAACCCTGACTCAACAATTCGACAAACCCGTCCATAAGACCACGCCCCGAGGGTAAATTTTCGTCTTCTTTGGAAGGAGGACACAAATCTGGTTGTTCAACCTCTTGTAATTCTTCTTTTTCTTCTCGAACGAGTTTATTTTTTCCTAAAAGCGTTTCCTCAACGGCACTGACAGAATCATCTTTGAATTCACTACCAATCATATCCATGACACGATCAAAGGACGATTGACTTTCTACCTCCATGCGTTGTATTTGGTCATTAAGACACACATCATCACGGTCCAGAGCTGCCTGTGGATTTCGATCCTCCGATTCTTCCTTGTCCGTTGACGAGAGAGTTTGTAAGATTTGCGCCATGTCATCATTACTGATAGTACTATTCAAAATGATGTGTTTCAAGCTATCTTTGCCGGATCCTCCTCTTGCTGCCGATATTTCCTGTTCGACTCGTCGAAGAATGGATTCATCTACCGAGAAGGTGTTGTTGATGGGGAACGAGTGGGTATGATGATTGAAAAAGGTACTCGGATGATCGATCAGCGTCGCGTATTCATCATCATCCATAGAAGGTGCCAATATCTCGTTCATGTCATCTGAAAAGGGTGATAATAAGCTGTGTTGAGGACTTGGAATCATTTTGGATCGCTTTGATTTGTCTTCCCTGGTTGGTTGCGTCTCCGATGTGTCGACCAAAAGTGTTTGCGTGGTCATCGTCGTAGTCTCTTATCTGATGTTACAATAGTCTTCGCGGCTCTGCTAATTAGTCGAACTGATATCTCATTGACGTCTTTGATGATCCAAGCTCTTTATCTCCAAAGATTCGTCAACAACATGGGCTTTCCTCCTTGTCTCCCATTTTTCCATCAAAGAGGATCGAATGCAAAAAATCAAAAACGCGCGTGTTTGTCGAACGGCAATCAATTAGATAGAGGAAGACACTACATATTAGGTGGCAGTTAATTCCAACGGTGCTTTCATAATACATTAAATGCTGTACCTTTCCAAAGTTTGAGCTCAGTATACACACTCTTTGTGGGTTTAACCTCCGCCAAAACGTGTTTAATGCTATCAATTTTATTGACTGTACATTTTTCACACTCAATGAAGATCGCCAGAGAGTTCGGTGCGCGTTGTTGCTGACGCGATGCCAAACGTTCATCGTCCACCGTACAAAGATACTCTGTGCGCCAAAGAGTGAAGAATCCGATGGATGTTGCATTTTGTTCACACAATTACTATTAACTCGGTTCGATCTTTCTTTTCGTTTCGATTCTTTGTCTCTTCTTCTCTTTCACTCCTTCTCCTTATTAATCAAAAGATGAGAATCCCTGCCATGACGCTCCTCACGGCTGTCCTTTCTTCGGCACGCGCGTTCGTGCCCGCCACGGCGAAAAAACCTTTTCGGTGCGAAACAGGCACTTCAATCGACGACGGCTCGTGCCATGGCGACAGGCCGACCGCCGATGCCGTACGGTAAGACACAAAACATGTAATGGAAGGAGAATGAAGCTTTAAATATTAACCTAACTCTTTTTACGCATCACATTAGATGACGACAAGATGCGATTTTATGCCTTGGGCACCAACTTGGCCATTCAAGTTGGTGGAAGTGTCAATATGAAGACTTTGCTCAACAAAGAAGAGATTGATATTGTTTTAGAAGCTTTCGTTGACACCATCAAGGAAGAAATGACGGTAGATCCGCGCGAAGTGCTCACAACGTACGGACCGGCGCTCAACAAACTCCTCGGCGAGCGAACACAAAGTATCACCGATCGCATCAAGCAGGAAGGAGAAGACTTTATTGCTAACTTCTTGGATTGCAACGAAGATGCGATCAAAACAGCATCTGGTATGGTCTTTTGTGAAATGAAAAGGGAGATGGCAAGCAACCCACCATTCAATCGAATGTTGAAGTGCATTATCACGGAGTAAGTCTCATTGGAAGCTTTTAAAGAAATGTCGGATAGTGCGACGATTAACTCTCATGCATGTTTCGCTCTCTCTTTCTCCTTTTTCTAAAATTTACAGACATTGATTGACGGTACGGTGTTCGATTCATCGGTAGAGCGTGGACAGACGATTAGCTTTCCTCTCGGTGGTGTCATCAAGGGATGGCAAGAGGGTCTGCAATTGATGAAAGAGGGTGGAAAAGCCACTTTAGTGATTCCTTCGGAGCTAGCCTATGGTGACGCTGGATCGGGAGATGTGATTCCTCCCGGTGCTACACTCAAGTTTGAAGTCGAGCTCTTCAAAGTCAATTAAATGCAAAAGTGTGTTCGTTAAAGAACAAATAGACTAAACGGATTATCTTTCGTTAACATTGACTGTGGTAAAGATTATATTCGAACTAATCTTTCACTGATTTATCGACTTGCGTTAAACAGTGCCTTGCGCTTCCCCATCATCAATCAATCCCAAATAGTTATCTTTAATAGTCCCAATGGCTGTGATGTTTCCCTGCTCTACAGTCCTTCCTTTGATTTTCAGTCGTACTCCGGATCCCGATGCAATGACTACTTCCTTGTCGTCGGAGATCCAAGCATCCTTTTCTCCATCAAAACCATTGAACATGTCTTCGGGCATGGAGTGTTTACTGACAAAGATTCGGAGAGGCCCCACAAAGGCAAAGAAGCCCAACGGATTGCATTGACTGACTACCGCATCGAGCACTTCATGAATGAAGGGTCGCAACAAGAGTGCGGTGTATTGGACGGTAAATATGACACTACCGGTATCGTATTCGATGACACCCGATTTGATTTGATCTTCGGGTACTTCGATGACATTGACGACGTAGCCATAATTTGCCAAAGCCAGTCCTTCCACCTGCTCTTTTAGCAATCGCACGAGTGTTGCGCGTAATTTCTGTCCGAAATGAACTGGTTCCAAGACGATTTCGTGTGAAAGAGTTTTGACATAAAACATCGTGTTGTAAGAGTTTGTTGTTGCGTCGGAAGTGCTTCCGGTTTCTGTTATTAGGAAGAAAGGACGATAATTCCAGCCCGTTTCTATAGAAACACAAGTGATATGAATTTACAAAATGGGAAACGGAGTGATTCAGTTATTGAATGTTTCTACTTTGATTAGAAGAATAACAACAACAACATCGCGATGAGCATCGGCGCTTGTGGATACCTCGCGTCGCATCGCGCCGCTTTTCAGCTGGACTGTCAGTCAGTCGTCAGTTGCAAGGCAATATTTAAGCTATATCCTTAATGGAATTTACGTTACCAGTATTAACCTTACTCGTAAAAAAGACCACACAGTGAAACGAAAAGTAGTCGCAAGAAAGTTCTGGAACATCACGACTTACTTGGATCCACTTGACACCGTGCGTCGAATCTTCGATCGGATGTTTCCGCCTATCATGTGTGTCTCTGCTCATAAATCCGCAAACAGAACAAAAGAAAAATGAGCACAACGCCTTCAAAACAGCAACTCAAACCTTGCTCTGTCTTGGTCGTAGGTGCATCGGGTCTCACGGGTTTGGCTTGTATCCGTGCCTTGAGTCAGAAAGAAGGCACCAAGGTTCACGGCTTTTGTCGCAATCCGACCAAGTTGGATCCGAGCGTACGAGCTCTCTGCACCTCCGTCATTGCGGGAAACGCGCGTGAAGAGAAGGATATTGAGTCTGCTTTGATTAGCAGCAATGCTAACTGGATCATTATTTCCATTGGCAATGGTGAAAGTGTCGCCAAGGATGATATTCGAGCTGTCTCGGCCAAGGTGATTCACAAAGTCTTGTTGCAGCCGGCCTTTCAGCACGTTCGGGTGGTGGTGGTATCTAGTACGGGTGCTGGTCCGTCCAAAATCATTGTCGGTATGGGTATCGGTCAATTGATTACCTTCTATCTTCGTCACATTTTGGTCGATCATTCGGAACAGGAAGCAATCTTTGGGAGCCCTGAACTCTGTCCTCGCACGACCATTGTACGTGCTACGGCATTGACCGACAATCGTGCCACTGGAAAGCTAGTGACGTATGGGGATATGCAAAAGACACCCAGCATTCACACGGACCGTGCCGACTTGGCAAAATGGATTGTGGAAGACATTCACAAAGAGAATTGGGTGCCCAGTGTCGTGAACGTTACTGGTGCCAAATAGCTTCCATTTTTGAAGTAATGATGAGTAAATTTCACATTCGTTAATGAAAAGAATTGCACAAAATGGTCATTTACAGTTTGCATCGTCAACATCGCGATCGCGAGCAAGAAAACACAAAAAGAGCACAAAAACGTACCGGGACTTAAATGAGTCTTACCCGACCTACATTTTGTATTATAGTCCAACTCCGAGACCACGAATGAACTTTTTGATTCATGAGTGTCAACCAGACGTACACGCACAAAATGGAGATCCTATTTCCTTGCATGTTCTTTTTCGTTAACGAGCACAGAAAAGTTTTCGAATAATACTCTTCATCATGCTGCAATCACTTTACAATACGCTGTTATCGTCTTCACATTATGAATGGATGGAAGAGCTGATTGATGGAGCGTACGGCGGATTCAAAGTGGCCGTAGGAACGATTGTCTTGACGTTCGTGCTTGAGATGTGTTCTTTGCCTACCGTCAAGAGTGTTTTGAAGCAAACGGACGGTCCTTCTTTGTATCTTACGGCCATATGGTATAACTTTCGAAATCACTTCTTACTCGGTATTCCGACGTATGCTGTGGCCGTCGCTTTCTTGTGCGCTCCTGTTACGGTACAAAGCAACAAGAACATTCTACAAACAACCGCCAATATACTATCCGTCATTCTCTTGCAGAACCTCGTTTACTATCAGGTTCACAAAACGTTTCACTCGTCACCTGAGCTCTACCAATATCATAGATTTCATCACCGTTTTAACGTGCATACGCCTCCGTCGGCAGCGAATGCAGTCAGCGTCGTTGAATATCTGGTGGCTTACGTCTTACCCTTCGGAGGCATTGCGGCACTGGTAGGGGCAACGGAAGGGGAGATGAACATTGCTGTGATCGTACTGAGTGTGTTGAATTTACTGGTGCATACGCCCCGTCTCGATTTTCTACCGTATTGGCCGGCCTGCTTGGTGAGTCCCCATCAACATTTGGATCATCATCGTAAAGTCACGGTGCATTACGCGTCTCCATTTTGCAACGTCGATTGGTTTATTGAACAAGGTGCAGCATTATTGCGTCCGATCTTAGTCTCTGGTTCCAAGAGTTGAAAATTGGATATTACAGAGAACTATGAAGCATGCTTTGCGTGACGAATGCAGCAAATCCCCGACCTCTACCAGGTACTGCTTGTGCCAGTCAACTAATACCAATTATCGTAGATTTAATCCATTAAGCCGAAGCCAATTTGCTTGTTCCTGCTGCTTCTAACGAGAAGCACTCGCACCTTCAGGGTTTGAAAAGGTTGACTTCGAATGATCAACAATTTTGGGTAATGTTTTTGGTCTTACGAAAAGTCTGTGTAAATTCCAGGAAAAATGGAATCGGTGTTTTTTTTGCCTCTGGAAGCTCCAGAAATTCTTGATTCGGTGGTTTGGGATCCTATCTGGTACAAAACTGTAAACGAGCCAGAAATTCAAGTTATCTTGAGCACGTTATAGAAATTCTCGACACGTTGTTTGTGGTCATAACGAAAGGAAGCGCGTATTCCAGAAATTCTGGAATCGCTATTCCCGATCATACAGAAATTCTGTAGTGTTCCAGAAATTCTGGACCACTCTTTTCGATCCTACAAAATGCTGTGCACGTTCCAGAATATCTGGACGCGGTGTTTTTGTTGGATGCTAGCGAAATGTTGTGCACGTTGCAGAATATCTGGACGCGGTGTTGTTGGATGCTAGCGAAATGTTGTGCACGTTATAGAAATTCTCGACACCTTGTTTGTGGTCATAACGAAAGAAAGCGCGTTTTCCAGAAATTCTGGAGTCGCTATTCCCGATCATACAGAAATTCTGTAGTGGTCCAGAAATTCTGGACCACTCTTTTTCGATCCTACCGAAATGCTGTGCATGTTCCAGATTATCTGGAGGTGTTGTTTTTGGATCCTAGGTTTGACCACGATCGTGATGAAAAGAAAAAATAAATTATTACTCTGTATTCCTTTTCATTCAACCCTGTTACGACGTAACCTAACGTTTACATTGCCTTTTATGTTACTTTTCATCACTATATTTATTCATAATGCCGGAACTAGATTTCTACAATGAATGGATGAAGGATTTGGAAGCTAAACTTGCGGTTCCTATCATTCCTTCATCGTTACAGGAAGCTTTCCAGCGACTCGAAGAAGCCCAAATTGCGAAACAAAGACTCGACAAAGAAAAGGGTGTCTTGCAGATCAAAGCCCGACAGAACAGCGCTATAACGACACATGATATTGAAGCCGCACAAGCGCGAGTTGAAGAACAAACCGTGTTAGTCGAGAAAGCCCTGAAAGAGGTGCAGTACGAATATGAAGCTGTCGCGGATGAAATCGATTCTCAAACGCCTCTACCCGCTTCTCTAAAAAACGAATGGATGACTTATATCTTACTGAAAACGCATACTCCCGCGAACTGGGCGAAAGCAGCTTTACAAGAGCAGTGTCTCGACTTTTTACAACACGATTTCGAATTGCAAGAACAAATTCTTCTCGCGGGAGGTGCTGTGCAACACGCGACGAGTCAGGCACTCGCTGTCTACATGCAATTGCAAGAAATCATACAAGACGAATCGCCTCCGGCACATGCCGCTTTGTGGGACAAATTAGCTTTGGCGGTGGCACTCGAATTGTGCGTACCTTTACCCATATTTGGAACAGCGAACCAGTTCGTCGATCCCATCGAACGTTATCGTCATTACGAAATTGCATACTTACAAGGCGATCTTGATCCGTATTTTGAGCATTTTACAGTATTCGAATTGCGGCATGTCATCAACTGTGATGCAGATTCCGCGTCACTCAGTTGGGGGCGAGAGGCGTTACGAAACTTTCGACCGCAACTGTTGTACGAATCAGCACCGCAATGGCGCTACTCGGAAATGGTCAAGACGGATGTTCCGTACAAAGCACCGGATTGGTACAAGGGATACCAAAGTTACGATCAAATCTTGCAAGGTGGAGGGAAATGCGGTCCTCGGGCCTGGTACGGAAGATTTATTTGTAAAGCGTTCGGGATTCCTACTTGGGGCGCGAAGCAACAGGGGCATGCCGCTATGGCACGCTGGACCGAACACGGATGGGAAACCAATTTGGGAGGAGGTTTTCGGGCCAACTTTTGGGAAGGTCGTTGTGGATTACATTTCCAATTGGAGACGCAAGTGCGTAACTTATTGGGCGAGGTGAAATTCTTTCGACAAATAATGCCCATGACGTGGTACGCTATTCGCTCCAAAGCAAGTCAAGGGGATCGTGATTCGACTGTTCAAATGGACTTTCAGCCGTCTGGACAAAATATATGGCTGTCGTTGGCGTTGATGAAGTGTCAAAAGCTTGTCCAACAAGCATCGTCGACCAGCACCTCCATAGGTGTGTCGTATCCTCGTTCGTCCTCCATTCCCCACAACAAAATTCAATTGCTGGTGGATGCTCCAGTAATCAATGAAAGCGTTCACGTGGACAAGAAATCGGGTGCCATTATCATACCGGCGGCCTCTCCATTACAGCGTCCTAACGACAAGGCGTGGTTTCCGAAAAGCTGCTTGGGTGGCATGCAACTCTTGTTAAATGGTCCACTAACCGTGGAATACGAAATTCCCTCGAGTCAGGAGAACATCAATATTTATTACAAAGTTTCATTGCGCATTTGCGTCATCAAACGCAATGTCGATCCATTGCAGATTGGTTGGAAGGGACAAGAGCAACGCCAGATTAATATACCCGATACGTGCGGTGACTGGCAATGGACTCGGCCTTGCGCCTTGGAATGGAAGGTATCATTTTCTCGCATTCTTGTTCTTCACAGAATGACACAGCAACATTTGATTGCCATCAAAGATATCCGCTTAGATGCTCTGTCAGAGGACGAGTATCGATCCTTGGTATCTGACACCTAGTGGAGGGACAAAATAATTCACTAAACTATCATACTGTATTCCCAAATCCGTACTACATGTTACTTTACTTTATTTTCACAATTGACATAAATCTTACAGACCTTTCCACATGTTCGAGTTCCAACATTCATGAAACCAATCCATGTTGAACACTGGTGCCGCGTAGTGCAGCGTTCCTTTACGATGATGCTCCAAGTGCTGCTTCGGACTCACCAACCAATGCGGCCACGATAACCCATCCAACCGCGGTGTATGCTCCAACAGGTTGAATACACTAATAATCGATACCGCGACACGCAATTCCCATTCCGTCGGTCGAACCAAACCCGCTGCCAAGGCAAACGGCAATACATAGGCGAGTAGGTATTCGACGCTCGTGACAGCATTGGCCGTCACGGGAGGTGTGTGATGATGAAATTGGTGATGGAATTTGTGGTATTGATACCACCCAGGTGCGGTATGAAAGGTTTTATGCGCATAATAGTACATGAGGTCGTGCAACACAATCAGCGCCAGCACGTGCAACGCCATCGACCAAAGCGGCCGTTCTAGAGTAGGACACAAGTAAACGACGGCAATCGCATACGTCGGAATACCCCAACCAAAATGATTGCGTATATTGTAGAAGAGAGCCGTTTGGTAAAGATGCAGTCCGCCCGGTTGTTTTAGAACCTGTCGTACCGTCGGCAGTGAACACATTTCAAGAATGAACGTTAGCAGAACTGTCATAATGGACGCTTCCAATCCTCCATAGATGCCTCTCTTCCATTCTTCATCCCAAGCGTAGGGAAGAAGCCATGGTAACATCTTGGTTGCCAACATTCTTTCTTCTCTTCTTTTCAATGCAAACAATAACACGACGAGACACGCCGAAAACGAAAACCGTCGAAGAAATGAGAACCGCCTTTTGAACAGTGTTCGCTCTTGCTTTGAATTGCGTTGCTGTCACCTTGGGAACACAAAATGGTATCTTTTCTGTTTTCTACTCCGTATGATGCGATGTTTTGTTTGGCGTTCTCTTTTTCGAACAACGGCATCAGAAATTCAGAACTTCGGCATTCAGTCGTGAATCGTGAATGAGGAATTCCAGTCTGATTCGTGACTCACTGCATTCCTCTACGTTAATACGCCAATCTTCACCATTCTTTGTCTTTCTCGTCCTTGGTTGAATCCGGATGTGCTTGTAACTGCTCTTCCATAGCTGTCATTCGCTTTTGCAAAGCTTGCTCTTGCTCTTGTACCATGCGATCGTATTGCGAAAATAATAAGCTTTCTTTTAACAAGAACGCCAGAGTTGCCGATCCTGATTTTTCGACATTCAATCGACTATTCGTACCGCGTTCTGCTCTGGAAACAAAATCAATCCCTTGTCGCTTCCATTCTTCTTCGGCAACGGCCCCCATGGTTTGTCTTTGCGGTGGAAGTGATAGTGAAGAAGCAATTTGTGGTGTCGTTGACGGAGTAAATTGTGTACTTAGTAACGGTGACGGTGCTGAAGGCAGCGACAATGGAACTTGCGGAAGTGCATTGCTGTTCGTATTGTTATCTGTACGATTGACTCCACTGACAGTACTCCCCAATGTACGCCCCATCATCCCTCGCGAAGACAAAGATGTCGCTAATTCCGATTTGACAACATCCAATTCTCGCAATCCCGAGCGCAATTCATTCTGTAATTGTTTCAATTCATGATTCGCTGCAAAACGATCCGCTCGCGCTCGAGCTCCTTGTACAAATCCAACAAAGCGTCCGACATACGTTCCCGCGTATCGTGCGGCCTTGGGCAAATCATGTTTGCCGATGAAGAATGTCGTAACGCCGATGATTACACCCATCTCTCCCCACGATATATCAAACATATTCGTTTGTCTCTTTCTTTCTGTTTGTAAATTGATAAGAAAGATGAAAGAATACAAGAGAGAAGAAAGGAATAAATAGGTCTCTGACAAGTATAGACTGTGGTTCTTGTTGCGTTTGTTGTTTGTTGTTATGTTGTTGTGACTAGTACGTACGAAGACAGACGCATTTGACTGCACTGTACCCTCAAGTGTAGACGACTTTTTTCGTGACTGCGATGTCAGATTTCAGTCAGGATCACACCGTTTGTCGCGTCTTTTGGAAACCAAATGTCACAGATACTTTGCCCAACATCACTGACGTAAGCCATAAAACAATAACCGAATTTTATTTTTAACGATGAAACATGAAACAGTAGAAGATAAAGCGCTTCAAGTGTCTACGCGTATTTGACGTAGCCACCGTGGGAATTTATCTCAGTAGCGGTACCCGGATATTGCGTCTACGTAAACTAGACATGTGACTTCTGCACTGCTGACGTCCACTTCACTGCCGTGAGGAAATTTCACTTCCACTTCACTTCACTTCCAAGCCAAAAGGGTTCACTGCCAGGTACTACACCTACGTAAAGCTACGTGGGAAGTCAAAACCCTAGTGCACTTGAGGCAGTCCCTAGAGTAAGTGACTGACAAGAGTACAGTTTAGCACATACTAGACTCAGTGCGACACGGGAGTGATTTCACTTCCACTTCACTGCCGAGAGCTTGCCTTGGAAGTCACTTCACTGCCACAGAATTTTAGAGGGAGTCACATGTCTAACGTAAACTCACTCACGTAGCTCTCGTGGGGAAATTTATAGACAGAGGGGAAACCCGGATATTGTGTAATTCCGATCACACCACTTTCCGCGTCTTTTGGACACCAATCAATGTCAGCAATGCTTTGCCCAACGTCACAAACGCGAGACAAGGAACAGTAAGGAACAGTAATCGTCTTTGCTTTGACAGAAAAACGCGAAACAGTAGGAAAATACAACGCTCCCAATGTCTACGCGCATTGTACGTAGCCGCCGTGGGAAATTTATCTCTGCCGGGGTACCCGGATATTACACCTTTACCAACATCAAATATTCTGGGCTTTTCCAGTGCACAGATGTCAACGTTGGGTTGCGCACCGTATTGTTTTCGTATCGCTAGGCTATATTCGGCATCGATATGAAAACAAAACGCTGACGGAACGAATCATGCAAGGCTTCGAATGTCTACGTATTTTTACGTAGCTCTCGTAGGGAAATTTATCGACAGAGGGGAAACCCGGATATTGTGTAATTTCGATCACACCACTTTCCGCGTCTTTTGGACACCAATGTCAGCAATGCTTTGCCCAACGTCACAAACGCGAGACAAGGAACAGTAAGGAACAGTAATCGTCTTTGCTTTGACAGAAAAACGCGAAACAGTAGGAAAATACAACGCTCCCAATGTCTACGCGCATTGTACGTAGCCGCCGTGGGAAATTTATCTCTGCCGGGGTACCCGGATATTACACCTTTACCAACATCAAATATTCTGGGCTTTTCCAGTGCACAGATGTCAACGTTGGGTTGCGCACCGTATTGTTTTCGTATCGCTAGGCTATATTCGGCATCGATATGAAAACAAAACGCTGACGGAACGAATCATGCAAGGCTTCGAATGTCTACGTATTTTTACGTAGCTCTCGTAGGGAAATTTATCGACAGAGGGGAAACCCGGATATTGTGTAATTTCGATCACACCACTTTCCGCGTCTTTTGGACACCAATGTCAGCAATGCTTTGCCCAACGTCACAAACGCGAGACAAGGAACAGTAAGGAACAGTAATCGTCTTTGCTTTGACAGAAAAACGCGAAACAGTAGGAAAATACAACGCTCCCAATGTCTACGCGCATTGTACGTAGCCGCCGTGGGAAATTTATCTCTGCCGGGGTACCCGGATATTACACCTTTACCAACATCAAATATTCTGGGCTTTTCCAGTGCACAGATGTCAACGTTGGGTTGCGCACCGTATTGTTTTCGTATCGCTAGGCTATATTCGGCATCGATATGAAAACAAAACGCTGACGGAACGAATCATGCAAGGCTTCGAATGTCTACGTATTTTTACGTAGCTCTCGTAGGGAAATTTATCGACAGAGGGGAAACCCGGATATTGTGTAATTTCGATCACACCACTTTCCGCGTCTTTTGGACACCAATGTCAGCAATGCTTTGCCCAACGTCACAAACGCGAGACAAGGAACAGTAAGGAACAGTAATCGTCTTTGCTTTGACAGAAAAACGCGAAACAGTAGGAAAATACAACGCTCCCAATGTCTACGCGCATTGTACGTAGCCGCCGTGGGAAATTTATCTCTGCCGGGGTACCCGGATATTACACCTTTACCAACATCAAATATTCTGGGCTTTTCCAGTGCACAGATGTCAACGTTGGGTTGCGCACCGTATTGTTTTCGTATCGCTAGGCTATATTCGGCATCGATATGAAAACAAAACGCTGACGGAACGAATCATGCAAGGCTTCGAATGTCTACGTATTTTTACGTAGCTCTCGTAGGGAAATTTATCGACAGAGGGGAAACCCGGATATTGTGTAATTTCGATCACACCACTTTCCGCGTCTTTTGGACACCAATGTCAGCAATGCTTTGTCCAACATCGCTTATGGGGACTATGAAACAATAATCGACTGTGAAAGCAAGAAAAACGCTAAAGGAACGAATGATGCAACGCTTCGAATGTCTTCGTGATCCCCAAACGTTAACCTTAATGTAAAAAAGACTTCAGTGGATTTCATGACTTACGACGGACAGTCGAAAAGTTGGGGCGACGACGAAACGACGAATAAAAGCGCTCTCGCCTGCTCTCGCATCCCTCCGATACTGGTATAGGAAACATTGTTACCAGGTATAGTTTGAATATTCCTTTATTGCGTAATACATACACTGATATCATCCTTCTAAATACACAATAATTTGCAACAATGAGCGATCCTAACGCGATGGACTGGAGCGATTGGACGTACGATGAACTTTTGTATCGTCACTCTGTGATCCAGGAACGTCTTCCAGCTGTCACTGTAGAGCCTCTCGCGAAGCGAAACCAACAGCAACAACAAAACGACAACTACCACTGCAACAGCTAGTCAAACCGAGTCATCTTCAGATGTTGTAATGACAGTCGAAAAGACCGACACACACTGGGATTATTTAATTAAAGAAATGCAATGGCTCGCGGCCGATTTCACGGCGGAGCGAAAACGACACAAAGCCGGTCGAAAGAAGATTGCGAATGCGGTTGTACAAGACTTGGCAAATCGAGAACAACGGCGACAGCGGCAATGTCAAGCGGCACGGCAAAAACAACGAAAAGTCGCCAATCGACATGCGTCACGAGTTCAGCAGTGGTGGACGCAATTGGAAAAAGTCATTGCCTATCAACAAAAAAATAAAGGCAGATCAACAACGGCAACGTGAAATGAATCAGCAATTGGTCAAATTAGTACAACTAACGGAACGCTATACGCAAAAGTTGGGAAATGTGTGTGTTGTTGATGGAGTCATGGAACAAGCGTTGCAAAAGGATCACGACGATCGAAACAACGAATCAAAGATTATGCGCAATTTCGCATGCAACCGGATGTCTTATACGGAGAATCGACCGATGACTCGGGATCGGATGCGACGTTTACTCTGGAGACCGATTCGTCGGATGATGAAACGACATTGCTGCAAGCGGAAACAGAAGAAGCACAAGAACGACAATTGGGAACTGGGGCCTTTGTTCCTGATCCTGAGGAAATTCACAAATTACGACAAGAAATGGAAATGCCGATTGAGCAAGTATTGCAACGATTTCAACAAGAAGCGAGGGATTCTGGTCATCTAGAATTGAACACCAATAGCGTTAGCAGCAGTAGCGATGAGGAAAGCGATCGACCCTCGAGGAAAGTACGTTTTGCGGCTGAACCCGACATTCAAAGCATTCCTAGCAGGTCATCTTCTGAAACGGGGTCTCCACCCGTGAAGCTCGATCCAGGAGAAGATGCTGACGATGATCAGGATGCCAGTGATGTGGAGGATTACAATGACGACGATCAAGATGACCAAGACGATTATGAAATGACCGAAGAGCCCGTCGATGACGAAACGACCATGATGGAAGAAGAGCGACTACCACAGGAGATGACGGCGGAACAAGAACTCGCAATGTTGCAAAGTGAAAGTGAGCTGCCAGTAGAAGAGTTGCGACGACGGTATGCAGAAGCATTTGCGCAACAAGAGACTGACGAAGCAGAATCGTCGTTTGACCCGGAAGAAATGGAAGGAGACAACGTGGATGACGATGGCGACTTCGTTCCAGATGGGGAGGCTTTAGATGATGAAACCACTTTAATAGCCGAAGAAAAGATGGGCCGGGACATCACTTACGAGGAGGAACTTGCCCTTCTTCGTAACGAAAGTGAAATTCCTATTGAGCAACTAAGGCAAATGTATCAAAGTAACAACAATGCTGGGATTGAAAGTGAACAAGATGAAGTTGACGATGCTGGTGACGAAAGCGATGAGGACGACGAGAGCAGTAGTGACGTCGATATGAACCTCAAATTGACACTTCATGCGTTGGTGGGCCCTGTTCGGGAAGGTGATAATCAAGACGATGATTATGAACCAGAGGAGCACGACGTAGATGATGAAGCGACGATGGAGGCGGAGGAAAAGCTAGGTCGGGAAATGACGTACGAAGAAGAACTTGACATTCTGAAGCGAGAAAGCCAAATGTCAATTGAGGAATTGCGGGCGATGTATGTTGGCGTAAATGATAGCTCCAGTGACGGTGAAGCATCTCAGCAAGATGACGACGAGCTGAGTGAAAAATCGGAATCGGATGGTGAATATGAACCGGATGCGATGGAGGTAGACGATGAAACGACCATTGCTGCAGAGGAGCTCTTAGGACGAGAGATGACGGTCGAAGAAGAAATATCCAGGCTCAATGACGAGAACAACATGTCACTGGCAGAACTTAGAGAACTATATGGACTTTCCGGAGATGAAACAAAACAGCGGGCGGGAGAAAAACGACCCCAATCAATTCAACATGAATCGAATAAGAAAAGCCGCTTGGGGGAAGTCAAATCAGCCACGGAGGAGGTGAATTGTATCAGGTCAGAAGCGGCTACTACTATTGCTAGCGTAAGCCGACCCTTTCTCTTGTCGCCGTCAGTCAAGCTTCGCGAATATCAACATGCGGGCCTTGGTTGGCTGGTATCTCTTCAAGCAAGGATGTTGAACGGAATCCTTGCCGATGGTACGTGTCACGAGTCATTTGTATTTGCTTCCACATAATACTTCTTACTTCTTTGGTTGCGCAGAGATGGGTCTCGGGAAAACACTACAAACGATATCTCTATTGGCGTATCTCGCTTCTTACAAAGGAATCTGGGGTCCACACTTAATTGTTGTTCCCACCTCGGTAATCTTAAACTGGGAAACGGAGCTTAAGCGATTTGCGCCCGGTTTTAAGGTTCTTTGTTACTACGGGTCGGTAAAGAGAAGAAAGGAGCTTAGAACAGGTTGGACAAAAAGCAATTGGTACCATGTTGTCATAACTTCGTATCAGCTTGCGGTGCAAGATGCATTTGCTTTCAAACGTAAACGGTGGTATTACCTTGTCCTGGATGAAGCACAAAACATCAAAAATTTTCAGTCGCAGCGATGGCAAACGCTTATAACGTTTAACACGCAGAGACGGCTTCTCTTGACTGGAACGCCTCTTCAAAATAATTTAATGGAGCTGTGGTCTCTCCTGCATTTCCTCATGCCGCACATTTTCCGTTCGCGAAAAGAATTTTCATTCTGGTTCGCGAACCCTACGAACAATCTGATCGAAGGAAAATCTAATCAAAATGACGACATGATGAATCGCTTGCACGGAATTATCCGTCCCTTTGTTTTGAGACGTCTGAAGAAGGATGTAGAAACCCAAATGCCCGGTAAATTCGAGCATATAATAAAATGTCAGCTTTCACGGCGACAGGTAAGTTGCTATGGTGTTATCAAACTCTTTGGTCGAAAGGTCTTCCTTACATTTTCCAAAGATGTTTATCTATGAGGAGTTTATGGCACGATCGTCAACCAGACAGGCGCTGAAAAAGGGTGGAAATTACATGGGTATGATGAATGTTTTGATGCAACTTCGAAAGGTAAGTATCGTCACACTCTTGTCTACCTGTGTTTTGTGCATCTTCTTTTCTTATCGCTGAGCTTCACTTGCAAGGTGTGTAATCACCCTGATCTTTTTGAGCCGCGATCTGTTATTACTCCATTTGTACTTGATCCGATTTTGATGGAAGTGCCAGCTCTTGCAATTAATGCGATCGCCACTTGTGATGGGTTTGATTCAGTGACGGTTTCGTTGACGAAACCACTATGGTGTGGCAGCTATGGGCTTCCTTCCCTCGCAGCAGCAACTCAGCATAATCGCATAGAATCAAACATGCTTTTGAAGCTTGAATCGGCTTTTGAACTGACAACTGATACCGTTGAAGAGTATGATAAAAACAGTCCTCTTTGTTTAATACAACTTGCAAAGAAGTTGAGAGAAGCTGAACTTCTTGACAAAGCAGAACATAGGAAATTTCTAAGAAATATCAACAACCGGAGATGCTCGGCTTTCGAATTTCCTTACACGGAGAGACTTCTCCGCCTGGTTACGAATCATCGCGAACCAATGAAAATTTGGCAGCTCGATGAGATGTCTTCACCATCGCAGCTTCTCGCGTTGCGACGCACACAACAAGAAAGGGCGGATGATTTAGATATACTTATTCGAAAGTTCGTTTTCTGTGTACCCAAAGCAGGCGGGCAGCCTGCAAGAATACTCTGCGCTTCACCCAATGTTCAGCCGGTAAAGGATGCAAAAGAAGAGCTTGCTCATGTCTTAGAGCAGAACCTTTCTTCTTTTCAACGGGCGCATACGGCTTTAACCTCGTTTTTCCTGACAAAAAATTGGTGCAGTTCGACTCTGGGAAGCTTCAAACACTAGCAGAGCTTCTTCGTGAGCTTAAACGGGGCGGTCACAGAGCTCTCATTTTTACTCAAATGAGTAAGATGCTTGACATTTTGGAGGCGTTTTTGAATTTGAATGGTCACTCGTATCTCCGCCTAGACGGAGCTACGGGCGTAGACCGGCGGCAGCGGTTGATGGACCGCTTCAACAATGATCCCAGAGTATTTTGTTTCATTTTAAGCACCAGAAGTGGTGGGATGGGGATAAATCTCACGGGAGCTGACACAGTGATATTCTATGACAACGACTGGTAAGTGATCTTTTGCCCAATGCCGATTTCATTGCTTTTAGATTGCTTTACCTCATCGACTGCATACTTTTTTGAACGTGATCAATAGGAATCGTAAGTAATTTGATCGCTAATGTAAAAGTATCAGCTTGTGCATGATTAAGATTCACTCACAGGTTCACTCTGATTTTCTAGCGGCGATGGACGCCCAAGCTACAGTAAGTTAACTTTTCTGTCCGAGTATTCGCGATATCCCTATCTAACATGTTTTGCAAACAGGATCGCGCCCACAGAATCGGCCAAACACGCGAAGTTCATATCTATCGGCTAATTACGGAGCACACTATCGAAGAGAACATTTTACTTAAAGCGAAGCAGAAGAAGAATTTGGACAGGCTTGTCATGGATGAAGGATGTTTCGACGCCTCTTCACTCAACAATAGAGAGGAACGAACGAAAAACGCTGAATCAAGTGGCATTTATTCGAAGGGCGGACTGAGAGCGATTCTGGGGATTAAATCGGAGATGGAAGATGTCGCGGAGGACGGCATTGAAAAGGAACTTGTTGACGAAAAAGCCAAGGAAGAAATGGAGTCAGCCATGGCTTGTTTGGAAGATGCAGATGACGTGAACGCCTTGAAAGGAGCGCAAAAGGAAGCTGAAGATGAATTGAAAGAGTTTGATGAATCGATCGAATATACTAACGATTCAGATCCCGATGATGACCCTGCAAATAAGCCTCCGGAAAGCAATAAAGAAAAAGGACAAAAGGAGCTTGCTAAAGATAGTAGACCAGACGACGACTTTGAGTTGGAAAAGGAGTTTGCAGCATGGCAAGATCAAGTAGGCGCTGACCCTGCGTCAGTGGAAGCTTCGCTGTCACCGATGGAAAGATATGGTTTGAATTTTCGTAGGAATGTGGATCCGTTCTATTCAATTTATGCTGTCATGGAACAGCAAAGATTACAGGTTGCTTCGCAAGAACAAGCGGAAGAGGTGAACGTGGATGACATTCAGCAAGAGAAAATGTTGGATGAGCAACGAGCCATGGAGGATGGGGATTTGCTGGCAACGTTTCCAGAGCCCGACGATTTAGTACGCCAGCGATCTATGTTTCTTCGAGAAAGAGCACGTTTAAGAGCGAATAAAAAGCTACGAAAGATTACCGGTCAAGATTGGGAGCCTCGTCGTGATGCGTTGACTCAAGCTCCGTTTTGGTACAACGTGGATTCGGGTGAAGCCACCTGGGATAAGCCGAAGGCACTCATTGAGTTGGAAGCTCTTGACCGCGCTATTCTCGAACGATGGAGCGCCCTTCCTCATCAAACGCTTGTTCACATTATGACCTATCTCGTTCCATACCCCGACCGGCAGCACGCTTCGCTGATGTGCCGTCATTGGAAAAAAAGCATCATGTGATCTCTCGTTTGTCAGACATGTTTACCCTGTGGAGATGGGCGCTTACACTAGAGAAGACAGTAAGATTGAACGAAACCATTACCGGAACATTGCAGATGCAGTAGCCGCTTCACTTCCTGGTGACACAATAGGTGAGTGATCACGTGAACTTGTTTACATCGAACCAGATAATATTCTCAGAGTTCATTTTTGATATTTTAGAACTTGGCGATGGCCATTACTGGGTGAACGACAACTTAGAGCTGCAACATCCTATCCGCTTAATAGGCGACGAACACAATCCTGCAAACGTCACGATTGAAATGGGTGGGACTCTTGTTTGGAAAGCTAGGGGTGGTTTTTGTGAGGGCATTACGTTCCGAAGGCCAAAACTTGGTACTAGTAATTCTACGAAGAAAACACTATTACGACTTGAGACTGGAAGCAGACTGGACATATTTGAATGTGTTCTTGACAATGACGGCGGAAACGATCATGTCGTAGTAGCCAGCAATTGTAAGGGTACATGGAAAAATACTTTGTTGAGAAACGGTGATGGCGGTGTCGTACTATCAAATGCGGGGGCTCTTCATTTGGAAGGAGTAAGTGCAATGATGCTGAAGGCGCTCTCCTGTATCTGAAATCTTTAGCATAGTCACTAAACCCCCGCGTGTCTGTTACGAATTCACAGTGTTACATTCAGAGCTGCAAAAGGGTATTTTTTGCACAGATGCTGGGAAAATCAATCTCACGAAATGCCGGATGACACAAATTAAAACAGCATGTTTTGAGGTAATGGCTAAAGGTTCTGCCACAATCCGAAACTGTACCTTTTCATCTCAGAGGGCTACGAAGTGCATTATTTTGAAACACGATGAAGGCAGCTTGGCAAGCTTTGAGGGCAACAGCAGCAAAGGATTTTCAAAGGAACAGCTGCCTTCCAACTGGTCATAAATATGGTTAGAAAGTGATTTTACTGTCTTTCCGAATATTCCCTTTACAATTGCATTCACAAGAGAGCTAGCATTTTCTCCGACAAGCCAAACGGCGGCGGAGCTCTCGCTTCGTGTCTCCAAATTCGAGCGATCCACTTTTCATCAACCGCCGGACATCCTTCATGTTCCGTTCGTTCGTCAAAGCATCCATTAGCATCAGCAGGAAAGAACAGCAAGGCATCGCCTCGAGTCGGTTGTACCATCAAATCCAGTTTTCCAAACCGGGTCGCACCTCCCTGCGGAACATTATTCAAATACACCAGTAAAGTCGCCAAAGTCTGTCCGCCCCGATTCGCATCTTCGATGGCTGCGGATCGATTAGCATCGTAGTGTGGAGCCAGTAATTGACCCGCTTCATAGCGGATGATAGTCGGCGCTTCAAAGTAACGTGCTTGTTGTTTGAGTGACGAAGAAGACGAAGAAAAGAGTCGAGCCGCCTGTTGTACAAACAGTTTAGCACCCGAGTTCGGATATGTTAGATCATCCAAAGTAGTAGAAGTACTCGTCCGTAGCGCTTGCAGTCCTTTGGCTCTCGATTGAGTAAACGCCGTCACGGCCGCCAAAGCCAGAGCAAAAAAGACGAGATAATTCTGCAAAGCATGAACTATTAACGTCATCATTTGCTGTTGTTCGGGTTGTTGTGTCGTCGGATACCATGCCGTCAAGAGCGCAAGCCACACTACGGGTCCTTTTGCCGCCAATTCGATTAAATCGCGACTATCCTGGGTCCAGCCAGCGTACGCGGTAGGAGATTGTGTCATGTCTCCTTTCGCTTTTGCCTGTTCGATCATATCATTACAGGCGTCATCGGGTAAAAAATTATGCAGAATATAGATATCAGGATCAGAATGAACTTTTTCTAAGCCGTTAAAAGCAGTGTTAAACGGCAAAGGAGCTCCGACGGTGAAAGATGTCGTCGATGCTGTTGCGGAAAATCTTTGAACTGTTGAAGCTTTTGTCGACAGGTGAAAGCGCAATTTTGTCGAGAAGCTTTCAACACGCAAAACAACAATAAAGTAGAAGGTAAAGAGTAAGATGGATGTAGTAAACTTCATCATCATTGTATCGTTTGTTTTGTCAAATGTCTATGACACTTTGATGCGCGGTTCAAAAACATCATTCCCACTATACTCTCCCACATTTTCTGGAGACGTGAAAGCATTACACCGTGAAAATATCACGCCCCCACATTTTCTGGAGACGTGAAAATATTTCGTGAAAATATCACTCTCCCACATTTTCTGGATATGTGAAAATATTACGCGCCCACATTTTCAAAACACGTGAAAATATTACTCACCCACATTTTCTGGACACTTGAAAATATTACGGGCCCACATTTTCTGGAGTCTGGAGACTGGAGAACCCAGTACAAGTAACATTATTCATAAACTGGACTGCAGTTGTGGCGAAATATCGAACAACACTTCATTAGATACGGACGACAAGGCGTCTTCGACCAATAATACAAGGACGTGTAATGTAAATGCTGCACAAGCCTACTTCACTGCAACAACGACAATTGGAGCTTAAGAAATTATTCTGAACGACTGAAATGTACAGTAGACTCTAGACTAGAGACTAGGCAACATTGCCGCTCGAAAAAAATGAATTCATGACTGAATTGCAGTCTTGGATACGTTGATCTACATTTGCGTCCATAGTAAATACGTTTTTGCTTTTCACCATAAGGTTAACACTACGGAAGTTCTGATTGAGATGTTTTTGCGCGACCGCAACCACGCTCTTTTCCTTCGACGAAGCAACACGGTGTTGTCATTGTTTTATTTATTTATTTTTTTAAATGTGTAGAATGTGAACGATTATTATAATCGGTCAAAATGACAACAGCAGCAACAGGAAATATCAGCACTATAAGCGATGAGTCTCTTCAAGGCTTAAAGAAACTAGAAAAGGACGGCATTGTGTCATTAGATGCAGTTTATGTTTCCGCTTGTGAGCCTTCGTTTCAAGAACCTGTCATACAATTTGACAACAATCAGCACAATGTAGTGTCTCTAAATTTGGGAACCAAACGAATCCGCAATATCGATATCACAGCTTTTGATCATTTCCCATACTTGCAAACGCTGAATTTAGGAGGAACGGATTTGCCGGTCGCTGAGGTAATGAATATTCTTGCCAAAGTCGCTCCTTCCATTCAGCACCTGTTTCTCGGAGGACTCGGTTTACGGGATGAAGGTGCAATTGCTGTCACACAGTTTCTGTCGTCGGCGACGCAACTCATTAAGATCGATCTCCGTTACAATGATATCGGCGCAGCAGGTTTGCAAGGATGGCCTTCCTTACCAAATACCTTGCGATTTCTCTATTTAGAGGGAAACAATCTACAGGATGCGGGTGCCACGACACTCGCAACATTGCTTGAATCTTCGAACGTCGAACAAGTCTTTCTGGGAGCCAATCGGATTGGTCCAGCTGGAGCACAAGCTTTGGCACACATTTTGCCGCATTCACAAATTACAAAGCTCTATTTGGAAGGGAATCGCATCGGAATTGAAGGGGCCGAGCATTTCATTAATGCTCTGGAACGCGACCGCTCTAGTATCATACTGCAACACCTATACGCCGACAACAACGACATTGGTAAGGAATCTTCGAAACGACTAGCCAAGGCACTGAATTTGGAATCTATGATTGATGACGCGTCCTAGCAATACCAGTAGTAAACTGTATTTATTACGTCCCATGGTTATTCACACTCTTCATCATCGTCCTCTTCTTCCTCCTCCTCATTGTCGTCGTCGTCGCCATCGTCATCTGATTCGGCAATGCAAAAGAATTCACCCGCCTGAATGTTGCGTAATGCGGCAATCGCACCCGTTCCGTCCTCCAGCTCAACCACTTCACAATTCGGATTCGTCGAGGATCGATGGAGCTCGCAATACGGCATGTCCTTTTCGGTAAATACTATCGTCCCTGCTTCAATGTCTTCGGTTGCATACAAGCCATCGACATTGGTCATTCCACCATCTTGATGAGAAGAACCGTGCCAACGGAAATCACGCGCGTAGGAAACGGAAGGTACGATACTAGCAGGAAGCTCGGTACGATGGAACCACAGACGAGTATTGATCAAAATGACATCTCCTTCTTCACAAACAATGTGAAACTCAGTGTCATTACCAAAAGAAAACCTACTTTCCTTTCCTTCTTCCCGCCAGAGTTCCAGTAACTGAGAAGATGGACGAATGTACCACTCTTTGCTACCAGAAAGTTGATAGTGCCACGTGCCATCATGTGATACCGAATCGGTGTGCTCGGGACGGCCTGTCAGTGCTGCATGACCCAATGGATTTCTTCCAAAAAAGATCCACAGGGCTTTTTCGTAATAGCATTCAGCTCCCTTGACTTTCGTAAACGGAAGTTGCTGTAAAACGGCTTCGTAGTGCACCGCATCCTTCTGTACCAAGAAACTGCAATAAGCGCGATCTTGGGTCACTAGAGGGGAAAGAAACGCAGAGGGCCGCGGATCGGGACTATTTGATTTGTTCTGCTCGATGCACCATGATACTTGGTCTTCAGCATTCAGAGATTCAAACAAACGACCAACATCTCTCCATTGGAAGCAATTCGCTGCCTTCGGCGCAACATTGCGTAGTACGACAACGTACATCTGCTTGTAAGCATCTAGAATTAGGTCGGCAGATGAGGTTTCATAATCGAAACAGGGGAAACTCGGTCGATCGCGATATCTACAGAAGTCCCTGTATTATCCGCAGCAACAGAATGAATGAGTATTCGAGATCGCGTTCTAAAATTACCAGATGATAATGGCAACGATAGCTTATTTACCCATAAAGTGCATCTTCTCGCTTTTGTCGAAGGTCATCGGCAAGGTCGACAAAGTTCTGAAACTTTCTCAACGCAACGTCCAAGATGCGAGAGATACGTTGTTTCTTACTGGAATTGTCGTCGGAGCCCAAACGTTCGTGTTCGATGGCCGTTTCGACGAAAGACTTGAACAAATGGGCGTTAGACTCGTCCATTCTATCCATCATGGAAGATTGAAATAACACGGCCTCGTATATTTTCCGAACATCTGACAGCAACTTCAAAGATGAAATATGTGTCAAGAACTGCAAACATCCATCAGCAATGCTTTTGATGCCAAATAAAGTCGCGTCATCAACCAGGCCTTGGCATCCCGGCGCCAACAAGAGGACTTGTTCCCACAGCGCCCAGTAGTCATTGTGACGCTTTAACGCCATCATTGTCCCCAACAGTTGTAACAATACGGTCATGTAGTGATCCGACGAGGCCATGGGAATTACTTTTAATGCTTTGGATAAAACTGTCGCGGCTTCCGGGTTTGGAAACACAATTTTCGCCCATCGGGTCCAAACTCGCGCGTCCGAAACTTTATTGTTCGCGGTATACTTGCGCAACTTTTTCAGCGCCTGCTTTGTTTGATCGCTTCCTTCTAAAAAAGTCAACATGCTCCAGCAGTAACTCGACTGTGACTTTATCTTGTGCACTAGCGTTTGCGAAAATCTTTTCAATAAGTTTTCGCCGACTTTCCGTCATAGGAATACCTCGTAAGAAGCGAACAGATTCTACATACATCTCACTGGTGGGAATGCTTTGAATAGCTTCATTCAAAATCACAAGAACAGATTCTTTCTTTGCTTCTAGCTTCTGCTTTTTCTTCGGCGGCGGTAATGGTATCTCAACATTTTCCTCGTCATGATCACTTTCACTCGAATTTCCGTCTTCCTCATTGTCGTCATCGTTCGTTTCGTTCTGTTCTAAGCTCTGACTTGGCGACTGCAGACTGCATCGCGCCATGGCGATCCATGCTTGTGGTTTATCACTGCACCGTTTTCGCAGAGCTTGCAAAATGTGCTGTTGCAATTCGTTCGTGTGCGGAAAATACTCACAATGCTGCCACATCAAGAGACCCACCGCTCCATCGTCCTCCGCTGAAAGAATCGCGTTATCATGCACTAATCGCGCTAATTTATAAATGTCGTCATCTTCTTTCGAAGCTTTTGGCAGCTCTAGCAATTGACGACGCCCATGAATTTTCTGAACAAAGTGTAGTTCGAGGACGAACGATTGTACCCACAAATCATTTGATTTCGGGTTAACACGGATACCTCTTTGTAGCATGACTCGAGCCGCTTGTACATTGTTGTTTGTAAAAAACTCATGCGAGGCTGCTCGGATCCACCAGGCGGACTCTCGTGGGAAAATCGCCAACACACTTGCGTAAAGTTGAGATAGCTTGCCGTGTGCACCCTGTTGTTTCAAAAAATCTGCATACTGCAAATAAAGATCTTGATCGGCACGAAATTTCCGAAAGATCCTTGTCCATAATGAATGGATGTGTTGCAAGACATGTCGATCGCCAATATGTTTCTTGATCATTTTCTGGGCTTGCTTTTCACGTTCCTCGCGAGGCAGTTTCTGTAGAGCTTCACGCGCTTCCCGTTGAATTTTTCGTATACGCAACTCCCGTAACTGCTCTAATTTAACCTCATCATCAACGTACTTCAAGCAATCGACTTTACGCACATTACGTCGACGCAACATGTACTCGTAATCGCGTCGTCTCTCGACAATCGCATGAATTTCCGCCGGAGTGAAGACGTTTCTTTGCTGCAAATCTTGCAATGGTTCGACCATCTGGTCGAGCGTCGCTTGCACTTGTTCCGCCATTTTGACTTCACTAAGAGTATAGAATAGATCAGATAGAGTATAAAAGAGATGGACTGCTAGAATAGACGAAAAAGGATGTTTTCAGTGATTGAGTTAGAAAACTTCTTGTGGCATGGGTGGAGATGGAAGGAGCGCAACACAGCTATCGAGCGACGCACGGACGAGACTTGTTATCGATGATTTTGATTGGACGCTTCGTGTGACTGAAACTTTACCATTCTTCGTACAGTAAGAGTATTAATATGAATCGAAGTGTAGTCTTGTGGTCTTGACGGCGCGGCATGTCACCTAAACAACTTGACCGTCACGCGCGCAAAGTGACGTTGCGAAATTCTTTGAAAGAAAACGGCCAAAATCAAAAGGATCCCGACTTCTTCTTGTTCTTCATCGACAAGCAATCATTACAACAAGCACAAACAATCAAGCATTGAATTAATCATATTAACACTTTCAACATGAGCGACGTATACGACTATAGCAAGAACCAGCGTGTGGCCCAGGATTGGGATATGTGGATCACCACGGAAGACCTGGAGAATGATCCTCTTTTCAAGTCGAGCACCGACATCAATGACAACGACAAGAAAGACGCTGCACTCTTTCGTGAGATTGACAAGATGCCCAATCTCTTGGATGAGTCCGCTTCAAGTACAAGCGCTGATCAATTGTCCCCCTTGTTCAGCGAAAAGTGTAGCGTCTCTCGAAAATTAAAAAAGAGTCTGTCTTTCCCGCCCAGCTCGACAAAGTCTCAAGTCGTCACCGTTGAATTCGAACAATCTTTGACTCCAAAATTGACGCCGAACGACAAGTCTCCCACATCGTCATTGCGTCGAAGCCAGCGCACCTCTACGCAAAAGAAAACGCGAGCAACGGAGGAACGCCTTAAGCTACGAGCCGCGTCGATGGCGACTCCCAAGATGACAAGCAACGACATTACGCAGTTTCTAAGCCCCGAATTCGACGTGATGGCTCAAAGTGCCATGTCAAACTCGCTCTCTACGAAACGAAGCTTCGAAAAGAAACCGCCCTTTTCTCTCATGTCGTTGCCGATCATTCCTACTCCTTCTGAAACCCGCTCTTCGCAGTCTCTCGTTTCGACTCAAATCATCCCTGGACTGGAGGAATGGAATCATTTGTACCTCTCTCGTCCACAGATGGGATCGCAGTTCTCGGTCTGGAAATGGTTAGACGCGGTTCGGGAGACGGCGTTTCGTTACCCGCCCTCGGTAGTCAAACATGAAAAGAGCCGTCTCGACAGTTGGACCAAAGCTTCAAACATCAATTCGACCGGTGATATGAGCATTTTGCCGACGGATGTTGTCGTCGACGACGCCGATTTGGCTTCCTTCCTTGGCACTTTGTTGGATGAAGATGAATCGTCACCTATATCCTTAAAAAAGCAAGACGAAGGTGGAGGCGGACGGCAATGAAATCATGTCTTCGAAAGAGAAGAGCGGCCACGAACCGAGCAACATCATGGTTACCGACTCGTACGAAAAGGAAAAGGATTCGAGTGCTTTGGACGCGATGGCATCAATGGCTAAGGAAGGCAAAGACTCTCCAAACTCTGAGAATATCGATAAGGTGGTTTCGTTCAGAGACTCTTTATCGCCGACAACCAAAAATAAGGCTGCCACTTCCTACCGCAAGACGCCTCACTGGAAAGCAGGCCAACCAACGCCTCGCAAGACAGTTCCATTGAATCCTAATGCACGCGGTTATTTCCCCGGTACTCCATTTGTCGACAAGGCATACTACCCGACGACGCCTTACGGTTGCGATTCGCCATCAGTAGATATTCCTGATTATTGGGTTCAGCTATTCTTGAATCGTCCCGATCCGTTCGAGTGCAACACGAAAGACGTTCTTTCCTGGCTTTCCGAGGTCTCCGACATCATTGAAAATGTAAACGTCAAAATTCCAACGATTGCCGTTTCATCCATGGCGTCAGTCAGTTCGATGAACGATACGCCTATGCCGCGTAAACTCGACGCGATGTCTCCAGTATTCTCTCCCATGAGTTTATCCTTCGGTTCCCCTCTTACCAGCTGGAACAACAAGTAATACAGATCCATGAACGATTCTCATGACATTTGCGCGTCTTCCGATACATTTACATTCCCTATTAATGACGCCCGCGGATAAGCGCATCACCTTTGAACGTACTTTTATCTGTTACATCATTAGCATAGGAATATAGTGCTGTCACTCTTTAGACATCTACGCCGACAATGTTTGGCTCGGGGCGTCCGGCGTTTACACCTGTCGCGGGTAATAGCTACAAGCTTTGCTCTTTTTGAGAATCGTTGTGCAAATTTTGCATTCCCTGGTCCCAATATCATATATAACGACACGAACTCTTCCTCTTCGTACCCATAAACAGCAATCGCCATTAAATTGAATAAAACGGAGCAAAGAGGAAAGACGATGACGATGCATTATTTTGGCTTCGAATGTCTACGTGATTTCACGTAGCTCTCGTAGGGAAATTTATCGACAGAGGGGGTACCCGGATATTGTGTTAATTCGATCACACCGTTAAACGCGTCTTTTGGACATTAATGTCAACAATGCTTTGACCAACATCGCTAATGCGAGCCATGAAACAATAATCGACTTTGATTTGACAGTGAAACATGAAACAGTACAATGATACAACGCGTCTAGTGTCTACGCGTATTTTACGTAGCCGCCGTAGGAAATTTATCTCTGCAGGGGTACCCGGAGATTGCATTTTTACGCCGTCATCCATTTCTTCGATCTACAGTGCGCAAATGTCAACGTTTCCTTGCCCACCGTATTTGCTTCGTATAACTAAGCAATATTCGCCGTCGATTTGAAAACAGAACGTCGATGGAACGAATGATGCCACGCTTCGAATGTCTACGTAATTTCACGTAGCTCTCGTAGGGAAATTTATCGACAGAGGGGGTACCCGGATATTGAGTTTACATCGCAGTCGAAAGAGATCTCAACACTCTCTATACAATGCAATGGAAAGAAGACTCTATAAACATCATTAACTTTTTATCAAAAATGCGGCCCTCTCTTGTAGTTCTCTTCTTTGTATTCTACCGCATCGCTGTTGGGCAAACAATATGGCAGTTTCCCTCTGAATGCTGGCATTCTTCGAACGGCCGTTATGATCCTCTCGCTTGTTGGTTGTGGCATTTGCAAGTTAACATTCCCGATCAATCTTTCCATTCCGGTCTTGTTTCAATCGAAATCAGTCATTTGCACTGTACTAACTTTACAGTCGGGTCCTTGCCTTCTTCTTATTCAGCGCCTTCTACGCTTCAATGGAATGCACAAAATGTATCTACGATTTGTCAAGGATCGTATCAAGTGACCGGAGGTATCATTGCAGGAGAAATATATGCACAAATCAACAGTTCGGATCATGCAATTGATATTGCGTTGCAGATTTTGTCATCG
Organism: Fistulifera solaris; assembly: GCA_030295235.1. Classification (NCBI taxonomy): domain Eukaryota; phylum Bacillariophyta; class Bacillariophyceae; order Naviculales; family Stauroneidaceae; genus Fistulifera; species Fistulifera solaris. The sequence goes on along the minus strand of AP026145.1, from coordinate 29,254 downwards.
GCGGATACAGCAACACCTATTTCTACCATTCTGCGACCTCGAGCAGTACATACAACAAATTGTCAAACCAACATTCAACTCGACGATCTGCAATTTACGGGAAGTATTTCGGCCAAAATTGTAAACTTATTCGCGAAACAAATATCCAACTATGTGACAGGCGCGATACAGCAACAAATTTGTCCCTTGTTTCCTACACAAGTCGATCCGTGGATGACACAGCAACTATCGAAAGTCAATGAGTGGATCGATCGTATCTTGACGCCGTCGTCGCCATTAACATCCAAAGACACAGTCAATTCACCGCTACTTGTAGCACCAAACCGACAAATATTGGACGAAACGATACAAACAACGGAATCGAACTTTATGAATTTACAAACGGACGTTCCATTCTTTAAGAACTCGATGGATTGGCTCAATGATGTACTCATTCAACCTCATTTAAACGAAGGACTGTTACCGCATCACTGGTTACCGAATAATCAGACGGAAGAGTCTTCCTGTGGTTTCTGTTTCGAAGGTTGGAATGGGGTCATGCAATCCCTCATTGTGAATCATCGACCGAACGGGGTGACGATCCCGTTGCCCTTTCAAAATATCTCCATACTCGTGCCGCATTATGCACAGCTCGAATTGCAAATGCACAACTTATCCATTGTTTCAGGACTGGAGCACTGGGAGCTTGTGGATTTGTTGAGAATCCAGAGCTGGAACGCAATTAGTTCTTCGCTGGAAAATCGGAATTCAACTTTACGGTGTGATATGAAAATAATCATTCAAACGATACCCGATGGAATATTTCAAGGAGATGATTTGATTGAGTCTTTTTCTGTGCAATTACATGCGGAGTCGTTGAAAGTACTATTGGATCTGGAACTCGATTATCAAGCGTTAGTTTTTCAGGCGTTGACGATGGACACAATCATCGGCCTCATTCATGGAATTCTCGCGAAGAACGAAACAAGGACACGGCAATCTCTCGTTGACCTTCTTCATGGAGCGGATCGTCTCGAGGCTTCGAAACTGAATGTTGACATGATTCTATCATCCTTGTTAATAATTCCTCATGTCAACTCATCGGTGTCGGTACGAACGCTGGAAGAAGATCTGGATGGCGCACTGAACAACCTATTTCAGCTCATCCTGAGCGAATACCAGCCACTCGTACAAGCGATCGTCAAGGCGAGTATAAATGGTTTTGCCAGACAAGCTTTAAACGAGTTCTTGAATAACACAATTTCGTCGGTAGATGAAATTTTGTCAAGCCAGCATGCGTCGAAACATTCAGAACCATTTATTGCTGGGGATGACATCAACATTACCGAATACTTGATTTACCTCAATGACTTTCTCAATCAACCGCGTACTATTGGCGATTTGAACCAGTATGTGGATTGCATCGGCACCTTTATAAGTCGTGTGGTTGAGCTGCATTGGGGTAGTTCACCATTAGCCTTGAAGTTCAAGTTGTTTGAACTGGAATCGTTCCTGATTGATAATCTTGGTCGCTTTCAAGAGATGCAGGTTTTCGACCCTGATGGTGGTCATCGTTTCAACACGTCTACAATGTATGATTCAGCCTTCGATTCCGATTTCAAACCGCTAGTCACCGCCGCTGGAAATTTCATTTTGCGCCGCTCAACATTACAGCTGCAATTGTTTGGGAGACCAGTTTGGATGGCATCTTTCTTTTGTTCAAGTCCGCACTGTCGTACGATTTTTCCGAATTACGACGGCTCAGTTTGTCACACGTCTTGAAACACGATCAATGCTTACTGACGCCTCTCTCCATGTCATTCGACCCTACGAATAGTACCTTTCGGCGATTCCAGACTAAACTGCGCGGCATTCTGCAAAGTCCCAACTGGAATCAAACATTTATATTATCTCTCGACTCGAACGATTATCCGGAAGTACAGAAAAGTATCTTTCAATTTTCCAACTGGGCAGTTATATCTGCAAATGATTTGCTGGCAAGTACGTCGAGATCGCTTCTCACACATGCCACTTATTCTTGCGAAGGTGTAACGCCACCACCGAATCACTCCGACGACAATGAAGTTGAACCAATCAGCTATTCTTCAATATTTTTGGTTATCGGCGCCGTCTTGATTTTTGCACAATCCGTTCTGCTGCTTTTGAAGACATCCCCAGTAACAAGATATGAAGGGTCATTGCATCGACAAACCGTACCCGCTTTGGAGGAGCCTTTGCTCAACGACCCATCCATAATGTTTGATCAAAGCGAGGATGCGCTGCCTGTTTTAGAAACGTTACCCAGAACTTGCTTAATGCATTCAGCGAATGTTCCATATTTCTTCCGAGTTTTTGTGCCTGTCCTTATTTTGTCAACAACTGTCTTGCTAGTATTGAGCAACTTGAACGTTGGAGCTGCAGTGAATCTGGTTATAAGATCTGGTGACGAAGCGATACGTATCCCGCCACTCTTTGAATTCTCTTTGGTCAATACGGCTAAAGAAATGCTGCACGCTAAAATCTATCCCCTTTTCTTTCTTGTGATCGCGTTTAGCGGCATTTGGCCTTACTGCAAGTTGATTTTGATGCTCATATCTTGGGTGGCGGAAACAAGCTTTTTGTCGGTCAGACGACGCGAGCGGCTCCTTTTGGCTTTGGACGCCCTAAGCAAATTCTCCTTGGTCGACACTTACGTCCTGGTCCTTTTCGTCGTCGCATTCCGTTACCACTTGGATCTATCGCCCGAGCAGAACGAATCCTTGGCTCTAGATGTCTACGTTACCCCGCTCTTTGGATTCTACGGTTTTTTGCTGGCAACTGCTTTGTCACTAATTGCTGGTCACTTGCTGGTCTACTATCACCGGCGTGTACGGCTGTCTCGTAAGGGAGCATCGAATAGTGAGACTGAGACATTGATCAATCATCGATATTTTATTGAAGGTCGCAAACTCAGGCTCTCTCAGAATTTCTTCATTTGCGTCGCGTCAACTATCACGCTCACGCTATTTTTATTGGGATTAGGTATGGCAAGAAAATGTTTCCATTTTGATTTTTGGGGGGCTTGGCGGGATGATTCTCGGTGAAAAGCGCAGAACATCGTACTCGCTTTTGAGCTTGGGTTCATCCTTATCGAACAGTGTGGAGAACTCAGACAGCAATGGCATTTTTCTTCTATTGTGTGCTTACTACTTCTATGCTGTTTTTACACCCTTCGCGACTCTTTTATTCCTGGCTACCTTTGTTGTGGTCCCGATGACTACGCGTGGCCAGCTCGCATTGATTACACTGGCTGAGATCGCCAATGCATGGAGCGCTGTCGAAGTGTTTGCGCTAAGCATTGTGGCGGCTTTGCTGCAAATATCGACATTTTCGTCTTTCATAATTGGCGACCGATGCGATTTTCTTCATAAGATTTTGGAAGACCAAAGTGAATCGCAGATCGATTCTTGCTTTTCAGTCAATGCATCCGTTTCGTGGGATAGTACTTTCCTACTTGTAGCGGTGTGTCTGAATTCCGCGTGTGTTGCGGTCGTTTTGCGCCTTGCACATTTGGCTATCGACGAGCGTTTGGAGCAAGTCACTGACAATGATGATAATGCTCCACCTGAAATGGGACAAAGTGGAAGAACCTTTGCAGAGCGACTCGCTGCCAATCACTGGACTAGTTGGATCGTGAATTTCGAAACTGATTATGCTGTGGTTTTTCCGATTGAAAGTGAAGTAGCGACAGAGTTCGCCACGGCTGTCGAAGAAAGTGCAATATCTTTTCCACGAGAAGTTTTTGAAGAAGCGTGGAAAACTCCCGCCGATCATGATCCTACGTTTAAAGAGTGGAAGGAAGCCGAAAATAGTGGTCAATCTTCAACTGATTGATCGACTGATGACGCAACGAATGGTCGATTGCTTTTATTGTGTTCTTTCTCATCGTTTCGCTAAAAATGGTCTCAGTATTTTTATACAATCTCACACGTACGGTAGCCATCGTAAACTAGTATGATAAGTCATTGTGATTGTCAACAAAAGTTCTTATCTATTCTTAATCATTCGCTTGACTGCCTCCTCTTCTTGTTTCCTCTTCATAATTTACGGTTTGGAGCTCAAAGTAATGGGTGATTCTCGGACTGTTAAATTTGAGTTTAGTTTGTTAGCTCTTGGCTGAAGTAAAAAAAAATACCCAATGTGAACCCCTACAATTTATAGACTGCTTTTCAGTCATGAGTCATGACTCATGTGTCATCAGTACATACGTGTCGCAACGAAAAGGAACGCTTTTTGGATTTAAACGACATAAGTGCCCAGACTACTTTTTAACTATACTGAATCTGGTTGCCGAAATTTGAACGCCGGCATTGTTGGAGCGGTTTTGCGCAAGGTTGTTTACTGTATTTTTTTTTTGCGATGATTTTTTTCGCGACGACGAACGACGACTGGAACTTAGTGTCGAATTCGATCACAACATTTTGTCATCCTTCTTGCACACTACCTTTTAAACCGGGCGAATAAAGCTTTCATACACCCGATGATTGTCTACGACCCAGTTTGCATTTGAAGTGAACGAACCACGACTTAGTTTCTGTCCAGAGGGAATCGTTAAACGCACTTTTGCATGCTCTCAACAAGGTTCTTTTTCTGGTTGATTTTGCCATTTCTCATAAAACAACAATCTATTCGAGCAGAAAGCAACATGTTTCTCTTTCTAAATCATTCAGAATCTCTTACTGCGAACGAGAAAGGCAAACACAAACATCGCCTCGATAATTTACTCGCAGCTCTTTCCTTTGAACCGATTCACTTTCTCAAGTCACCCAAATCGATGAATCAAAACAACAACGATAGAACAAAAAGACAAACAAGAACAAGCCTTTAGTACCCCCATCATCTTTACAGTCCGAGAACTCACGTGCTCTCCGAAAACCGAAAAAGGGGCATTGCTATCAGGGAAGAATTGTACTAGGAACATTGGATCCGGAAGGAAATGGCGTAGAGACCACTTTTACGATGCTCACGAATACGGCAATGGTAAAACAGTGGATGAATTCGATTCGTGCTCCGAAGAAGGATCGACCGAAATGATTCCACGTGGGGGTCATACGGAAACAGTGTCGCTTGCGCCTACTGCATCAACATCATCGGCGTCGTTATCACCTCGTCAACGTCCGATGTCATGTCAGGCCATCTGGCAAGCACCCTTACCACCGCCAACTCCTCCTTCGGAATTACCCGAACGCTTTTTGCGAGCCGGCAAAGGCAATGTCGACGAAGGTTGGCGCCGATATCGCGCTACTCTGCAATGGCGAAAAGAAATGGGAATCGATACCATTTTACGCCGACCGAATCCTCGTTTCGCTTTGATTAAGCAACATTACTTGCATTACTTTCACATGCGGGGTAAAAACAACGAACCCTGTTTTTACGAGATACCGGCCAAGACAAACTTGAAAGCCTTGCGCGAAGGCGGCGTTTCGGTAGAAGACTTGTTGCAGCATTATGCCATGATTGTTGAATATCAATGGCAGATTGTTGAACGAAGTGACTCTGCCAAGTCGTTGTATATTATCGATCTGCAAGGGATTCGTTTTGGTGATTTCATGGGCGATGTTATGGATTTCGTCAAACGCGCGAGTGCCTTTTGCAATCAACATTATCCCGAACGAGCGGGGACGGTGTACATTATCAACGTTCCAAGCTGGTTTAAAATGATCTGGAGTGTTGTCAAGCCCTGGGTGGACCCAGTCACCCTGGAGAAGATTCACATTCTTCGGGGAGCCGAGGAGATTCGACAAACGATGCAACAACGAATCGCTCTGGAGCACTTGCCGCCTGAATACGGAGGAACGTCGATGCCTTTGGGCCAATCACCCGAAGAAGTCGAACTGTGGGCCCGAATGGAACACAACAATCGCTTAGCGCTATGTACCAGTGGAGATGATGCTGAGAAACTCCGAGTCTGCGGGGGAAGAGGGCAGTGTCGTTTTTGCTCCATGCAACTCGCTCGGAGTTACTGAAGCATAATCTGGTGTGCTGTTAATTACACGTATGAATTACAACGATTTTTAAATTCTTGTATAATACATATTACAATACTTTATAGGGCTTGTAAGTGTAGTACTTCGGTCGGGAATCCATCCGAATATGTAACCACGCAATTCCCATTCCGGAGGTCGACAACCAGAGAGGCTTTCTCCCCGGTTTGGAAATTTGTTCTTGCAACAATTGCGAGAGACGCTGATACAATGCCTTTTGTTGTAAATTACTCGCATGTCGAGTAAAATAGGCAAGGTCCGTAAAAGGTTGCGCTGATTGTGTATTTGGAGCCAACAAGTGAGCATCTTGCCCCAAACTGGGAAACATAGCAACCTCGATATGTTCGGAAGGAAAATGTGCTCGAAAAGCGTGTCGATCGGGCGCAGTCCGTGCAAATTGTGCTAGTGATGGAGCATCGACGAGTACAAATTCCATTCGATTCGAGCCATCGGTTGTGGGAGCACATTCCCAGAAAAAAAGCATCAAAGGGACAGGAAGACAGAAGTGTATTGAAGGATTCGTAGTCGTTGTGAAGTGCTTCAGCCCATTCTTTCATCGACAAATCATTTCCTGTCGACGATTGAATCACTTTATATTTGAGAAACGATTCGTTTCTCCCATCAAGCTGTCCCTGTTCTATTTGTGCGTATTTCATTGCGTTTATTGATAATGAACCATCATTAAAATCACGGAAGCCACTCGTTTGATTGTTTGCATTCATACGGTTGCCTCTCTGGACCGTCCGCAGCAACACACAACACCCAACAAAAGCGAAAGCAATGTAATAATAGTAAGCTGGGAATCCTTTTCTCTGTTTTCGTTGTGTTTGCGGAACGCTCATTCGCAGCAATAGTATTATTTATGAGCCAGTTCTTCGAATAATGTTCCGTGTTAAGATGTTGCGATGAAAAGAGGAGCGAACGATGAACTGAAAAGACGTTACTTGTAAATCGTCAAAGTAATCTTAGCGGTACCAAAAATAAATTTTTCCGTTGAGAGTTTGACTCGGACAACAATCGCCAGCCGGCCGTCAACGGCTCAGTTTGAAAATATTGATGCGACCGGTTCATGTTCATGACAAGGACCGCATGCTTGATGCTCATCATCATCATAGTCTATTTCAATCGATTGCATTCAAATCAATACAATCTCGTGATTCTTTCTTCAGCAGTAATACAGAGCAATTTGCGAAAAAGCGGGTAATTGAAAGGAAAGTTTACAACAGCGAAAACCTTTTACTACAATTCATCGACGAGATTGTTCCTCCATTCATTTGTTTCGATCACCGATCACCGATCACAACTATTTCGGCCTGAAAAAGTAGCAGGGGAAACGAAAGCGCTTAGACTATTTACTTCCGAAAACAAAAGCGACACAATGGGACGAGCGAGTCTTCTCTTTTCACAATGTATCGTTGCGTTGACTATTTTTCTTGTTGTGGTAGACCATCGGGAATTAACGAAACAAATCATGATCGATACGAATACTCAGAAAAGCATCAAGAGCGACACGAAAGTTGTCAACGAAACAGAAACAGTCCTTACGCAAGAAAGAACCAGACCGCCCTTCTTACCCGATCAAGTACTCGAGCAATACATTCAATGGCATTCTGAGACGACACTAACCAACAGCAACAACAATCATCGACAATACGCTCTCATTTATTATTACTGCCCCAATCGAGCTGGAAATATATTACACAGCATGTTCAATACGGCTATCTGGGCCATAATACACAATCGTACCATGTTATGGAAGTACGATACGGATTTTTCGGACCCCAATTCTGTACATGAATGTCAGAAGATTCTACAACGAGCTAGCTGGTTACCAAGTTGGGACGGATGGGCGCCGCGATTGAATTTGACCGAACCAGTTCCGATTGAAATGGATCCATTGCGAATACACGAATATCAGCAATATCAAACCGTGGTGTTTCCCATGATTCCCGATCAAATGTCACGACACAAGCAATTCTTTCGAGTCGATTGGCGAGATGATCCTATGCACAAACGAAACCATCGACAATACATTATGGCTATGGATGATGCAGCGATTCGAAGGACGGGTAGGCTTTATCGCTACGGAATTGATTACTTGCTAGGTAAGGTGTTGGATAGGAATGTGTCAGTTAGGCGCTCGAGACAATAGTCTCTTTCTCTCATAATGATGTCTCCTTGCGCGTGTAATCAAGGTATGCTGTTTCATGAGTTCTTTACAATACAAACCTCAGTTTCATTTCAGACGAAAGCAGATGATTTCACGGTGGCCTTGCATAGCCGTCATACTGTGGTCGGAGATGATGGGTCGTTTATCACCGATGAAACCAGGTGTCTTGAGACTTTGCTTCTTAATCGGACGCAGTCGGCGAAGTGTGTCGTTTATCTCATGTCTGACAGACCGTCGACTGTGCATTTACTAAAAGAGTGGTTGGCGGACCGCAACTGCACCGGCGTCAGTAACGAAGATTATGCGTCTATGGCGTCTTCGCCCTTGCTGTTTCGCGATGAACACGGGCCCAATCCAGGAGTTGGCTTCATTCGAGATTTGGCTATGGTCAGTCAGGCGAGGTCGGCACTCGTTGGCGATCCTGGTAGAAGTTCGTATATGCTGCTTCAAGAAATTGTGGAATACGAACGTAGGATTGATGACTGGAGATTGGGCCGGGATAGTGCGGAAAGGATTCCCTTCTGTCAACTACCGGGCCGTTACGGCAAAGGCTACAATTATGGTCCTGGGACACCCCATTTCATTGCCCATTGGCACAATCAGCCGCTGGAACCAGCACAAGTTTTACAACAATACAAGTCGGAACATTCCGTCGACGCTTTGCGAAAATTGGAATATCCTTTGAATCGGTCCTATCTTATAGGGTATTTGCCCTGTGATTCCGCGGACGACACAATTGAAAAGAAATTGCGGTCATTCCTTCACGGTGCGTAATCGATGCTCGCTCGATCCTATTATCCTTCTTTTTGAAAAAGATTGCGTGCTAATTTGCGCTCTGTTTAAACTTTCAGAATTTCTTCTTGCCATCGCAACAAACCAAACGTTATTAGTGAAGTACACCAACGAAACGACAATTTGCACTCGGCCTGCAATTGCTGTAAAGAGTGGCTTCCATCCTACGAAGCATGGAGGGAAATTTTGCCTGTGGGTGGGCTGAATAACAATCCTTTCAGCTCCAACCGAACGCTACTTACTTCTCTTGCTAAACATGAACTAAATTCATTCATCGCAAACGGGAATTTTTCGGTCACAAAAGCCCCTACCAACGTTCTCGACATGCTATTCGCACAAGGAGCAGACTACTTGTACGGTGCATTGTTGCATGAAAGTATTCACTTGCAATCATCAACAGACGCTTTTGAGTCCAGCGTACCTGCGGATCCGCAAGCGATGAGAGTGTTGTGGTACGACGCTGGGGACTTGAATGGACAAATGACGTTCATTTTGCAGGAGACTAGACGATGTTTGGAGCCGGTCCTGTCGAATTCAACTGACGCGTGTCAAATAACTTTCGTACAAGCACAAGGCGACTCGGATCAGGTGAACGCTATTTTGAATTATTTTCCGACTTGCACGATCATTCAAGTTCAAACAATAACGTTACCCAATCTGTTGCAATTGTCACGCGATCCTACATGGGCAGCCTTTGTCGGACCCCGCGAGGATTTAAAGACGTCGGTGAGCTCCTTAATGCGACAAAGTCTCGTGTATCAACGCCGCGAAGTACTTTGGAAGCTAGGACGAATTCCACCGTCAGTACCCGACGTGCTCCTTTGTGAATATTAAAAAGCGTGCTCAATGTGCACGCTGTTGTTGAGTGAAGAAAAAGGCAATATCTTCGTCTGTCCCTTGTGCTCTCCAAGCTTGTTCAAAGATCTCAAGCGAAACGTAAGTCGGTCCCTCATCCAAGGCTGGATTGTGGACTACCAGCATATTGTTAGGTAGCACTCCTGTCAGCACAATGTAATGACCAACGTAGTGTCCCGTGGGGGCGAGCGGTGGTTGGTTTAACAACAAACTATGATCTACCAACGCCATGGCGACACAATCTTCTCGTTTCACCAAGTCTTTGACAGCTCGAATAGAAAGGGACTCCGTCCGAGGACACAATAGCACATGACTTTGTGAATGTTGCTGCTGCATTATTTCGTGAACCCGATATGTCACACGCTGTGAATCGCTCGCATAGCCTTGTTGATAGTATTCTAATTGTTCCCATTCCTGATTCGGCCACAATGATTTTGTCACAAACAAACAGCAGCAATGTCGTTCTTCATCAGTTTCGCTGTAATGATGATAGAAACACCAAACCAGATCTGCCGTCCATATTGATTGTGTGCTCTTTCCTATTCGATTAAGTAAAATACTATAAAGCTCTTGATTGCCGCCGCCATCATGCGAAAGAATCATTACCAGACAAGCAATACCGCAATCCCATGTTTCTCTTTGTTTCACGTGCGTTCGAAGGACCGTGATGCCGTCTGGTGAATCGAATGAAACAGCCTGATCTTGCAAAAATGATTGTACTGGTATGAGGTCGCTACCTTCCTCTCCTTCTAGCATGTTATTGTTAGCAGATTGCGAGTATCGTACGTAAGATGAGAGCGGTTCGAGCGTTGTTGTCAGTTTCGCGCTAACAAATACAATTATTAAAACCGCAAATAAGAGATCGGATTTCGACTTTGTGTCCCATTTAGACTACAAGAAAAAGAGCATTGTAAAGCGCACTAGACTAGGCAATAGAATAGATACAACAGAATGCATGATGGGACGATGCGATGATGCGGTTTCTACTTGTATCCTTTGCGAAGAGAGGCGCGACGAAAACGAAGTCCATTCATGACTGAAATGCAGTCGTGGTGAAAAAAGTAGTCTTCACTTTCGGCTATGCTGATATTGAAATACTATGGTCGCTGGTTGCCGCAGCGACATTGAAGATTCTTGAGGGCGATGTCTCGTTCGAGAAAAGAACAAAAGAACACACAAAAAATTCGCCAACGTCAAAATCATTCTTATTCATTCGAAAAGCTGAACTGTTTCCTCTTCAAGTATTGTTGCTTTTCGCTTTCACTGTAACCTTATTGAAATCCTCTTCGCAAAGCAGACCGACTTTATATTATACTGGGGCCACTGCAAAGATTATTACGATAATAGAGAATGACAGAAGATGATTCTTCTTCTCCCTGCATTAGCAGCGGCAATGACTCTTTGCTCTCTCCAAGACTTGGGAGAAGACTTGTTAGCCATTGTTCTTTCCTACTTGGATCTCTCTTCTGCAATGCGATGGAAAAATCTGATTAATTCATCTTGGAAATCGCGATTGACATTGCCGTCCCTCAAACACGTCTGGAAAAATTTCTTTTGTCAACAAGGTTTCTCTCGTCAAGACTTTCCTCACGACGGTTCCGTTGAGACGATTTTGCAGGAGTTACAATATCGTATTATGCTACAAAAGACACTGTGGGGTCGTCATCGTCGTCTTCGTAACAGTAGCAGCAGTTTGTCGCTACCCAATCGCCTCTTTAGTTTTCTTCCTATTTTACCCGATGATACTGCCGGCGAGCCTGAAACTATCTGGTGGAACGATCCCCCGCCGGTCAATTTTGCTTGTGATTCATTTGTACTTACTTCTACGGCGGCAGGGGAGTGAATTTTTATTACTCAATCCCTTCACGCACAGTCTTTCCCTCTATGCATCGGTACTCGACAATGCCGTTCATTCCGACGAAGGAATGATGGAACAAGCTATGCAACAAGCAGCCGCTTGCATCACCTCACCAAGTGATTGCTTACCGTATAGCAGCGACCAGCCTTCTTTCTTGTCGTCATCGTTGTCATCATCGATGACGAGCACGCACTCAACGCCTCTGCATTCGCCTCCATTTTCGACTTTGTTTCATTCTTTCACTGCGACGACCAGCCGTAACATATGGACACCAGAGCAAGAAGAAGATGAACGCATCGAATTGGCAGCAGTCGCCTTTGAAGATCGAGTACGACGCAATCATTCCCTTTACAACAGCAAGTATCACAAAGATCCGCATCATGTCCTCATCTCTCACGACGATCCTATGTTGGACGTGGATTGGGTGCATTACTTTTGGAAACATGCTTCGCGACTCCAGCAAAGTACACATCGAAGTTTCTTTCCCATGGATGAGCAAGACGAGTCCGGTGAAGTACAGGTCGAAATCGCACACATTGGTTTAGATGCGAAACCCGTCATGCTGAATGTAGACGACAAGAATGAAGCGACGGGTAGTACTATTATGCTGTCGGTTGGACGGGCTCTTTATACTGAGCGTTTTAATCATGATGAATCGATTTTAGAATGTTTTGAAATCATGTCATGGTTCCGGAAAGGAAATCAGACGCTCTCGCAATGGATTTGTCGTGTGCGAGGAGATTTTCAGTGGGTCGAATTGTGCGCCATTAATAAGCTGGTGTATCTCAATCCGTCCATGCCGAATGGCGATCACCTCATTCGACACTGGAATCAACCTCTGGGAAATTCGCAGGTGCTGGTATATCCTATGGTGGAATATTCTGCCTCGTCCCAGAGTGACTCTGATGGCATTGTCGATCCCAGTCGGTATTTTCCAGCTGCCAAGCTTATCATCGAATGTCAACGTCGGGTTTCGGCACTGGGCATCTGTGCCACGGGGAATTACCTGATTGTAGCAACTCTTCCAGCTCGACTCATGCTGTGGAGTATGTGCACAACGCCAGCAACTCCTGTCCTCGTCCAAGAAATAGGGCTCAATGACGTCGTGCCGTTTGCTACCGAATCACCGATTCAGTCGATTCATCCACCCAAGAGTGTATCTATCGAAGAACGCGGTTTTTGCACGGTCCATAAAAGCCAAATTCACGGTAGTACGCTTCTCGTGTGGCATTATGGGATGCAAACTGAGACGCAAAATCGGCAATTCCAAATTCACACCATGATTCACCTTCCCCTCTCCACGCAACGCACTCCCCAAATTCACTACGATGGAAAACGTTTGATTGTGTTTGGTCAGGATCATATTTCACTGATTATACTCGTGTATGAAATCATTACGTTAATCGATCATCCGGTTCATCAGGAATGCTTCACAGGAAAACAGGTCGATGGGGGTGTATTTGATATACGTGCACCAGGGACAAGTCCCCGTGTCCGGTTTGTCAATCGCATTCGACATGCCGCTTTGGGAGGTATTGAAGACTATGAAAGCTTGAAAATGACGTGTAATGAACGACATATTGTAGTCAACACAAAAACGGGAAATCTGTTGTCGGAAGGCGCCATTCCGTTCCATGAAGGCCTACTAGTAATCGATTTGGATGATTATCATAAGCGCTCCATTTCATGCGATAACTCCTTGTGAGCTCACAAGTGCACTTGCGTGGATTGCAAAGAGACAAGTCACTTATAAATTGTGAGATCAAGTGCCTCAAAAAGACATGGACGAACATAAAGGTAACAAGCATCCCTCATATCTCATAATCCATTACGATACATCAACCGACTCGTGTAATCACAAGTCGATCCAGTCCTTCCGTTGTGCAACAGAATAGGCTCTGTCCACAGAGCGAAGCAACAGTTTCTGGACCGGTTCCTCGACACTATCAGTTCATCTAGACATGCTAGACAAACTGCAGCGGCAAAGGGTCTCTCGATAAAAACTTGAATCATAGGAACTGATCGATAAAAGCGCACTTATGAGACACGTACCATTTCTTCTATGTAATTTCGTTCCTTTTTCATTCAAATTCATCAACTGAGAGGACGTTGACGTGGACGGGCGTTAAAATTGAAATTACTTTTCAAGTTACCCAGCCAGTCAGCGGTTTGATCAACCCTGTTTATCGTAGGGACGGGGTAAGGGCTCATTTTGACTTCGAGCGATTCGCCTCGGCGCAATTCTTGTCGATGTTTCCCGTCAAAGGCGACGGACGCACCAGCGCGCGCGTCTTCCGGTACGTAGCATCTCAGGAGCACATGATCTGGAAATATCATAGAGCGAAACGACAATACATGGGGGCATATTGGAGTTAGTAGAATACATGGCACGGCCGGATGAACCACAGATGATCCGGCTGCGAGCGAATACGCCGTACTGCCCGTCGGTGTCGCGAAAATTACTCCATCGGCTTGGACTGTTGTCAAATGAGAGTCGTCGCAAAAACACTCCAACGCCGCAAGGTAAGGACTACTTCCCCTATCTACAACCACCTCATTAAGGACGTTGTACCGCGACCGGATGGACCCATCCTTGCTCACTACCGCACATTCCAATCGCATTCGAATCGAAAGGTAGATGCGATTACCGAGTCCAAACTTTAACTTGGGTCGAGTGCGATCACCGTTGACTTCTTTCGGAGTATATGCATATGTGGGCATATTCGGCGGAAATACATCGATATCGGGCAGTATGAGTGGGGTACTGTCTTGATCGGCAATACTGCTACTTGTTTGCAGTCCCAGTGCAATCAAAAGAGCCTCCACCATTTCATCTTGTCGGAACGGCGTCAAGAATCCCAAACTACCACCCGCAACACACAAAATGGGCGGTACCGCCCCTTGAAACATCATCCCAGCATGCATCAACAAGCCATCGCCACCGAGAGTGCAGATAAGATCCGGCGCGTGAGCAGCCACAGGGTTTCCAGTAGGATGTGACTGACCGTACAAGTATGAATCGTGATCACGAAGGGTGTCCGTATCTGACTCGTCCCGAATATCATCACCGAACCCGGGTGTTGGCATTGCTTCAAAGAGATGAACATTGTCACTATCGACACCAAAGTAATATTTCACACGAGCGGCCGTACTCGGGTCTAGTAAGACTTGCACACCAAACTCGCTCAGTTCTTGAATCGCCTTGGCAGCTGCTTGAATAAGAGTATCATCTCCTGGTCGAATGAGTATTAAAACAAAAGGGTCTTTTATCACAGTGGCCGTATCTGTCTGCTCTTGATACAAATCGCTTTTCTTATTATTGTTTCGAGTCTCCTGTGTCACCGATTGCCAGTGATAAACAACCTGACCTGTCGCTGGACCTCGAAGAACAATTTGATTTCTCGTTCCTACAACTTTTTCTCGAAGAACATCTTGACAAAAGCCATTATTGCACCATTGCAATTTCATTCGTTTAGCAACTCGTGAGTTTCTTTGCTGTGATACAGTTGATGCTTCTACTTCATCTTTTAGCGATTGCTGCGGCTGAGCCAGGGGAGTTTCCGGCAAGGAAGATGACGACGAAGATGAGGAAGAAACATTCTTGGGCGTTGCCCAACAAACAGTGTTGCTGCGTGCTAAAGACTTAAATTGACGTCCGTTGAGGGCACTAGACGTGACTGAAAAAGGTAATAGCGCAAAACTCCAGCTTTCTTTCCAGCCATAAGCAACAAGTAAAAAGGCGAACAAATGACTGAAAGCTCGTATGGAATGCATGTTTTATCATTCGTTGCTTGCTGAAACGCTCGAAGAATGTAAGGATAGACTACAAGAACTAAAATGAAACGCAATGTTTGTTTTTATTGTTTTGCAATCGATGCGCAAGCGCTATCGACCAGCGGACAGACCACAATGACTTTCACGTGATGTGAGGAGTGAGGACGACTCCTCGATTCAAATGCAGTCCTGCTCGGCTGACCTTCCCACTCCGTAAGAGAGTTATAAAATAAATCTTTTTTGCTCCGAAAAGACAGAGGAAACGTGTCTCATTTGCTGCGTGAACCTTGCTATATGCACAAACTCGACAACTGTTCTGAACCTTCTTTGCTTTATCCATCGACCGACACGTGCACTTCGTGATGAGGGAAGATTTTACGCGATGTGGACGCATACACAGAATTTCTGGGTTAGAAGACACAAATAGCCAGATTTTCTGTGGGCGTGACGATGCCACGTACATAGATTGCTGTGATGTTACTGTACCAGTTGCACTGATACTCCCAGATTTTCTGTGGACGTGAAGGCATCGCTTTCCCAGATTTTCTGTGGACGTGAAGTAACCACATCACACAGAATTTCTGTGAGATCTAAGACACTGCACATGCACAGATCAAGCACAGATCAAGGCTTGCCTCTCGCACTTGACAACCACACCCCAACGCCATACCTGGTAACGAGACGCATAATCCCTTCGTGCAGCAGTAATAACAACGCGGAGTAATGATCAATCGCACTATTATATTTAATTCTCTAATTTATGCTATATCGATTATATCTACGACACGGGAGCGAAGTTCACATGAAATAAAAGTTCTTTCGCGTCAGCTCGAGAGATGGAGACAGTAGAGAAATGACCTCCCTCTCCGAAAGGTCCTGCACTAAAGAAACGCTGTGAATGTGTTTCGTCGAGGGACTCTTTTCAAGCAAGTCTGGTGCGACCCGAAGAGAATGCAAATCGTCGTTCCCATCGGAGTACTCACTGTTCGTTGACGTTTCGGTGAGAGTAGCGGACACTCGTCGAACAACATGCTTCTTGGGACTGTAGAGGGGAGATTCACTTCCATGAAGAAAGTCCTGCGTGTCGCTGCGAACCGTATCTTCGGCTTTAAACGATTCCATCTTGGTTAAGTCCTTCTTCACGAGATCCACAATAGCTTTCAAGCCAGTTTGGTTGGCGAACTCGTTTATTTTGGAAGCGTATAACCAGTGGGTGTTCTGTTGACCTTTGCCCTTCATTTCAATCAAACCGCGATCTTCAAACGCAAACAACTCGGGGGCTTTCCTTTCTAATTCTTTTCGAGTGACATCGGAACAATGAACCTTTCCTGCCTCGCCAGTGCTTTCGTGACGCGCAGTAGTGTTGATAGTGTCACCGAAAACACAATAACGTGGGTTCGTCACACCAACTACACCACTGGCACAAGATCCGGAATGAATCCCGATACGCAACTGAATCGGCTTGCCGTCCACAGGAGATTTAACGAGACCGCAACAATGACTGACAGCAAGAGCGAAATTGGCGACGTTGCGAGCATGGTTTTCGTCACTATCGGGAAGGCCACTGCAGCAGACGTAGGCGTCTCCGATCGTTTCCACTTTAAACAGATTGAATTTCAGCGCCAAGCAGTCCATGATGCAGTAAAGCTGATTGAGCATGTTGATGACCTCCCACGGAAAGATCTGGTCGCAAATGCTGGTAAAGCCCACGATGTCTGAAAAGAAGACGGTGACATTGTTGTGAAGACGCGGCTCGACACTTCGACCCATTCGCAATCCTTCGGCAGCATGCTCGGGAAGAAGCGACTCGAGTAGTTTCTTTTCCTTTTGCAGTGACTTGCTGAGCTTTTCCATTTTCAACGCGTCGTTCATTTGACTACTGAGGTGCTCTCGGAGGAAGACAGCATCACGGTGTGATCCATGTACGGGAAGATCGCTCAGAGTCAGCTCCATGTCGCGTAGCTCGTCCAAGTTATTGGCATCTGGGCACAGGATAACGATCCAGTCTGCTGCTTTTCGATCGTTGAGACGAACTGCACTGCCTTTGAAGACGAGCTTTTGAGCGGATGGCAAAGTCGGCTTAACTGTCATAGACTGATCTTCCAGCTTCCGAAGCCAGCTAGAACTCCAGACGGCAGCCGCGGGCTTTTGAATGTCAAATATTTGCGATGCAGGCATTCCAAGAAGGTCGTCTTCGTACACGTTCAACAATTTGGGAAGCGCTTTACCGACTTGAAGAATGCACAAATCAGGACCCAACGTAATGTGATAGGGAAACAATTTCTTTGTAACCCTTGCCGACAATCCACCATTCGGGTCTGAAGATGTTGAAGAATAGCTTTTCGTGACGGACGTGCCTAATGATTGGTCACTGAATGAGGTTCTTCGAGAAAACTTGGGCTCGTCGCCTTCCTCTTCAATTTGAGTCATGGAATCTTTTTCAGCCATCAAGTCCGCAGATGTATTCATTTCGCGGCTCTGCATCGGGCAGCGGGCTTCTTTTGAAAATGTTACTCCAGTGACAGGGCACGAGTTGGCTGTCTTGAGATGACTCTCCTCATTGCCTTCAACATTGAGTTCGGAAGGAGTTGTGTAGACGACTCCGGTAAAAGGACACTTGATTTCGGAGACCGGATGAATATCTCCGTAGCAACTTTTCTTTTGCGTGAGCTTGTACATGTCGAGTGGGTCCTCGGTGGTGATTCTCCAACTGATTGTGTGAGACGGAGATGAAGCGTTGTAAGATCGAGCTAAAGTTGATGCTGTTCTTCGTTACCTTCAACTCGTTACGTACCTGGTGACCTTTGCACCTTCAACTCCTTGAGTTGTCAGCTTTTCAAAGACGATATCGAGTTCGAATTCAGTCTTGGCCACAGAGTTAACAATTCCTTTGGCGATGGGAGCGAGAAGATTTCCTCTTGACGACAAGTAGTACAAGATAATTGATTCGTCGTGATCGTCCATCTCTACCCAAAACTCCGGCATTGTCATTTTGTTGGGAAACGTCGTCTGTAAATGCGAATGTATGGCGTTAATGTTCGTCAACCAGTCTTTAAATGTCGATCCTTGACACCAAAGGAGATTTTCGTAGCCTTCGCCAGCAACGTACGGTGCCCAGTATTCACCCAACGCTTCAAGGACTTGATCGACGGTGAGTCCGGAGACTTCACTTGCTGCAACAACAAGGTCGATAGTGCTTTGATCTGAATAGCTTTCGAGTTTCAAGAATCCTCCATCCTCGACGTAGCATTTCGCCTTTGACTTGACAGTATGCCAAGCTTCAAGTCCAAACTTGTGAATGACCAGCTTTTCAGCGCAATCATTGATCCAGCCTAACATATTTGTCTCTTTGAAACAGCTTTCACAAACTGGTCGAATGATTATTTTATGATGATGAATTACGGCCAAGACGATTCATTCGATATTTGATAGCTTTTGTTCAAAATGACGCAGAGTTGCCCCCACATCCGACTTTAGAAGCCTTTCACATGGTATTTTTAGTAGAGAAGGCGGTGAAGTGTGGAAGTTTCGTCCGGGAAAGGCCCAAGAACAAGGGCTATTTTGTCCGCGTTCCATCAAAACCCTTATTCAGTATAAAACAAAATGTACTCACTACTATAATTCCGCAATTTACAAGATGTACTCTGGACGGAATACAAATGCTTTAGGGCTACTGTTCTAGTCAACTGTTGTTATTTGACGACATCTTGAGATGAGGCATAAACCATGAACTGTTAAGTACATCGTGGAACAGAAGACAATAGATTCCTGGTTTGCGGAACTTCTTATCCTTCCTCGTTTTACGAATTTACGATCCCAGATCCCAGATCCGGGAACGCCGAACGCCGAACGCTTTACAAGTACTGTACGCTGAACGCTAAGCTGCTCTTGACTGACTGACTTACTGGCTGACTCATGTGACATTCCAATTGCCTTGAACTCCTTGAACTCCATCCGCAACCCGCAACCGCAGCCATTGGCCAATGGCCAATCACCAATCAATAATTATTCATCGGCCCTACGGTTTTGCTTTAACATGGCGTAAATCATTACACTGGAAACGGTACACGGTACTTGCAATAAAGCACTACTCTCTGCAGTAGTCTTCGGTCAGAGAAGCTAAAAACTTTCCACTTCTGCGTCGGCCAGTTGCCGGTTGCCGTTCACTTTGCAAACTAAATTCTAGAGACTAGCTAGCTAGAGAGAGAGAGAGAGAGCTATTGGCTCTTGGATCTTGGATGATGTTCTAATCTTGAAACCAACTCCGTACTGTACAATTCGTTCTTCTAATGCTCGCTACTCGCTACCACTACCCGGTAATTCATCGGAGAGAAGTTGCGCTTTGTAGCGGTTCGTCTTCTTCCCATCGACTCGTGTTTCACTACCAGTACCTCCTCTTCTAATTTCTTAATTCCTATTTTCCATACTCTAAGCAGCTTGCTATCACTCTATAAGCGCGGTAATCAACGTGATACTGTCAGTGTCAGGGGATAGAGCCCACCGCTTCAGCTCCTCGAGGGACTCGATAGAAAAGAAATTTTGAAAATAGATATATTCATCAACAACAACTATTTAAAGACGTATGGAATATAGCAAGAGTCTCATAGATAAAGATGAAAACAAACTTCGGCGCTGTAGACTAGACGAGTAATCTCCGACAGAAGGGAGTCCCGAGTTCGCGACGGCCGCCCTAGTTCGATCAACATTAGCAACTTACCAGTAGGGCGTAAGAGTAAGATTCGAAAGGAAAAACAAACAAAGCTAAACATTACTCCTATGTCTTTGTCGGTATGCTATCTTAGATGGTGATTTTGCCTTACTTTTAGTTTTTAAGGTTTTCCAACTACCACTGTAGGCCGTAAGTGTGCCCATTGAAACGACGTTAAAATTCTGCCTCGCCGTAGGCGCTACGTAGAAATTTGTACTGAGAGGCAGAATTTTAACGTCCCTTCACGTTTCCGACGAGATATCAGTCACGAGTCATGGGGTCACGAATTCACTACTCCCATCTCCCATCGGCAAAACAATTCTTTCCTAGCAATTTTAAAAGCTGTAACATTGACGACGTTATACGTTCAACCCCCTTAGTGTTCATTGACAGAGATAATGCTTCGCGTCTTTCAATGGATAAATTTATGAACGAAGCCAGGTTTCAGTCTTTTGCCTTCTTACTGAATAGGGGTTCATCAATGTCGTACAATTCGTCCAGCTCTCGCCCGCCATTGGTAAAAGTATTAACGGCAGCCTCGATCATAGCTTTCCGCTTCTTATTGCGTTCCTCGTTTACCTCGCGATCCTTGTAAAGTTTCGAAAATTGTAACCAATCGTTCGCATAGTCGAGACGGTGGATATTGCTCGTCTGAAAGTACGGATGATCCAACACTTTCTCAAGCGGGATGCGTTCTGCAGGATCTAAACAAAGCATTTGATCTAAGACTTCAGTCAAAGGATGAGGCCTTTTGAACATTCTCTCTAATGCGTGTTTGACGCCACGGCTATACTGCTTGCAAGGCTTCACATAGTTGGGATACTTCACAGCCTTACGATAGTTACTCGATGACGGCGCACCAACAATTTTGTACTGGAATTGTAACAGTGATTCTGGATCTTTCCCTACAAAAAGCGGTTTCCCAAGTAATAGTTGTGCGAGCAAACAGGCACACGACCAGACATCTGTTTGTTTGCTATGCTGAGGACACCCAAGCAAAACTTCAGGGGCGGTGAATGACGAAATTTGCTCTCTGTTGTCTTCTTTAGTTTTGTTGTTTTTGCTTTTCCATGCCGCTTTTTTTGCCGCTTCATAAGGATCCGACTTTTCTCTTTGCATGGTAGCTCGATAGAATGAACTCAACGCCAACGTTCCGTCTTCGAGAACAACGAACAATTCTGGTTGCCAGACCCGAATGATAACATCATGATCGTGGCAATGCTTCACAGCGGCAACGATATCAAGACACCAGCTCTGTAGCAAGCTAGGAGGAAAATCAGCTTTGATGGGCAGGTTGAACATAATAGGCGGACCGACGACATGTAAGTGGGCTTTCAATCGGCGTTGGCGGTCTGCCACTTCGTTGTTCACTTCCGTTGACCGAAATAGTGAAAACAGGTTTGAGTCGTCACTATGGTGAGGGGGTGCCACTGCATTTTCGGGTGTCGGCTGACAAATGGCGATGGGCAGTAATATATTTGGGTGACCGGTCATCGACAATGAGTGAAGTTGCATCAAAAGCTGAAGTTCCTGCAAGGCCATCGGAGAAAATCCCAGCGATGTTTCTTTTCGCTGTATTTTTTCGGGCGGCCACTGCCGCATTGATACGCTAATCCCGGTGCTGTTCTCGGAGGTTTTCGATGATCGGCAAAGAGATGGATAATCCTTTGGGTCGGCAACGATAGAAGCAAGATCTTCCAAAGCCACAGAAAGATTTTCAGATCCCAAAGCGGCAAAGGCAACACTGTGCGCATCTTCGATCAACCCAGTGTGACTGAAGCCCTTACAGTTTGTAACCATTTCAATCGAGAGTCGTTGCTAAAAGCTGGTATAGTTGATTTTGAGCAGGATGCCTGAGCAGCACGGAAACCATCTGATGTCAGTAAAAGCGGGGCTTTTTTTCATAGGAAGGCGAAAGCGAATAGGGTCGAAAACGTCGGGTTTCAGTTCAAGCGACTCCGATTGTAAAGTATCTCGCATAAGATGCTCAGCGATCGCAACAGCTTTCCAGGATCCTTCTAAAGTAATTTGAGCGTTCTTCGTTGTTGCATCTCCCGACAAATATACCGTAACCGATGATTGCTGTGTCAACTCCTTCAAAACCGGCAAAATTCTCTCCGCTACGTCGCTCATAGGTATACCTTGCAAAAGACAGCGTTCTCGCGCAGTTGACAACAATCGTCTAGGTGGAGTACCCAACACGACCTTATCAATTATGGTTCTTCGCTCCAATTCCTCGACTGAAAGCTCAGCTATGGGATGCGATGGAACCAGTTTCGATTCCAGTTTGCCCCATTTCGAAGACTGCACGAGTAATACGGCAGCCTGAGAAACCTTGAGAGGAACAAGATACAAAGCCGGTAACAGGAGGCTTAGGTTCATTTGAAGTAAAACCCCACATGCAGCAAATACGTATTCAATTCCGTACTTGAGCCACACTTCAGGACCAGCGCTGAGAACCTGACCAGAGCAAACCAACTTCCAAATAGATTCAACTTGTTCTGGCGCGAGTACCGAAGCACAGAGGCGTCCTATCGTACATGTTCCTTTCCAAAATACATCATATGCAAGCGTATCTATAATGAGTTGCTCAGCTTGTAGTACTTTCTCTGCGATACCTTGTTTCTCACGTGCTTCGACCACGCCAGACCCGTAAAACGTCGCATATCCTGCTTCAATTACAGCCTCAAGCTTAAGACACTTCTTTAACTTTTGTGACTTGATTGCCAAGAAAACGCTTGCTAGCTGCACGTCACGGGCTTTTGTTGGTTCTTTTGCCGTCGCGACAAAGCGATAAAGAACCAGAACGGCATGGAGAGCGACCTGCGGTTGTAGATTTAAACGATTAACAATCTCCGCCACTTCCAGAGCGCTAGCGCTCGCCGATGATACATCCAAAGCGCCGGGCAATCCCTTGTTCGGAGGGGATTTCGATATGGAAACTGTTGTCCAGTCTCTTCCAAAAATCCAGTCGTTTTCCCTTCTACAGCAATCTTCGAAGCATGCCCATTGCAACTGGACCACTTCCTTTGTTAGCGCATTGTTCGAGCCTTCAACACGAATGTGGTCTCGCAAGATTGGATCATGGGAAAGGCGAGTTTGAAAATTGCGGTATACCCAATCGAAGAAACTGCCATTCAACAGCTGAAAAAGAATAGGTGAATGGGCCAAAATTCAATACCACGTTCCAGCTCTTCTACTCTACTGTACAATAGCTTCCATAAACGATCGACATGGGCCGGCTCACAGTAAATAAACACGTGGCACCTATTCGCGTCCGAAATGACGAGTTGGTTCTTGGAGTCAATTCGACCACGGTCTGTTTCATCTTGGACCCACATCGTACATTGATACATGCGCTCGAAAGATTTAACAAGTGATGTAGGCTTCGTAAATCCATTCTTCCGATTGTCTGGGAACAGAAGGTCGAGCTGCACTTGTGTCAAACTCCCTGCTAGCCAACCTAGCGGTGATCGCTGACTCAAAGCATCCGAGATATCATACGCCTTTACTAATTCTTGTACTATACTCCACAGCTGCGCCTTAGCATGTTCCATTTCGCCACTGCCATCCATCCATAGACGACTGAATTGCTTGGACTTGCTCTCTGACGGCGCCCACTGGAACGATATTGAGCGAAAAATGTCTTGCAACAACGGCAATCGTTGATTCAAAGCGTCGGCGACGACTCTCGGAACAATCAACGAGTGTGCGTCATTTATGGTAGATTGTTGCTGTAGATTTTGTTGTTGCTGTTGCTGCTGGTTGACCTGAAATTCCAGTTGCGCCACGGCTTTCGTCAAAAATTCATGGGCTCGAGGAATGTCGCCGCCTTGGAGAAACAATTTCCACACGGCGCCATCCGTCGACTGTTGCAACAGCCTTTGATAATCCTCCCTATGCGCATCGTCGATCTGATGGTCAGCGTTTGTAACTCGATGCGCCGTAACTTGTACGCCTCTACAGTTTCTGTGGCAGCGTTCGATGTAGTGCTTGCTCCAGAGTAACTCTTTGATGTTCGTCTGCACCAGCAAGCAGTGCTGAATTACAAACTCTCCAGCCGGAAACAAACCTGTGGTTTCATCGGATAAACTGTTGCTACTACCGTTCTCTGTCGCTCGCAACTTCTTGGCAATCATAACATGTGATGGATCTAAACTCGATGGATCGTCCAAGACCTGCCACGTCTCGGCTGCCAGGTCTTCCCACACCTCGTTCATGGTATGTCTATATAAAACGCGATGCTTCTCAGATCCATCGTAATCCGTGATTTCTCCGATGAAGAAATCGTCGTGCTCTTTGAATACACTCGAATGATTCGATTGATTAATGTTTGATCTGGTTTAACCTTCCAGTCCAACCAATGCCCTTGCGAAATTTCGTCCATGAGCTGGTCGGTTTGTGACTTTTGAACCTCAAGTGTTCCTCGACACGACGGAGTTTGACAGTGGCATACGGTGGATGCACGTCCCTCTGTCGCTCCCACTGATAATCAAAGGTCAATTCGGTGCCCGCCGGAATATCCTTGAGAGCTACTACAGCGGCTCTTAAAACGCCCTTGACCTTCCATCGTTCCATTTGACAGTTCGGCTCACAGGAATGGTTGATAAATCGAGCCGCGCCTCCTTGATGTCTCGCATCCAAGTATGTATCGTTGTCGAGCGCAAGAATGTATAATCGACGATCGAATTGATAGCGACGAAACAATCGACTAAGATGCTTTGCTCGTACTGCAACCCCGTGTATTCGGTTATCAAAGTACCACGAGTAACAGCTTCTGTGACTTTGAGTCCTTTTCCTTTTGGCCCGGCATCAAAGATTTCTGTGGGTATGAATTGTTTTTGTTGCAGTCGTTTGTTTTGACACGCCGGATTATTGCATCGCGTGCATTCCTCGAAACAGGCAAACAGAATGCATGAATTGTCAAGGCAAGTACTCCCCGGAGAACAATCGCATACATCGAGTGATTTGCGGGGACGTGGTGCTAGCGTCTGATCCGTATCGTAGCCTGGATCATCTCGTGAAGCTCCCCAAGCGACGCTGTGCAAATACGTAAATTCCTGCTCTTTTTCCAGCGCGACAGAGCAAGTCACGTTCTCAGGAAAATCGGGCATTCTCGATGATACGGAGTACGAGTTATTGAATGGCAGTGTCTATGAGAGATACGGAGTAAACAAAGCTGAGACGAGAGTGTCGTCTCTTCTCTCGTCTCGCGTTTCGCGTTGTGTCGTCTTTCGTCCATTTTCACAGGTTGTGAAATGCTTGGCGGAGAAGTGAGCGTGTGAAACGTTACCGTACTTGCTATCAGTAGGTGTGCGACATCGCGAAGCGACGGACAAGCTCCTACCGCATACTTGTTTTCCACTTAGTGAAAACATTTTCCGTTGAAATAAGCTCTCATAAACAGTGGAGGCGGGTTGTAATGGACACCGTTCGACACACGTACCCGCCACCGCCCCCGCCTCCGCGGATTTTTTTCTTGCCGATCGTCGTCGTCGCCATCGTCGGCAAACAATCGCAACACATCGCCTCCTTGTTGCAATCATCTTTCGATATAAGAAGCTTGATCATCCTCGGAATCACTTACATTCTTTTCCAGCAATTTTTTGAACAAATGAAACTGAAACACCGTATTGAAGCCGATGATTCGTGGCACTTTCACGTTGAGCGACAACAACAACAAAGTCATCGTCATCGCGCTCTAAAGAGCAATCAGAATGATAACGACCCCAAAAATTCCGCAATATCACACACAGCATGGGATTATGATAGACGCTGGATCCCAGGGAACACGCTTGCATTTATATGAGTTCGAACCGCGCATTCTACGCGACAGATTGCAAGTAGAACGGCTAGTACAGGGACAGACCTTGTCTTTTCCGACAACGGACTCGCGTTGGACTCATCGACTCAAGCCAGGATTGGACTATTTCGCATTTGTAGCCGACTTGGAGGACATGAAGCGCGAAGTACGCAATTATCTCGAACCGCTTTTAGAGTTTGCGAAAGAAACGTTGCAAGAGAAGCAAGAACACTGGAATGATTATCCGATATATTTAAAAGCTACTGGAGGCCTACGAACACTGCCGGCTGAATATAGATTGCAATTGATGGAAATCGTTCGAGCGCTTTTCAGGATACCGATTTTAATCCTTTCTTTTTCGAAACGGAACAGTGAGTACTTTATCTCGTCTTTTTCGGTGATTTTGTTGCAGTCGATTGATTTTCGGCCGCTACTCACACCAATTTTACAACTTGTCAGCGCCCGTGTTATTAGTGGCGAAGAGGAGGCTATTTACGGATGGGCAGCTGTTAATTTTGCAAAGGGAGTTTTGCTGGAACAATCCACTGGTTCGGGAGAAGCCGTTCCACCAAACAAAACGTACGGCATGTTGGAGATGGGGGTGCTTCGGCGCAAATCGCATTCTACGAACCGCACGGCGATGTCATGGCAAACTTGTTCAAGTTACAGATTGGCGCTGCGAGACACTGGAATGTTTACGCGCATTCGTTCCTGTATTTCGGTGTCAATGGAGCCTACGAGCGTCTTAATGCTCGCCTCGTAGCCAATAGCTCCGATGTCGACGACTACTTT